>JAVBJF010000215.1:0-662663 GCA_033439095.1 Pseudococcus viburni
TGCAGCGCGGCGCCATCTTGAAAAATTGTAACGGGGTCTTACGTTAAAACGTTGTGTCGTGCTCGCTTTTCGAGGTGAAATGAGAAAGACTGGAAAAGAATGGGGGAAAAAAAAGAATTGGGTACTGCCGTATTAGTGTATCGATCGGGCGAAATTCCTTACGCGAGGGCGAGGGGGGCGAGGGCACCCGTGGGTGTAGATTGTAAACAGCGTTACCTACAGCTACAGCTACAGCTACAGTTACCAGGTAGGTAACAGCCTAACAGCATACCACCTACCACTTGCCGTCTGCTACCTAGTCATCACGTCATCAGCACTACCGTTAGGTTTTGGTAAAGGTGCGTATTTGGTGTAAGTAGTTAAGTACATAGTTACCTAATATGTACTTATTATCGCATACCTTTCATACTTTTATGTATGTAGTACTTGTACTCGTACCTATACATATAAATGTAGGTACCATGAGTACGTAACTACGTATCTGGGTGTTGGTGGTAAGGATGACAAATAGCAACACCGATTGCCCGCGAGTGGGCGCGCGCGCTTGATATTTCATTTTGCATTTTGAATTGAAACAAGTGGTCGGTAGCTAGGTACTTAGCTACTTACCTATGTTAAAAATAAAATTGTACTCGTAGTTGTGGAAACTTGAGAAAGTGCGCGAAGGCGAGAGCGAGTCGCGCTCAATTCTGTATCTGAACCTATTATTGCGCAGCTATCAAATACCTAACCCTGTATAAACCTATAGGTTTGAGGGCTATGTGGTAGAGTTTATTGTCAATAGGTTAAAAATACTAAACTTTCTCCACGCATCTGCGATTGGAGGGGCCTCCTCCTTCTCGAAATAAGCTATTAAATACCTACTTACGTAGATACCGTATAATTATTCGTACCTACCTATTCGGTATTACATACAGATACAATTCATGTATTTATGTAGGTATATGTATGTATAGGTATAGGTACCATAGGTAGTTAGTTGTACATATGTGTAGGTAAGTAGCAGCTGTAAGCTACCGAAGCTACCGAAGCTACCGTAGCTACCGTAGCTACCGTACCAGGTTAGACTTTACATTAGTTTTTCTTTTTACAACGCGACGCGCGACGTAGAACACGTAAATAGGTACAAGTAGCTAGAGTCACTGGCTAGTAGCTAGTAGCTACCAACTATTAGCTACTAGCTAGTAGCTACCAGCTAGGTGTAGGTACAGTAGATCTAGCCAGATACATAACGTATTGTAGGTAATTATTCGTAATCTCGCTACCGCGGACTCGCAGATACCTAGTGCTAGTATGCATGCGTCTACTTGTACTTACTTGTATTGTATTGTATTGTATTGTATTGTATTGTATTGTATTCAGGGTAGTAGGTCTGGGTACGTGACGTGGTATTTCGCATACCTATGGTAGGTAGATAGGTAGATAGGTAGGTAGGTAGGTTGGTGGGTGGGTTGGTGGGTTGATTGGTAAGTTTAGTAGATTCTCGGTACATAATACATACATAGGTATGTGCATAATTATATGTAGGGTACACATACGTACAAATTGTAAATTTGGTTTACGTACCGGGTGCTCGATTAATTCTGACTCCCCCCGATACTTTTTATGTCAAAAATCGTAAGTTGGCAATACTTCTTTTAATTAAACAAATCGAACGAAGTGTAGCCAACTTACAATTTTTGACCTAAAAAGTATCGGGGGGGGGGGGGCAGAATTAATCGAGCACCCGGTAAGTGTACCAGCGTACCGGTACGTAGGGTAGTACGTCTACGTCTACGTATCTGTAATTGTGATTTCTACGAAAACCAATAGCCAGGCGCTAAAATTACCTCTCCACTTCACTGCAGAGACGAATTTTTCAAAAATTTTGGCTCAAAGTACGCTTCAGTAACTTGCACCATTTCACCCTCGCCTTCGTAGTCGGCTTTCTCACAGATTATAGGTAGGTATGTATACATCTCACGATGCGTTCGATCTTGCTTCTTTCTTGAATTAGGTAGGCTCTAAAAGGTTAGCAAAGTGAGAACGCAATTTATGAAAATTTGTAAACCACCAGAAACTTCTAGAAACCGAGCCCGGCAACAGAGAATTTTTTTTACAAAAAAATTAATTGAACCCTAAAATGTCACCCTTTTTTTCAGAGCTACAAAATAAAACTTGAAGACTTCGCAATCTTTCTTTAAATAGGTATACTCTTCCGTCCATTTACTAGAGAACTACATATTATTTATTCTGAATTGTTTTCGCCTTCTCCTTTCGATGCGAGTACCTATACATTAATGATGGAAACGTAAGATTATCCCGTCAAACAATTTCTTAGTAGCAGCTACCGTAGCTAAGCTACCATAATGTAAGTGTGCCAAAACGGTAGCGGCGATGCGAATTGTTTGACGGGATAGGCATACGCGCGCAAAATTCCAAAAAAAAGAACGCGGTCTCTTTCTACCAAAACGTTTATTTTTCGATGTTTGAATTAGGTAGCTAGATAGGTACCTAAGTAGGTACTTACTTACAAAAAAAACCCTCTTCGTGATTCAATAATTAAATGTTTTACATTTCCAAAAATAATACTTCTCTTTCAAGAAATTTGTCTTCTAATTGCAAAATTCGAAATTTTGAAAAAAATTTGAATCATTTGAAACCCATATGTCGGATGCGATGCCTCGGCTTCGTATTCGTTAGGTAGCTACTTACCGATCCAGTCGCGTTTCGTAACGCCTCGCCGCGCCGTGACTTATAAGAGTAGTACTGTAGTAGGTAGGCAAGGTACTAGGTAGTACATAGATAGGTAGTAGGTACATAGGTACCTACATATAGCCACTATAATAAAGCGAAGGGCGAAGGGCGAAGGGCGAACGATGTTCGATGTTCGATGTTAGGTACATATAAGTAGGCAGCTAGGAACCTAATTTTGTATTATTCCGCAATGCGTACCTACTTACGTAAAGTACATACTTACTTCCGAATACTTAAGCCTAAACTGTATTTAATGCAACTTTATTAGCTAAACGCCGCGTCGCGTCGTGCCGCCGCCGCCGCCGCCGCCGTTCACAGCCAGTGCCAGTTCTTTATCGTAGATTCGCTTTATACAGTAGGAAATTATTCGAGTAGGTACTTACCTGCTACCTACATCTAGGTACATATAAGTAGGGAATGGAATGTAATGTTGATGGTATTTTTGTCATAGGTACCTAACACTACCTATATGTATATTGTATGTGGTAGACTATACCTAGTCTTAGTACCTACCGTACAGTATCTAGATCTAGATCTAGATCTACGTTCTACGACATACCATACTTATACTTATACTTACCTGTGCAAATACATACGCGTAGGTACACGGATGAGTAATTGTGTATAAGTTAGTTCT
Source organism: Pseudococcus viburni (assembly GCA_033439095.1). NCBI lineage: Eukaryota > Metazoa > Arthropoda > Insecta > Hemiptera > Pseudococcidae > Pseudococcus > Pseudococcus viburni. The sequence continues at coordinate 3,374 of JAVBJF010000215.1, forward strand.
CGTATCTATACCTTCCTACCTTCCTTCCTACCTACCTACCTATATATAATTGTATCAGCTATACAGATGATACGCCGCTGCTGTAGGTAATGTAAGTACTTGCAGTAGGTAGCCACTTATACCTACATTAAGTAGACTGTAACTAGGCAGCGTAAAAAGTAGGAAACAGAAAGTGGGAATTGAGAAGCGGGAAGCAGGAAGCAGGTAGTCGGTGCGCGATACCATGTGTGACCCCGGCAGACAAAACCAAGCTCAAGTGTCAAAATTTCAATTTTCAATTTTTTCCGGAATTTTATTCTCAGAAGTCTTAAAATTCAGTAGAAACCAACCCGAAGTCCCAAAATTGAAAATTAAATTTGCAATGAGCGAAAATGACAAGTTTTTTGTGAAAAAAAGCGTACCAAAAGAATGCAAAAAACATTTTAAAAATCACTGTAAATGAACTAAACGTACAGTTTCATTCGCAAAAAGGTAGGTACCTAGAAACGGTGCTTAAGGTTACTTGTAGCTCATTTCGTCATTTCAGTTGAAGAATACAGTTAAAACGTCATTCAAGCACGGAAACCCTTCTTTTTTATCATTATCGCACAGCAAACTTTAAAAGCTCGTATCTCAAAAAGTTGTTTTCGGACGGAAGGGTGGTTTTGTCTGCCGGGGTCACATATGCAGTAGGTACTTGCAAAGTGCAGGGTGACTGATTCAACTCCAGACACCGAAGCGAAAAAATCCTTTTCGTTATAGAGGGAGTAAAAGTCTACTTTTACTCCCTCTCGCGAATCGCTCAAGTGCACGTTATTTCCCTCGCTTCGCTCGGGCAATAAATCTCAAAATTCGTCGAAAATCACTTCATCTGCCTAGTTGCATAATACATGTAGGTACTATTTCGTTGTATAATTTTCATCAGCGTGAGTAAACGAGATGTGAGAGGAAAAACGAGTTTTTTTTCGCTTTTGTGCCTGGAGGTTCAATCAATGCCTGCTGTGTAGGTACACTGTACAGCACGTACGATAAGCTATTATAAGTAAGGTAGGTAGGTAGATAGGTAGGTAGGTACGTACTTGTTACGATACCATGCCTTACCTACATGGATACGTACGTCCCTGAGTGAGAGTACGAGTACGACGCGACGCGCATTTCAAGTACAGGTGTAATCGATGTACCTACTTATACCTATAAGTTGTACTTATGCAAATGTACGAAGGTATTCAGGTACAGGTAGGCACTAAGTACTCGAGGCACATACCGTATGCGTGTTGCGCTAGTACGTTAGTGCTTAGTGCCTAGTGCCTACCTCGTTATCAAAAATCTACGAAATACAATTGAAAAGGTTATTTATGGTACCTACGATGATGTATGTAATAGGCGAAAGAAAAATCAGCTTCGTACTACACGAGCCCGAATGCGACAACGAAGAAGGCAGTGGTGCGCCGAATGCTACAGCAATAGGAGGCGCCGCGACGTTCGCGAATCAGGTAACATACAACATACCTACCTAACTAGTAACTTCCTAATCCGTAATTCCGTATTTGTATCAGTCGTCGCAATACGATTAGTACCTATAAATCGATACCCATATTACGTAGGTGCCTATACATATGTGCAGGTAGAAGGTATAGGTACCTGTATATAGTAATAGTACCTATATACGTAGAGTGGCACGTGTGGTACCCACTACACACTACCCAACTACCTATTCACTCACCGTCACCTGCTCACCACTCACTAGTTGGGTAGGTACTACGTACAAAAACTTACCTATTCACTATTCACGATTGTGTTCTAGAGCATCGAAGATAGAATGGACTCGTCGGCAGCTACCGATGATAAAAAATCGAAAAAATCGACGTCATCCGCGGCCGCGGCAACAGGTTCGGGACGGCCGTACTTGCTGCGTCGAAGTACGGCTAGCGGCGCCGGTGGCTCCATCAAACGAAGAAGTTTTCGATTCAAGAAAAGCTCGAATAAGGATTCAAATAAAGACAATTCAGATTGTAAGAAATTCGTTGGCAAAGACTCGTCAACGGAGGCGAAGAAAAACGGTGGGTACCTACCTACCTACCTGGGTAGTGTGCGTTGAATTTATTATAATAGGTATCGCTTTTTCGAATCTGGCGTTAGAAGTCAGAACCTACTCCGTATAGAACCTACTGCAAGCTCTCTTCACTTATACTATAGGTAATACATATCTACCAGATCTACCTACGCTACGTACTACGTACCTATACCAACCCAAGTGTAGCTGTAGGTGTAGGTGTAGGTGTCGGTGTAGGTACCTATAGGTATCGTGCCTGTAGGTTACGGTTACCTACCTAGGTGTCAATATTAGATTACCAGCTAACTGATTCGAGTTTTAATTGCAGACGCGGTTCGACGTGTTGATTCTATTCAATCGAAACGTCAAAAAGGCTCGCTTTCGGATCGCAGCGACACATCCGAATTATGTCCGAGTGCTGGCGAAGAATCACCCGGTATCATGGAATCGCCCGACGAACAAGTGCCCGAAAGTCCTACCGATAGCAACGACGTTGACGATTCCTCGGCCAATATGCCTTGGATCAAAGTACGAATTGAGTTTGCTTTTTCAAATTTTCAACATTTTTCTACTTACGTTAGATATAGGTATTTGGGCGCTCGTGTTGCCGTGTTGCCGTGTTGCCGCGCTAAAAGCCTGCGACCGAGTTACAATGGTGGAGTGTGCTTCTATGTAGGTAGGTACCTACTTGCTTATCAAGTTGCCGCAGCCAGCGTCCACATAAATACCTTCGCGCCTATGCCTATACGTACACCTGTAAGCGTATCCTGTACACGCGTACCTACACGTGTGCTAATGCGTACCCTGTGTATCTACGAGTACTACCTAGTCCGTTTGATTTGCAAGTAGATTGCAAACGGTAGAAATTATGTACGTGGGTCGGTGGGTCGGTGGGTGGGTTGGTGGGTTGGTGGGTACTCGGTATTTGGATTCGTGAAAATGTGGGTATGTTTATTTGTCCAGGTACTACCTAATTCGGTATATACTGGCACTGGTCACTTGCGCAAACATACGTACTCGTATTAACTAACTATACACATATGTATGTAGGTAGTTAGGTACACCAATACACATTAGATAGGTACTCTTGTTCGATTCGATTCGATTCGACTTGACGATTAACTCGTATTGTTTGTATGCGTACCGGCAGGTGGTTGTGCGGATGATGAATTCGTTGAATTATTACTGTTCGCATCAAAATTTTTGTCATCCGTTTTGTTATCGACGTCACATGAGAGCCTGCTCCAGATTAACAAAAGCTTTGCGAAAAGTAAGTCGTATCTGTCTGCCTACCTAGTACCTAGCTACCTACCTACTGTAGGCCTACTACTCGTACCTAGTGCGTGGTCTGGTAACTGGAAACTGGAAACCGACGCAATGGTACCTAGACGTAGGGTTATCTACGCGGATGCCGGATGCCGGATGCAGCGTTCTCGCGAAGAATTTGCATATTTTTGTTCTGAAAATTCGCTACCTACGGACTGCTATACCTACACTGATTAGTGTTCAGGCTGAAACCTTGAATCCGTTCCATTTCTATGTATGCCTTTACTTTTACACTTTAAAGGTACCCTGAACTCGCCTAATATATGTAGGTAGTAGGTACCTTATCGTCCCTATCTACAGTACAGTATCCAGAATGCTACAAGTACCTAGTTATACCAGTATCTACATGTGCGGATGTGACGTAAATACTGATTTTCAGGTGTATGGCGAAGAATTCGGCCCGTTGCAGGCGGACAACTTTTTCGAAAAGATAACACACAAAGATCACAAAAATCACAAACAGTTAGATAGATCAGGATCGCAGATGTCACCGACAAAACGCAGGGAGAGCTTTTCAAAATGGTGCGTATGCGAAATTGCGAAACCCATACTGTATGTATGATGTATACGATTATGTAGATGTACCATATATGTATTAGGTACCTATTTGTAAGTAGGTAGTGGTAGAGGTACGCAGGTACCATATATCCATATCCATATCCATATCCATATTCGTAAATTAAAGGTAAATAAATACCTATAACTACTCGTAGGTATGTACTATGTACTATGTACTATGTACCGTGTACCGTGTACCTATTCCATGTAGGTACTAGGTAGGTACGTAGGTAGGTAGTTAGGTAGAGGCTATACCTACCTAACGAATTTCGCCCCTCGATGTACTACCCAATAAGTGTCGGATGTACATACTTATATGTATACTTACTGATGGCAGCGGTGGCGCGGCGGCATCGGCAGGTGGTATACATTCGAGCGTCGATTCGTACGTGCGGGAAATTGGCACCGTAGAAGATTGTTCGAATAGCGATAAAGCCAGCAAAAAACGTGCCGCTGCAAAAACAAGCGACTCGGACAAAAAATTGAAAGATCAATCCATGATGCTGAAATATATCAAAACGCAGGTACGTCCCTCTTACTGTATAGGTATGTAGGTAGATTTATATATTATATTCCATCCTCCAACTAACCTTCAACAAAAAAAAAGAGAGAGAGCGAGAGAGAGAGAGAGAGAGAGTGAAAAGGCTGTACGAAACTCACTCCTGCAATACGGATTTATTCTCCCCCCCCCCCTGTGATGGCGGTCCCGGGAAATTCCATAACACCGACCGGCCAAAATTTAACAAATGTTCATTTTATAGTACTTAACTATTTTAAGAACAACATGAATAACGATTTCCGAGCTGTGCTTAGGTAAAAAGTCAAGAACTTGGCAAAAGAGAAATGGATTCAGCTAGGTACCGCATATGTTGATATGTAGGTACCTAGCTACCTACATAGGAAAAAATAATAATAATAAGAGTTGGTACCTACTTACCTAAGTATAAACTAGGGATACAATGAATATGTAGGTGAAATGTGAATGAAGTGGGCTTTCTTCAAGCAGTAGGTAGGCAGATAACTCGCAATATAGTTTTGAGAAAATACGATTGAAATAAACGAAGTACCTACCTAATTTTCAATTTCTCGTTTATTCGAAAAAATTTCATTCGGGAAGATAGATTCGGAAATAACATACCTAAGTACATATTTCGGGTGTTTTTCTATTCGAGAAACTGTATTCTGGAAAATGGATGGGAATCCCTGCCACGAGGTAGATACGCGTGCGGTTGCAATTGAACCCGTATGTAGGTACCTAGACCTACTCGTATTTATATCTAGGTATACTATACGATTTATGTAATTGTAAGTATGTGTGTAGCTATAGCTGTGTGCTGTGTAAGTGTGTACCTAGTACCTAATAATATCTAGACTCGCGTTAGCTAGGTACCTATTCTGTTTTTTCTCTTCTTTGCTTTTTGCCCGTTATCTCGACTTCATTTATTCTGTTTGAGTGTACGGTATCCGTACACTCGCATGTACACGCAGGTAAAAGACAGTTTTCACTCTCCGATGGCGATTCTCATCAAGTCGATAGTGATACTTTCGGAAGAGCACGTGATCGATATATTGCCGGTCGCGTGGGAATTATTATTAGAGTCCAATCAAGAAGTGGTAGCTACGGCCGCGTCTCTCTTCATAGTTGCCGCTTTTAAAGCGCCTACCAAAGCCAACGAAATCATGCTGAAAGGATTACAAAACGTGGAAACGGCTGTTCGTATTAACGCCATCCTTCGGTGAGTACACGACGCGTCGTGTCGCGTCACGTCACGTGATACCGATATACGGATACGTATATCGGTATCACGTGACGCATTTATAAGCCTCCCCTCTTCCTGCTCTTTCGCCCTGTCTCGTTCCTATTGATGTAGGGGTGGAGGTTTAGAGGTGTAGGTAAGTAGGTAAGTGGACACGAGTCCATAGATTGGTATAGACTTACCCATCTAACTACTCGAGTACCGCTGCGCTGCGCTGCTCGTTGTAGAGCGCGAATAGAGAGATATGGAGAGAGTGTTTAGAGGTACATTCAATCCGAATGTTCGTACCTAGGTAATACCTAGTTACCTACACCTATGGGAGTAGGCGTGAGTACTCTTGCGTTAGATTAACGAATGCGAATCTGAATTCTGGAAGCAGCTTGAGCTTGAATTCTCTTCCCGACACCGAGTGCTACTTTCATATTGTATTACCTATGTAATTACTAATTACCTACCTACGTATTTGTAGATTTCAAGTATTATGGAGACACCGATATCAAGCTTGGCCTCGCATGGAGGAAAGAGCGCAGACTACGTTCAGGTTACCACCGCCGTCTATAGAGTTCACATTAACGTCTCCGAAAATCGGAATCGAATCGTTACCGGTCGTCGACCCTCCGTGGATGACGATTAACGCCGAAATACCAGTTAATAAATTCCCGAAAGCCGAAGAGTCGCATGTAAGTCGCTTTTACGTTTTTGCCTTCTTATCGCGTAGGCAGCTATGTACATTCCTACATTGTAGGTACATAAATAAACGTATGTATCATGACGGGTGGCTCAGCAGCTATCCTATACCTAATAGACGTACGGTACCTACTCGACGTGCTTGTAAGCTCGTAGGTCGTAGATATGGGTACCTACTTGATGCGTATTCGTGCGTAGGTACATGTACGTATTCACTTTTCGTTCAACTTTTCACTTACCCGCGTACGCTTAGATAGAGGTAGAGGTACTTACAAAGTACGTAGGTATAGGTACCTATTTGAAATACCTAAGAAATATATACGTACCTATTACCTACTACCTAGTATCTGGTATCTGGTATCTAGTATCTAGTATCTAGTACCTAGTACCTAGTACCGAATACAATTACATATGTACCTACTTACCTACGTACGTATATGCGTATGCCTACAGCGACAATTATCGGCGAGAAAAACGACGGAAAAAAGAGAAGTTGCGCCGCCGCCGCTCACTTACCACGCCATGAAACAGAAAACCACCGACGGTAGGGAATCGTTTCTAATTACCGCCATTCCCATCGTTATTCAAGCTGCGTACGAACCGAGTGTACCTCACGCCGTCGGAGACGTCGATCACGACGAAGGTACGTAGAATGTACGAATGTGTACTGTGTAGGTAGCTAGGTACCATAACTGCGAAGTAGTATAAGTAGGTAGAGGTACCTACACCTACACCTACGCAGCTAGCTATCCAGATCTACCTACGAGTAGGTATGCGTACGATATTGTTGAATCGTTGAATCGTTGAATTGTTGAATTGTTGAATTGTTGCGTATTTTGATTCTGGTGCAGCCGACGACGAATCCTGCGACACGCAAGAGACGACGAATAAGCCCCAGTTGCAACAGCAGTCGCAGCAGCAGCAACAGCAGCAGCAGCAACAACAATCGCTGTCGCAGCAAAAAAGCAGCAATATTCACGGCCAAACGTTAGCCGTTTTGTTTCCTTCCTGTTTGTGTTCGGCGGTGGTCGACATTATCGGTTTGCTGGACGACGCGGCCGTATCCGCTGACGGCAATTCCGTTTACGAGATAGCCTATCAGGTATCTACGCCAAACATTCGGTTTACCTACCACCTACCATCTATCGCTTACCACGATACGTTTACCTACGTATGTACCTATGTATACCGCACCGCTGCTTGCGTCGTTGGTTCGATTGCCTGGTATTTTCCCTTTCCCTTTCCCTTTCCTTTTCCTTTTCCTTTTCATTTCGACTACCTATTTAAATTTCATATGTGTATTTCAGGTGATATGGAATTGTTTGGTTGAAGACAGCAGCTTATTTTTAAGATATATTTTGGAACGAGTAACTCGCGATAAACAAGAACTGATGTTCAAAATTCTGCGGCACTTGATTCGCTTCATACCGAAATTGCCGCAACAAGCGGCTTTCGCTCTGTACAATTACATTATTGGCTATGTAATGTTCTACGTGCGATCGCCTCACGAAAATGGACAAAAAATGATAGGAGCAGCGCTTTCCATCTTATGGATGGTAAGTTCGAGTTCCATCGTACGATATACTTCAATACTTATGGATGCAGAATTGCAGATGACTAAAACTAAAACTATTTGTACCTATTAGTATCTGCGTGCGTAGACGTGTGTACAGTGTACAGTAAGTTCTCGTTTATGCGCGTGTAGCTACATACGGTGTGCAGGGGTAGTGTAGATACCTACTACCTACTAACTTGCTGGTATCCTTATTTTGTGGTCGATCCTCGATCCGTCTCGAAAGTAGGCCAAAAATCGACTTCGTGAAAAGCGAAAAAATTGCAAAAAATAAATAATATCTAAAAATAAAAGCATATCGCAATCCTCCTCAAGCGATTCGACACTAAGCGAGGAACGCCGAACGGTTCCGGTATTTTCACCTTTCACCAGCTACATATACGATCAGTCGATCGGACCCGACCATTTTGTAATATGTATTTTGGCATTTGGCATGTTTATTCGTAAGTATAAAAGATGGTCAAATTACACTCCAGCATCGGTGTTAAAAAATAGAAATTGCCGCCATTTCATTATATTATCTACTTAATCGAAAAGACGTGGAATCGTGTTTCATAGCTGCTCGAATTAATTAGGTAATCGTAAGTGCGAGTGGTAAAATACGAAAGTACGCGGCTACGCCTCAGCAGCCAATCAGCTTCACGTTAATAGAATTGCCTAACTGATTCGCCGTAAATAGGTACCATACATGTAAGCGCGCATCCGCGTATTTACGGCGAATCGGTTATGTAATTCTATTGACCTAACTTATTTTCTTCGTATTGAAAGCGTTTGAATTTTGAAAAAATGATAAATTTTTCGGAATGATTGATAATAGGTAATGACAATTGACCATGACATATGGTTCAAGTAACGATTTGGTTTTTCATCAATTTTGCTTACTGGACGTGCACTTTTTTGTGCGTGTATGTTTTTTTCATCTTTTATTGTTTCGCCTCCTCCCCCCCCCCCCATATAGGCATCCTATTTTCGCTGAAAAATTACGATTTTCAAATGTACGCAGATAAATAGGTACAAAATTTTGAGAAATATCGAAATATCAAGTTGAGGGGCTGAATTATTATTATTGTTATTTTTTATTTGATTGACAAAATAGGAACGTAGGTAACTACACCTACGCATTACCTACGTATAAATAGTTCGTTTATTTCTTCTTTTTTTTTTCTTATCGATTTACGATTATTGGTGTCTGCAGGTCGTACACAGCGTGCACGGTATAATGTTCAAGGATCTGAAACAAATTTTAAGAAAAGAGCAATGCGATATGGCGATTTTATTAACAGCGCATGCGCCATCCGCTAAAAAAATCATCGTTCACGGCCCTCAAGGTAATAATAACTGCCGCAACGCGTATAATTTAGATGTACTTGGGCGTTTTTCTACTTACAAAGAGCTATCCGAGGTCTGACACAGCAAATTAAATTTTTTTTTACAAATTTGTAGAGCATCACAAAGAAACTTCTGCACCCAAAATTTTAGCTCCTAAAGTTGACCGGGATGGGGGAGTTATGAGGGGTTTGAATTCCAAAAAATCGCCCAATACACCGAAAAATTACAAAAATCTAAATAACTCGCCCCCATATGGCATTTAGGAGATGAATTTTACATCACGAACTACGTTCGGTATAGGCCATCTGAAGGAGATGGAGTAGTCGCCTTGATTCGCGTGTAACACCGCCGCGCCGGGAGGAGGGGATGAATTTTCACTCATACTTTAAATTTGAGAAGTAGAAAAATTGAAATAACTCCGCAATTCGTGACGTTAAGGGCGTAACTTTTTTATCACGAACTAACCTCGCCATAGGCCATCTGGCATTTTTTTGCAATAGTCTTGATGTAATTTTGTAGAAACTATTTCATGCTCGTCGAATCATTTTTTTTTTTACCACGGACTTCGAGTTTTTATTTAAAGTTCCAAGGTTATGATTTTCAAGATTTTTTTTGTAATAGCCCCGATATTTAAATTTTGTAGAAATTTTTTCCTGGCGTATCAAAAAGACTTAGTATTTTTCACCGATAAAGTATGTAGGTACATGTGTGTGAAAATTCATTCCGAGGTGTTACACACGGATCCTGATGACTATACCCTTTCTGCAAATGGTCTATGGTGAGATTAGTTTGTGGTAAAAAATATGTCCTAAACGCCACGAGTTGCGGAGTTACTTTAATTTTTATATTTCTCACATATAAGGTACGAGTGAAAATTTAACCCCCCCTCACCGGTGGTGTTACACGCGAATACATGCAACTACCTCATCTCCAGATGGCCTATACTGAGGGTAGTTCGTGATATAAAATTTATCTCCTAAATGCCATGTGGAGTGAGTTATTTAGATTTTTGTTATGTTTCGGTGTATTGGGCGATTTTTCGAAATTCACCCCCCCCCCATAACTCCTCTCCATGCCAACTTTAGGGGCTAAAAATGTGGCTGTGGAAGTTTCTTGTGATTGTGATGCTCTACAAGTCTGTAAAAAAAATTTCATTCAGCGTGTTAGACCTTGGGTAGGTCCCTTATTAGACATACCTACATTTATGTGTAACGTTGGTGTTGTTTATTTTGTTCGTTCGACGGCTTAGAGCAAGACGGAGGCGGAATACCGTCGCAATTTCCGGTGCAAGAAGATACGCAGTTCTGTCAATTATGGAGAGAATCTTTAGATTACTTCAACATCGAGGAAAAAGACTATAAAGAATACTTTTTGGTCGATCACAAAACTCGTTAAGTATCGTTCTGTTGGGCAACCAAGTAACTCCCTCCTCCCCTCCCCCAACCCATACTACTTCTAACTTCTATAGATTTTAATGTGGGTACGATCAGCTCGTGGCTGGACTCTGGAACTCGCTCTTTTTTGAATAAATAGGTATTGCTGCGTAATTTCTTGAAATGAGCGTTTGTTGCTTAAAAATACCTAGGTACGTATAAATTCACGACTTGAAAAAGAAATGCCGAATTTGTCAAATCTTGGCAGGAACATATCTACGCTGTAAAGCTGAGCTTTGAAATTTTTAGTACACATATGTACTTTTGGTACCTATCAAAGTTTAAGATATACTTAGGTGTAGGTACCGATAAACATTTAAGCATGAAATATTAAATTTGTTCGAGAAACCTTTCCATAACTTTTTCGCAAATATTTTCAACCTCAATCAAAACTATTGCAGACAAAAAAGACTGAACTCTTGGGAATCATTATTTTTACGTTTACGTTTGTCATATTTACTTGTTTTTTTTTTCAAAATTTTCTATTGTAAAATTTGTATTTAAAAAAAACTCGTTTTGCAGACCAAATACATAATGTAAACTCGTACGTCCGCGATTACTACTGCTTCAAAAGGTCGCAATATCCTCAGCTCGAATTGGTGCACATGAAACCGGAGGAAGCGTTCAACGCTCTGCAAAGACAAGAGTTGCTGCATAAGTTTATCGAGATCGGCAAAGTTCTGCTAACTTGGGCCATTCTGAAAAACGTCGACATGGTAAGAACAAGACCCCCCCCCCCCCACCAAAAAAATAATAATTGAGGAACCGATCGTTCTACTATACACACGGTACGTCGCGTCGCGGTGTGTATTATGTGCCTAATTTTACGCGTCGATTTGCGTTCCTCAGGTTATGCAAAGAGTGGTATTCCTGCACGAAGAGCTGATAAAAATCGGCTCGTTCCCGCGTAAAGCCTTGGAAGCCGACCTGGATCTTTACAGAAACGGCGAAATGGGAAAGGTAAGCGCAACGCCGCGCCGCGCCGCCGTCGCCAGTCATTGCGCTGCGCGCCTTTTCATAAAATTTACTCGTCTGCTTGCTTGTTTCGAAACGCATACGCAAAGGAGTTACTCGGTTTGGATGTGTTGCACAAATTCATGTGGGTACGACTGATAGCGCGAATGTTCGAAGCGATGGCCGGAAATTTCGCATACTCGAGCGATATTCATCTGTCGATGAACGTGTTGAACGGCGCGCTAATGTTGCACGGCGAAGATGCCTGCATTTTGCGATACGTAATGGCTACATACATAAACGCGGCGTATAATTTCAAAAATATTTTCTCTACAAACGGGTGAGCATCCGATCAACTACCTACGACCCTACGACCCTACGTAGTGCGTAGGTTGGTAATGATATTACATATCTATTATACGTAAACGTGTACCGCCCTAATGCGAGTAAGTGCGCATACTTAGGTAGGTACGTGTGTAGATGTATCTAACACCAATCTCCAACCACCAACCACCAATCTGATGCCTAGGTTACCTATGTTTACGGACATATATGTAGGTACCTATGTAGAAAGCACATAGAAACCTAATAGGTAGTGTACTGCCTATCTACGTCGCGTCGCGTCGCAACTCGCTATAATATGTACAGTAGGTATATTATAAGTACGAGTAAAATGCGCGTGAATGTTCCTATGTCTACTCGTATGTAGTTATGTACCCATACCCAGCTATCTTGTCTCTACTCTCGTATTAGGCGGCTACGCGTAGGTTTACCTAGAGATGTGCGCCGCCGAAAAAATACGCCGCCGCCGCCAATTTTTCTTGGTTTTTGGCCGCCGCCGCCGCCGCCGAGTAAATTTACCAGCGCCGTCGACGCCGCCGCCGCCGATTTTTACCTCAGCGGCGTATCGGCGTAAGGGAAGTTTCCCCCTCAAAAAAGGCGAAAAATGACCGCTTTTCAATTATCATTTTTCAAAACGTAATTTTTCTGAAAATTTTCGCCCTCGCTTCGCTTGGGCAACATTTTAACCTCCTTTTAAAAATGATATCATTTTCCAATTTTTTTCAAAAACTGATTTTAAAGGCAAAAAACAATGACGCCGCCAAACTCACTCGGCGGCGCGCCGAGAACGCCGCCGCCGCCATAAGATTTTGGAAGCTCGCCGCCGCCGCCGATTTTGCCTCGGCGCACATCTCTAGGTTTACCCACGTATACCTAAGTGAAGTAACCTTATGTAAAAAAACAAAACAAAACAAAAGAAAACAAAACAAACAAAAAAATTCTTACTTTTGCAGGTATTTTCTGATTATGCCTACACTTCTGCAAATTTACTCGAGCCACAGTACCAACAGTTTAGTTACCAGAACTATAGAGTACACGGTTAAACAATTCTATCTGATGAACAGGAAGCCTTTCATTTTGCAAATGTTCGGTAGCGTGTCAACCATATTAGATATCGACGACGCTAACCAGTATGGTCGCGCGCACGAAGTAAGTACTAACGAGGGACCCTCACCAACTGTCCGACGCCGATCCACCTGAGGGATTGCCTATGTATAGGTTTTCAAGGGGCAACGTACAAACTGTGCTTGAAATATCTGAAACGGAGCTGGTTTGTAAGATACAGTGTTGCCAACATTGAAAAATTATTAAAATTGAAAATTGAAAATTTTTGTTTTCAATAATAATTGAAAACTAATGTATGCATAAGGTAGGGGGTGGTGTGGAGAGTAAAATTTGTGGTATCCATATTTTGCCTAACTCGACATTTGAAGGGGCAGAATTGAAAAAAGTTGAACAAAAATTATTTACCAAAATAATTGTTTTTGAAAGTCGATTGCCCCTTCAAATTTCTAGTTAGGCAAAATATGCATACTGCAAATTTTACTCTCCACACCACCCCCTACCCTATGCATATATTAGTTTTCAATTATTATTGAATACAAAAATTTTCAATTTTCAATTTTAATAATTTTTCAATGTTGGCAACACTGTATCTTACAAACCAGCTCCGTTTCAGATATTTCAAGCACAGTTTGTACGTTGCCCCTTGAAAACCTGTACATAGGCAATCCCTCAGGTCGATCGGCGTCGGACAGTTGGTGAGGGTCCCTCGTAAGTAGTACCAGGACCTACTACCTAGTACCTACCTATTGCCTAACTACCTACTCGCGTGTTAGTTCAAAAACTCCGACACAATACTTAATAGGTAGAGGTACCTAGTTAGATACCTACCTACGTGGGTAGCAGGAATTTGGGAATTTGAATATCTGGATACATATAATCCAAGTACGAGTAGGTACTTACGGCCGTGTGTAAATATATGTAGGTATGTAGGTTGCTAGGTTGCTAGATTCCATAGTCCCAAGGTACGGGTATAATATAGTATCCAGCTACAGCTATCTACTTACCTACTCGGTGTTGGGTTTTGCGTATGACTGTATAGCCAATTAGCCATACTCCATATACACCAGACCATTATCCTGCTGCTCACACGTCACACGTCACACGTCACCGTCACCGCCACCTACCTCAACTAATTGTTTTTGTTTGTGTTACCTCGATATGGTGCATTGCGCAGGTTGAATCGGGCTGTTTGTTTCAATTATTACTGAGCTTAGAAACGCCATCGCCTGATCCGCTCAATATCGGCGAATTGGTAAAAGAAGAAAAACCTCTGAAAGCTATCGATTTTTGTTATCACGACGAAAACGAGATGATCAACGTAGTCGAATGCATTTCACTTTGCGTCATGGTCGTGTCGTACGCTGCCGACTCTTTACGAGCTTACCAGATGCTGGTAGGTTTGAAATACGTTTTTCACGGCCTTACCCCAGTCCTAGTCCCAGTCCCAGTCTCAGTCCCCGTGCCCATGCCCGTGCTTGGTTCGGTAAATTGTAAATACCTACTCTTAGACTATAGTCTTCTAGAGTAAGAGTCCTAGTACCGGTACCTACACGTAGCGTAGTACCATCTTAACCGGATCGTTTTTCATTTTCTTTCATCGATCATCATTCATCAGTCATCACCCAGGTACCTAACTAGAGCTTGCTACTTGTTTTTGCCGCAGGTTATTCTCGAGGCTATTCTACCTTGCTATCTGAGACAAATTCAATCTTCCGAATATCGTAAAAACGGAAAGTCAGAAAGAGAAATCATCGCGCAGCTGGCCGTATCGATTAAAACTTTAGTTAACAAATGCGAAGCGTTGACAAAGTAAGCAATTATCCCGCACTATACCTACCCGTGTACCTAGACCTACTTACTTAGGCTATGCAGAGCTAAACGATTGTGTTTAGTCGTACTTGCCTAAGTAGGTAAAGCAAATACATATATGCTTATTATGTAGGTAGGTACCTAGACCTAACTCGCCACTCGGACACAATTTGTAGGCATTTATTTAGTAGGTACCCGGCGTGCAGTAATTCGGCGAAGAAAATCGGCAACAGTTCGGCATTATCCAATATATCCAATATATCCAATACCTACATATATCTAGATAGCCCGAAATTTTCGCCGAAAGTCTCACCGCGTTTTTTTTTCACGCCGGGTACTTATCCATTTTCGTTTTCATCATCATTACCTACTTGGCTACTTACCGACGAGACTCTATCAAGTGGGTGCCTACTTATTCGAATAACGTACCCCTTTTGTGTGTACCTGCTGTGTACTTATTAGGAATTACAACGGTCCGCAAAAAACCACGCCCGAGCATAAAACCTCCAGCCAACGAAATTACAGCAAAGGGCCTTATTCACCGGCTTACGACTGCGACGACGATTCCAAATATATTATCGATAGAGGACGATCGAAAATGACGTACGACAGAGATGCCGATGATTCGGAACAAGTAAGTACATCTACTTATCTACCTACCTACCTATTGCTTGTTTGCTTGCCTACTTAATTAATTACCTACTTTTTTCTCTCTCCTATTCGTCAGTTATTGCGAACTGATTTTCGCCGGCCAAGAGATGTACTTTTGTCAACGGTTGCCGATTTCGTTACCAAAAGTTCGTGTCGATTAATTGAATTGTACAAAAAGTGTCCGCTAGATGGTAAGCACGTGGAACTACTGGACTTGCGTTCGTACGTGGTAAGTGCGCGCGTATCTAATTAAATTCGGCAAGCATCGACGCGGCGCTTCGTCGCTACCCACTCGTAAACCTATGTACGCTTACTTTGTTATCGATATTGCCGGAGGTAGCAGGTGTAAGTGTAGGTATTTAGCTACTTACCTACTTACATCGCGGCAAATATACTTGAGTACTTACTTACGTAGGTATACCGAATTACCGATACCTAATACAATTATTCGTATTCGTAAGCATTCGTAAGCAGTTCGCAGTTCGTAATTGCATTAAGATGGTTTTCTAAGCGCTTTTCAAATGACATGCTACGCATTTACAGAGATTGGCCGATATCGCTATCACGTTGTTAAAAGTATCGCCGTATGATCCCGAAACGATGGCTTGCAAAGGATTGCAAAGATATATGTCGCATTTATTGCCGGCCACAGATTGGAGTAACGAAAACATACGGCAAACTCTTCTTTCCATGTTGCGTAGAGTTGATAAAATGTTTGTGAAAATATACAAAAAAGCTTCAATCAGGGTAAGAAAGGTTTTCTTATACGGTTTACGGTTTACGGTATACGGTATACGGTATACGAGTACCTCCTAGTCGCATATGTAGTATCTAGTATGTAGGTATCTAGCAAGTAGGTAACTATCAATACCTATAATATGTAGGTACCTAGGGATAGGTACGGAGGGACGTGTGTAAAATCTTTAGTAATTTACCGACGCCGACGGTACCTAGCTAAAATGTGCCAGGCTATACTACACGTAGGTACTCAGGTAGGCAGCTAGGAACATGTAGTGAATGTTACGTATCTATGGTGACTGGTCACTGGTGTGAAGAGATACCAAATTACATGGTACCTACTAAAAATTTCGTTACTTACCAGCTCATTCACTGGTACTTACTACCTAGTCAGGGGCGATCGGTTGCAGCACGGCGCGGTGCGGTGCGACGGCCGGCCTCTTCTTGCTTCTATATAGAGCCTAATTCGTTGACCGCCGGAAGGTTTCGACTAGCATGACTCGCTGCTAATGCCGAGGACCTTCAGGTGCCCGTTGCTGGTCTACCATTCGATTGTTTGCCAACTTGTCGAGTCGGTGTCGGTACCTCTGCCTACCTATCTAGATCTACATACTTATTTGCAGTTACTTCTGTCGGCTCGGTACTTAGGTACTATGTACTTACTCACTAAAACGAATACATACTCGCAACCAAAGTGTAAGGTACCGGTACCTAAGTAATGTAAGTACCGGTACGTGTATGTAGTTATACGTAGGTAGCTAGGTACTATGCAGTAGGTACCTGGTACCTTTCTATTTTTTATTTCCCGGGAGCTTCGGCGATCGTAATTTACCGCACATTTACCTATCTAACGAATACCAATCCATGCAAAAACTGCTCTTAAGGTCTGCCGGCACCCGCGCATAATCGCATAGGTAGGCAGTAGGCACCTACATGAATGCTCGTTGCCCACGCGGCGCAGGTAAACTACAAACGGAATTCTTCAAAGTTAAAAAGAACGGACCGTCATGCGTCGTAGTACGCGTTTCGCGTAGCTTATTATTTTAGTCGAGTACCGGTATCTCGGTAGTTGATACCTAATTACCTATAGGTATACTTATTTTTTTTTTATCGGAGGCGAGTACTTACGGTATTATATTTTTTTCCAGAGACAAGTCGACTGGGCTGCAGCTAGTGGCATTTTAAAAGGCGTGTACGAAACGTTATCCCGATACCCTTCGATAGTTTTTCAGCAACCGATGAAAGCGCTCATAAACACTTGCCAGGTGCCGCTCATCTACCTATCTACATATTTTCGCCAACTTACGTTCTCGGCCACTTCATTTCTTTTAGGAATACTTAATTACTTACTTACTTACCTATACCTAAATGTAAATACCTACTGGAGTGAGTTGACGGACGTTTATCGTTTAAATTTCAGGCGCTGATCACAGCGGACACCGCCGGCTTAGGAATTGGCGAAAATTTATCGTCCGCGTCGGTGGCTGTAATGTCCAAAGTGCCGCCCGCTCAATTTACGTCCATTGTCATAAAACTGATAGCTCTACAAATACTCGCATTCGGTGTAAGTTCAACGTAGATACTCGCTTAATTACGATATCTATTCTACGCATGTACTCACGTTACGGTAGTACTTAAGTATACCAAGACTGTAATACCGGCATGCGTGGATGATGCACTTTCTTAAAACAGACCAAGTAGGTAGGTAGGTAGGTATCTAGGTATCTAGGCTGGAGGCTTACGTGAGACTTGATTCTCTGTACCTACCTATAATAAGTAGGCAGGTTTATACACCTGGCACCTCTCTTTACGTCTATTTTTCTCTACCTATGTCTATGTACGTCTATGTCTATACGTTCGAGGGCGCTTCAATAAGTACCTAAATGAACCGTAAACGGAAAAAGTGGTAGGTACATATAATACCTTAATAAAGCACCGATTTAAAAAAGAAATTCATCCAAATCTCGATGTAGTCTCCTTCTATACTAAAATTTATTTTCCACCTCGATTCAAAGGTGCATATACCTACCTTTGACGTAGAATATTTCAAGTTGACCACGGAGCCTGCATTTATTCATTCATTTCATTTTAACGTCTGCGCTTCGTTGTCTTCCCTCGTGTAAACGTTTACAGAAGCCCGTAATCGATGTTACCCATCACGTATCGGCATAGTATTAAATCTGGACTGTGTGGCGAGTATAAGGAAACTTCTAATCCAAATTTTCCAAAACATTCTGTGTAGGACGAACAAGCGAAGTGAGTGAGGGCAATATCTTGTAAGAATACGACTTCTTTCTCACGCAAATTGTTCGAAAATTTAGGGTTTCCCGAATGATTTTGGATATTGTACCAATACTGGCAGGTACCTACTTAATTCGAATGATTTTCCTTCGATTACTAAAATTCGTATCATGTTCTCCAAAATTAGCCGTTCAACTTTTTTTTTTCCATCGCTGGAGTCAAAACTTTTGACTGGTCATCCACTGCATTATTCTGCCTCCATCCACACTTTGTCGCTCGTTTTTGAACTGTTTGCGGTGTTCTGTACATGTGGGAAAGCAGTTACGCGGTGAGGGGGATGAGGGTCCGCAGTTTTGGCCCCCTCAAATGTAAACGACAAGGTATGGCTCCGAAAAAACCAAAAACATGTGCGGCCAAAACACATGAGTACTAATCGAACAATACCATTCCACCACGGTACCTAGCTGAATTTGTTGCCCCTCTACATCGCGTCGCTTCGTTCATTTAGGTAGGTAGGTACTTATTAAAGCACTCTCGTAACAACAACGTTGGTCTAGATACCTACTCTCTCATTCCGAATCAGTGAAAAATCACTGATAAACAGTCACAATTGAAGCACAGGAAAAATCAGTGAAATTCAGTGATTTTTCACTGATTATTCAAAGAATTTCACTGATTTTTCAGTAAACTTCATAAATATCACTGAGTTTTTAGTGAATTTTCACTGATTTCCAGTTATTTTCTTTCACTGATTTTCTCCTGTGCTGCAATTCTGACTGTTTCTCAGTGATTTTTGGTAATTTTCACTGATTTATAATTGAGAGAGTAGAGGTACCTCGGTAGAAGTACCGAGGTATATTTATACACTAACGTAAGTACAGAGACTGTCTATACCTATTCAAATAATCGGTAGGTAGGTACTTGAGTTTAGAGGTCCCCCCCCCCCCCGAACACAAACACACACACACACACACACACACACACACACACACACACACACACATACACATTAATTATTAGATTATCCATCTGAAAATTACATATCGTGGTACCGATGACCATCTACACCAATCTACTCGTACGTAAGTATCAGACTTGAAAACTATCTTGTACAAGTAGGACAGTATAAGCGTACGCGATCGCAAATACAGCGCGAAAGCAGAAAAATTGAAATCACGTTAACGATCCAACCTGCACCCAGTAGTTAGGTACCTAGGTACTCATCGTATAAGAAAGAAAATTTGGGTCAATTATTTACGCACTCTATTATTTTGTACCTTTCGTTTGTTTGGCATTTAAAGGAAATTTACTCGCTGGAACACGTGTGCGGATCTTCCATATCGTCGCCGTTGCCAGAAAAAGTGGAAAATATTTTCGTCAATTTTTTATTACCGTTTTGCCTGAGAGTAGGAGGAGGCGCTAGAGGTAGACATGTACTAAATACATATGATCATATAAGTAGGTAGTAGGTACCTAATAGCTATATACTATATTTGAACGGACAAACGTGTACCTATCCATTTTTATGGGTACCTACCTACTTACAAGTTTACTCGGAATACGCTTCGTACCTACGTTTGCAGTACAATAAGTGACGATCTGCGCGCCGCACCTTGCTGTGTTTGTTCGTCAGTACCGAAGTTGGTACCTATCGTAGATATTCGAATAATTACCCAATTGGTCTTTCGTGGTTGCAGATGAAGTGTGTTTACGTCAAAACGATATCACATTCGCCTTGACCGCGGTACTCAATTTAATGTCTCCGTCGGCCGGTAGAACCTTCGCTTCGGGATCGCAAAATTTGAAAACAATGTCCGAAATTCGTACAGCGTCCATGACCTACAATTCGAGAGATGCGAAAATTGTCTCCGGATTGACGCCGTTTGTGTATAAAGTTGCCTTCTTAGGTAAGTAGAAGAGCAGAATGTATACCTATTACCTACTTGTTCGCAACGCATAAATTGATGCATAAGTAGCCGAGTACCTATACCTAACTAGTAAAGTAGTAACTACCTGCATATTGCAGTCGCTATTCGCGGCTCACGTCATCGTCAGTAAAATTGTAATATCCGCATTTTGAAATAGGATTGAAAATAATTCAAGTTTGTTTCGAATCTGAATTGAATGCGCACTGGCAAAAAACTGCGCGGTTAATTAAAGAAATATCAAAAATCGCAGAAGCACGGGCGTCGTTTTGGAACTATTTAGAATTTCTCGTTTCGAATAGGAATCCTTTGTTCGTGATTCTATTGCCGTTTCTTCACCAAAGAGTGAGTTTTCACGTTCTTATACCTATGTATTACTTATTGTAATATTTATAAATGTAGATACGTATTACGTAAGTATACCATACCTAGGTAGATCTAGATACACGTACTTGGGTATTTGTGTTTTGTATAAGTAACGAATTTAACGAATTTATTAGATAGCCTAAGTAATGTTCCTACTATTTGTTGGGTACATATATTGCATGATATACCTACCTATACTAACACCTAGGTACATGGTATGAGTACCTACCTACCTACTACCTACATAATATTGGGCATATCTACATTCACCGAGTAGACCTATGAGATATTGGATAAGTAGGGTATAGGTACCTATTACCTAATGTACACGCGGCGTTGTACGTAAATAGACATACCAAAGCGCAAGTAGGTACTACATAATATGTATAGATGGTGAAGGGCTCGCGGAAAGAATTGGAATTGGGTAACCCAAAATTTTTCAAAATTTAGTTATTGATATTATGGATTAACTCGCCTTGACGAGGACTACGGCACTACGAGATGTACAATTCAGATTTCACGAAAAAGTGTTCCGGCGTCCCATCGCTGGGCTCCGATCACGTGAAAAACAGGGCAACTCCAAGTTTTAAAGCTCAAACTTATAGTTGCTTTTGTGCCTTTCTACAATTTGCGCACGTTTTAAAATTTCATGTGCCTACCAAAAACGTTTCGATCGATCAAGCTGAATTATTGGGTGATAGCGGAGGAAGGGTGAGGAATTCTACGGTAAAAATTTCAGTCTAATCGGCAAAGGTATATGTGCTCTAGGATTGTTGAAAGTACGTGAACAACGTCTTTATAATTATCCGAATTTCTTGTGAAAAACTATTGCGACTTGCGACATATAGATGAAAACAAATTCCATTCTCTGCGATTTCCTTCTGTGATACATTTTTTGCAAGACGCCACCTTTTCCCAGAAACACTTACATAGATATTGTCGTTAACGAGGAAGAAAAACGCTTGTTTGAAAGAGAGAAAAAATGCCCCCCCCCCTTCCGAGCAACGAAAATCAGCTTTCACATAGGTACTTGAGAAGATTGTGCTTTAGTTAGAAGCCCAAAGTTTGGCCAAGTTTGTTCGTTTTTCGACTTTCAAAAACTTAGAAGCGATTTTGTAGCTCACGTCGCACGGACTGTTTCAATCAAATTTTTACCAAGTTTAGTAGGTAGGTATATGTATATCATTCATTATCATCTCCATCCCTTTTCTGCCTCCTTGAAAAATTCTTTCAAGTCGACCGATCGAGCGGTTTTTGAAAAATCGAATTCCAAAGTAAAAGTGATACGTAGGTAGGTAGGTAGGTATTTACCTACTGAAATAATTGAAAAAATCTCAAAACGTGACTTTTATGAATAAACACTTATTTTCTGTTCAAAGAAAGCGCCCTTCGAAAGAAACTCAATGGAGGAAATTGTAGAGAATCGTTGCTTTTTTGAAGGTGTTTTTAAATTTCTACGCGAAAAGGCTTAGGTACTTTTCAAGCTATACGCACTCCAAAATTTTGAGCCAGGTATTTCGAAGACCATGCACCTCAAATGATTTAGCTGAATTGTCATCGTAGGATCGGTTGGCTAACCTTCCTCAGATTTTCTTTAAAGTTTCAGCTCAATAGGTTCATCAGTAGGTATGCGAAATAGATTTGTTTTAAATATTTTCTCGCTGATAGCTCGGTAGTACAAACAAGCATTTATCTCCCTCGTTAACGAAAAATATCTCCCTAGTTGCACAATATACTAAAAAACGCTGTACTTGACTAAAGTTACGCTGGCAAGCTGGCATTGACCTTTTCCAACAGTCAGGTGAAAATGCGAAATTCCTCAAAAACGTAAGAACAACACACAACGAATTTTTAAACACACCGACAAAGTAGGTAATGTTTGGTTTTATGATTGGGACAGTTTAGGCGATTAGACATACGTACTTATTGGATTGGTATCTCTGTTCGGCTGTGGGTGTTACGTGTTTTGGATTTTTCGGTGTATGGCTGACTGGATAGTGGATGTGTGTGTGTAGTGTAGGTAATACTTAGGTATTGGCTTGTGGGTATGTTATTGGTAAGGTATAAGTACCTATCTGATTGTTTTGTATGCGTGCATTGGCTTCTGATGTACTCGTATTAATGCCATGCTGTAGGCATAATGGTATCTATATGCGTGCGTGGTTGCACTTGTTTAACTACTGTTTGATTTTTTTTTTTCTTCGTTATTGCTCTCTTACAGGTTGTACAACCTACGGTGATCGAATTAGAACGACAAGCGCAGTTGAGGGTCGGAGAAAAGCTGATATCATTCAATCCGTCCCCGCCAGTATGTCGATCAGCATTGGTGTTGCAACTTAAAAGCGAATTACGAGATTTAAAAATGGAAATGGAGAACAGAAAAATTGGTGCGTACGGTTGATGAAGAGTATAAATAGTGCGATGCGAACCTATACGTACCTAGTGAAATTTCATTTTCTTTCTTTTTTTACTCTAACGAGATGCGTTTCAATTTTTGAATTATTACGCAGAATTAGATACCAAAACTAAAGACAGTTACGGCGGCTCCTTAGACGTACCAAATCAAAGGACCTCCTTTTCAGATTATTTAGACAGTCATAACGCGCAATGCGAAAATTTAATGCATAGAGGTTGGTACTTGACATATACCCAATTTGTATACCTATTACCTAAGTATCTAGACATAAGTATGTGTGATACGCGAGGTTTACAATGTTTTACTCGTACATAATGTAGATTGTAGGTGGTCTAATGAACATTTTATATTATTGACCGTACTGAGATCATCCGAGCATTTCCGTACTCATTTTTTGTTTTTTTGTTGATACTCCAAGGTTCCATCACAAGCACTCAAGGGAGTGGCAGCATTCACGAAGTCTCTTTTGCAGTTGGCGTCAAAGGTTCAAAAGGTTAGTGTATCCTATGCGTTTTTCACCTACCTACTCAGTACCTACATAGGTACCTTTATTTAGATATCGATTCGACCATTTTATCATTTTCACATTGTTCCATGTGCTAGGCGAAATATTCAGCCCAAGCGAAGAATATGCGACGAATTGCGAAGTCACCGGCAAGCCTTTCATTTCAAGGCTGCATCGGTCGAAAGCGCAAAGCAGAAAAACATTTCATTTTCGAAAAAGTAGAATAGAACAGGTTTGTTAATCTTCCATGTTTTCTCCTCGAATTCCCAGTCTTCTTCGCTAGAAGAGCGTAGTTGTACCAATTTTTGTAGTGAGATGCTAACTCAATTGTTTATTTTTAAAAATTTGTACGCAATCCAGAAACCGCAAACGAAATCAGCCCCGGCAAGTGTTAATGTGTCCGAAGTGCAGAGTCCAACCAGCGTTTCTAATCAACCGGTATCTACTCCTCAGTCTATATCTTCAGTATACACGCTAAAACCTCCGATTTCGTCGCAAACAGCTTGTGAAATGTCTTGCGAAGAAGACAGTTTATTATCTCAAACAACCTCGAGCACATCTGGTTATCGTGAAAATTGTAGTTTACTGATGATGCAGTTGGAATCTCCCAGGGAAATGCAACACTGTTACCCGTCAAGCAGTAATTCTACCCTCGTTCCTCCTGTATCTCCCGAATCTTTCGAAAGCGACGATAACATTCGCTCGAGTCAACATTCTGTGTTAATGGTTTATGGTTCGCAAGATAAGAATACAATGCTGTAAGATAATAGACGTTTTCTCAATTTGTCAGAATAAGCATAGAGCAGAGATGAATAATTACGTACATATATCTACTACATTAGATATTTATGTCAAAAATGAAAGTTTGGTTGTGGAAGCGTGAGCTCGAATTTGATAAAATTAAGAATAGTAAAGTACATGCACTGTAGATAGGTACCTATGAATTTCAAACGGATTTTCTTTGATGTACCTACCAGAGCTCTGCACGATACGATATTCCATCGCTTAAATATCGTATCGTATCGTATTAAAGGAAAAAAAACGATTACGATGTCATATCGTATCGGATTGAAGAGGAAAAAACGATTCCGATATCATATCGTATCGGGTTGAAGAGAACTAAACGATTCCGATATGTTATCGTATCGTATTAAAAATGAATAAACGATTTTGATATCGTATCGCATCGTACTAAGAACGATTAAACGATTCCGAAATCGTATTTATCGTATTGAAAAATATTATCGTCCTTGCAATTTACTTAGGCGGCTGACCTTTAAGCAACGAGTGTCTGTTTCCCAAAAATGCTCTGGTGGAGGCTTATTTTTTTTCGTTTTTTTTTTCAAAGTCCATTATCTGAGACGTTCAGACTTCAGAGGTCCAAATTTTTTTCCAATCGTAATTTTTTCACACCAAATTTTTTTTTACTAAACTAAATTTTTTTCAAAACGTAATTTTCACACACCTAATTTTTTTTCAAAACGTAATTTTCACAAACTTAAATTATTTTCTCAACTAGATTTTTTTCAAAACGTAATTTTCACACACCGAAATTTTTTTCTCAACTAAATTTTTTTCAAAACGTTATTTTCACACAACACACCTAAATTTTTTTTCTCAACAAAATTTTTTTTCGAAACGTAATTTTTTCTCACCTAAATTTTTTTTTCAACGTAATTTTTTTTCAAAACGTAATTTTCACACACCTAAATTTTTTTTCTCAACAAAAATTTAGGTGTGAAAAAATTACGTTTTGAAAACAATTTTGTTGAAAAAAAAAATTTAGGTGTGTGAAAATTACGTTTTGAAAAAAATTTTGGTGTGTAGAAATTACGTTTTGAAAAAATTTTGTTGAGAAAAAAAGTTTAGGTGTGTGAAAATGAAAATAACGTTTTGAAAAAAATTTAGTTGAGAAAAAAAATTTAGGTGTGTGAAAATTTCGTTTTGAAAAAAATTTTGTTGAGAAAAAAAGTTTAGGTGTGTGAAAATGAAAATAACGTTTTGAAAAAAATTTAGTTGAGAAAAAAAATTTAGGTGTGTGAAAATTTCGTTTTGAAAAAAATTTTGTTGAGAAAAAAAGTTTAGGTGTGTGAAAATGAAAATTACGTTTTGAAAAAAATTTAGTTGAGAAAAAAAATTTAGGTGTGTGAAAAATTGAAAATTACGTTTTGAAAAAAATTTGGACCTCTGAACGTCTTAGATAATGGACTTAGGAAAAAAACGAAAAAAAATGAGCCTCCACCAGAGCATTTTCGGGAAACAGACACTCGTGCAGATGAAACGATGTCATACCATATAACATCGTATCGTATCGTATCGTATCGTATTATTACGATGCGATGCGATGTATATTAAATCGTATCATTCAATACGATGCGATGTCATATCGTTTTTTTTTAAATCGGTTAGTGCATTGCCGATTCTACATCGCCATCGTTTAAAACGATATGATATAACGATGAAAAATATCGTATCGTGCAGAGCTCTAGTACCTACTTGCGCAATTTTCCCGATAGTAGGTATTTCAGCGAATGTTTTTTAAAAGTGGCAATTTGAGTAAAGTCGAAACAAAAATTATTATTGTTGCAATAAACACTGAATTTGAATCAAATTTTATTTCGCCTAAGCAAGGTTTTTATTCTTTTTTACTCGAAAACAATTCAATGTTACTAAATCACTTACTCGTCAAAGCGACTTCAAATAATTATCGAAGTAAGTAGTTATTCTTGCAAAAAATTCTCGAGGCTAAAGTGAGCACCTATGGTAGGTTCGGGTAGTTATTGCGAAGTAACATCTACTTGCCCTTTGATGTTTGAAAGGACTGCGTCAAGTGTCCACGCATGTATCTACTTTGGCTCATAGCTCTAAGTACAAGCTGCGAATTCTCATTTCGGTATACGTAGCTTCATTGTTCCGCTTCAATATTTGTACTGTGGAGTAGAAGTAAGGTATTTCCATTGACTTAAGGGTATTTCAAATGAGGTGCAAACATACAATCGCTGACTAATCATTGAAGAATAATGAATTCAAAAAATTATGAACGTACCTAGCTACCTACTGACGCTATACGCGAGCCGGCGCGTCGTTTTGCGAAAAACTTCGACTTCCAAAATTCTTAAGCCTAAAGTTCCTTCAAAATTGTGTCAAAATCATCTTCATAGTTCACTCGCCCATTTCCTCGATACCGTTCCCATGGAATGAGTATGTAAGTATTCTGTAACTGAAAAATGAAAAAAAGCATACTTGAGGCCAAAGAAAACATGTTTCATTACCCGAAAAAACTCTACGAAAATGGACTTATCTGATTTTTTTTTCGTCTCAGATCATTCGTAGAACAATATTATTCAATTTCAATATTGATTGAATAATTTATACATAATTATACAATACCGCATAGACGCTGAAACACTGGTGGTTATGGTTATCTACTTATCTTATCAAGGCAAATCCTCATTTTTGTTTGTTTACAATTGAATAATATGTACAATGATAAATAAAATTACCGAAAATGGGATTTTTTCGCTTTTGTGTCTGGGGCACCCTGTCTCAAGAACCAGAATAAAAAAGAACGTAACTGAAACCGAAACGTCACCATGGACAACAGCACAACACTAAAACCTAAAACTAAATTATTGAAAGAGCCAAAAATCATATTTTTTGGGTGGTGTTTTATAACGGCTGGTTCAAACTTCAAACTTTCAAAGTTGTGACTGTCGTGCGGTATGATAGGATGGAATGATTATGATAGCAATCAAAATGGTAGAATCACGTAACTAGATGTTTGTTTGATTATTTCTGCGAGGTTGAATTAGCCGCAAAAGTAAAATTTAAATAGTACTTGAATTTTTTTAATGGCCGTAGTTATTTCGATGTAAGAAACATTTTCAGCGTTTTGATTTCTTTTGGGCGCACTTCCACCAATGAACGGAAGTAAACGTGTGTCTGAAGTCTGAATTTTTCTTGTAAGTTTGCATTATAATTCTTGATATAAACTTTTTACGGCAATGTCTGTTAAATGACGGTGTGGGCGACCTTCGGTCATTATGAGTACAATGCGTGCAATTGTGTTTACGGAGTGTTGATCTCGATGCTAAACGCTAGAGTTACCCGTACCCAAACAACTTTTCGTC
Source organism: Pseudococcus viburni (assembly GCA_033439095.1). Taxonomy (NCBI): domain Eukaryota; kingdom Metazoa; phylum Arthropoda; class Insecta; order Hemiptera; family Pseudococcidae; genus Pseudococcus; species Pseudococcus viburni. The sequence goes on from JAVBJF010000215.1 coordinate 31,211, forward strand.
TTATCACTGATTATTTCTTGATAAGTATTTGAAGCTATTAGAAAAAATGTCTATTTTCTTCTATTATTTTTCTTACATTTGAGATAAAATAATATAATTTCTAGCGCCAACTTATCAAAACCTTGGAAGTCAACATATAATAATTACTATACTTAGGACAGAATTTGGAAATGATAGAGTTGAAAAGTAGTATCTATTAAACTCTTATCACTCAATTAGTCAACTTCTTGAAGAGGGACAATATAAGAATTTAAATTTCAATTATATATAGCAAACTTGGGAATTATTATGATTAGGAGTTTTGATTCATATCTATGATAAAATAATGATATAGGATTGAAATATATGAAGTGAGTCAGTCAGTCTCTCCAAGTTTTGTAATTGTATGCCAATTTCTAAGGTTTTAATAAGTTTACACTAAGAATTGTATTATTATGTCTCAACTGTACGAAATTTACTTTGTCTTATTGCCCCAAATAATTTATTAACAAAAATTTCCGTTCATATTATAGTTGATCATAAAATTGTGAATATTATTTTTCCAAGTCCATAATCAGTGATGAAACGAAAAGTTGTTTGGGTAAAAGGGCTGACTCTAGCGTATAGCGAGTATTAACCGTTTTGCGTTTGCATACATTTTTCGATAATATTTCAGTTTTTTCCCTTTTTTTTGCGTAGAATAATGGATATTCCCTTGCCGGAGGATATTCCGTTTCCTGGTGATGAAGAATCTCCAACGATTACTGCACCAAACGAAGATGTTTGCAATATACAATTACCAGTGAAGGCGGAAGACGAATTGATAGAAACCTCGTTCAACGTTAACAATAGTGAAAAGTTGAACAAATGTTACGATGCTCTAGTGGATGGCTCTGGCTGTGTTGAAGTTTCTGTAGTAGGCGAGTGTGACAATTTTTAATCATCTTAAGTCGGTTGCTCGGTATTTATACGAGTTTTCAATTCGAAAAATCAAATTTTTTCACGTTCGTACGTATTTGTTATTGTTGTACATGATTGAAATTGTTTAGGCGAAATAGAGCCCACGCTACAGTATTCCAACGTGGAAGAAGTCGAGACGAAAAGTTCTAACGATATGAGTTGCATAAGTGCAGTACCTATGGACGAAGACATTCCGGTTGAAGTACCCGTCGATGAAACGCTAGCTCCGTTACCTCTATCTAACGAAGAGAATCGTCCGAAAGAAGGTAATAATCTGCAAAACGAACCCGCGCCGTCATTACCCAGCAACCAGTTATCGTATTCTGCGGCGGCTGCTGCTGCGACGGCTGCTAGTTACATGCAATATGATCCGTCGATGATGTCGCATAACTATTCGTATATGACAGCCAACAATTACGCGACGCACGATTACGTTTCGTTTTATAACAACCAACAGCGAATGACCGCTGGTGGATCGTACGCTACCGCGTACCACCCGTATCAAAGTTATAGCCCTTATCCATACACGACGACTACCTTGCAGCAGATGTACGATGGACGCAATATGAGCGCGTATACCAACGCCAATTACGCTCAACAAATGTTACCTCAAAATCCACCGCTTCCGCCAGGTCAGCCGATAAATACGAATACGTTTAATCCTCCGCTGCCTACTGATTACCAAGCCCCTGCTTTTCCAACTGCCACCGTCACCGTCACCACCGTTCCTTCGGTCGATAGCGAGGAAAGTGGTGCTCCCGAGAAGAATGTTACCAACGATAATGCGGCTCATGAGGATTGCGGGACAGCGCAGGATAAAGAACAAGAAGACGACACCAAAGAAAGAACCGTGCAATACGCTGCGGATACCAGCAATTTGGCAATCGAATCTGTCGAGCAAGCTCTGGACAACGTTGATAAAAAGTCAATAACCGACTGTCAAACCGTTGCGGAAAACACGTTTTCCGAAGATATAAACCGGCAAGTCAATTCATTTTGATTGTTTTATTTTTCTGTATTCATTTTTCAAATCCTTTGTAGTGCTTTTTGACATTTCGTTACAACGATACGACTTTTATAGATATTCGCCTAGCGTACCGATGGAAGAAGACGAAACCAACCAACCTGAAAACGTTAAGATATCCGTTCAAAGTCGCCCAGCGAAGGTTTCCTCCGTATTGGGCAAAGCACAGGCGAAAAAACGTTTAATGGCGTTTTCTATTTCAAAGCAAGCAGTCGCGGCTCAGCTAGCGGCTAAAAAACAAGCGCAAATTGGCGCTAAAGAAAGAAGAGAGAACGACGATGCTGATGCCAAAGCAAACATTACCGAAGATGGACGTTCTTCATCAGAAATTAGAGAAAGCGGTTCTAGTGCTGTTGGCGGAGTTTTCGATGATAAGCATTCGAAAAGAAAACATAATAAGAAAGGTAGCAAACGAGATCTGTATAATTGTACGCGGATTTTCAATTTTGTAAACCGCTACGAATCGACTTTGTGCCCTACTCTGGTGTCTTGTAGTTCGTACTTATTTTAAAACCATTTTCATGTTGCAGCTACTAAAATGGAGAAAGCTCGTGAAACTATGAAAGAAATCGAAGAATTGAAAAGAAACGAATTGATAGTTCGAGACAATTCCACGCTGTACCGACAAGCTTTGATTAACGATAACTCTGGTAAGACGGCGATCTTATTAACGATCCGGTTTTGTTTTATTTTGGTATTTTCTGGAAAGTATAGCGAAACACTCGCCTTGTTTTTCAACTTCAACTTTTCTCGCAGACATAGACAGCAGACGAAACGACAGTGATCGTAGGAAAGACGGAAGTAGCCGAAGAAAGAGCCGCAGCCGCAGTCGTAGTAGACGGCGAAGCCGAAGTCGATCGCGAGAACAGGATCGCAAATCAAAACACTGCGATAGCAAAAAGAAACGCCGAATATCTCGTACTCGTTCGCTTTCCCGCACTAAATCACGTTCGCGATCCGGTTCGCATCAACGCGGGGATAAAAGTAAAAGTAAAATTCGAGCTTCGGAACTGAAAAGTTGGGGTGACTTCAAAGAGGCCGGATTCCAGCTGGACCGATATAGACGCATCAAATTCAAAGAAAATGAAGATTATCTGGTGTCCGAAATTGAGAAGCGCAAAAAAGAAAAAGCCAAACTCCGTAGACGTCACCGATCGCGGTCCAAAGAACGAAGGAGCGCGTTAGTAAAGTTGATTTTCTACGCCCGATATTGCCAACTTTTCTATCGTTTACGTGTTAATTTGCGAGATGTTCGTTTTGTTTATAGTTCGATTGAAAAAGAAGTCGCCGAAGAGGTTAGAAAGAGAAAAATGAATATGTTCGATATTCCGATGAACATTAAGCAACCGCTATTGTGTTATGATGATGAAGACCTGTCGGAAAAAGTCACCGAATATCCTAGTCATATAGTACAGTACACGAATACCAAGCCGGTCGTGAAATATTGCGAAAACGTCAAAGTTGCTAAATTACACTTCATTTCCCGAATTCAACTCTTGGATAGCGTCCCCGACGACATTCTAACTTTAATGAAGTATTTTTGGAATTCTCTGCGATCGAAAAGGTAAAATATGCGCATCTCGTTTATTTATGATTGTAATCTCCGTCAATCGGAGTTGAATCAAATTAGGAGACACGTCAATTTGCCAAGTTGAAATTTTCGCCTCCTTACGGCTAGTGAAAATATTTATTTACAGTGTGCCACCAAAGTTTCGAGCATTAGCGTAATTTTTGACCGGATAAAGATAACGGAGTGATTTCGACGTTGTTGGATTTCTTATGACTGGCGCTTCCAATATCGATCCCCAAGATTTCATTCCAGTCTACAGGGTGTCCGTTAAATCGCCAAAGGTGCTTTTTTTCTCGTGGAATTCGAACGCGTAGAATGCACGTATTTTTGTTTAGCGAATAAGTAGTACATTGGTATTGAAATGATTTTAATCATCTGTGTACGTTCCTGAAGTACGTTTGATGGTTCTTTCTCACAAAAATTGTCGTGATTTTCTTAAAGAAGGAAGATACCAAGTTTCAGACGAAATCGAATAACTCTGTACTTACATAGGTATTGGTATTAATTTCCTGAAGAGCGTTTTTATAACCTTCTATTAGGCAGGTTTGGCACTCACAGACGCAGCGTCGCAAAATCACACTTTTTCATATTTCGTCATCTGTCCGCCTCAATATCTGAACCAAAATGATGAATAGACGTTTTGCAACCACTTGCCAAAAAGTCGTAAAAAGTTTAGACGTTTTGGTAATTTATTTTCTACGTAAAAATGAATTGAAGAAATTGAAATGCTCGGTCTATTTAGCATACTTTTTCATACTTCTGTAGAAGTTTACGGTTCCAAGTTTTTACAAATACACCTGTTTCTGTTTATTCATTCATCTGTTTTTTTTGTTTTTGTTTTTGTTTTTTTTTCACGAATTCTTTGAAAAATCGAAAAGTGTGTATGATTAATTTAACATGAATTTCGCGCGTTAATTACAAATATACACCGATCGTTTGAATTTTTCGAGAAATAGAAGCTGTCAAATATTTTGAACAGTGGACATCCTGTAGTATGAGTGTTATGTTACTATGTACACCTATGTTATACCACATATGTATAATTATTACTTATACAAATTTATATCATCGGCATTTAGATGCAGCAATAGGTGAGCGAAATGGAACGTGTAGATTACGGCGAATTTTAGGAATCTGTCCCGACAAAAAAGACAACTCGTTTCGATTTTGGTTGTACCTACTATGCTCATTGAAACGAGAATTTTTTCGTTGTGGTACAATGAGCACTTCTTCATATTATTTAGGTACAAGTAAATTTTTCGAATGAATTTTAACGACATTGAAAATGATGAATAAATCGACTGTAGGGTTTGTGAGTTGGTTAAAATTTTGCTTGCCCACGTTGCGTTGGACGGGATGAGGAATTTATTCGTTTTTGTCGATTCCCCGAGTGCTTATTTGGATACAAATCGAAATCCTCGGATTTAAGATTAGCCGGCTGTCGTTGCGTGCACGTATGTCTGTGTGCGTGTCTATTTTGAATTTATATGGTAGTTGCTTCGAACTCATTCTCGTACGACGCAAACCCCGCTTCGCACTCTGTTAGGTACTACCCAGATGATATTTGTTTATTTTACTACCTACTCGCTATTCTGCCGAGATGACGTTAATTTGAAATTTACTGCGAAGATTTAATTCGAACCGTTTGATTTGCAGACTGAAGACGGATGAGACACGAATTAGCGAAGATACGGTTGCGGTAAAAGATGTGGAAAAATGCGAAAACGAAGAAAATAAGAAACGCGGTGCGAGTATGGAATGGTGGCCGAAAAGTCCATTGCGCGCAATCGGAAACTGTCGCGATACCGACGTCGATATTGAAGAAGAGGAAGTAGAAGAAATGCGAGAAATCGTCGATACACGCCGAAACATTTTTGTAGAATCGAACAACGCCGGCGACTTATTATCGCGGAACGAAAACGCGACCGGCGAGTTTCCATACCGCGGTGGCCACGATGACGAATCTTTCGCAAGCTGCACAGACTTTCGTGATGGCGCGGAATATGGCGATGGGGGCGCGTCTTTCGGTGTAGCCGCGCCGACTAAAAGCGGAAATGGTACTATCGTTGGCGTGGTCGCCCCCGCCGCCAGCAGAAAAACACGATTTGAAGATATAACGGACGAAGAAAAAGTCGCCGATGTTAGCGTGGTTATTCGTTCGAAATGGGACAGCGATTACGAAGATAGTCCTAAACGCGGCGATAGCGTTCAGGTGGACGACGGTGCGCTTTTGCCTCTGCCTCCGACGAATAGCAGCTCTACCAAGTATTCAAACAGCGGCAGCGGTTCTGTCGACAATACAGACGTTGAAACGTCTCGCGAAGAAGCGAACTTGTCGTTGTTGGAAGGCCATCGCAATCACTTCCGTCGCGGCGCTCTCCACGATGATAATGACGGTGGTGGTAACGACGTCAACGATAATGACGGCGACGATCGCAACACCAAAGACGGTTCCGGTAGAAAGATAACAGTGGAACGTTCGTCGAGCAGTAAGAAACACCGTTCGTCGTGCGCCGAAGACAATTCGACCAAGAGGAGAAGTCGAGAAAAATCCGGTTATCGCGGACGCGACGATACCAAGCGCTCGAGCAAAACGTCGAGTGTCGCTAAAGAATGGCAAACGACTGGAGCTTTGGAAGTGATTGCTCATCGAAACCGACGCAGCGCGGACAAAACGGAACGTGACGACGTATGCGGCGTTTTCGACGAATCACCGAGCATCGTTCGCGTCGGCGATCAATCGAATTCGAATAACGATAGAAAATTAGTTACCGAATACGAAGAGTTTTTAAAAATGGTCTCTGTAGAAGCGCCGGAACGCGAAAGCAAGGCCGAAACAGCGTCGACTCTTCTCTACGAAGGTCCAAAACCTCCGCCCCAGTTCGAAGTTCAAACAGCCGCTTCGACGCATGATTCGCCTCGTAGGAAACGCCAGTCAAGCACGCGCAGTAGAAACGATAGCACGACGACGTTGCCGACGTCTACGCCAGCGCCAGCGCTACAACCATTCGAAGACGTCGACTCGAGGTTAACCGAACAAGCGTATAAAAAGTACGACGACCGCAGCCATGCCTTCACAGCGGCAAGTACGACGATGTTGACGACTCTAAAATCAAAAACCGGAATCTCTTCATGTACGTCGAATGTTACGCGAGACAAACGGTGCGAAGGCGATATCTTTTGCAGCATGAACGAAGAGAGCGAAAAAAATAGTAAAATCGAAACAAAAGCGAAGGATGAACTCGCGACGGTCGTGACTGGAATGTCGAACGCGGATAACGGTTGCGATCGTGAGCCGGAGTGTACGCGCAAGCGAAAACGGAAGGACAGTCGAAGTAGGAGCGGTGGCGCAGACGCTGACGGTAATAACGAAGGAAACACCGTCGACGAGCCACCGAAAACGAAGAAAAAGACTACCAACCGGAAAGAGAAAACGAAGAAGAAAAAACCGCGCACCAGCCACGCCGGCTCCAAAAACAAGAACGATTACAAAAACAAAAAGAAGCGAAATACGGACTTGGGCGGCGGCGGTGGCGGTAAGAAAAAAAAGTACGAGGTGAGCAGCAGCGATTCGTCGAGTGGAGCAAACGACAGCGATTCGGAAAACAGCAGCATCGGCAATCGTAGCCGAAGCGGCGCCTCTTCGGGGGTGAAATCGACACCTACAACAACTGCGGCGACTACCGCTCATGGTGTCCCCATCGCTGCCCCCGCTGCCGCAGCACCCTCCGGTACTACCAGTAGCAGTAGCAGCAGTAATATCAGTAATAGCAGTAGCAGTAGCAGTAGCAGTAGCAGTAGCAGTAGCAGTAGCAGTAGCAGCAGTAGTAGCAGCAGCAGCAGCAGCAGCAGCAGCAGTAGTAGCAACAGTAGCAGTAGTAGTAGCAGCAGCTCCTCGAGTAGCAGCACTAGTTCGAGCAGTTCGAGTTCGGAAAACGACACCAGCGCCGAGAGTGGAAGTCGCAAGAAACGTGGTAAACGGTCGTCGAAGAAGACGAAAGCCAAAAAGAATAAAAGAAAGTCGGTCGGGGCCGAGGGCGGTGTCAGCGCCGGTAAACATTCGCATGACAAACACAAGAGAAAATCTAAAAGGAAACAACAAAAGAGCAAAGATTCGGATGTCGAAGAAAGAAGCAGAAAACGTAAGAAAACTTGTAAATCGGACGAAGGTAAAAGGAAGAAGCTGAGGAAACTTCCGTCCGACGATATATTGGAATTGTTGACGGAAACGTGGAAGAAAACAGCGGCAGCCGCCGAAACTATCGACGACGAAACATTTGCGGCCGCCGCGGTTGCAGCTGCGAAGGTGGCCGGAAGGAAATCCTCCTCCTCCAGAGAAAAGCGTAGCAAAAAGAGCAAAATGAAGCGTTCAAAAGATCGAAAAGACAAAACGGCGAATGCGCGTACTCTGTTCGAGTTTATGGTATCGGAAATGGGCGGCGGCGAGGCGAAGTCGTCGTCCAAGAGTCTCGCGTCCGGCGCAGCCATCTTGCTGGAAAACGAACGTGTCTCGGAAACGTCGAAATCTGAAAAATGCCCGCGTGAAAAGAAAAAAAAAAAGAAAACGAAAAAAAAACGCGACACAAAGGATCCGCGCGCCTCTTCGGACGAACCGGGTCGTCTAAAAAAAAAAAACGACAAGCTGGCGCAGAATGACCACAACGAATTAGCAACTCTCGGCGTTTCCAACCCCATCGCCACCACCACTACCACCACCGCCGCCGCCGCCGCCGTCGCCATTAAAACGACGAATTCGTTTTTTGAAGGAAATCTCGATGATTGGAATGAGAGCGAGACGGCCGAATCGTCAGCCGTTCGACATTCTATGAGAGATGAATCGGCGTCTGTGGCTGCCGACGTCGACGCGCTAAATGTCGACGAAGCGAACGCCGCCGAAAAACGCAAAAATTGTCGTCGTCAAAGTTCGAATGAATTGCCGAAACGCAAAAGTACTTCCAAAAAGAAAAAGAAAGATTCGGAAAAGAGAAAAAAAAATTCCGGTCGTAATTCGTCGCATAAGAAAGCCGCCAAAGAAAAAAAACGACGGTCATCGCCCCCGTCATCATCGGCGCTCCCGGCGTCAGACTCGACTGATTCTCGAAACGCGCTCGATTTTCGCGACGGCGTTTTGGAAACGGAACTTACAGGCAACCGTAAACGCGTCTCGTTGGTCGCTCAGTACGAAGACAATTCGCCGCATCTGAACCGACGACAATCGGACGCTCGGACAAAACTGGTCGGCAGCCCTGCGGCTGGCGAAGCGGAACGCTATTCGCCGACGGCGTACGGCAGCGATGCGGACGAAGACGAGCACGACGTCGCCGCAGAATGGTCGTCTGTACCGGCGCAGCCGCCTGCTGCGAATGCGAACGACGTTTCCCGGCGACGGCGCGAATCGAAACAGGCCGAGATAAACGATGACGACCGCGAACTCGACGAATGCGTCCGTGGTAGATTTACGGCGGTCGACGTTAGTGTTCCCTCGCCAAAACCGACCAACTTCACGATGGGTAAGTTGGAAGTGAGAACTAAAGCGGCCAAGAAATTCGTACATTCCAACATTTTCGATTCGTTCGACCGTTCGGTTGAAGAACGCGAGTTGAATGTCACCGATGCAGGCGAGCCGTCTCGTCGATCGGTAAACACGTCGAATTGCGACATCGGCCCAGTCGACGCGCAGTCCAAACGAGAGATCTCAGCTTCATCGTTGCAGCCGTTAGCGACGACGACGGCAACGACGGCAACGACGGCAACGACGGCAACGACGGCAACGACGACGACGACGACGTCGACGGCGTCTACTGTGACGAAAAACTTGACCCAACAATGCGACAAAGAAGAATTCTTGGCTAGACCGTGTATAGCGTTGCCAGATATTTCGTTTTCGTCGTCGCAAGTTACCGACGCGGGCGCGTTTGAAAATGAAACTTGTTCGAGCAAAGATGAAAAACTCGATTCGTCGGGTCGTCGAGAAAATGACGATTGCCGCGATTACGACAATGCGGATAGACGTAATTCGCGCCGAAAAGATGACGATTCCAAAAGGGATGGTCGAAGGCGTTCCGTGTCCGCAGATCGTTATAGAAAACGTCATCGTAAAGAAGAGCGTCACGCTAGGAAGCGCTTTTTGAGAGATGACCGAACGCGATCTCGATCTCGGTCTCGCTCTCGTTCCGTTGGTCGCAAACGATCCATAGACTACTATTATCCTTCGAAAAAACGCAATCGTCGAAAGTCAAGGTCCAGGTCCAGAACTCGCAACAGATCCATATCTAGATCTAGATCTAGATCTCGGTCCTTGTCGCAGTCCCGGTCTAGATCCGTGTCCAGAGACGCGGCTGGAATGCGACGACGTCAAGGTAATCGTTCTTTCGAATCGACGCCCAAAGATAATTTTGACAAACGCGACAAATCTCCAATCGCAGCATCTACGCCGGAAAGAAATAGCGCCGATTTTCAACGTATACTTGGCAATATCAAAACGGAAAAGGAAGATAAACGAGCCGGTGTTGGTGGCAACGGCAACGACAACGGCAGCCACGACGTTGTCGAAAACAAATTTGCGAGTGAAATTGAAAAAATTATCGGCGACGGATTATGGAGAAGAGATGGCGGAAGCGGTTGCCGAAGTCGCGATCCTCGAGATCCGGAGTCGCGTAAAATAAACGACCATCTTAATCGTCAACAGCAGCAACAACGAGGAGCTATCGGTGTCGAGTATTCTTCGTCTTGTAGTCAGTTACAGCGCGACCAATTGCAGGAAAACGGGGACCAGGACGCATTGCGCGAAAAACTGTTTCAATTGAAGGAATCATTGTGGTCATTGAATGAAAACGGTGTGAGTCTGGACACGCTGCGTAACGCGGTGGGCATGTTAGACCAAAGGGGAGCCGGTTCGCCGTGCCTCGACCTCGCCGCAGATAAAACTGGCGAGCTGAAAAGAATCGTAAACCTATGCCGAGCTATTCGTAATTCGTATCCGGCGGGCGCGCCACCTGTTAACGATTCAACGACAACGGCGAAGACGACTACGCCGCAGCCGTCGCTGTCCGCTAATCTCAACAGAACGTACAAAGGCAAAACAAGCGTCGCGGAATCCACCAACGCGTACAAAAGCACGTTCGCCGAACGATCTCGCGAAATATCGCCGAAACCGCTTTCACTAGACGAAAGATTAGAATTGGAATTGGGAATGAAGCCGACGGCGGCTTCCTTACCAGTTGCGAGAACCGCTGTCGGAATTCCGCCGCACTCCGGCGGCAGTGGCTTACCCGTACACGTGTCGGTGCCTCTTCCAAATTATTATCCGATGCACGATAATGCGGTGGCGCGGGTGGGTGCCGCCGCCGGCTACTCGTCGATACCGCCGCCATCGCAAGCTATGCATCACCCTTACGCGCATCTGATGCCTCCAACCGCCGATCGTAATTACTACGGCGGCACTGCTGTGGACTGGAATATGGCACGTGCCGTCTCTACCGCCGCTTCTGTGCCGCCTTCGCATACGCGTTCTCATATCGGCGCCTCACCTGCGCCGCATCAAACACCATCGTCGCAGTCGTCGCATCGATTAGTGTCGCATCAGGTAAACGCAAACCCATCTTTTTAATGGGAAAAAAACTTGACAAAATTATAAAAAAAAAAAGTTCCATCCAAATATTCGATTGAAAAAAAAAATGTCTATATCACGCCAGAAATTAATTTCGATTCTCCTTCTAAAAAATCGGAAATAACTAGATTTAACTCGATTAAAATGACTAAAATTCATATAAAAAAATTAATCAACATGTTTTATAAAATTTTGATTCCTAGTCGTAACGAGTTACGAGTGTTATTCTACGCGTGGTTTTTTAATTGTAGAAATGCTCTGATCAGATTTTTTCGAATTTTTGACTTTACTAAGAAAGTAACGAAACAAAATTTGGCTCGTTGACCGAAAAAATTTGCGCATTTTTCAATGTCTTGTAAATTCCGTTCAGCAAATTACGATCGTTGTTCGTTGTTACGGCTCAATGACTATGAACGTCGAAAAAGAAAGTACATTATGCTTATCATGCACGGTATCATTGAAAATAGGATGACCCGAATGAACCTTAAGCGAAGGCAATTCTTTTCTATTCGATGTTGATAATTTTTTCACTTGAAGCAACACCTCGATCCCGTTGACGTGGAACGATGTTTTATCTAGTATACAGTCTTGTATTTATGACGGTTTTATTCTTCCCATTCCGATTTCCGATCATTAATTGCTATTTGTTTGCGCAACAGCAACAGCAACAACACACGCAGCCGGAACATCTTCAGCATCAGCTACAGCAACAGCTCCAGCATCAACATCAAAGTAAAGAGAATCAGGCGTATCGAATCGCAGATGCGGCCGGATCTAAAGTACATTCGATTCAAGTCGGCAACGTGTTGCAAATCGTGCCCACCGAATTACAGTTAGCGCCACCTTTGTCGTCGCCATCTTTTTCTAGTCAGCAATCTTCTAAAGTGAGCAAACAGCGTATTCGTTAGTACTTCTTTCTTTCTTTCTTTCTTCTCTCTCCTTTTTGTTTCTCCTTGTCTTCGATTTAGTTTCGGCTAATCGATTACGGTTAGTTGAATTTCACGTGTTTTTTTCCTACCTCGTCTGTGTAGAAGCAGCAGCAGCAGCAGCAGCAGCAGCAACAGCAGCAGCAACAGCAGCAGCAACAGCAACAGCAACAGCAGCAACAGCAGCAAAAACAACAACAGATAAGTTCTCAACAAATTGTTGCAAGTAACGCGGCGAACAGCGACGGTTTCACCGCTGGTAACGCATCTAACGCGGGCGGATTTTCGTCCATGTTGACCGCCAGTATACCCGTGTCATTTGCCGCTGCACCGGCCGTTTCCGGATCGAAAACAAATTCATCTTCGCACTCGAGAGAACCACCAAAAGGAAGCGTTAGCGGCGAAACCAAGTCCAAAGGCAAAGACCCGCCACCGCCGCCGCCACCCGGTACTTGATTATTTTATCGCGATGCGACTCGTTGTTGTCAACGATTTTTGCTTCGCTTTGTTTCATGAGCGATTTTTCAATTTCATTTTGTGTTTTCCCCTTATTTCGTTTTCTCTCGACGGTCGTCTTATATTTTCCAACTACGTGTTACTTGTATATTATTCTCCTCCTCGTACACTTTCTTGTTGTCCTACGATTACCGACGAAATCGTTCTTCTAACGCGTAGGTACCTCTCGTTGCGGATTTGCTGGACGTAAAATCGCAAATTTATCCGATCCCTCCATCCCTCCACGTAAATGAACTTCGTTCGTTGAAAAAATCGCATCTGATAGATGGCCGAATATTATTTTCATTGTTGTCGTTTTTATTTTTTATTCCTTGCGAATTACTGTCCGACGGTTCTATCCTTGTTATAGTGGGATATGGGGTTCAAATATAAATTTACTTTTTGCAGTGGTGCCCGGTGGTACCAGCAGTCAAAAAGTGCTGTAGGGTTTCTCAAATTAACATGTGATGGCTGCAAATTAGGAATGTCGTTGTAATTTTTTCAAATAAAACAAAATCGCCTATAATTACCTATTTTCTGAAGTTAATAGCCCCTATAGTCTAGAACTTTTTGCTCTGGTAACCCCGCAAAAAGTGTCAAGATATAATCGACGGACTGTAGCCAAGCTACCAATGTACCTAGACCTACTTGTTTACTTATTCTATCAATAATCGCGTGCGTATTAGTACTTTTCCGTACTTACTCGACTTAAACACGTATTCGTTTTTTTGGTAACATTTTTGCAGGCATTTCCGATAAGGAGGTGAAAAAATTGATGCGATTAGCGAAGGAAAAGCGTAAAGAAGAAAGGGCTTTACAAAAGCTACGTAAATTGAAAAATGAAACGCAAACGTCACCGGCTGTTACGCCTAACGGCGACGAATTTCATAATTACGGCGGCGAAAACACGGTAAGATGCAGGCATCTTCAGCCTCGTTGATGATCGCTGCCGCCTATCGGCTAATGCTCGTACCTTACCTACCTGTTCCTTAAACGCGTGTTTATTCCGCTTGCTAATTTGATCCGTTAGTCTTGGTGATTTGTAAATTGTAACCAATCAACCGGACGTTGTTTGCAATTTCAGGATGAAAGTGAAGAGTCGAATGCGAGCATTTCGATTAAACCTTCTCCCGAGCAAGGCATCTTAATCTCTCCTGGTTTCAAGTGAGTACCGAACATACAGCGCGTTTTACTCGTACGAGATAGGTATCGATATCTATATCTACATACGTTATCGACTTGTCGCGCCGCGTCGTCCGTTTTATAACGATCATGTATTTTGGATTTCGGCAGGGAAAAGTCGACGCCGGTCACGCCTTTAGGCCGTACGATCATCGGAAGCGCTCGTAAGATGGTCTCATTCGTGGACGGAATAAGGCCGGGGTCGGCTTCGTTGAACGATTCGCCGGTGTCCAGAACGCGAAAATCGTCTCCGCCGCCCAACGTCAAAAAGAAACACAAAGTACGCGTGAAAATTATTCGCGCCACCAACGACGAAAGCTCGGACGACGACACTCTGCCGCCGCCGCCGCCGCCAGGTCCGCCGCCTCCAGATCTGTATCCTGCTAGCTGCGCCGCCGTGAGTTCATTGCCTTCCGGTTTCGCCCTTCCCAAATTATGAGTCGAATGGTTCGAGGTCGCTTTCGCTCGCTACAGCAATACCAATAAAATTCGAGCTCCGAGAATACGCTGGACGCTGTTTTTCCGCGGTATCACGTCGCGTTAGTTGACTTGATTTTTCTTCGAATTCTACCGTAAGATTACGCGATGCATTAACCGCCGCGCCGGTCACTACGTTTCCAAGATTTTGCATATCGGCGTTCGAGATGCGTTCGCTTAGATGGACGCATTCGAAGAAATGAACGAATGGACGGACGGACGGACGAATAAGCGAAAAAGTGAAACGCGCGCAATACAGCGCAGCGGTCACTTAACTATTTGATTACAAAAAAATGTACGACTGACGTTGAAGTGATAAACTTTTCTTTACTATTTTTCGCTCTACGTTTAATTATTATTTTCGCGATGATGTAAATTTTATTTCGTTTTTGTGTCGTTTAATTGTATTACCTATTTATTTTCATCTTTTTTGTTATTATTATAATATTACATATTATTATTATTACATAACCTACGTGTCCCCCCCCCCCCCTCCCCCATTTCTAGCTTACCGTTTTAATCGTTTTTGTTTCTCTTTCGCTGTTGATGGCAATTTGTCGACTTGTACGTACTGTAGATGATTAAGTTATATTATTTAACAGCGGTAAACGACGCTGGACGTTTTTATATAGGTACGCGTAAAGGGATAGTCCTTCACCTAGACACCTTGGTATCGTCAATCAGCTATTCGTGGGATTGAATTTTTTTCTCGTTTCATTTTTGATCATTTTTTTGACGATTTGGCGAATCCTTTTGTAATAATGTAAATTCATTTCTACAATCATAGATGAAGTATAACGGGTGCGTGCGTGCGTGCGTGCGTACGTGCGTGCGTGCGTGTACATATACATATCTATAGGTACCTATAGTTTTTTTGTTTTTCGTTTGTAATATTTTCGTTCGTGATAATACGATGGTAAGGAAACTTTTCACGTTGGGTAAAATGAAGTATTCGCGTTTTACCGTTGGGTTTGGTGGAAAGAAAAAAAAAGCAAATTATGAAGTCCGTTCAACTTCGATACGCACCTTCGAATTATTATACTTATTAGTTATTACTTACCTATAGGTGTGTTATATAGATGAATGCAGCCTTCACTTACGTGTTACTTAATTTTATTTGTGTAAAAAATTGTTTTGTTTCGTTTGAAGCCAGTTTGTAGAAAAGTTACGTGTACTCATGTAACCATTTGTGGTGTATCAATTCGTATGTTTTACGAGTGTACGATTATAATTTTTTGCCCGATGTTTATACATGTTCGAGATTGACTTTATGTTCATTGCGTATTACGTACGAGTTGATTGTCTTTATGCGTAGTAAAATAACAGTCTTATCGTGTACTGGCGCTGGCGACGCGACGGTGTAAATCGACATAGTGATGCCGCTGCCGCCGCTGGGTAAAGAACGTAAGTACCTATTACCAGTACCTATACCTACCTATACCTACGTCTACGAACCCTGTTTTACTAGTAAAGCCAAACTCGTAGTAGAATTATATACTATAGTCTGTGAAATTTATTTAGGCGGCTGGGATCCCTCGTAACATGTATGTACCTTGCGTTACGAGAACTAACGGGGAACGTTTGGCGACGTGCGCGATCAGCAAGTAAATTGCACGTAGTAGACTTGCTGAAATCCATAGTACTTCTGCCAGTTTTTTGCGTCATTTGTGAAAGCCAAAGACAAAAAAGAAAAAAAAAATGGATGTATCGGTGAAAGTGTCAGATTGGTCGGTTGGCTCGTAGTCTCGTTGCTCGTGCCATCGCAAACTCGCAAACGCAAAGCGAAGCAAATAAACGAACAACGGCGGATTAAATTACAACGTTTAATGCGATTTCCGACAGAGCAATGCGAACGTCTATCGTCAGCGTACTTTCTGTTTATTGTAGAACTTGGCTGCCTCGTAGCTACTGACTACTAGCTAGTACACTACATACCATTACCTATCACCTACTACATACGTAAACGTATCGCTATCTGTTGGTCGCATCGCCGCGAGTAGGCACGAAAAGTGCCAACGTGAAGTAACCTACCTATTTTTTTCTAGGTTAGGTTAGCACATGGAATTACAAAAATATCGTCAATATGGAATAGAGCTGCGGAACTGTCACAGTGCTCGCAATCTTATTTTTATTTGTCGTGTCCCGGGGAAAAATTTTTATTTTAAATCATATATGCTCATATATGGGAGTATATTAGGTCATATATGCTCATATATGGTCAGACTGGAAAAGCGGCCATACCGGATCATATATGGGATTTTCAATATGCTCATATATGAGCATATATTGAAAATCCCATATCGTCCCATATATGATCCAGTATGGCCGCTTTTCCAGTCTGACCATATATGAGCATATATGACCTAATATACTCCCATATATGAGCATATATGATTTAAAATAAAAATTTTTCCCCGGGGTGTCTGTGTCTGTCTGTTTGTCTGTTTGTTTGCGTTTGCAAAAGTGGTGAAGTGTGGTCATTCGTGAGACAGTTTCATTGACGAGAGAGATCCTAAAAAAGAAGGTGCTCGCCACTTCGGATCTCCCTTTTTTCATTGCTTGGAAAATCGTTTCTCACGAAAAGTTCAACATCGCCGTACCTTTTTGCGTACCTAATTTCAGGGCCAGTACCTCCCTTTCTTGATAAATTAGGTATAAAGATGAACTATTTAGTTGTTTTTTTTTTTTTTTTTTTGAAAAATCCGACACGCGGTACACTTTTTGCGTAATTTCAATTCGAGATCCCCCTTCGTATACTTATAGTTCATTAACACGCAAAAAAAGTGAAATGTTGTCTTGCGCCAGCGAGTTCCCTTCTATAGATATTAGGTTAGATTTGGTGGCCTGCGTAGCGTTTGCTAAATCACACGTGAAAACGACCAGTATCGCTATTATACTTACGTGATTTTTTAAAAGATAGGCTAAACGAAAATTTTTAAAATTCGGTACCTCCCTTCAATGTTTGAACAAATCATATTAGGTACCTATATATCAATATATGCGTTTGCGTGTGTGTGTTATTCAATCTACCACCTATGACATTTATTCGGTATAGACGGGTTGGCCCAAGTATTAGGTAAGTGGTAACTGTAACTGTTTCAATTTAGGTACTTAATATCTACCTATCGCGTCTATACTTTGTAGGTAGGTAGCTCACTAGTCTGCGACATGCGACATGCGACATGGCGATGGCGGTAGCTGTTCCGCTGTAGTACGTGGTAGGTTGGTAGTCAGGAACATTTACCTTATTTATTTCCGGTATTTTTTATCAGACTGATATAAAAGAAATACATATCATGACGATTAACGATGCGAATCGCAGTCTTTTGCGAATGCTTTAGGCCTACCAATACGATTATCGGTTTGGTAATCAATCGTTGGCCGTAATACGATAGACGAGTAGGTACACTATGTACTTAGAATTTCAGAACTGGAATCGGCGATTCTGCGTTGACAACGTGTTATTTCATTTCTCATCTTCGCAAGCGGACAAAAATAATTTCTGAACTGTTATCGTCGTCTCATCTGTGAAATGAAAAGAAAAGAAAAGAAAAGAAAAAAGAATTACGAAAACGTCGAATACCGTCCGACCTATCTGTGCCTACTTACACAGATACCTACCTATATACAGTATACAGGTAATTTAGTAAAACGAGCGATAAAATATGTAGATAAGGGGTAGGTATTCAGCTGTATGGTGGATGTCTACTGTTTACCTAGTACCTATCTAGCTCTACCTATTACCTAGCTAGACCTACCAGCTACTTTGCTACAAAAAATGGTATCTATGTAGGTATTTGTTTCACTGCATCTACATCAACACAAAGTAAGTAGGTATCTACTTAACATTGCGTACGTATTATTCAATCTATCAAGTAGGTAGGTATACCTACATACGTAGCTCGAGTACGCCAGCATCGGGTTGTGCAATGTGCAATTGTGCACTTGTAAATATCATTTCTGAATTCTGATCTGTGATCAGCGATTCTACGTAGCTACGTACAAGTCAGGTACCTACCACCCTACCACCCTACCACCCTACCAGATAGAGAGATACTCAGGCATGATCAATTGATCGTAGGTATACGAATAGATACACAAGCCAACGTAGATACCCGTAGAGCTGCTGCTGCGCAACTAGGTACCGATTATTCGGGAAAATGGGATAATCGTAATTCGTAAATTTCGAATCCGATTAACCTCCGTCCGGTTCTAATCGATTAGGTATCGATTACTACTATAACTTTAATTTTTTGAAAAAAATTGAAAATTGTGGTTCTGAACGGCTTTAATAGGCTTTTGCTGCGTAGGTACAACCGGAAAGATTCGGTTAACCGGATACTCTTCGAATCCGATTACGATTTTCCGCATTATTCGGATTATGCGATTAGTTGTGCAGCACTTGCAGATACTCGTAGGTGTAGGACTATCACGCTATCACCTATCAGGTTTACGAGTAGGTACTGGCGGTAGTTGTTATACTAGTGTTAGATACATACTGATAATATTGTCGAGCCAATACGGTCTGCTGCGAGATCGTATGAATACGAAGTACATCGGTAAGCCAGCAACAGTTATTGATACACCAATCGCAACTTGCACCGGACGTACGTAACAAGGCAGTATCACCAAAAATAAGCTCACAATAACGAAGATAATTGGAACAATGACGGGCACCTGAAATACGTGCATATGCCTGTATAAAAACCCATCTTAAGTAAGTATACATACTACGTAGGTACCTATATATACGAGTACCTATAAATTTAAAAGTACCTACATACATATGTACCTATGTAGATGTACCTACGTTTGTAATAGTAACCATGTACCAGTAGGGTGACAATGAAAAGCATGGGCTATTTTTTTTTCTGATTTTGAAATCGCTCACTCTCCGAAAATGTTCATTTTTATGAAAAAAATTTTCTCCAAAACTTCACTCCTCTGAGTTGAAGTTAACCCGTGCCACGTGGCACTTGAAGTTGAGGACGCGATGTCCGAGCGCGTTCGATGCTACTCCCGCCACCATACTTACGTGCGCGGTAATGAAGTTTTTTACGTACGGACTACGTTAAAAAAATGTTCTTACGTCTTTATGGTGGACAGGGAAGGGGTAGGTGTTAAAATTTGAAATGACCGGCAATCTCGCAAAAAGTTAAAATTGATGTGTTTTTTATATTGGGACCGCGCCCGTGTTGACCTTGACTTTTCTGGAACACTACGTGCAAACTAGCCTTTTTATGGTAAGTAGATACTTACTAAGTACCTATATCCAAATCAGCAATTTTTTTGGGACATTACGGTCAAATTGTTGAAATCGTATTTTTTGGGATATTACTATGCCCAAAATGGTGATGAATTGCACTTCTTAACGCGTGTAAATACTAAGTACCTAGGTAGGTACGTTATGGCTTTGGACGCCGCTGGACGCGGTGGCGCTGACGTGCAAAAATCGCGGAATTTCTGCGGTTTGTCTCGACGATTCAGCTAGAATTCTGCAACACAGCAGGAATTATAGCGAACTTTTGCACGCCGCACCACGCCGCGCCGCGCCGGAAAGTAAAGTATTGGTAAGTAATTAGGTAGGTAGGTACACGTGAAAAAGCTCACCCGAATGGGACGCTGCAAATTCGGCTTCTTCCATCTTGAAAATAGTACGCTAGAAACGGATAGCATGATAAAAAACGACTCGACGAAGCTCGAATACGTTATCAGTACGTATATGTCGCTAGTGCACAGCATCATCAGTGACAAAATATTCTGCGATCAAAAGAAATATCGAATTGCATGACAAAAACGCTGGTAAAATATGCTCGCCGTCGCGCCGCGCCGCGCTGCGACGAGCGACGACGTCCTTAGACTTGCTAAGATAAATCTACGAAGACATTGCAGGGTACCGTCGCGTCGCGTCGTCGCGTTTATCCAAATCAGGGTGCTCCATTCGTCATTCTCCAGCGCAAAAATCCCTTGTAGGTACCTACGCGAATTTTTCATTGTCACTTGTTAGCAAAACAGCCAAAATGCGATGTACGTAAATGAGCTCGTTTCAACTAGGTAATAGGTACACTGCACGTACAGTCGTACACATACACCTACTTAAAATTTAGGTATCAAAAGTTTTTCTAGGTGATTCTTTGTTGCGTAATTTCGCTTCATTACTTACCCAAGGTAAGTAGCTGGGTATCTGATTATGTGCCCATTGTTGGTGTAAATTAATACATATATCTACGTACGTAACGAGGTAAGTAGCTAAGTACCTACGCAATACGCATACATGAAAGTAGGTACCTAGGTATTACCTAGGGTAGGTAGACTAGGGTGGGATGAGAAACCAAAATTTTCGATTTTCGAAAACATACCCCGCGAAAAAGTTGTTGGCTGGAGAGACAAGAAAAAAAAATCAAAATCGATTCATATCTCATATCTTCCGATTGCGCTAGAGCTTCATCTTTCAAAAATGGTCAAAAATTCAAAATTTCGAAAATTACAAAAAAATTTAAAATTGATTAAAATTAATTTTAGAGCTTATTTAGTAGTGACTATCCATACCAAACATCGCGTTTCTTTTTCTTTTTTTTTTAAATTAGTATATTATAACTTTTTAAAATTTTTCTTCATATAGGTAGGTAGTAGGTAGGTACCTAATAAAGAAATGGGAGAAATTGAAAAAAGATATAAAACATTGATTTTTCAAAAAAATTGTGCTTTTTAGTTTAGATAGTCACTAATTAAGCTCCAAAATTAATTTTAATCAATTTTGATTTTTTTGCAATTTTCTGGAATTTTGGAAAATACTTATTGAATTTTTGGAAATTTCCGAAGAATTGACGGCTCTTGCCCGATCGAAAGATATGAATCGATTTTGAATTTTTTTTTCATTCAACAACTTTTGTGGCGGGGTATCTTTTCAAAAATCGGAAATTTTGGGGTTTCGACCCATCCGAGGGAAAATCGATTTGAAACATCAGAAGGAATTGTTGCGCTGGCGTTTAGTACCTAGAACCTACCCCGAACCCCGATTCAAATAAACACGGTCAAGTATCTGCGCAGTACCGCACCCATTAGTAGATAGGTACCTACGGTAGTTGATCTACTTGGTCAGATGTAATGTAAACTACCTATACGTCCGTCTAACCCAACGTATACGTAGGTATAGGTATAGGTATATATCTATGCATAAGGTCTGGATGCTCGGCGATTGCGAATACCATAATGTAGGTACCGACTGCCGACTACCCTGCGTACCTACCGAGACGTATACGAGTGTGAGGGTGTGAGTAGTGAGTAGAGAGTAGCGAGTAGCGAGTAGCGAGTAGCGAGTAGCGAGTACTAACCATGAATACTAGCGAAGGAGTCGGCGTCAGCTTAGAGATGTTGATGTGCGATAACATGACTGGAAAGTGACCACATCGAGCGCCGACGAAGCACATGCTGAAACCGAAATCGTTTGGTAACGGTAAATACATAATACATATACCTACAGTAGAAGAGGTGCTGACAAGTAGGCACCTACGTAAAGGCACTCGTATAAATACATATGTATAGGTTCGACTTTGGACGTGTACGTACCGCGAAGAAGTCATTATGTGCACGCTGAGACTGCCGGCCGCTCCAATGGCTACCATCAGTGACATGACCCACGTGAAGGAACCGAAAATGTGCTCGGCGAATGTCTGCCGAAAAACAAAAATAGGTAAGTATCGAGATATCCAATCGACAGGGCCAGACAATTTATTATAAAAACAGAAGCGTGTGACCTACGACCTACGACCTACGACCGACAGTACAATAGTAGGTACAAAGTTGTACTTAGGTACTGTTGTATTTATTAGGCGTAGGTATTATTGTACCCCTTGTTTTTCCTATCGCCAACTACGCGCAAATACTTACTCGAGTAGAATACCTAGAGAATAGAGATAGTAGATACTAGATACCTAGCTTCGCCAAATGTAGAATTATGCATCCGTTCTGTAGGTAAGTCTAGGTACCTACATCTACTAAATGTACAATTGTACAATCATATGCCATGTATCTAGCTATTGCCACTGTATAATACAAATACATGTAGGTACTAGGTACATCACATATCTAGGTAGGTAGCTAGGTACGTAATACGTACATCTGCATGCGTTCGGCATTAGAGCGGAGCGACTTTTGAAAAAGTTGTTCGATTTAGCCAGTTGTTCAACATGTTGGGGATGTCACAGAAGAAATTATTTCAGTTTTCGCGGGCCTTTGGATCGAAGCCGTATGTTCTCGAAGTACCTAGCATCATTTTCGACGAAAAAAACTTTTTCCTCGAAAACCCTTAAAACCAAAATCTGTGGTATTCTTCGAGGTGCGATTCGAGATTTTGCGTCAACCACCTGCAACCTGCAAATATGATTGTTTTCTTTTGCTGTTTCAATACGCTCGCGTGTACGTGTGTTGTATGGTCCCTGCAAGCGAGTTTAAAAGTTGGCAGATTGGTGGTGGTTTTGTTGTTGTTGTTGTTTTGGGTTTTCGATACATATTTTGAACAGTATTTGAGGTTTTACGCGGAAACGGAAGCATCGAATCGATAAAAATAATAAGCCAATGTTTTAGAGCGTAAAATATGCGATCCATATCGGTCACTAGGTACCTACATGTGTTGACAAACGTCATTGAACGTTTTGCCTGAAATTGAAAAACTATCGAATGATGTAGGTATACCTACTTAGGAAAATTTTATTTGAGAAAATTAACGACCGTTTTTTGTGCTACTCTCTTAAGAAAAGTAAACGGCCGACCGATATAGATCGGAAATTTTACGCTCTAAAACGTTAGGTAGGTACGGTACGTCGTACCTAGCTAATCAACTTCACCATTCGAGACTGCCTCCCTTCTCCCACTAGAAGTACGTACTGTAAGTAGCTAAGTACGTAGGTATACAACATGTTGGAAAAAGGGAAAATTGGCCAAATCGAAGTACTTTTTAAAAGGCGCTACGCTGCACCCTGTTATAAGAGCAAAAGTACATCACCTACGAGTAGGTAGCGAGCGATTCTACGAGTAAACGCTGAACTCTCCATTTTGTTCGCAAGTACTCGTAAGAGTAGTTAGGTACCTACGCTTACGGTAACAGGCAAGCCGATACTTACGACGGCGATAGCGTGAGATGAAATCATTTCTTGGGGAGTTAATACGGATATGTAAGCGACGTTGGCCAGCACGTAAATTAGCGTTACGATCGGTACGGAAATATAAATAGCGCGAGGAAGATTTCTGAAAAGAAACAGATTAGAAAGGAAAATATGTGAGTAGGTCAACAATTAGACATACAAGCGCACGCGCACGCGCACTCAATCTTTCTGGTAGGTATAAGTACCTATACCGAATTTATGGTAACGAATTTATCACCGAAAGCGTGTACCACGTACGACAAGAATTTAACGATTTTTAACGAATTTATTCAGGTAGGTACCTATAATAAGCGTACCTGAGTGAGTAGGTAATTAGGCAGAGATGCAACGATTATAATCGATGCTACATCGATTGTGTTTTCAAAAAATAATCGATTAATCGGTCCCAAAAATTTGAGTATTCTTCATTGGCCAGAGATACGTGACGTCAGAAACTTAAATTGTTTTGATTAGAAAAAAAATTACGTCACATATAATTTAACCAATCAAAAAAAAATGGAAATTTTTGTTTACTTATCTTCGATTAATAGAAGAATAATCGATGCTCGTCCGATTATTTTAATTGGGGTATGAGCATCGATTAAGTATAATCGATCAAAATCGTAATCGTTGCACCTCTGTAATTAGGTACCTATGCGGTATGTACATTGTATGTACATACGTACATACGTAGGCGTAAAACTATACGGTAGGTATTATTACCTACTTTTGTTTATTAGGTAGGTACGAGTATATCTATGTAGGTACTTATTTAAGCACAGAGGAATTACCTAGGTAAGTACTAAGTAGGCATTTATACGAAATTATTGCGTTTGGCCCAAGCTAAAATTATCCAAGTACATATATAAGTTAGCAAATAGCAAATAGCAAATAGGTAGGTTAGGTACCATAGTTAGGATGTACCTAAGATCCTAAGAATTAACGTTAACAAAATCATATACTCCTCGTAGGTATAGTGCCGGTTTAGCTTTAACAGACTTACACGTAAGGATCCTTTAGTTCTTCGGTCATGAAATTTAAATAGCTCCTAAAAAAAAGAGGCGAAAAAATACAGCGATTGTTAGTAAAGAAAGTCGCAGAAATTGAAAAATTCGAGGTATTCTTGGCATAGGTGCGAACTGAACTCTTACCATCCGGAATAACAGAAAATTCCCGAGTAGAAAGCTATCGCAATTTTTCCAGGGCTGCCGGTCGTACCTTGCCAAACGCTCTCAAAATTGGCGCCTTTATCTATCAGATACTCGTATTATTTAGACATATCGTAGGTCTAGGTACCTAATTTTGGTATTGGTTTACCTAATTATTCTCCGATTATATTTTACTCCCGCAATTTCTCTCACCCGTCAAAATAGGTATACGTAGGTATTATATAGGTACCTATCTAGTCGGCGGTTTTTGTTGGAAAATTATATATGTATGTATGTAGGTAGGTAGGTAGGTAGGTAGGTAGATAGATAGGTATTATGCTGCTAACGCTAACTCACAAGTACGTAGGTACTTGACTGCTGCCATGCGCCAGCGCGTGTAGTGTACCTGTGTCAGGTACCATAGTTACCAGCATAGTAGAGATTTTAGTGCTAGTGCTAGTGCGAATACTAGTACGTGCCTGGTACGCAGGTGAAGCGAAGCTGACTCAACTCGAGTTACCTACGTACGTACGTATGCGTACTTAGTTGACAAGTAGGAGGGTGGTAGGAGGTTATAGATAGGTACCTAGATAAATGGTTATGCGGTTAATAAGCTTACTTAAATATAAGACTATCATTCCGACAAATATGATCACAGATACGGCGCCAATTTTGGCAAACATGAATACATTTTGAGCTCGCGTCGTGAGCTTCACGTCGTAACAATTAACGAAAGTTAGAAAACCTAAAACCAGAAGGTAAAGAAAAAGACCACGAGCGGTAAGTACTAGTAAATTCAAGTTGTAGGTACGCTTAGCTTAGCCTATGCCTAGACTAGTATAGATAGATATAGGTAGTACATCTACAATTCTACATACCTACTACATAGGTAAAATTAGCTATTGTAAGTGTAAGTACAGATATACAGGATACGGGATACGGGATACGCGTAGGTAGGCGAGCGTGCTTTTGGTCGTCAAGTTGTAGTCGGTAATGGTAATGGTAACAACTAACAGGTGTGGGTAAAGGTAGGTAAAGTCACGTCTGTCGTCTACGGATTACGTATGGTAAGTATAAGTAAGTAACTACTCACAAAGGATAACGGCGGCTAGCAGTCTAATGGCCACGTCGGGCGGAGAGCAGCCCGGAAAAAATGGTTGCGTAATGTAATTGGCGAAAGTTAAGCCCATTATGGCGTTAGTGGTCGGTCTGCGAATTATAAATATTTGTACTTACATAAAATGATAGAAAGAGTAAAAGTAAACCGCAAAACGCAAAACGCAGAACAGGTAGTAGGTAGTAGGTAGTAGGCACCTTTACCTGTGTACCTACTACTTACCCACCCGGCGCGGCGGGCAAAAAAAGCAGAAAAATCGGCAGAATAGAGCAGCAAGTCTCACTATTGGGCGAGAATTCTACCTCATTGAATTTCATGTTGCACCCTGCTGTTTTACCGTTGTATTGTAGGTCAAGTGTTTTGATAGGTACTTATCGTTTTTCAAACAACAGAGTGCACATCGAGGCAGAATGTGGCAAAAAGGAGCCGAAAGGAGCAGAAAAAAGCATGCTCTTTTCTGCCGGGTTTTCTGCTTTTTTTGCACGTGGGCGGACGCCGGGCACTTACTACATAGTTACCTACGTGAAACAGGTGTCGAATAGAATTGAAAATACTTAGGTAGGTGTAGGTATAGGTATAGGTACCTACGCTCATCGACTCATCGATATCAGTACCGGTGGTGCGGCGGTGCGGTAGCTATAGGTTTAATCAATCAATCAGTCAGTCAGTCAGTCAATTAATCGTATTTAGGTACCTACCTACATATTTTAATTTAATGTAGGTATGTACCTATGTACATACATTAGCCGCCCCTAAAGCGACACTGACAACCGACACCTACGATTTGTTCGATAAAGGTGATAAATGATCATGATGGTTGCCATACCGCATCTACTCGTAGATGGTACCTACTACCTACTACCTACTGCCTAGGTAATTATACGTAGCTTGTAGGTAAGTTTAGGAGATTACGTACACGAAAACAACGACCGCGTCCCACAGGAAAAGAAATGCCGGTAAAGAGCCGTAGCTCTCGTGAATGTACGCGTAATCGCCTCCCGACTTGAGAATAGAGGTACCTAGCTCGGCGTAGCACATGGCGCCTATCATCGATAGAACGCCGCACAGAACCCATACGATTAACGTGAATCCCACAGATCCGGCTTCTTCGTAAACGCCGCTCGGCGATATGAATATACCTGCGACATCCAACAACAATACGAAATTACGGTAGGTACCCACCTAAGCTATACGTGACCACGCGAGGAGCGACGTGACGACTCGACGCGATTCGGTTACAAAAATAGGTAACCAATCGGTACTAAATTTTTTACTTTCATTTTACAAAGGCATATCGCACCCCTAGTGCAATAACAACACATCTCAAAAAAAATTGACCTTCGTATTTTTTCCTGAAACGTGCTCATCTTTGATCAGTTTTCAATTTACATAAAAAATAAAGAAGTTCATTTTTTTTGAGATGTGTTGTTATTGCATTGAAGGGGCGATATGTAGGTATGTAGGTACACGTGTACATTAATACCGTCTACCGTATGATATGGTATGGTATGGTATGGTATGTTATGTTACTACGAAAGGTAGTGCCATCGCATCGTCCAATTTACCGCCTACATAGGTACTCATACTCGTATACTTTTTATGTAGGTATGTGTCGTATACTTACGTATGTGATACCACTCGCTACTTCAGCTTCCTTTTACGTATATGTAGGTACTTAGCTACTTAGCTACTTACTACTTACGCGATACGCGCGTAGGTAACTTCTTACCTGATCCTAAAATTATTCCCAAAATTATCGCAACTCCTTCCAGCAAGCCGAGTTCTTTTTTCATTTGAAATTTTTCTCTGAACGCATCGTTACTGTAAGAACGATCTAGCTCTCCTGCGCCAGTCGTGACGCTGGCGGTGGCGGCGGCGGTGGCGGCGGTGGCGGCGGTAGTGCCAGCTCCGCCGATCTTCATCTTCGCTCGCCTCTATACCTGCATTAAAGAAATCGATTTCGGTTACCTTTCTACGCAGATTCGACACGTACTTACCTAGTACCTACTACCGACTACCTACTACCTACCTACTTGTCGTATGTCGGTAGACAATTACCTAGGTACCTACACAGCTACCTAGTACCTACATATGTACGTTTTGTTGCTGCTGAAGTGCATACAACGTAGGTATAAGTTTGCATTTTTCATTGCTAGGGGCATCATCGTCAGTTTCAATTTTTTTGACAAACTTCTACCACTTCGAGATTTCCAAAATTTTTGCGATATACTTACCTACGGATAAATGGCATTTAGTTCGAGGAAGAAAATTCCATTGCACCTTTCACCCTTCATTGCAAAAGGAGGAGAAAATTGTCAAAACCGGGGGTAGTTTGGTGGAAAGTTGTCCAAAAATTTTGAAAAAATTTTTAGAATTCCTGCAACTTCCAAAAATTTTTCTAAAAAAACTCGACAATCGTAGAAAGGGGCACTGTATGCTTTTTGAAAATTTTTTCAGGAGAGGGCTAAAAAACAATTGTTTTTGTTCTGTTTTGTTTTTCCCCCTCCTGGCAAATTTCAAAAAAAAGCATACAGTGCCCCTTTCTACCATTCACACCACCTATGTACATTTGGCAAAAAACGAAAAAAAATTAATAAAAAAAACATATTTCAACTCTTTCCCTTCCCTCGGAAATTTTTTGTCAAAATGTTTTCTCGGTGTAGTTGACTTTTTTGGGGTAGAAGGTAGGAATGGCCAAAATCGGTTTCAAAGGCAGATTCACTACACTTGACCGACCAGAGGAGTCGTCAAGGGGACGGGGGGTGTCAGGGGCCCGGCCCCCGCTTGCCCCCCTCCCCCCCAAAACTCATGTTGTATTTATAAATTTACATTACATTTACATCAGATTGGGATTTTCAAAGCATTAAAACATGCAAAAATGTCTTTTTAGGGCATTAAAAATCCAATTTTTTCAAAGTTTCGTCCTCGCTTCGCTCGGGTATAAGTAAACAAAATTGCAATTTTATGATCTATCTGACACGAAAGTGTGGAAGACGGCTCCTTTTTTACCCCCTCTCCATTTTTAGCAGGTGAAAAAAGTCAGTTCCTGTTTTCCACTTTGAAAAAGCCAAAAAAGTTGTCCAACACACGGCCCCTGTTGTGCCCCCCCCCCAAATTTTCGATTCTGACGACGCCACTGTGACCGACCATACTCTTTGCCAGCTAACAATTTCTCAATTTGGTCTTTTCTGTGTTTGCGTTTGATTGTACGATCCCCCATACCTAACAATAACTAATCTAAGCATTTACACATTTAGTTCAGATGCTCAGGTATAGGTACAGGTAAATAGGTACAGTAGGTACATAATATGTATCTGCTTTGAAGATACTCGAGACCTTGAGAGCGGTAAATAAGCATTTTTGCCTTGTGCCTATTAGGTACCAAGACCATCCTGTACAGTCCTGTACAGTGTACAGTACTACCTACACGATACGATATACCTATTGCCTATTACCTATCACATACCACATACCTAATAGTAATACCTACTACATGCCAAGAATACCAGCATCGTAACATCGTAAAACATTTCTCGAGTCTTACGTACTTATCAACTAATGGTTCG
This sequence comes from Pseudococcus viburni, assembly GCA_033439095.1. Taxonomy (NCBI): domain Eukaryota; kingdom Metazoa; phylum Arthropoda; class Insecta; order Hemiptera; family Pseudococcidae; genus Pseudococcus; species Pseudococcus viburni. The sequence goes on from JAVBJF010000215.1 coordinate 60,407, forward strand.
GTAGACCATAGCTTCGCGAATGCGGTACCTGTGTAGGTTTGCAGGTAACTAGGTATGTCCTATGCCGTATGCCTATGGGTATATGCTTTATGTACTATGTACTATGTACTAGGTGGTATGCTAAGGTACGAATAAGTAGGTAGTAAGTACAATGTACATAAATAAACTTACCGCGGGCAAGCAAGTCTAGCTAGGTATATACGTAAGTAGGTAGATAGGTAGGTAGGTAGATTAGTAGATAGGTAGATACGTATAGATGTAGATAACGTCAGTAAGTTTACAATAACATATTATTCAAGACAGACTGACGTACGTCGAGCATTGATCACTCAGATAGGCCGCGAAATTCAAAATTCGCGTCGCGTCGCTTTGCGACCGCTGCGGCTGCGGCTGTTGTCGTTGATTAATTGAACGCTGCTCCGGTTCGGGCTCGAACAGTGTGATTGCGATATACGTATGCGAGAGACGCCGATTTTGTAACTGTGACATGTTTCGCCGGCCGGCGGCGCAGCGTGTTCGGCCTTGTTCTTCAATTTGTTTGCACTTCGTTCTTCATAGTAGGTACATTTACGTTTTACGTTTTACGTTTTACGTTTTACGTTTTACGTTTTACGTTTTACGCTCGAGTATTATTGAATGTTTCGTTACGAAGAAAAACGGAATCTAGAAAAAAAACCAACCTACGTACGTAAGTATAAACGAGAAAATAAAATAAGTAGGTAAGCACGGTACAAGAACCAAGAAGTATTATATTAAGTCGCTGCACTACGCTACGTAAGTATCTATTCTATGTAGTTATCAGAGCTCTGCACGATACGATATTCCATCGCTTAAATATCGTATCGTATCGTATTAAAGGAAAAAAACGATTACGATGTCATATCGTATCGGATTGAAGAGGAAAAAACGATTTCGATATCATATCGTATCGGGTTGAAGAGAACTAAACGATTCCGATATGTTATCGTATCGTATAAAAAATGAATAAACGATTTTGATGTCGTATCGCATCGTATTAAAAACGATTAAGATTCCGAAATCGTATTTATCATATTGAAAAAAATTATCGTCCGTGCAATTTACTTAGGCGGCTGACCGTTAAGCAAGGAGTGTCTGTTTCCCGAAAATGCTCTCTGGTGGAGGCTCATTTTTTTTTCGTTTTTTTTTTCAAAGTCCATTATCTGAGACGTTCAGACTTCAGAGGTCCAAATTTTATTCCAATCGTAATTTTTTCACACCAAAATTTTTTTCTCAACTAAATTTTTTTCAAAACGTAATTTTTTCACACCAAAATTTTTTTCTCAACTAAATTTTTTTCAAAACGTAATTTTCACGAACCTAAATTTTTTTTCTCAACTAAATTTTTTTCAAAACGTAATTTTCACACACCTAAATTTTCTTTCTTGACTAAATTTTTTTTCAAAACGTAATTTTCACACAACACACACCTAAATTTTTTTTCTCAACAAAATTTTTTTCGAAACGTAATTTTTTTCACATCTAAATTTTTTTTCTCAACTTGATTTTTTTTCAAAACGTAATTTTCACACACCTAAATTTTTTTTCTCAACAAAAATTTAGGTGTGAAAAAATTACGTTTTGAAAAAAATTTTGGTGTGTAAAAATTACGTTTTGAAAAAAATTTAGTTGAGAAAAAAATTTAGGTATGTGAAAATTTTGTTTTGAAAAAAATTTTGTTGAGAAAAAAAGTTTAGCTGTGTGAAAATGAAAATTACGTTTTGAAAAAAATTTAGTTGAGAAAAAAATTTAGGTGTGAAAAATTGAAAATTACGTTTTGAAAAAAATTTAGTTGAGTAAAAAAATTTTGGTGTGAAAAAATTACGATTGGAAAAAAATTTGGACCTCTGAAGTCTGAACGTCTCAGATAATGGACTTTGAAAAAAAAACGAAAAAAAAAATGAGCCTCCACCACAGCATTTTCGGGAAACAGACACTCGTGCAGAAGAAACGATGTCATACCATATAACATCGTATCGTATCGTATCGTATCGTATTATTACGATGCGATGCGATGTATATTAAATCGTATCATTCAATACGATGCGATGTGATATCGTTTTTTTTAAATCGGTTAGTGCATTGCCGATTCTACATCGCCATCGTTTAAAACGATATGATATAACGATGAAAAATATCGTATCGTGCAGAGCTCTAGTAGTTATGTACCTACGTAATATGTACTTATTAGGTACAGGGTGTATAATTGAACCCCAGACGCGAAATCGAAAAAATTCTCTTTTTCCCCCGATTTCCCTTTTACTGATATTGATAACGAGTGATTTTTTAACAAAATAATTTTCAGGAGCTCGCTGTTTTATAGGTGATGAACTACTCGAGTACTTTTATCTAATTCGACGTTTAATTTGGGACCCATTCATTCTATAATTGTTGGTAACTTTACCCTTTTTCGAGTGGAGAGAATTTTTTCGATTTCGCGTCTGGGGTTCAATCATACACCCTGTACGTATTATTACGCCTTACGCCTATTACGCGTGTACTGTACGTGTGCGTTTGGCGTGTGTTTCGTCATGTCCGGAGTTTCTCATACACGTACGTCGCGTCGCGTTCTTTGTCATTTTACGTGGTTTACCTACACTTAGGCACTTACACACAATTATGTAGGTAGGCAGGTATAAGTAATGAATTCCGCTTGCCAAAAATAATCAAAACGAACAAATTTACGAATAAATATGAGGATAGGTAGAGGTAGAGGTAAACGTAAACCTACTTACGAACAAATACTGCGGAACTAAAGAATACTAAATACGTGTGATATAAATAGGTAGATATGGTAACCTATTAAATACTTGGCAGGTGAGCTGCGTACGTCACGTAATAAGGTGGCGGGGTGGCGGTAGGTAGGTATAGGTACCTAAGTAAGTAAGTAAGTAAGTAAGTAGAGTACCTAGTACTCACACGGATTTTCTGGACAAAAACAGCCACAAAATGCAACAGCTCGCGCGAAAAAATAAATTTAGGCGCCTACAGTTAAACAGATGAATAGGTCATAAAAGAACACGAACTGAAATGGAGGATTGCTGGGTGAATATGCGGGTAAATAGATGGATGGATGGATGGATTAATGAATATACGAGTGCGTAGATTTTAAACAGATAATCAAAGAACAAATTGGAAAAATCATACGCGTAACAAGACGAATCAGATAAAACGTGTTCTTTAATTGATCTGTCCTTAGGAAATAACATAGATAACCAGCGGTTTTTTTTCATAACGCGATGCGACGACGCGTATTTAGCAAATTTTTCTAGAATGATTTGAATCGATCATTTTGTCACCTTACCATAATTAAATGGCTATTTTATAGTAAATCAAATGACAAAAAAATTGCTAATAACCAGCAGTTTCTGAATTCAAATGAACTAATTTGCACATGATAAAAGTTTATACACAATTTCAAATTTTGTAAACATAATTTCAAACCCAAAATTGAATGCACCCCTTATTTTTTTCCAAAGTGAACGCACCCCAGATCAACAGAGAGAAATTCAATTTTCAAAAATTGAAACAGTTATGCGTTTCTATTTCTAATTGAAAAATTTGCTTTAATTCAAATGAAAAATCATTGTTTGATTGAAGAAATACTCTTTTTTTTAATTCAAGATTTACATTCAATTTAATTTTTGAAAATAAAAATACTATACTTATTATGCAACAAGAGAGATAAAGTGATTTTCGACGAATTTTAAGGTTTATTGCCCGAGCGAAGCAAGGGGAATAACTCAAAATCGTCGAATAGTATTTTATGCAACAAGGGAATAAAGTGATTTTTGACGAATTTTGAGGGTTATTTCACGAGCGAAGCGAGGGAAATAGCTCAAAATTGTCGAAAATCACTTTATTCTCGAGTTGCATACGATATTTTTCGTCATAGCGGGAATAAAACGCGAGTTTAAGTATTCGAGCAATTCGCGAGAGGGAATAAAGTAGCACTTTATTCCCGCTATGACGAAAAATAATTTATCTTCCGAGTTGCATACCTACGATATTTTACGTCATACAGGGAATAAAATTGCGTTTTATTCCCTCTATGGCGTAAAAGAAGAAAACATAAACAAGTGAAAATGAAAGAAGGCGGTGATGCGTAGGGTGCTGTTATTACTTACCCAAGTGTAGGTATTTCCATTCAAATTTATCAATTTAATCGCCGCTTATTTCTCGTTTCAGGTGATTTGAGAAAAGTAACCATAACGTCGAGATTAATAAGGGTGATAATCACAAAAACTCGAAAAAATTACTCGATATCGACGAAAACATTGAACTAGTACATAGATTGTAGACGCGCGTATCGTTTATTCGTTTCCAACTTTCAAGTCGTGAAACGAAAATGTTACTTGGAACGAGCCGTCGTGAAAAAATTGATTTTTCACCCGTACCTATCCGACCGAATATTCCAAGTTCCGTGTAGCCCGCTGCGCGCATATCGCATACCGCATACCGCATACCGCTTACCGCTTACCGCTAACCTAGACGTACGTAGGTACTAGGTAGCTAGGTACTAGACAACTAGGTAGTAGGTAGCTAGGTACATAACTGCACTGCAAACGCCTTGGACCTAGCAACTTACCATTGATGCTTCCATCGCATAATTATTACTTACAGTTGGTCGAATCCTCGAATACGAGTACGAAGACTCTCTGGCGAATTTTCATTGGACGACACCACGTTCATTGGGCTCGCGCTACTGCTAGTACTGGTTACTGGTTTCCGCGTTCGGCGCGTTGCGGTGTGCGTCGCGTTGAAGAAACCGGCATTACGAATAGGTATATGTAGGTACTAGGTACCTCGCGATCTACCTACTCGTATATGCAAACGCAGGTAGGTACCTAATTAGATATCGAACATCGAAGTTGGTAAGTATTTCTTTCATCTAAGTATTTTTTGAGTAGGTACCTTCTGCTACAGAAAAAAATTCCTTTTTAATGTTTTTTTTTTTTTTTTTTTTTTTTTTTGCGAATCTGATTTTTCAAACTTTATTCCAGGTGTCACAAAAGAGCCAACATACGTAACACGAGTACCATTCAGGTTGATACCTATCTGTATATAGGTACTTATTTTGTAGTTGTTCGTTATTTTTTGTTTTTTCAATGGCGAAAATCAAAATGAAAAAGTAGCTTCGCAAAATAAAGATTTGTGATCGGCGTCTTCGCATGACTCTAGCACAGGCTGTTCCAGTGTTCATCACCTACGTGACTGAAATTTTGGTCACATATCGCACCCCTAGTGCAATAACAACACATCTCAAAAAAAATTGACCTTCGTATTTTTTCCTGAAACGTGCTCATCTTTGATCAGTTTTCAATTTACATCAAAAATAAAGAAGTTCATTTTTTTTGAGATGTGTTGTTATTGCACTGGAGGTGCGATATTACCCTTCGCATAGGTATTGCCCTTTGAATACTTAGTAGGTAGGTACCGCAAATCTACGAATAAAAAACTGCCACAAAAGCGACTTCATTAACCGTATGACAACCCTTCAAACTTTCAAGCATGCTTATCTCAAAAATTCATTTTACAAAATTTTTTTTTTATGCAGCAGTTCCTACTCATTTACTTATCCGTTCCGGAGCCGAGCCGAGCCGAGCCGAACCGACTCGACTGATAATAGAAAGAGAGCGAAAGAGCAATTTGAATTTGGGAATAATCGATAAATCTTTAGTTTCAACGTGTCCCAATCTTTTCGTCTTTTGTATTTGTATCTACAGAGCAATAAGCGGTAAATAATTTTTCTTGTTACACGCTATGAAAGTTTAACATTACTCCCGCTCCGCAGCATACGAAAGTACACCATTGTAGAGTAGGGTACTTTTCATCGCACTACAATAGCGCACTCTATGAATTGATTGTTTTTGATTAAAAAAAAACTCGCATAAATGTTGATAGAATTTTAAAAAAAAAGCTTCTTTATGTGTATTAAGAAAAATATCTTACAATGTAGGAGGTGAGAGTGAACTATTTCTTGTCTCGTGCGATGGCTTCACTCGCCTGCGGCTCGTTTCGCCAACATTCGCACTCGACAAGAAATGGTTCACTTTCACCTCCTATATAGTAATATATGTACTAATCCAGTTTCAAAGTTTACTCACGCCTCGACAATTAAATTTCATTGTTTCCTGATAGGTAAGTGATTGAGGTAGGTAACTACTAACTATGTAGGTACTTACCAGTGCTACGCAGATGACACTGACTACCCAAAAGTGGTCAAAACTCCGTTTTCCAGCAGTTGACACCACTTCGAGGATCTCTAGCCCTAACTACATTACATAACTTTAAAAAAAAACGTAGGTAGGTGTATTGTTTACAAAAGTACAGTAGGTACGCAATCTACGAGTAAATCAATAATATTAATTGCACTTGAAGAAAAAGAAAAATACTTACCTAATAGACAAGTTGCATAAAAATTTTTTCTAAAAAAAAATTATGATAAATCAAAAGTAGACATTAAAAGATGAAGATTGAAAAAAAAAATTAAGTAAAGTTTCCACTGAAAGGGAATGTTGTTAACATGGATATGTTTTTTCTTGTCAACATTGGTGAAGGAAACTCTATGATTGGTATTTCTTACCTTTATCCATTATTTTTTGACTTAGCAATTTTATTTCAGGTGTTTAGAGACTTTCTGGCATTTTGTTGAACTTTAAAAAAACTTGGAAAAATTGGAAAATGTTTTGTGACTTTTAGGTCTTAAAAATATTTATTTTTTTTGCATACCTATTTCTGACTTTCTAATATTAAGTTACTTTCAAGAATAGGTACCTACAAAAATTTGTTTTTAAAAGTCAGCGATATTTCTGGCTTTCTGATATTAGCTAAATTTCAAAAATATTCAAATTTATAAGTTTATAAAAGTCAGCGTTGCTTAAACTTTTTTTCAAAATCTTCATCTTTTAATGTCTACTTTCGAATAATCATATTTTTTTTTTAAATACTCGCGCGACACGCGTACAGACGCCTGCGCAAAAATTGAAACACTCGAAATTTTTATAACAACGATTTATTACTCTAAGTAACAAATGTCTTTTACACGTTGGTAAATAATGGTCGTCTAAAAACGTTACTTGTTATGATTAAACGATAAAAAAATAATTTATCATCACTTACAATTGAACAAAAAGAAATGAAAATACGTCAGTAAGTAGGTACCATAAATAAATAAGTAAGTAGGTAAGTAAGTAAATAAGTAAGTATAAGTAAGTAAATAAATAAATAAGTTGAGATGAGAAAAAATAAGTAAATAAAAATAAATACGTAAAGAAAACAGAAAGAGAAAAAAGACTCGAAGGGAACATGAAATATATGTAGGTACTGCAGGTATACCGTATACCGTATACCTACCTATATGGGTCTAACGTATAGTGGTGGGTACAGTACCTAGGTATACCTATGGGCAATTATAATGATAACTTGCTATGTAGGTACCCAATCATACCTACTTATGCATAGGTACAAATATAGGTAAGTACAAGTAAGTAGGTAGCTAGGTACATAGTACCTACATATTATGTACGTACATAGGTAAGTCGCGAGTAGTTGGAGGTACAGGCACATGGCACAGATGTAACAACATTCCGTATATGGTAGACAATGACATACACATACACATACAGTCCCTGCACTACTTACAATCATACGAGTAGGTACTAGGTAGTAGGAACAGCTACATACACGTGGTGTAGGGTGTAGATTGCACATGCTTCTCTGCGTCCACGTCCACCTACGTACCTACTTCCACTTATATACCTATGTAGTATGTATACATTGTATACCTAGACCTAGGCCTAGACCTAGACCCAGATATATGTATAGTACATATGTATTTGTTATTGTATATGCCATGCCTATAGGCACCTACGTATATGTACATTGTACCTACTACCTACTTATGTACCTATTAATAAACTCGCCTTTTACGTAGGTATTTTGTGAATTAACCCTTTCGCTCCCACCGTCACATATGTGTGACAGGCAAGTGACATTTCATTGCCCGGCGCCGGCGCCGGCGCGGCGTCACACATTTGTGACTTCATCAGCTTACATTTAAATAGCTGATATCAGTGATATCTCTGTACTGGGCTATCGTAGCCATCTAAAACATCTGTGGTGAGCTGCCAACACTGCGACCAATTATTTTCACCTTTGAGCTTACACAGTGTTACCAACAACCCATAAAAAGGAAAAAAATTGGCCAAAATGAAAAAAAATTATATTTTTTTCTACGAAGTTGCGAATTTGTGGAAACGCAATATTTGGTCCTAAACTAGTTAGGCATTAGAAGAAAAATATGCAAGAAAAATAGAAAAAAAAAATGGGCCATGGGAAGCCACCAAAAATTTGGGTTCGACAGCGAAAGGGTTAAGCCACGTTTAACGCGCGTACTTGACGCACACACGACAAAACTGAAATTTTGAATAAAACATAACAAGTAGGTACCTACTCGTACTTACATACGTAGAGGTGAACGTAGGTATCTACTCTCCCAACTTGAATCAGTTAATATTCACTAACCAATCAGTCATCAGTCATTTTCAATCCATTTGACCGATGTAACAGACAAAATTGATCGGCCGACGAATCAGCGAAGAATTACAGGTTCAATCAGTAGGTATGAAGGTACATGTGATTTTCACTAATTGAATCGGTGCGGCGAGTAGGCGATTCGATCAATCAATTTTCACTGGATCGTCAGGCGACCAATTTTGTCTGTTACATCGGCCAAATCAGTTAGAAATGAGTGATTCAAAAATTTAGAGAGAGTACATACATAGGTATTAGGTATTAGGTACCTAGGTACCCATCTAATACAATATTATAGGTTAGGTACTGAATACTGCAAGCCGTCGCGTCGCGTCGCGTCGGTGAAAAGGCAAAATCGAAGCTCTGAAGTTTCTTTGAAACATGCAATCCCCCCTTCTCTCAAACACGCACACACACATACATGCATACAAACATACATACACAGTAGAAAAAATAATTTAAAAAACAACGAACAAAAAATTGGTGCCAATTTGTGAATAATGAAAGTAAAAATAGGTAATGAAATATGATACACATATATAACAATAGGTAGGTAATAATAATTAGGTAAAACGTATACCGCGTACGAATTTAACAAATTTTAACGAATTTATTGGGCAAAAAATGAGTAGGTACACGTGAATGAATTTGGTACAGTAGGACTTGATACGCACACTCGTAAGTTGACCATTTTTTAATATAATTTATTTAGGTAGGTATTCGGGTATTCTTATATATTATCTATCTAGGTACCTAGTTTCCATCTTACAAACTAGAGTAAACGCGTAATAGATCATACAGACACAGAGACACAGGACGGGCGCGAGGTGGTGGGGTGCGTAGGGTGAATTTGCACCGGGCCTGTATTTCTTTAAAAGCTGGCGAGAGTCCGACATTTCAATTTTACACGTTAATTTGACAAAATATGTTCTGAAAAAAGAACAAAAAACTTTTTTTCTTCGCTAAGATTGCAATTTTTTGAAAATGTTCTCTTAAAGAAGAAAGAGTACCTACCTAAGCAAAAAAGGTAGATCTGAAAAAATTCACGAGAGAGGGTTGAAAAATTATTTTCCAACTTTTTTAAAAGGAAAAAAAAGGGATAGGCTGCAGATTTTTATTGCGCCGGGCTCGCATTCACTCTCGCCGGCTCTGTACAAACATACGTACCTACGCTACCTAGCTACCTACCTATGAGAAATGAGGAATGAATGGGACGGTTTTACGAATTTACTGAGAAAATTAAACTAGTAAACGGCTAAAATATGAAGAGTAATCGGTTGTTTAGTTTTGTAGTCGTAGTCGTAAGCTCGTAGGGTCGTAGGTTGGTCTAGGTACGCTACTGATTCGCGTATATGTAGGTGCTAGGTACTCTCTAAATTTAAATCGGTAATTTTTAGCCCATTTACGTATTTACGAGTACTTCACCGATGAAATACATAAAATTAGTCGACTAACGAATTAGTGAAAAATTATCGAATCACCCAGTCATTTTCATTCATTCATTCAGTAGTTAGGTAGTCAGAATTATTATTTGAACCGGCCAATTTTACCTACTAAGGACCTAATCGAATTAATACCTACTTAATAATTCAATCATTTGATTCAATTACTTAAAGAAAATGACTCGTGGAATGTGCAACAAGTAGGTAATTTTTCACTAATTTCACGATGAAATTTCACTGATTCGTCAGTCCATCAGTAGGTATATACACACACATACATACATACATGCTAATTTTGTCTATTTCATCTGCAGTTAAATGGGCTTGAAATGACTGATTGGTCACCCAATATTCGCTACCTAATTGAAATCAGGAGAGTAAATAGATTACTGCTCAGTGATAGACAGAGGTGCTTATTTTGAATAGTAGGTGAGTACGTGGGTAGGTAGGTAGGTAGGTAGATGTTGCGTACAATACAGCGTTACATGTATGTAAATCTAGATAGGGTACATATATATACAGGTAGTAATATCCGTATATGTCAGCCACTTTGTGGGTTATTTCTACATACAAAGTGAGCCAGTGTACTTCTCAACCATCGTGGAGATTGTATGGGCTAATTCTACATACAAAATGATGAGCCACCTGTTTTCACAAACTTCCACCAGAGCGCGCATCACTTAGAAATTGAGTCGCGAGGTCGAACACAAGCCCATTTTTTAATTGGTGATGAGTAGAATGAGGTGTACAGGTCGGAATTTTTGCACCTGTACCAAATTTGGTTATGCACAGTTTCAAATTTATCCCATCACTTTTTTGTCATTTTATTAATGAAAATGAAAACTTTTGGCACGAAAAATTTTTATTTTCATCAGGCTATTTTGTAACAGCAACACTTTTCCAAAATTTCTAATAGCTCAGTAGATTTTGCAACTTTTTTTTTGAAAATTGTTTCGTAGGAGCCTAATTTTTTTGCCAAGATTGATTTTGTATAGCTGAGAACGAATCTACAATCAGAATTTTGATTAGTCAATTAGGAAAAGAATGAGAAAAGATTCAAAATTTTTCAAGATTTTTAATCTTTTCTCATTCCTTTTCTAATTGACTAATCACGTTCTCAGCTATACAAAATCAATGTTGGCAAAAAAATTAGGCTCCTACAAAACAATGTTCAAAAAAAAGTTGCAAAATCTACTGAGCAATGGTACCTATTAGAAATTTTGGAAAAGTGTTGCTATTACAAAATAGCCTGATGTAAATAAAAATTTTTGGTGCCAAAAGTTTTCGTTTTCATTAATAAAATGACTAAAAAATTGTGGGTCAAAGTTGACACCGTGCATACTCAAATTTAGTACAGGTGCAAAAATTCCGACCTGTTTTCCTCATTCTACTCATTACCAATTAAAAAATGGGCCTGCGTTCATCCTCGCGACTCAATTTCTAAGTGGTGCGCACTCTGGCGGAAGTTTGTGAAAACAGGTGGCTCACTTTGTATATAGAATTAACCCACAAAGTGGCTGACATATACGGATATTGCTATACCTAATATATAAATATGTAGGCAGGTAGGTCTAGGTACTTACAATACGGTGCGATACGGTACGGTACGGTACGGTTGTCGAAATTGACAGATACACGACTGCGAGTGCGATGGCGAGGGCGAAGGGTGAGGGCGAGTAAAGATAAAAAAATAACTAACGTAAGTTAAGTATTTAGCTCGTAGTTCGTTGATGTCGTGACGTTGTCGCAGGTCGCGGGTCGCGGGTCGCGGGTGGCAGGGCATTAAATAAGCTCTCGTTGCAAATCTCTTAAAAATTAGGTAGGTAGGTACATGAGACAAAAGATTTTCTCGTCGACTATGCTATATGTGTAGACATAGACTACGGTAGTACACGTACCTACGTAGGTAACAGGTACATATTTGTATAAGAAAAAAATGACTAGGTAGGTAACTAGGTAATTAGGTATAGGAGATACGAGATAGGACACGCGTCGCGTCGCGGGTACGTTTACTTTTTAATACTGTAGGTACGTAGGTACCTAGGTCTACATATTACATAGGTACACATCACATTTGTTAGTAAAAATAAAAATAAAAGATAGGTACCATACTACCATACCGGTACGGCCGGCGCGGCGGTACGGGCGGACGATGCGATGTATAGGTACTAGGTACTTACTAGGTACTGTGCGTGTACTACGTGTAGGAAACAAAAAAACTAGGTACTTGCCAAGTGCAAGAGTAGACAGCAAGACAGCTAGACATTGCAGCTAGCATAGGCGAGGCGCGGCGCAGTCATGGAATAAAAATTGGTTCACGATGAACGTAAATTCCATAGGTACCATTGGTGTATCATGGTTTCGCAACTGGCTGCACGGGTAAGAAAAATTCTCGAAATTTCTTCGTAATGTTTCTGATTATTGAAAATTTTTTTTTGAAGTTTTCCAACGATAAGATATAGTTGACTACTAAGTACATTATCAGATCAACGCGAATTCCATAAATTTGAATATCACAATTTACAATTGGCTACACTGATCGAGAAAATTTTGAAAATTATCTTCAAAAATTTATTTTGAAATAGAAGGTAAAATTACCCGGTGCAAAAATAAATAACTCGGAGCCAGCGAAAATTTCACAATTTATTTGAATTTCGCGACCTGCAACTTTTCGACCCCCTGGTAGCAGAAAGAGTTTTGATCGAAGAATGATGGCGATGGTTCAAAAAAATACCTTTTTAGCCCTGTTCCATGGATCTCACGTCATTTTTACTAGCTTAAATAACCAAAAAACACGTTTTTTTCAAAAGAAGATGCGCTTGGGGAACCCCCAACTCCCCTCCCCCGCCACCTATGGGACTCAAATCGAGTTTGGTCAAAATCCGAGTTACAATGTTTATCTAACATCTATGTGTAATTGCGTACATATGTACTATGTGTAAATACCTAACCTATGTAGGTACCTATAGTACTATCACATCGCATATTTTTTCATCACTTCGAGTTGCTTGTTCTATGGTTGAATGGTTGGTAGCGTACTTAGGTTATACCAAATGTAGGTACCTAAGTACGCTACCTACCTACCTACCTACCTACCTACAATAGATTATTAACATTAGGTAGGTACCTAAGTACTTATAGCAAACGCAGCGCAGTACCACAATGCGCAACGTGGGTACCGAACGTATTAGGTAGGTACTAGGTATCCAGAGGGTCTAACGTAAGTTGATATCAGCGAACGAGTTGTACGAATGTACGTATGTAGGTACTGATGCAGATGTACCTACCACGTAACACGTAACTCGTGGTAGGTAATACAAACGTAGCTAAGTAAACTGCCGGCTAGCATCTAGGTAATGCAGACGATCCAAATCCAAATCCAAATCCAAATCCAAATCCAAATCCAAATCCAAATCCAAATTCAAATCCAAATCCACATAGGTACCTACCTACATATTACATCCGCATGTTCCATATCAGCGAATCTCGTACGCGTGTGCGTATACAGTATACACGCCTAGGTAAGTACGTATGTACTGTAGTATGTACTACGTACTCGTGTCCGTGCCTATGGTATGTAGGTAGAGGTACCTGCTAGGACGATGTGATTGCGGTTGGAAGTAGGTAAGTTCTACGAAAATCCCTTGTAATGGAAAAAGAAGAAAAGCAAAAATAACGCGTACGCGACGGGGAAAACAAATCTGGCAATCACGTCTATTGTCTTGGCTACTCGGATCGGGTGCGGCGGTTCTTTTTTTCTCAACTAGACGAAAAAACATTACAAACACGCGCCAATTAGATAGCTGCTTCTGCTTAATGGTCGCGGTCGCTGCCTACCGCTACCACCAATGGTACATATAGACGATACATAATACTTTAGTGGGGCACTTTTCATTTGGCGCTGTTGTAAACATTTTTCAAATTAGACGGCTCTCGATACCTACCTAAATCGATTCATAAGTACCTACATCATTTTCACTAAAAAAAATTATGACACACTGTGTCACAATAGCGGATTTCCTTTTATTCATCTTGCGTATTATCAAAATTGAAAATTTGACCAATCACAAAGATTCCAACATCAAAATCATTTTTATTATTTTTTATCCAAGACGGTGAGCTGTTCAGAAAAATTCCAATCTTTTGGCACCCATCCTGACCATCCTGACCATCCTTTTAGCCTCCGTTTTTCCCTACCATATACTGTTCGCGAGATATTTTCGAAAAACTGAAATAAACTTTGAACTTGGAATGCTCAACTTTCAATGCGCGGATTTACGCCGTCCCCGCGCTCCTTAATTTTCGCGTTTGGTTCTTCTCTTACATGATCTACACCTACTGTAAGAATTCCAACCCGATCTGTTCAGTTTAACGAGAGAAATCGCTTTAAAAAAAAAGGCTTCAACAAACAAACAAACAAACCCGGTATGAGATTCTGAAAATTTCAGCTCAATCGATCATCTATACGTATAGGTAGTAGGTACCTATAATATTAAGCCATGCCGCTTGTTTGCTTGTGGAAGCCTTTTTAGCGGACTTCCGCTCTAGCAAAACGGAGTCCGCTGTTGAATTATTGCATATCGTAAGGGAGTTTGTTTGTTTGATTAAATACCTGCCTATTATTTATTTATTTATTTTTCATTGAAGCATTTTTATCTGACGCGATTCCCCACGTTAAACAGAACAGATCGGGTTGAAATTTTTACAGTAGGTAGATGTAAATCACGAAGGAGAAGAACTGATTAGTTTTTGGTGCAATTCTGTGCGCAGCAAGCTGAGCTTTGAAGCTTTAAAACTCATTTTCTGATTTTCGGGACATTTGTTTCCGACGCGACGTGATAACTGACGTTGAAGTTGACCGATTGACTTGAAATTTTTATGGCGATTAGAACATGTAAGTATAGGAAAAGATCTGATTAAATTTTGAAGTCGATCCGTGCATTGCAAGTTGAGTTTTTCCAAGTTCGAAGTTTATTCAGTTTTTCAAAATTATCTCGCGATCGGTGCATCGTAGAGAAAAATTGAGGCTATAGGGATGGTCAGAAATTTCACCTTCTATAACTTTAGTTGTGAAAAATTTTTCTTAAAAGCTCACCATTTACGAGGTATATCAGTTCAAAGTTTGAAGGCTTGTGATTGGTCAATTTTTATGGCGCGTTTTCTTTGGTTAAACTGAACAGATTTAAGTACCTACCTACCATATTTGAAATATTTGCAGTATCTAGGTGTAGATCTTGTGTAGGAGAGAAGCTGATGTTAATTTGGTACAATTCTAGAAATGGAAAACTGAGAATTTGAGCTTTAAATCTTATTTCCTTTTTGACTACCTATAAATGATTGATGTTTGACTGAAGCGATTAGATTGAAATTTTCATGGTGGTTCGGATGAGTATCGAGTATAAGAAAAAGGCAGATTAAATTTTGAAGTCGATGTGTGCATTAAAATTCAAGTTTTTCAAGTTCAAAGTTCAAAGCTCATTCAGTTTTTTGAAAATATCTCGCGAATAGTGCATCGTAGGGAAAGGTGAATGCCAAACAAATAGGCAGAAATTTCACGTTTTACAGCTTTGCTAGTCGTGAATTTTTCTCGAAAGCTCACCGTTTTCAAGAAAAAACGAGTTTGAAGTTTGAAAGCGTATGATTGGTCAAATTTTCCGAAACGTTAACCTTCATTTAAGGAAATGAGGGAGCTGGCATGGCGGTGCGGCTTCGTGGCTTCAATTATTAAATAGGTATCTACTCGATATTAATTTATAGAGCTGAAATGCTTAGGATTTCATTTTTTTAGTCCACGCATCGGAAATCAGTTGAATCCCAACTTTCGACTCGATATGGTGCACGATACACGCAACGGGTAGGTACCTGCATAGCTAACATTAGTGCCCTAGCTAACACGGACCTAAGGTTGGGTTGATGCTCGATAGCAGTAGGAATTAGCAAAGACTTACATCGGCCGCCGTTGGCCCCAAAATTCCCACATTATTGATTTCATGTTTGCAAGCATTCGGCGTGCAACCGGTTGTACAATTTGTACACGTGATGTCGCTGCCGTTTTCATCCCGCTTCTTGCTGCTGCTGCTGTTGTTGTTGTTGTTGTTGTTACCCTAAGAACGGAACAATTTACAATTAGGTAACTTGCGGGCAAGACCTACATGTTAATACCTACTAGTAGCTATGGTAGTAAATGTACGGTACATAATTATGTCTACGACCACCGTATACCTATCGTCCCTTTAAAATTGAAAGATCGTATTTGTACTTGGATAACACCAACACCAATCGCCACTTGAAACGTATTGGCAATTTAATTTGAAGTGGCTGAATCTATCGGAATTTATTGGAACTAAGAAATTACACACGGTCTGAGGGTGATAGCATATATTAGAATACATAATTATATGGAAGAAATGAGGTTTTCTTGATTTTCAAGAAAAACTGTAGGTTTTGATGAAATTTAATAAATCTACAATCTATAGAGAATTTCAATAGCTTCAATTTATGCCCTAACAAAATTTTCTGAAATCCCACCGTTTTCCATAAAAATCCAAAAACGTATATTTTTCCATATACGCAATGTACCTAGTACGTACTACGTAGTACCTACGCTATCCCCCTCGGCTTTAGCGCTTTCCGTGACCGTCGAATTGCCAATATGCAAACGGTTCTTCTCAGCCGATCTAAAATGTTGGCAACTGCTTAAAAGTTGGGTCTCGCCAATGGATACAGGGTGTTCCATGAATCGTGTTCCAAACATATTTTTTTGAATATAACCGGGTACCTCAAAAAAATCTTGAGATGAACTGTTGCCTATTTTGAAAATTGAAGGGACAAATGCTGCTTTTAAAAAAAATCACTTAAAATTTTTTTTTCAAGCATTGTAACGGATAGTACTTTGAAAAATGAACAAATATTCACTTTATGGCTTTTTGCCTATATTTAAAATTGGAGGGGCTACAAAAAAAATTGTTCAAAAAAATTTCTCGAAAAATGAACTGATCAAGGGAATGGATAGTACGTTGAAACCTGAAGAAATTTTGTTCTGTAGACTTTTTGCCCAACATCAAAAATGAAGGGGCTAAGGGTCATTAAAATTTGAGCAAATTTGAAAAATTTTTGAAGCCTATTTATTTTGAGTGACCCTTAGCCCCTTCATTTTCGATGTTAGAAAAAAAGCCAACATAACAAAAATTTTTCAGTTCTCAATGTTCTATAAAATTCCCTTGATTAGCTTATTTTTTTCGAATTTTTTTTGAACGATTTTTCTTGTAGCTCCTTCAATTTTTAAGTTAGGCAAAAAGTCACGCAATGAAAATGTATTCTGTTTTCAAAGTATAATCCATTACCATCGTTGAAAAATTTTCTGACGTGATTTTTTTAGAAGTAGTATTTGCTCCTTCAATTTTCAAAATAGGCAACATGTTCATCTCAAGTTTTTTTTTTAGCGGTAACCGGTTATATCCAAAAAATTAGTTTGGCAGACGATTCGTGGAACACCCTGTATATACCTAGGCGTACTCGCCTCTTTATTGAAAACTCTCATAGGTACATCTGAATGAAATTGCGACCTTTCACTCGTAGTATTAGAGGGACGATATTTATGGTTTATGGTAAGTAAGGTACGAGTATAACTCATAACACAAGTAGTACATTTATGTACCTATATGTAATATAGTACCTATAGTATCGTATAGATATCGTATATATATATATAGGTAGTAATATCCGTACATGTGAGCCACTTTGTGGGTTATTTCTACATACATAGTGAGCCACCGTACTTCTCAGCCATGGCTGAGATTGAATGGGTTAATTCTACATACAAAGTGAGCCACCTGTTTTCAAAACTTCCACCAGAGTGCGCATCACTTAGAAATTGAGTCGCGAGGACGAACGTAGGCTCATTTTTTAATTGGTGATGAGTAGAATGAGGTGCACTGGTTGGAATTTTTTTACCTGTACCAATTTTTGTTATGCACAGTTTTAAATTTAGCCCATCATTTTTTTGTCATTTTATTAATGAAAACGAAAACTTTTGGCACCAAAAATTTTTATTTAACCTAGGCTTTTTTGTAACAGAAAAACTTTTCCAAAATTTGCAATGGCTTAGAAAATTTTGCAATTTTTTTTCAAAAATTTTGTTGTAGGAGTCTCATTTTTTTTGCTGAGGTGGATTTTGTGTAGCTGAGAAAGAATCTATAATCAGAATTTTGATTGGTCAACTAGGAAAGGAATGAGAAAAGATTGAAAATTTTGAAAATTTTTGAAAATTTTTGAGTATATATAGAATTTGGCTCACAACCTACGGTCGCGTGCAATTATATATATATAATTATTACATGATACAGGTAGTAGATATCTACGGTTATAGCTACTGCTACGAGTACCTGTACGTTATACCTACAAAGCATGTACCACGGCTGATGTAGCTACGTGAACGTCGCATCGCACAGGGCCAAGAGACCATCCCTCCTCCTCCCCCACCAAACGCTCGTTTTGAGAGAAACAAAACCATCACGGTGTCAAGTTTGTAACCCTGCTAACGTACCGTATAGTTAAATAGTTAAATATCACGGCGGCACGAAACGAAAAGCGACATTTTGATTTTCGTTAACCCCTTCCTCCAAGTAGGCGCCAAAAATGACGACGCGACGCGACGTGCGGTTCACTGGTTGAGAGTGCCAGTTTTGTTTTGTTTGGTCACGCGGTTTTTGCAAAGTGGTTTTGTTCGGGCTTATGTTCATATTTTGGAAATGTTGTTCAGTGAAAAATAATCAGGAAAGTGAGTAGGTAATAGGTACATAATACATATATGTACTATTTAGCCATGTAATCGATTTTTCGTGTATGAAAAGTAATAATTTAACTAAAAGATGTCCATATTTTCGCAAAGTTCGAAATGTTCTTTGGAGTAAAACTATACTTTCTCGATCTGTCTCGGTGATCGTTTGTCGTTTAAATAGTAGGTAGATTTAGATTTAAGAGTGGTGAAACCGAATACGTCATTTTTCGCGATCGTTTGCGTTCGCGGTCTACACGGGCAAATTCCGGACCAAAATACGAAGAAAATGGGGTTCAAATTAAAAATTCGATATGGTATGCTATATCGTATCGTATATGTATAGACGTATATATGAGGGGCTTGGTTCCAAAACTCACTTTTGCCAAAAAAATCGATTTCGTTTTTTTTGCGGATTCTGATTCAGTTTTTCATGCTCTACAACCCTACGATCTCCGTTTTCACGTTTATGTCTCGATTCCGCGAGAATCCGCGAACGAAAAGTGACTTCAGTTCCAAAACTCACTTTTGCCATTGGCAAAAGTGAGTTTTGATGCCAACTTTTTTTTAAACGTATTTTTGAGCGGCACAATGATTGATAACATCAAATAATATGTGGTTATCAAAGTTGTAATGATCTTTACGGAATTTTAATGGCAAACGGGCGAAGAAATACTACAAAAAGACTTCGACATCTGAATGAGTGGGAAAAAAAGTTGTTAAAATGAACCGGTAAGTCATTGTTGTTTAGGGTCAAACTTTGTTCTTAGGTCATGAAAACCAATTTTCAACGTCGTAATGTAATGAAAATTTGCAAAAATCATGAGTTGGAATCAAAACTCACTTTTGCCATAGGTAATTGTAACTTTAAAGCACAATGGCGGACTACTTTTGGTTTTTTTTTACATAAGCCTCTTCATATACACCAACTTCATCAATCTAGACCATAACTGGCATCGAAACATAAAACGCGCACTGTGTAATCGTTTTTCGTGGTTTTCTCAAAATGTACCTTGATGACAAAAGTGAGTTTTGGAACCAAGCCCCTCATATCACATTAGATACACGTTTTCGAGGTCGTAGATTACGAATTTGGTAAGTACTCAAAAAATGTAAGAGTGAGGGGGTGGGGCAGGGGAAGGAGCTTAAATTGAAATTTCACCATGATATCGTGTAATATGTTAAAATATACATAGATACATTTTCGAGGTCGTAGATTACGAATTTCGTACTGAAAAAATTGTATTGGCGGGGGGGGGGGGGGGGTTGGTGAGGCAGTATGTAAAATTTAAACTAAAATTTCGCTATACCCTCCTACAATTTTTGAGTACAAAATTCGTAATCTACAATGTGGCGAATGTACCGTATATATATTTGACTATATTATGCGATATCATAGTGAAATTTCAATTTAAACCATTTTTCCTGCCCCACCCTCCACTCTTACAATTTTTGAGTACGAAATTCATAATGTACGACCCCGAAAACGTAAGATAACGAATTTTTCATCGACCTCTCAGAGCTTCTGCGTGAGCAAAACGAGTGTTTTAGAGGGTCTGCTGGCCCACTGCGCGTCGTCCTACGATTCACGTATGTACTCGCGGCTACAACTACAAATAGGTAGGTACTAGGTAGGTAGGTACACGTGTAAGCTAGGAGCAAGCATTAGTGGTTCAGGCGGTCAATATTCGTTAGATAGGTACCTACTACCTAGCCATTACTCGAACCTCGTTCCGCAGTTTCTGGTTAGGGTTAATTAGGTAGGCATCTTAAAACGAAAAGAATTAGTCGGAATTTAGTTTTATCAAAGTACCTACCTATTTATCGAATTTACGAGTTGAAAAAAAAATAAAAATAAAAATAAACCAAAAACAGAAAACGGGTCTCTACGCGGCGCGTTTCGAATAAATGTAAAAATTGAAGTGACGACAGTGTGCATGGTGGTGGTGGTGGTAAGTACCTAATAGATACGCTTGGTAAGAGTTTTTTGTTTCATAACTGATCTAATTATATGTAGGTCTGAAGATGAGTAAATATAAGTTATTACTATTCGTAAGTAAAGTAAGGAGTAAA
Organism: Pseudococcus viburni; assembly: GCA_033439095.1. NCBI lineage: Eukaryota > Metazoa > Arthropoda > Insecta > Hemiptera > Pseudococcidae > Pseudococcus > Pseudococcus viburni. Next base: position 81,251 of record JAVBJF010000215.1, read on the forward strand.
AAGTAAAGATAGGCAACTACAAATACGTACACAAGTTTGCGTACAATCGCCAATCGGTACCGGTACAATGCATACCGTAGATATATGCGCATAGCGTAGGTAGGTAGGTAGGTAGGTATAAAATGTAAGCAAGCTGTAGTAAACATACGAGTACCTACTGTATTTCGTTAGATTTTACAAAGGTTGAAATACTTAAATAGGTGCCTGTTGGAAGCTTATTTTGTTATTTTTCCAAATTTCAAATTGCCGAGCAAACATTTCAACAGCTACCCGTGTGCCATACTTACCTACGTAGCGTAGCGTAGCGTAGCGTAGGGTAGCGTAGCGTAGGGTAGGTGAATCAAAATACATACCTATGGTACCTATAGCGGTATAGCTACGTAACCTTACAATGAGGAACGTCAGCTAGGTAAGTCAGTAAAAATGATTGTACCTACTCGCAACCTGCTCGCGTCCGATTATCGTTTCGGGTTTATTAACGCAATCTACCAAGTACCTAACTACCTAGTACCTACGTGCAGAAGCACGCAAAGAGCTATCGCGTGTACCTTTCACGTATATGGTACTACCTAAGTACCTATACACCTATAGGCTGTAGGTAGGTAGCGCGAATAGTGCACCCCATGTTCTCCCGTCGTATATCCACTATCCACTATCCTATGCGTATAGGCACCTGTTTAGTGTTTATGCACTAGGTACCTATTTAATTTATTTGATCCTATTCATTTTACATAATGTAGGTATAGGTACATAGGCAAGATGCGCCCAAATCGCCACTACGTACCATATACACACGTATACGTATACGAATACGCATGTGCCGACTGCCAACCTCTCTATTCCGTTGCAAAATCTTTTGCAAATAGGTACCTAGCTACCTACGTATTTAAAAGGGAGAAAAATCCATAAAATCGTGCAGTTCTCGGAGAAATTGGATATGTTATTTTCTTAATTTATCTGTCGCGCTTCGTCTCGAAGCTCTTAATCAACTATGGCTGCCAATCTTTAATTCGTCTTGTCAAAAAAAGGCTCCTGACGTTGGAGGCTGGCCGAATTGAGTAGATTTCTTCTGCGTCAGACCTAATTGTATCGGTTTGATCATTTGTTACTCCTATGTGAAACATGGCGAGCCAAGAATCCGAAAGCATTGCGCGAGTAGTGAGCCCCGTGTTCTTCTGTTCCTTCATAATTACACATTGAGGCAAAATGCGTCAAAACGCAGTCACGTGTGTTATTCGTGTTTAAAATCTATTGTTAATTCATTCAAAAAATAAAAACTTTTTATAATTTTTAAAAAAAATGTAGGTAGGTAGGTAGGTTATAAATCCACGGTATGTAAGGGGTAGTGTGAGCATTGAAATTGTGTAACTCTTTTATCCCAATATATATTCTCAAAAAAAGTAGGTAGGTAGGTAGAAAAAAAATGTAGGTAGATCCACCTTTGCATTGGTACCTAAGCGCATCAGGAATTCAGCTCGGCGCAATATTTATAACGATAAAGCGTTCCTACATCGAAAAAAAAAGCCTCAAGTGTAGCAGGTACATTTTGTTAGTCTTGGTACAAGGTACATTCGATGCTTGGGTTGTTGGCCAGTTTACAATGTTCAAAAAATTCGGCACCGAGCGCTGAGTGCAGTGAGCAGTGACCGTGAATATGAAGCATCCGATGGAGAACGGGAGAAAACGCATGTTATCAGTATCAGAAAACGACGCGACGCGACGCGACGTGTTGAGCCTCCCTTCTCCTTTTCACCCTTCAACAATGATCCAGGTGTAATACGTCATGATGGAGAAACGCAGCGCGAATAAAAATGTGAAAAACCACTGAAAATGTTCGGCTAGTGAAAAAGCTGTAAGTAGACGTTTAGGCTAGCGCAAGATAGTCAAAAAAGTAGGTGGAAAATATATGTACTTAAAAGATCGAATTCGTATTTTGTAAAAAAAAAAAAAAATTATACCGAACCATATTTTTATTGAAAAAAAATTGGTAATGATGAAAAAAAAAAAATAGGTAGGCACAAAAAGTACAAAAATACAAATACAAAAAAATACGTATGAAAAAATGAAAAAGAAAAAAAAACGAAACAAATAAGCGGATTTCAAGCTGGTCCTTACCAGCGGAGTTGACATAAAAATACCAATTTGACTGAGCACAACGGGTAATCGCTGTAAACATACAAAAAATGCACAAAACACACATGCAAACCATATTATGTAGGTACTTAATTATCTAGCGGAAAAAAGAGAGAAGGAAAAATAATTTGCGAATAAAAATATGGGAAGGTACCCATATGCGAATGTTTTTATGTGGGTATTTATTTATGTAGAACATAGATGTACCTACCTAAGTAAATATCGCGCGATATAAGAAGAACGAAGGTAACGAAAACGAAACATAACACAAAACATAAGTAGGTACACAGATAGACAGATAGACAGACAGATAGACAGACAGACAGACAGACAGACAGACAGATAGAGAGATAGATAGATAGATAGAGAGATGGACATGCAGACAGAGGCCCTAGCGTGGGAGCGTGGGCATTAATCAGTACATCGACAAGAAATATATGTACTCAATTCGGATCCCTCAATGCTACATCCGACATAGTTTATCGCCTTCATATATAGATAGGTACCTACAAAGTGTGCAGTTTTAGTAATCTTTTTTGTTTGAAACCGCTTCGATTGGAAAACGGTAAACTTGGTAGACTTTCATATTCGACAGCTTGTTAATTAAACGATTACAAAATGGTAGGCTAACTTTCCTACAAGACGCTGAGTTGTTTGAATTTAGATTTTTGTTATCAGTGAAAAAAACGCCATTGCCCAGATCCAAATTGCGAAAGAAGCAAAACTATTCCCGTTAGCCATCCTAGAGACTCAAAGGGTCTACGTTTCAGATCATCCCCTCAGAAACGGATTCTGGCGGTCAAAAAACATCCATTTTGATACCTTACTCGAAAATTTTTCAAATTTGGCCCTTTACCCTAACTCTGTGAGACCCTTTTGAGTTTGTTTGTTTGTTGTTGGTTTTTTTTTTTGAAAGAAATGACCCAAAAAATGAACTTGGGAGGTCATAGAACATGGATTTCGATATCTCGTTCGGTAGTTTTGAAAAATCATCAATTTTAACCCATCTCTCACCCCACAGCTTTTTTGTTGTTTTTTTTTTTTGAAAAAATGACTCCGAAAACGAATTTGGGAAGACAAAATGCATGAATTTCGAATACCACACTCGATATTGTCGGAATATTTGTTCATCTCCACCCCTTCTCAGTTTTCTTTCTTGTGGGTTTAAGTCTGAGTTTTGGAGCAAAATAGTCCCAGAATTATATTCAGAGCCTTCGAATTCTCCCAAAAGTCCCATTTTCATTTTTTCCTCTGATACTACCTATTTGGAAATTTTTTATAAATTCTTCTTCGTTTTTTTTTCGAACTTCACTTAAAATTTGATTTGGACCGGCTCGACCTCTGGGGACCTGGGGACTTTTTTTTTTAAAATAGCTACATCGACTCGAAAAACTGTAAGGAATCGAATGCCATACCTGAACCCGAAGCTCGATCTTTAAATCTGCGTCTTAGACGCAATTTTAATGTTGCGATGTCGTTATAAATGAACTACTCTGTGCAATGTATATGCATGGAAAAATTCAAAATTGAATTTTAGAATTCTACCCATTCACACGTAGAAAAATTATTTCGTCGAAGATTTCTGCAAAATTGATTGAGCAAAAAAACTGGCTCGTGAGAAACATTTACATAGGTCTTATTGTTTTTACTTCTCCTGGCGCAGAACCTACTGAGTAAATATTTTGATACCTGCGTCTTTTGAAAGGAAAAAAAAACATTCATCTCCATTCTGTCATATACTTAGACGAACATAATTGAAGAAAAATTGCAAAATTTGGATTTCTTCAGAAAGTTCTTACTAAAAATTTTGTAGCGACCCTTGTTTCTATAATCCACACCAGGAAACTATCCCTCCATACCATCCTTGATTCTCTCTCTCACCCCTATAATATAAGATGAATACCATGGGTGCAGTGAGGTCATATTTTTGATGAGCAACTCATCGTTGGAAATTTTCAGGGGGCCTTATTAAATTGCAAAGAATAAAACGTTAATCAAAAAATAGATACAAATTTCAATTTTAAAGAAAAAAAATGAAAATACGAGTATAACTTGACAAAAATTCATTTAAAAAGACCCCCCTAAAAATAAGACCCTCCCAATAATAAAACCGACGCCCCCATGATAAATTTTTCAAAAAAAAATTCCCTCGCTTCGCTTGGGCTAACTTATCACATCAGTGTACCTGCAATTATTTACTTAAGCTTCAGGCCTTCCCCTAAACATTTTTTTTTTCTCAATTTTGGATTCAGTCCACAAAGTATACAAGCTCACGTCTATCCATCTCCCCATGAAGTAGAAAATATTTTGGTAGCAATTTTTTGCAGTTCCGCTCGGGCAATATTCATTCATTCATTTTTTTAAAAACTGATACCCATTTTTGCACCCCCTCCCCCTCATCCCTTTCTTTATAAACATACTAAACCTTGAAAAAATGAGAATATTGGTGAAAGTGGGGGGGCGTGCTTGGAGAATTTGGGGGGGGGGGGCACTCATCGTTGACTCAGGGGGATCACCGCACCCCTGGAATACGTATCTAACTAACGTAAGACGTTATGAAAATAGCCTAGCCATACACTGGGTACACGTACACATACACAAAAACGGGTACCTATTGCATTGTAGTGTATTGTATGGTATTGTTTGTAGGTACTTATTGTATAAATCAATTCATTTATTCATTCATTCTATCTATACATTATCGTTTTGAACCACCGATAAAGATGAACACCATACAAAAATTGATTTGGAATTTTTCGATCTTCAGCTCCATTCAGGTATTCGAGAAAATAAAGTAAAAAATCTTGAAACATTACTTCAAAACAGTTCGAGTCCAATTTTTATCTTGAATGACTTGAAAAATAAAAAACTTTTTTTAAAAAATTAGACCGTCATTACCTATAATTAGATCGACCTTGCTGTAAATTCGCTTCATTTTATTCATAATTCGGTCTGGTTTATGTGTAGGTATGGGTAAGTAGAAATTACTCGAAAATTTAAAAAAGGAATTCACTTATTTTTACATTTACACACCTACCTACGTATGTAATTATGTAGGTACATAAAGGTAAATTGAGAGAGAGAAAAAAAAACATAAAATCTCGAATTTTGAAGAAAATTGGTAAAATAGTTTACTTTGAGCAGGAAACCTCTCAAAAAATTCTGAGCCTTCTGCTCAAAGAGAGACAGACTTTTGAGGACCTCGAAGTGGAGTAATTTTCGAAAAAAAAAACACGTGGTTTTTCGCCACTTTTGGATAGTGCTAACGGCTAAAGACATTTGTCACCCTCGCCCTTAAAAGGTCGCGATTTGAGTTTCCAAACCCTCTTGAGGCTGAACCATTGATTTCAAAATCAGATATCACTTTACTTTAGTACCTACGCTACAAGGAGGTTGAAAAGTTGTAGATCGCGATAGAAGATTTCTTTGATTTTTACCAAATTCAAATTCCTCGCTCAAACAACTCAAAATCGAGTCAAATTTTTTTTTGGTAAGTATAGCTACACATCTACCTACGATGAGTTTTGAAAAAATGTTTCTAAAAATTTTAATAGCAGTGGTGCCAACTGCATTTTGATTCACACAATTTTTGCAAAATTCAATTTGTTCATTCTTAGTTCATTCTGTGGCTTGAAAAGTTTGCAAATTTTTCGTAGCGGTGTTGTCAATTGAAATTTCAAGAAACCGCAAGCCAAAATACAGTTCACAGTTGGGCTACAAATTGAAAAAAAATCATCAAAAATTATGTTACTTGATCAATGGAAAATGGTAGCTCGATTCTGAGGTGTTTAAGTGAGCGATTTAAATTCGGTAAAAATCAAAAAAACTTCAAATTCGCGATCTGCAACTTTTCAAGCCCCTTACCTATAGAGGGTGAAAAGTGGTACCCATCTAATTTCGAGGTTAGAAAAAGAAATGTTGAAAAAGGAGTAGAAACTCAAATCATACAATTTATGGCACCACTCAAAGAGGCAAACGACCGCGTTTTTTCAAAACTTAGATAGGTACCTACTCTAATTCTCCGGACTGGAGGGATTAGAATTTTCTGGATGGTCTTTCACGGAAAGTAAACTGGCCGCCAATTTTGGTCAAAATCCAGAATATGATTTCTTTCAATCATCCTAATGTAAGTACCTACATTTAGGTAAACCGTGTTGCGTAGGTACCTACCTACCTACCTACCTACTTCAATGTGCTGTCAGTCAGTCGTAGGTAACGTCGGCATTGCTTCACTTTACGTCAGATCATATAATGCGGTAATCAAAAGGATGTAAATTTGAAGTTGAGATTTCGTTTTGTATGTACATTGCGGAAACGCGGAAACGCGGAAACGCGGAAACGCAGAAACAACTTAAAAATTGGTCGAAAATTTCGTTAAAGCGGTTGGCATATGGCATGATTTATGCGGAAGCGGGCAAATGTTTCAACTTTCATGTATCACACCTTATCGTAACTTATAAGTACCCAACTAAGTACATAGATAGATACCTAAGTAGGTAGGTCTAGGTACTACAAGTACAGAATACAGGTACACCAAGTGAAGCGTCCGTTTAAAAAACAACCGTGCTTAGTCCAAATTGAGGAAATTTTTTTATTGCAGTTTCGGAAATTCGATTTTTATGAAAAAAATGATGGTGTAGTTTATTTTGGATTTTAAAAAAGATTTTAACACTTTTTTTTGTGTTTTTAAATCAAAGGTTTTCGAGCTTTTTGTTTAAAAAACAGCCATAGTCCATCATTACGGCGGATTATAGTTGCTTTTCAAACAAAAGGCACGAATACTTGGAAAACCTGTGATATATTATGTAGGTACCTACATACTTAAAAACGCCTGAGAAAAATTTTCATTTCAATTTTTGAGAACTGGAGGGGGTATTGAACGGTCAAAACTGTTCTGTAGGCCCTCTCAGACCACATTTTGAGACTAACCAGAGATGTAAAAATACGGTATTTTATTTTTTCGGTATTATACGGTGGTATTATACGTATAATACCGTATAATACGGTATTTTAATGGTAATTTATTCTAACTCAAACTCCCACTCCAACCCTATTTTTCCACTGTGCGCATGTGCAGAGGAAATGAGCGCATAATAATGGGGTAAAATACCGAAAATTACAAAATTATCATTAAAAATGTCTCAAACTTACATAAAATGTTTAATTTTTCGAAATTTCTTCGAGCACACACTGATTTTTAGGGGATTTTGATCAAAATGTAATAAAATATGTATTATACGGTATAATACGGTATTATACGCGTATTATACAGCTGTATTATACGTGAATAAAATACCCCGGGGAAAAATTTTTATTTTAAATCATATATGCTCATATATGGGAGTATATTAGGTCATATATGCTCATATATGGTCAGACTGGAAAAGCGGCCATACTGGATCATATATGGGATTTTCAATATAAGCTCATATATGCTGATATATGAACATACATGCGTTCATTATATTCACTCATATATGCCCATATATGAACGAATTAGACTAGACGTGGTCATATGAATCCATTTGCACCCAAAATTCAAGTTTGGGTACAAATGGATTCATATGGCCACGTCTAGTCTAATTAGTTCATATATGGGCATATATGGGTGAATATAATGAACGCATGTATGCTCATATATGAGCATATATGCATATATTGAAAATCCCATATATGATCCGGTATGGCCGCTTTTCCAGTCTGACCATATATGAGCATATATGACCAAATATACTCCCGAATATACTCCCATATATGAGCATATATGATTTAAAATAAAAAATTTTCCCCGGGACCTTACATCTCTGAGACTAACTAACATTCGCCGAACCTAATTTTTGGTCGTGGAAACGTTTTGTGCATACATATTACATATATTTCTCTCTTCTGTAAAATCACATTTTTGGACTATGGTTGTTTTTTAAACAAACGCTTCAAGTTTAAAAGTAAGTAGCTAAGTAGTAAGTACATAGGTACGTGTGCTGGTACCTCGTACATACGAGTATGTAGGCACTAATTATACAGTATGTATGTAGGTAGCTAGGTAGCTAGGTAGCTAGGTACTATAGTACTAGTGTCCTAATTATAGATAGGTGTAGGTATAGGTACTAGAAAATAAGGGATACCTACTGTACACTGTACAGATATGCGGCTGTAAGTAGTAGGTACCTACATATAATGTAACGTTAGGCATACTTGCGTATTGTTCTGTACCTATTCTGTATAGTACGAGTAGATATTAAAAGCGACGCGGGCGCGGGCGCGGGCGCGGGCGCGTATGGTAATCGTATCGTACGTACGTACAGTAAGTAAATACATATTTTCATTTCGTAACTACATACATACGTAGGTACAAATAAGTAGGTAAAAGTAGGCACCATATTTAGGTACATTTACCTGTATAACGGGATTTTCTCCGGGCCTGTAAACGACGTTGTGAAGCGGTCTTTTACGTCCGACATAATTAACGCAAACGAATTCTAAAAGGCTGGCGTATATGAAAAACATGCATACTCCATCCCAAACGTTCATGGCGGTTAAATTTGATACGACGGGTAATGTGGAACGAAAACCATTTGAAGTAGTAAAAAAATTGAGCATTGTGGTAACACCTGCCAAAACATACGCGAATGCAAACGTAGGTATTAGTAGTACCATACCATACACTCCATACACTCTACACTCAGATGTAAGTAGATGGATACCTATGTACTTATGGTTATAGGTACGTAATACGTACATACGTACTTGCTACAGTAAGTAGGTATACCTATACCAATTATTAGATACGAGTAGATACTAAATAGGTACCTACATGTATGGTACATCTACATAGGTACCTATACAGCAAATGCAGAATTGCAGATGTAGGTAACGGTTAGCTTAAAGTACATACGGTACAGCTTCCAATTAGTTTTTGCGTCCGCTTCCGTCCGTGTGCTTATATAAGCAAAATGGTGCATTTTTTCAATGCATTTTGGCAAAAAAATTTCAAGTTTGAAATTCGAAAAAAAACCCTTACATTCAACGAATAACGTACCTATCATGAGATACAGAACAAATTGAACTTTGGGTAGGTAAGCACTTTAGGAGCCACTGCTCAAGCGAAATTCGCAATTTTAAAGGTAGTGCGTAATTGGGCCACAATTAGGTAACGTAGGTAGTCGGCATCTCTTTCGGTGCGCAATTGGGTTATGAATTAATGACCGCGGTACGCAATCGGGTTTCGCCGAGATTTTCTGCTCGTTTCTGTCCATTTTTTGCGTTTTTTGCACGCCGGGTAGATAGTACTAGTTAGGTAATCTGTTTTTTTTTTTTTTTTTTTTTTTGTGATGTACAGCCTCAATTTGAAGTCATCAGCGAGCCAAAAAGTAGGCTCAGTTGGTAAGATTGAATTTCGTTCAACCCCCCCCCCGATTCCGCTACCTACGTAAACAAGTCTGCGTACGAAACGTTACTTGCGTACCTACTGCACAAACAGGTACTTACCAATCATTACTCTGGCGGGCACGGCGTTCCATTCCAGCCAGAATGTGATGAACGAAGACGTAACTAAAATTATACCCGGTATAAAAACGGTGGTGAAATAGAACACTCGGTCTCTGGTAAACATTAATTCCACCTTCAAGCAACTGTAGTTACCTGCAAATAGGCGCGCAGTACAGGACGCGGAAATTTTTAAAGCTGCAGCCGCAGCCGCAACCGCAGCAGTTGAAATCTGTACCTATATGTAATGTGCGTACAGCGCAGCGTAGGTTTACCGGTATACGGAAACGGATACGTAACGTATACCTACGTATGATAGGTTAGGTAGCTAGCTATTTTCATACCTCTCCAACTTTCCAGCTTGCAAGTGATGGTTTGATTTTTTATGAGATAAGCGTTCAGCGTTTTCAGAGACGGAGACTTTCTTAACGTGGCTTCGTCATTTTTCCATACGTATTCGATTGCTGATTGTTCGTATGATACTGAAACGAAGAAAGGATTAAAGGAAAGCAACAGTTGAACAGCGGACAGGGACTCGCAGTGCAGATACCTACGCAGAAAGTCCAGACGCCATGCCACACCACACCACACTCTATAAAGCTACCAACGCTAGGTATGCATTAACCCCGACCAGTGATATCTAGGTGCGACCGGTTACCTATTCTTATTGTAGTTCCTATTTAAAGGGTGCCATTTAACTGCACGACAGAAAAAATGGAAATAACGACGACATTATATAACAAGCGACGAAACAAATTAATCCACGGGAAAAAAAGGGAATAAACGACAGTAAATAAAACGCACGTCAAAAAAATGTATTTGGGCGACGAAACAAAATAATCACCGGGAAAATAATTGAAAACACGGAAAATAAAATATTAAACGACAACTTGTGAACGACAATTGAAATCAAAGGAACGACAAAGTACGATTAAAAAAATTTAAAGTTTGAGCTACAAATAAAAATTAAAAATTAAAATTTTAAGCAAAATTACAATAAAACGCGCAACAATCACGACATACTCCAACCTATTCCACCAACAACGCCTTCCTGGCTTTTGATGAGCGTCCGCGCTTCCTTTTGTATAAAGAAATCTCTCCCAAACACAATAAAAAAAAAAAAAACAGATAGAAAATTGGTCGAATAGTTTTGAAGAAAATGGGACAAAAACATGAAAAACCAACTTAACGAGAAAGAGCTTTTAAAAGAAAAATTTCAATTTCCAAAAAAAGTTGAACTTTTTAAGTCTGAAAAACACCTTTTCATAATTTTTTCCAAATTTTTCATAAGTTCGTAGATTTAGAAAACATGGAAACTTCATTTTTGGGCAACCTCCAATTTTTCTGTACTGAAGTGAGTGAAAATTTGAAATTTAAATATCGTTACTAAAAATAAAAAAATTAATGCTCAGTGTTGCATAGAATTGGGGGCCAAAATTAAGGCAGTATTTAATAAAATTCAATTTTATACTGTCGTTCAATGATTTATTTCTTATCTCAAAAATTGTCGTTCATTCATATTATTTCGTCGTTCATACTTTGTCGTGCAAATCTTACTTTCTGTGTCGTGCATTCCCATTACTCTGTCGTGATTCGATTTTCCCATTTTCGTCGTGCGAACCCTTTCTTTTGTCGTACAGTTTCATATTCCCCTATTTAAATAGGTACCTTCCAGAAACGTGTACCCGTACGCCACCGCGCGGCGCGGCGCCGCGTCGTACCTACTACCTACTACCACCTAACTAGTAACTAACTCTGGCTGTTGTTGCATAACTGACCGATGCTAATGCACTATAATGCTAATGCTACCATAATAAACCCGAAAAAAGAGAATAGGTATGGTTTTGGGTATACGACATATATGTACGTAGGTAGCCAGGTACTTAGGTAGCTATTGCCGTATTGCGGAAGGTATTCGGTTGGACGGGTTGGACGGGTTGGACGGGTTGGACCCGCTAGTCGCTACTCTACCAGTCGACACGTAGCCAGTAGGTAAGTATTTCTGGATTCTGGAAACATTGTGCGGAATACGCAGCCCGGCATGCGGTATGCGGTATGCGGCATGCGGCACTTATTATCGATAGGTATTCTTACCCTACCTAAGACGTAAGTATGTATTTTATTTTCTCGCAAGTCGACAATCGTCCGCGTATGCGTAAACGTAGGTAGCCTTAACCACTTAGATCAATTAGATAGCTACGCGTAGGTAGTCGTAGTAGGCGCTTGCTAGGCACTACGCTTCGTGGGAATAGTACATAACTACGTACATAGTACATACGTTCAAGAGCCGAGCACGATACGCTGCGCTTCTCGCCTCTGGGCGCGACGATGTGACATGAGACATGACGCCTCGTGCCTCTACATTCATCATTCATCTAGGTACATGTAGGTAGCTAGGTACATCTACATACAATCGTACACGTACACGTACACGTTGACGTTGACGTTGACGTTGTCGTAGGTAAGTCAATTAGTAGCTACCTACGTGAATTATTCGAATAGATGGTAGATATGTACAAGTACAAGCATTCAGGTGGAAGGTAGAGATAGGTAGGTACTATGGTACATAAGTATAGGTAATTACGAGGCGAGTAACTTACTGCTTTCCATGGCGAATGAACACAGCGGGTCGTCGAACGGAAATACGCTGATACTTCCTTGACACGATAAAATTAAATGTCGTCTGTAGACGTCGCAATAAACCAAGAAAAATAATACTCGCATCAGTTCTGGCAACGAAAGAAACAATCTAGGCACCAGACACTACGTACGTATCTACTAGGTAGCAGGTAGGTAGTAAGTATGCAGCATGTACCTATCTAGGTATATCTAAGCGTGCGTGGCTAAGCACTTAATGGGAATATAAATAGGTAGCTATCTGTCTACGTAATAGGTAGGTAATAGATGGAGTTGGCTGGTTGGCAATCGAATTTCTTCCAAGCTGGATCGCTTATGAAGAGTGTTTTTCTAAAACACAAACAGCCCAAATACAAAAATCGTACACGAGAAAAGAGCACATTCATACCAGAGTCCCTTTTCTTCTACATCAGCTTCTCGACTATCAATACTATCATGCCGAAAAATGGAGGAAATCCGAACGATGCGAAATAATATGATTCAAAAAGTAAAAAAATGCAATTCTACAATTTTCTATCTTCGCGTTTACTCGTGAAAATAAAAACATTAGGGGAAGTTCTCGTTCAATTAGGTAGGTATGTAGGTACTAGGTACTTATAAATGGTATAGGTACGAACAACGAATATTTTGGCAATCATTCAACCATAAGCGTACCCAGAAATTATGAAAGAAAGGGGCAGAGAATTCGAGAAAAAAAGAAGGAAGGGAGTCGAAATTCGATGAAAAAATTAGGGGGCCCTCAAACAGTGCATTTTAGCCTTTTTTTAATCCAATTTGAGGGCGGGCGGGCGCTCTGAATCCCTCGAAGATAGTTTTTCGGGTATAGGTCTAAAGTTTATCTCTAAAAATCAGAATGGAGTCGTATATTAAAATTTTTAAGGAATATTTGAATGGTACAGGGAAGAAAGTAGTCAACTTTTTTTTCTCATTTCCAGGTAATCGAATTTTAAAGTTTGAAACGATTTGAAAATGTATTAAGATTTTTCTTAACATGAAAATATGTACTGCAATAGTTGCGTTTGCGTAACATATTTGAGAATAACATATATTGAGATGAAAAAAAATAAAAATTAAAAATAGGTACCCTAGTTATAAGTTTAAAACCAGAGTAAGGTCAAAATTTACAGGGAAAGAACCAGGCAATTTAATAGAATATTCGGCATTATTCCTTCAATTTTATCACAAATGCGAAACTTTTCATGAAAATAAAAAGTAGAGCTAATATGGTATCTTTTGGATGGTGTGCACGCAGTTATATTGGTCACGTGAGAGATTCGCCTGTTTTTTTCTCATTATTACGTAATTTACTTGTTCGTTTCCCTTTACATCAGATTTTTGAACACGATTTCGTGACACAATTTTTAAAATTTCAAAAATTCAAGTACGTCATGATATTCTACTCAGAATTATCTACCAAAATTATATAATTATCTCATTTTTGAAAAAAATTAGAGTTTGCTGCTTTCTTCCCTGTACCCTTCATTCGGAAATTTTGCATTATTTTCCTCTCCCAAATTTCTTTTCGTTTTTAGCATGTTATCCAACGTTGAATCCCATAAGAAAATGGAGGGACCAGCTCATGGTCCCTAATTGACGCGGAGAGATAAAATTTTGGGAATTTAATTTTCATAGGAAAACGAACCACTCTAGTAGGGGAAACCCTTCAAAATTAAAAAAAATATATTTTCATCAACGAAGGCAATTTTTTTTGAAAAATTATGTATGAAATTGAAATGCAAAAGAATGCACTTTTTTGACAATGAAAAATCTCTCTGGCGAGCTTAAGGAGAACACTAGGGGGGGGGGTGCGCCTACGCATTCAACAACGATCGATGATTGAAAATTTGAAAAGAAAACTTTTAAAATCTCAGGAGTAAAACCTTAGGTCATCATTTGATCGAAGATAAGGTATTTTTTAATTGAATTATTGACAAATAATGGGTATAAGTATCGGGCATATTGGAAGAGAAATTTGGTTCATCCGCTTTCATACTTAGTTTAATAGTGCGAAAGTAAGACTGTAAGAGGAGATAAGTTCGCGTCGCCATCGGTTGAACCGGATGACAGCTACTTACTGTACCGGGTGCCCGAAAAACTTAAAAAATCAAAACAAACGTAAATATTTCGCACGTGTAAAATACAATTTACATCGTTTGACTTATTTTTTCATTATTTATCGCAATGTTTTGCATTTTACGTGTTGCCAACCGACGATTTTTAACACAAAATTCCTGAGAGAGGGTTAGAATTTTTGGGGTACCCGGTACCCGGTACCTACATATTATTATAGGTAGGTTTTTAGCTAGCTACATACAAAAAGCTCAGCGTCAAGTTTCATTTATACTGGCACTAAAATTGTCTGCGAAAAGTTGAAATATTTCAATTTTTCATTGAAAGGATAGGACATACGACGTTTTTCAGAGCCGATTATAAACTGCTGTGTAAGAAAACACAGATTTAACTTTTTCAGTGGCAAATTCAGTGCCAGTATAAATGAGACTTTGGCGTTAGCGCTAACGTTAGATGGTAGACAGGAGACAACTTACCTAGTGTAATACACGATTGTGCCATTTCGAAACACTTTCAGAGCAAAATGAACCGGTATGAGTGGCGTTTTAAAATCGCCGTGCATTATAAAATAGGTATCGGGAAGCCAGACGTCATCGTGATGGTGTATTCCGTTCAAGTACTCGTATTTGCTTTGATTTCCGTAATTAAGTCTGGGATCTTGCCATTGTTGTTGTAATAGAAATTCAACTTCGTATTTCTAAATCATAAATCATAGATATAATGCGTTACGTACAGTGTATTGTACACAGCTAACTAAGTATAGGTGTATAATAGGGTGAAAGTGCTGGCAAAACTTCATCAGACATAATTATATGGTACCTACCTAGTGTTAATTGCTATCGCTTATAATGACATTGGTTGTAAGAACATAGATTTATATCGTGTTATAATTATAAACTAGACACACTGATATAGATTTACCTATGAAAATACTGACTGAGCGAAACGAAGGCGATTTTTTTTTTTTTTGTTTGTTTGAAAGATCACGTTTAAAAAGCAAAATAATGCACTTTTTTTTAAGCATTGAAAATGTACCTATAGAATAAGGAGTACAGGGTGCAGGTAGAAATTTTTGTACCTATGCCAAATTTGAGTATACACGGTTTCGACTTCGACGCACGATTTTTTAGCTTCTTTATCAACGTTGACAAAAATTTGTGTCACCAAAAATTTTTATTCAAGTCAGGTTATTTTGTAACAGTAACATTTTTCCAAAATGATGCGATTTTTTCCAAAAAAAAATTAGTCTCCTACAAATTTTTTTTTGCTAAGATCAATTTTGGGTATCTGAGAACAAATCTAGACCTACTATTAGAATTTTGATTAGTCAATTAGCGAAGGAATGAGAAGAAATTAAAAAAATTAAGAATTTTCGAGTACATATATATACCTACCTACCTACATACCTATATAAAATTTGGCTGACATGCTACGATGGCGAGCAAATATATACCTATACGTATACATACTTAATACATATAGATACACGTACCAAACTTGATTCGTCCGGAGAAGCTAAACTCAGAAGAAGCACACTCATATTCACAGTTAAAGTACCTGAAATGATGAAAGCGAATGTACGGGTGGACCTACACCTGCTACCGACCTAGGTACGAGTATATCGTAAGTAAGTTAGTAAGCAAGTAAAGAGTACCTAGCTACCTACATCTACACGAGTAGTACTATGTACTGTGTTAGTGTGTGTGGGTACCTATACCTAGTACCTACACCCTACACTCTACACTCTACACCTATTCGTAGGTTGTAGGTGGGTCTCGGGTATGTACATGTAGCTAGATGGTACCAAGAATCACGAAAGTTAGATGCTCGTACGAGTATCGAGTACCTATAATAATTTAGGCAAAATTGGTCGATTGACGGATTAACGAATCGGCGAAATTTTATTGTCAAAGCAGTGAAAATTTAATGATCCATCATCGATTTTTACTACCTACGTAATTGAATTACTTACCTGGAGAATACTTGGTCGTAATTAGTCGACGAATCGGTAAATTTTACTGAATTTTACTGAGTTAATCAGTAGGTGCTAGGTACCTACTTAATTTTTCACTGATTCAACGATGAAATTTCATCGATTCGTCAGTCCATCAGCACCTACTTCATCTGCAGTGAAATAGGTTAAAAATGACTGATCAAAATTTAGACTGCTGCAGCGTACCTATGGGTACATTACATAGGTGCCTACGCTTATCCATTTGTACGAGGTATTTTTAGCAATAGCAGGAGTATTTTCAAGTCTTCAACGTTAATCACCTAACACGTGGGTAACACGTGGGTAATACATACTTACTAAGATAGGTAGGTGCTAGGTACCTAGGTAAATAGGTACTCATAAAGACAGACTTGCTGTACCTATTACAGTCCTACACTCATTAGTTACTCGCAAGTCAATTAGTACGAATGCGAAATAGGAAATAAGAAATAGTTTCATATGTGGGTACGTAGCACGTATTTAGGTACGTATTACATAAGTACATATATGTACTGTATAAACTCACCGTCTACTGGCGGAAGTAACCGTTTATCGTAACGAGTTCTTTTTAACAGATTATCTAAAATTTCTTTATCGGATTTGCCTTCGTCGAATCTGTAACCACGCAATTCGTAAAAACCTTGAGTTAGTATGACATACCTAAGTTAGGTCTACACTACAACGCTATAGGTACCTAAATTTACACAGTGATAGCAATTAGCATCAAGAAAAATAATGTAGCCCTAATACGTATAACGTAACACAACGAAATTTTGAAAAATTAAAATAACGTTAAAAATACCTAATACGAGTATAAGGTTTTGTTAACAAACGTTACAAGAACGTTATATCGAATATTTTCGTTATAGCTGAGTAGGTATATACGATGTAGTAGGTAGGTAGGTAGGTAGGTAACGGTTTATTTTTCAGTCACAAATGCATTAACAAAAAAAAAACTGCCTCCATTTTTCCCTTTTTTTGAGGTATACGTTTTCAAAAAACGCCTTTAAATGATTAAACCTTCCAAATTTTGGAGAAAAATATAAAAATACTAGTTTTTGCGAAGCCCTGTTTGCGATTTGGAACAATTTCAATTCCAAAATATCGCGATTTCAAGTCGTAAATGTCTGGCAACGTCGAAATATCTGAGTAGTGAGTACATTTCCTTTCTCGTTAGGATTTTTTTTAAAATTAAAGATGTTGAAAAATAGTATATTATGCTTATGCAACAAGGGAGATAAAGTGATTTTCGACGAATTCCTTTGAATAAAAGTCGATGACCGGGTGACAAATGTAAGCAAGAAAAATTTTGACCAATCATTTCTTCGTTTTAAATGTTTTGTTCGCAATAAGTAGGTGCCTTGGTGAAGGGAAAATCGAATTATGTTCGATATAATTTTATAAATAGATGGCAGCCCCCAGTATGCAGCGTTGCGTGAGTGGGGGCCGGACTCCTTACTTACCACAGTTTTCATTTAGAGTAAAGAATAATAATAAAGCATGAAAAAAAAATTAAAACAAAAAAGCAAAAAAGCAAAAATAAAAATAAAAATGAAACGTCATATAAATATTAGATAAATATCTGTGGATGAAGGGGGGGGGGGGAGGCAAAGGCTAATAACAAGCAATAAAAAAATACAACAAATATAAGGTAAAAGATGAAGCGCAAAAAACAAGAAACAAAAACCAGAAACAAGAGATGGGAGGCATTAGAAGGTAGAGTCGGGGAAGAGGCAGGGGTACCACCAAGGAGTCAATGCGTCAGTGTCGTTCACGGAGCAGACCAAGGCTACAAATTTCAAATTTTCAGTGATCACATCACCCAGTATCGAGCTGTTTTATACCAATAAATGTTTTTGCACGAAAAAAAAAAAAAAAAAGTAGGTAGGTAGGTAGGTCGGTCGGTCGGTAGGTTGGTACAGGTACAAGTAGTGTTCTTGACCGAGATAGAGGTAAGAAACACGAGAAATACCGAACCCCTTCGTATGAGGAATTCGTTCGTTTCAAGTTCTTCCGATTTCAGCTGCAAGCGTGCATCAATAGCGAAACACTGCAGGTATTCAAGTATCTACGGTAGGCGGGCAAAAGGAGAAAAATGCTTGCGGTTGGGGAAGGAGGGAGAATTTGGATTATTGAAAATTTATATCCGGCCTATACGAATGTACCTACCTACCTATACTTTCGCGACGCCAAAAGGAGGAAAGGTGAGAAAATCGGGTCTTTTCGAGGATGAAATTTATTGGCGAGACGGCGGCTCCGCGGTAGACCATTCGCTGTGCGATGCCGTGCCGAAGCCGCCTGCGTGCCGCGTCGTTACGCGTCCCGTCTCGTCGCGCCGCGCCGCGCCGCGCGTCATCGTTACGTTATCAACGCTTGTGGGGTGGAAAATTTCTCGTTTCGTCTTAACGGAGTTGGTGCGATGGCGCGCGGTATATGATGCGCGAGTAATCCAGTGGTATTAGGATAGGTTGTGGTTTCAGACGTCGCATCCGCATAGATAGGTCTACATAGGACTGGATATAGCGGGATATAGTTATAGTACGTACAATTATTCCTTTCATTTGCATGCAAACAACAAATATGCGGTCCTGGCGCCAGTGCGGCGTCCGATCCGCGTGAGCGTAATTGTAAAAACTGGAACTGAATGCTGGGCCAAGGCATATACCTAGTACCTACGGTTTCAGTTGTTGGTACAGCAGCGGTACGGTACCTACAACTTACCTTACTCTCTTAATTTGGATCAGTTATTTTTCACTGGTTTAAAGTCAAAATTGAGTAAAAATTACTGAATGAAATCGTCAGAATCATGTTAATGCCGAATTCTCACTGCAAAAAATATAATTTCACTGATTCATCCAGTAAAAAAAAAAATCATCTCCGAATCAGTTGAAAAGGATTTAAAAAAAATAAAATGTAGAAGCTTGCGATGGCGTCAACTGATAGTTGTTGATTTTCAAGCCCTAAAAGTAATATTACGGATGGAATGAGAAATAAAGAAAGTTCAAATTTCATTCTGTAAGACCCGGGTCATCAATTTTCGCTTTAGAATATATGCTCTATATTTGCCTTATAACTTGGAAAATTTGTTTCAGCATGTCGAGAAAACTGCATGGTACCTATCGCAAACGATCCGAGACGGTTTACAATCAAAAATCCAAAAGCACCGCGAAATTCGACATCTCAAAACTCATTGTTTCAGGACCTATACTTACCAGTTCGTTCAAAAAATAAATTAAAAAATAGCGATTTAGATGGTTTAAATACGAAAAAATGTAAGTGTTTTTTTTTTCTAAAATGACCTAACTTTGCGAGCCCACGCACGGCATCCTCTCAAAAGGTCCGCGAGGACTGTACTTACATTTCGCTGGGAGGTCCCCCGCTCAAAGTAGGTATACTTACAAAATACTCGTACATGTTTAAAAATGAGCGAAATTAAAGACATTTTTTTCGGCCTGCCCTAATAGGTAGGTACATTGCAGTATACTTACCCAAGCATGGTAATTAGATACCTAGTAGCTAGCTAGCTACCCTACGAACTGAATTTGGCCAATCGCCAAGACGAGAATCGGTGCGACGACGACGCGACGCGATAAATTGGCAATTTGACATCGGCATCGGCTATTACGACCAGCGTTATACGCTTTCGTCCGTTCGTCCGAGTAACACAATGTAAAAAATAAGAATAGGTACCTATACCTAATTACCTACCTACCTGGTTACCGTACACGCGGATTAGTCTAGCAGCTAATGGTACCGGGTGCTCGATTAATTCTGGCACCCTCTGATGATACTTTTTGTGTTGAAAATCGTTAGTTGGCGATACGTAATCCATAAAACAAATTGAACGAAGTATTGCCAATTTACGATTTTTAACACAAAAAGCATCGGGGATGCCAGAATTTATCGAGCACCCGGTAGACTGCAGCCTAAATTACATAAGTAAGTAATTAAATACATATAGGTATACCCATTAGGGTGGATCGAAAAAAAAAACATATCTTGGATTTTGACCAAATTTGGCGAGGTTGTTTACTTTGAGTGGGAGACTTCACAAAAAAATTTTGAGCCCCCAAGGGGCAAGGGGAGGGTAGTAGCAGGAGGTGCTCAAAGTGCACCTCCTTTTGAAAAAAACGCTGTTTTTTGCGTTTATTAGCCAATCAAAATTGTGTGAGAAGCCTTAGTAAGACTTGAAAGATGCGATTTGAGTTTCTACATCTCCCTAAACCATCGCCATCCTTCTCCGATCAAAACTCTGACTTCTACCAGGGGGTTGAAAAGTTGCAGATTGCAATATTTCAATAATATGAAATTATCACTAAGCTGGAATGATTTTTTTTTTCATCGAGTAAGTGAACAAAAATTTTTTTCAACCACTAAAATTGAATTTTGAACAAAAAAATTGAAAAATTTTGTACACCAGTGCAGCCAACAGCAAATCATAAAATTCCAAAATACGGAATTTATATCGACTTTGAATTGATTATTTTAATATTTTTTCGCCTGAAAATATTATGTTTTTTTTTCAATCACTGAAAGTATATTTCGAATTTTTTTTTCAAAAATTTTGTATGTCAGTGCAGCCAGTTACAAATCGTGGCATGCTACACTATGGAGTTTACGTTGACTTCAAATTAATTTTTTTATCGTTTGAAAAATACACAATAATTTTATTTTCAATCATTAGCAATTTAAATTTTAAAATTTTTTTTTGAACATTTTGTACGTCAGTGCAGCCAGTTGCTAATTGTGATATTCTGATATTATGAACTCGAATCCATTATTTTTTCGTCAAGTGATTATAATAATTTTTTCTCCCAATCAATAGAAATACGTTTCGAATTTGAAGACATCGGAACATCACAATTAGCAACTGGCTGCACTGACGTACAAAATGTTCAAAGAAAAATTTCAAATTTTAAATTTCTGATGATTGAAAACAAAATTATTGTGTATTTTTCAAACGATAAAAAAAATTAATTTGAGGCCAACGTAAACTCCATAGTGTAGCATGCCACGATTTGTAACTGGCTGCACTGACATACAAAATTTTTGAAAAAAAAAATTCGAAGTATACTTTCAGTGATTGAAAAAAAAAACATAATATTTTCAGGCGAAAAAATAATCAATTCAAAGTCGATATAAATTCCGTATTTTGGAATTTCATGATTTGCTGTTGGCTGCACTGGTGTACAAAATTTTTCAATTTTTTTGTTCAAAATTCAATTTTAGTGGTTGAAAAAAATTTTTGTTCACTTACTCGATGAAAAAAAAAATCATTCCAGCTTAGTGATAATTTCATATTATTGAAATATTGCAATTTGCAACTTTTCAACCCCCTGGTAGCAGTCAGAGTTTTGATTGGAGAAGGATGGTGATGGTTTAGGGAGATGTAGAAACTCAAATCGCATCTTTTAAGTCTTACTAAGGCTTCTCACACAATTTTGATTGGCTAAAAAACGCAAAAAACAGCGTTTTTTTCGAAAGGAGGTGCACTTTGAGCACCTCCTGCTACCCTCCCCTTGCCCCTCGGGGCTCAAAATTTTTTTGTGAAATCTCCCACTCAAAGTAAACCACCTCACCAAATTTGGTCAAAATCCAAGATATGTTTTTTTTTTCGTTCCACCCTAATACCCATCTACTTCCTAATACATATATGCATGCACTTTACACAGATGGTACTCTCTTGATTTGAATCAGTTAATTTTCACTGGTTTAGAGTTAAAATTGAGTGAAAATGACTAAATGAAATCGTCAAAATCATGTTATTGCCAAATTCACTGCAAAAATATAATTTTACTGATTCGTCCAGTAAAAAAAATATTACTTCCGAATCAGTTAAAAAACTACCAAAATTTCAGCAATTTTCACTGGTTTGGAGTTAAAATTGACTGATTGAAATCGACAAAATTGAGTAGGTATTAGGTAACTGCCGAATTAGTAAAACTCTACTGATTCATTCAGTAAAAAAAAAACTACCAAAACTTCAGTAAATTTTACTGATTCAGTAAGTACCTAGTAAATTTTGTAATGTACGAGATGAATCGGTGTATTCTACTCACCTATTGAATCATTCAGTTAAAATTGAAATCTTACTGATTCTTATATGTACGATTACGATTACGATTACCTAAAGTACGTTTATACTTTATACTTAGTACTTACAAATCGACGGCGGAAAAAGTTTCTTTTATCGCATTCGATACAACGCATAAGAAGATTATGGTCCCTCGTAACAGCGAATTTTTATCCATATTAGGACATCTAAAATCAATCGAAAAATGCCAACGTGCTAAGTAAATGAAACGTAATACGTATACGTATCGTAGGTATATAGGTATGTAACATATCTAATATCGGTAGTATAGATCTTAGATAGGTACATCTACAGACGTAGAGATACTACATAGGTAGAAGGTACCTCTCATTTAGATATAAATCAGTAAAAATGGTCGAAAATCACTGAGAAACAATCATAATTGCAGCACAGAAGAAAATCAGTGAAAAAATTTTCAATGAAAACAAATCGGCGAAAACAACACTGGAAAATCAGGGAAAATTCACTGAAAACTCAGTGAAACTTATGACATTAGCAGAGAAATTAGTGAAAACGTTTGGAAAATCATCGCTGATCTGACTATTTTATCAGTGACTTTTCACTGATTCAGAATGAGAGAGTAAGTAGGTACTCTTGATTTACTTATCAGTTGAGGGTACTACACACATACTTACGTACCTACCTATAAATGTCTTAAATACCTAGAAAATTCGAATTTCGGTGCTCTCACTCCCTGGAGGAATACGATTCTCAACATTTTAGTTCCCCGTAGCTGTCGTATGTTCTCGTAGATAGGTAGTACGTACTGGTAAGGTACCTAGCTACCTACTTACTACCTACTCGTGAGTAGATACACTCGTACGCGACTGGTTGTGGTTGTGGTTGTGGTAATAGACCCTGTACAGTATACACTGCACCTAAAAGTACATAGGTACTTACACTTATTTTTTTCTTCGTTTACGCGCGCGCGCGCGCGCGCGTGTGTCCGTGTGTCTGTGTGTCTGTGTGTCTGTGTGTCTGTGTGTCTGTGTGTCTGTGTGTGTGTGTGTCTGTGTGTGTGTGTGTCTGTGTGTGTGTGTGTGTGTGTGTGTGTGTGTGTGTGTGTGTGTGTGTGTGTGTGTGTGTGTGTGTGTGTGTGTGTGTGTGTGTGTGTGTGTGTGTGTGTGTGTGTGTGTGTGTGTGTGTGTGTGTGTGTGTGTGTGTGTGTGTGTGTGTGTGTTTGTGTGTAATGTTACGTTGAATTGTGCAGTATTGGTAGTGGTAGGTAGTATAGCACTATAGCTAAGGAAAGTAATACATAATTATAAGGCAGCGGCCTGGTTCTTTTCTTAAATGTACCTACTTAGATTACATACGTAGTGCACTGCGGTACTCGCGGCGCTGCGCGGCGCGGCATAGTCTGATTTGGGTGCTACGTATCTTGCTATCGTTGATCGTCGATCGTCATCGCTATCGCTATCGCCATAGCCGGGCCGGGCCGGGCCGTCATTGTCGCCGTAGCTATACCGCAAAGAAACGATGCGACGCGACATTGCACGGCGTGGCGTGGCGCGGCGCGGTGCGGCGCGGAATTTTATTACAAAAATGTTAGCAAGTTCTTGTTATAGGTATCGATTTTTCAAGACGCACCCTGCACCTCGCACCCCGCACCCAGCACCCAGCCCGTGTCCGCGCCCGTACTTATCGTGCCATTTTTGGTAACCGATAGTCTAGACGAAAATTACAAAGTCGCGCGCATAGATCGAACGTCAAAAAATTACGTCTACGCGATAATACGTATTCTTGGACTTGGCTGCTCATTTGACGCGAGGCGAGTGTACCTAATACTCAACTACGTGTGGGTATTCGTATTCGTATTCGTATTCGTTCTATACCCTACCTTTGAAGGTCTAGGTACCTGTACCTGGTACCTGATACCTGTAGCTCTACCTATTGTACGAGTACCTACATATAAGTTATACGTATGGCTAGGTAGTAGGTAGTAGGTAGTAGGTACCTATCGCCAACCGCCCTACGCAAAAGGTATACTTAATTGAAAAACAACAACAACTACAACCACAACCACAACCACAACGCAGAATAAGATGTAAAAGAAAATGGGAAAAAATAACAAAATAAAAACGGGCGGTATCTACTGACGATGAGATGGACGCCACATCGCGCCACGGCGCGGCGAGTGAAGATGGGACTCGAAACCGTCGTGAACGGCCAACGTTAACGTTAATATCGTTGACGTAAACGTAGGTACGAGCGCTTCGGTACACAACTTCAGGTTTCAGGTTGTGACTTCGGGTGCTTTTGTGTTGGTTTTCGAATGGTCATTTAATCATTTTACGATCCGAATTTGATAAACTGGCATTTTTTAATCACAAAGTCGAAGGTGGAAATTTTGACATTCCATGTCCAAAAAGTAAAAAATTGTCGTTTTGCAATAATTATTCGGCAATCTGACATTTTTTGGTCAAAAAGTCAAAAGTCGAGGTTTTCGTATCAAAAAACAAAATTTTGACATTTTATGACTGAAAAGTCATGGATTATTGTCATTTTACAATCGGAATTCCACAATTAACCTTACCTACTTTTTTCATCAAAAAGTCAAAAGATGACGTTTCATCGGTTTCATTGATCAAAAGTGGCGCTTTTTTAAAAAAAGAAAGTGAAAAATTAAGTTTTTGTTAAAATAAATTAAAAAATTAGTGTATTGATATCAAAATGGAAAATTATGATAGGTACCCGGGGGAAAAAAATTTGAATCCGAAAAATGGCGCGATCAAATCGGATCCAAGTGGATATAAAAGTATGTAGAAGATACAAATAAATCCAAATAAATCCAATTAAAGACATTTTTCTCTTTAAATTGAAAAAATTTGGATCCAACTGGATCTTTTTGGATCTAATTGGATTACATTTCTTTGCCCTGTAAAGGAGAAAAAAATTTTTGTTGTGGAGTTATAAAAATTAGATGCAAAAAGATCCAATTGGATCAAATTTTATCTTAATTAAATGAAAAAAATGTCTTTAATTGGATCAATTTGGATCCGCGTGGATCCACTTGGACCCGAAAAATGGCGCTTTTTTTAAATCCGATTGGATCTAATTTTTTTTCGTGGGTTGTTCCAAGATCTTTATTTTTTGGCTAATATTAGCCAAAAAAATTGGATCCAATTGGATCTAAAACAGCTCCATTTTTCGGATCCAAGTGGATCCAAGTGGATCCAAATAGATCCAATTAAAGACATTTTTCTCCTTGAATTAAGATAAAATTGGATCTAATTGGATCGTTTTGCATCTAATTTTTATAACTCCACCAGTAAAAAATTTTTCTCCTGTACAGGGCAAAGAAATGTTATCCAAATAACCCCAAAAAAATCCGATTAGATCCAAAAAGGTCCAATTGGATCCAAATTTTTTCAATTTAAAGAGAAAAATGTTTTTAATTGGATTAATTTGGATTTGTTTGTATCTACCTAAGATATTCACTTGGATCCGATTTGATCGCACCATTTTTCGGATCCAATGTGATCCAATTGCCAATTGGATCCAATTGGATCTAATTTTTTCCCCCGGGTACACTTTGATGATTGTCAAAGAGGTGAAGGAACGACAGTTCAAGATCAGAATCTATTTTATTTTTTAAAAAATTCAATTTTTTCGATAAAAACGTGATGATTGAATATTAGTGTTGGTAACAAAATGAACAATTTTTCTTGTTGATATGATCACAAAAATTGAAAATAATTTGAAATTTTGTGATTGAAATGTGAGAAGGGGACATTTCTCAAATGATAACCAAAAATGAAACTTCAAAGTGAAAAAAAAATCCGGTTGATATTTTTGACATAAAAGACAATTTATATGTATTACATTCAATTTTTTTCTCCCAGAAGTGGCAAATAAAAAAATGAAAAAATAAATAAATTTCAGTCAAATATTTTTGATCTTGAGCCTCGCAGCCTTAAAAATACTCATTTCACTCTCTAATTGCGGATCACGACACAACACGACAGCACTCGAAATCACAACCCGAAGTTGTGACCTGAAGCGCTCGTAATTTAGGTATGTACTTAGTACTTACCACTTTCTGTACACTGGGTACCAACGGCAACGGTAACGTGTTGGAATTTTTCAATATCATACCTACCTAGTACCTACCTACATACCACCGGCACCGGCATTGGCATTGGCGTTGGCGTTGGCGTTGGCTGAATGCCGAATCGGACGCTTATGAATTTAGGTTTATTAAGGGGTAAGTACCTATGTAAATACTTACATAGGTACCTATCTATACCTACTTAATACATATGCTATACATATAGGTATTAGGTACCACATACCTGTACAATATGTACGTGTACGTGTACGTGTAGGTACATTTTTTATAATTTTGGTTTTTGTAAAATTGTAATAACAAAACTGGCATACCGATGCGATACCAATAACTACCTACCTTTCAAACTTTCCCTTCTGCTACGGCATTATTTAAAAAATCGAACCGTAACTGGAACAATACTGCTGGGGTTGCCGTTGACGCTGCAGCTGCAGCCGTACTCGAATTGATTGCGGCGCGATTCGCGAGCGATGCGCTGGTTGTTGCTCGTATTTGTATGCTGGCGTTGGCGCTAGCACTGGCGCTGGCGTTGGCGTTGACGTTGACGTTGGTACTCGTAACTGCGACGGCCGTTGATGCGATTTTTTTTTTGCTGCCATCTATAAAACTGCTACCGCCACTGCTACTGAAAAGGCAAAACAAATACGAGCGTCGCGTCGATTACAATACGTATGTACACATAATCCATCGAGCAGATAGGAACGAGGGATGGAGGATGGAGGTAGATGCTCTTTTACCACGTATAATTGCATTTACCATTTACTCGTAGGTACCTATATTTTCGAAAGTAGGAGTTTTGAAGAGTGCTCGCGGTATCACGGTATTCCGATTCCTTACGTAAAACCTACCGTAAGTTAATCAAACTTTCAGCTGCCGGAATTGGCTTTTTGCGATTTCGGGGAATTCTTGAAAATTCGACCGATCGCGATTACAATTATTTCAGCAAAAATGCGAGCGAGTACCAAACTTTTTTAAATGGGTACCTCTAATTACCTACATAGTGAAATTTATCGACCCGTCCAAACATGATTTCAGCTTTACTTAGCCGCGCCAGTCTAACGCGTGCAAAAAGATTCGGATTTTCTGCGGTACCTATTTTTGAATTTTCCGAAAAACGTGAAAATTGTGCTTTCTTCGAAGTCAACGGTCGAACAAAACGAAAAACAAATCAACTTTTCTCATTCTCGCCATTTTTTCCCCATACGCGTATTTATGGGCAATCAGCCGAGCAATTTTACCAACGCGCGCGATGCCGATTGATTGTTGGAACGAGAACGCTGAAGCAGATGGGCACGCACCGCACCAACGAATTTCTCCGCAACACGGGAACTGGGAAGGCGTAAAAATCAACTCGGGTCTCGGGCAGCTTTTTATATTTATTTATACGAATACGATTAGCTTTTTGTTTTCGTTTTGAACACGTTTGCGTAAACTATCGTCGCAGCAAATTTCAGCCCGACGCGACGCGACGCGACATGCGACGCCAGGTGACGTCTCGAATTTGGAGTGTGTTTTGGGCGAGCTTTCAAAAAGGTCAAAAAAAACTCGTTGCGTCGCGCCGCGCCAACAGTTAATTGACGATTTAGCGTAACTCGGTGGCGACTTCGCGTCAATAAATGTGACTAACCGATTCACTCATCGCTGTAAATACGCGCACCAGCGCAAGCGTGTCGCATAGCGCGATGTCGCTTGTATTTAGGTAAGATATTTACAGCGCGGCGAATCGGTTAGGAAATTTTATTAACGCGACTCTTTTCGGCTCGAATCCGTTTGAAAAATTACGAATCGGCCTGGAAATGGGGATAAAGATTCGATTTTTTGTTTTCTTTTGTTTTCTTGTTTTTTGGTAAACTATGTATTGGAATATAGGAGTCGATTTTTACGTTTTCAGGAGAAATCTTGAAGATACCGAAGATTCGTAATTGAAATGCCTCCGACGCGACTAAACGGGTGCAATGTTGGAACGTGGAAAACAATTTTCTTTGCATTCTCGGGAAATGTCTCGGTAAAAAGAGGAAGGTGGAGACTGGAGAAGGCGAAGGATAAAGGAGAAGGGTTTTCCGAATTTTCAGTTTGACTAGACGGACCGAGTTTTCCGAATTGGACACGTTTTCGATATTGGGCGGGTTTTGAGTTTTAAAGTTTGCATTTTTCTCAAGCGCGATTTTCGAGTCGTTTACGCCTGTCTGGCGAGAATTTAGACGCGTGTTATTTTCCAAATTTTGATTTGCAGTTTCGCGATTTTTTCAAGGTGGTCTGCGCGAAACACGTAAATCTGATCTACATTTAGACACCTATCTACCTTATATAAGTAATTATATCGCTGCAATGGATGGATAATGCACTTGCCGCTTACGATTACATATACCTAGGCAGACAGGCAGGCAGGCATGATAGATAGGTACATAGGTGTCAACTTCAGTTATGGTACCTAATCAAAAGTACCTACGCTGAGAAAAATTTGTGGTGATATTGACTACAAATTGTGGAAAAATTTATCCAGTCCGAGTTTATGATGCTTTTTACCACAGTTGTGGTATTCTTTTTGCCACAACTGTTGTGATTAAAAATTAAAAAAGTACCACAGTTGTGGTGAAAAGCGTCATATGGTCAGACTATTCCAGTTCTGACACATTTTGTGGTCAATATCGCCACACTTTTTTTTTCTCAGTGTACGAGTAAATAGCGTAGGTAGTTAGGTACGTCTATGTACAACAGATTAGATTTTCGCGTGTTTTTTCGTAGCCTGACGTTAGAACTGATGCAGACACAGAATACGCGCATAAACTATGTAGGTACTGGTACAATGGTACGTACATATTTAGATACAGATAGTTAAGATACCTACGTATGTACTAGAAACGTATCTCTGCGGAGAAAGACGAATGAAAAAGTCTTTCTCAAAAACTTTTGTAGCGGTAGTGAAACGATAATAGAAATAGGTACCCGAACCCGCTACGATGTACCAAACAAGAAAGCTACCCGAGGTCCGACACGTGAAATAAAAAAAAAAAATCACCGGCTTGTAGAGCATCACCAAAAACTTCCACAGCCAAAATTTCAGCCCCCAAGGTTGATATGGAGGGGGGAGATATCCTAGATTCGCGTGTAACATCGGGGAGGGGGGGGGGATTTTCACTCGCACCTTTTATGCGCGATGTAGAAAAATTGTAATCCCCCCCCCCCGATGTTACACGCGAACCTAGGCGACTGTCCCATCTTCAGATGGTCAAAACCGAAGGCAGTTCGTGGTATAAAATCCATCTCCTAAACGCCATTAGAACGCGATTTGTAATTTTTCGGTGTATTAGGCGATTTTTTTGAAATTCAAACCCCATATCTCTCCCCCCCCCCATAACAACATAACAACTTTAGGGTCTGAAATTTTGGCTGTGGAAGTTTTTGATGATGCTCTAGAAGCCTGTGAAAAATTTTTTTCATTCCGCGTGACGACCTCGGGTAGCTCTCTTGTAAGATACCTATTACCTACATAGTAAGTACGTGTACTTGATTGCTCGAATTTCGAGGCAGTAGGGTCAGTACCATGTTTTCGCTGTTAACGAAAGCGATTAGGAAAACAAAGACTGAATATCGAATACCGAAGACAAATAAAGAAATACCTAAATAGATAGTTGGTTTGAAAAAATGAATGAATAAAAAAATAGTAGGTACCTATTTAAACGAATAAATAAATAAGTAAACAAATAAATAGGTAAATAAATAAATGGACAGTCGTATCCGCTCGTTCGCATATCAAATGACCAACACTTTGTAGGTAGGTAATATCGTAAAAAGAATTGATTTTTCACCTGTTCGAAGTACCTGCGCTCTATTTACGTTGTTTTTATGGCAACTTTCGCGCTCGTGTCTTTATAATTACACCTTACACCTTACACCTAGGTGGTAGGTGGTAGGTGGTAGGTACAATGGTACATAGCTATGAAATCATCAGCGACAGCGCATCTACAAGTACCTACCTGGACCTGTACAGAATGTAGAGCTAGAGCCAAACCAATGTATGTAGGTAGTAGGTAGCTATGCTATATACCTACTACCTAGTATCTACCTACGGTAGGTGCTGCGTGCTGGGCACTGCAAGTTTACGAATCTGCCACATTCTATGCGACATGCGACATGCGACATGCGACAGAGAAGAGGAGGGCCAAGTTCAAGTTTGTATGGTATCTATGTGACGAGTCGACAAATCGACGAATCGACAGGTAATTATTTTAGTTTTAAAAATCCAAACCACGCACGGTTTTTTTTTACGCGTTCTACTAACGTAAGTAAACGTATGTACGGTACAGTAGACGCAGAGTACGGCTACAGCGACAGCGGTAGCGGTAGCCTGGCAAAACGTTCTGATACATTTTCAGCTTGGCACACTAGGTGTAGGTGTAGGTGTAGGTGTAGGTGATCAACTGACCATTAGGTAGATATCATTACCGCGCGCGTTTATAAAAGTGTGCAGCGTGCGGTGTGCGGTGTGGGAGTGCGAATCCATTCGCGGAATTTTCATACTAGGTACTTATAGCACATTCACATGTCACGTAGGTAGTAGATACCTACCAGGGAGTGGAACCAATTGGAACCACCACCAAAAAAAAAACAGAACCAACACTTTTTTTTGGATTTTCAAATAAGAAGCAGAACCATCTGGAACCATTTGAAGAATTTATGGAATCAGAAACACTTGGAACCATTCGAAAATTTTTATGGAACCAGAACAAATAGAGAGAACCACCAGAGAGGAGTTGTTTTGAAATTAACCAGAACTACCAGAACCAGACTTTTCTTCTGGTGGTTCTTCAAAATTTCAGTTTTTTTCTTTTTTCAGTTTTAGTTGCAGTTTACATTCCTGCAAAATGCAGATAATGACTGAATTTGAAAAAAAAAATTATGAATATTTTTAAAAATAGTCTAATTAGAGACCTAATTTTGATGACTCATTTTGAAGTGAAACAACAATTTTTAAAAAAAATAGGAACCATTAGGAACCGGAAGAACCACCACCAATTGGAACCAAAAGAACCATGAAATGATCTTGATTTTAGGAACCAGAACCACAACCACAAGAAGTGAAAAAAATGAAACAAAACCAGAACCAAATGGAACCACTTCAGACCATTATGAAAGCCAAAACTGGAACCAGAACCGGAACCATTTCATCCTGATGGTTGAAGATAACCACCACAACCACCAATAAAAATTTTTCAATTGGTTCCACTCCCTGATACCTACATCTACATATAGTACCTAGGTAGGTAGGTAGGTAGTTAGTAGGTACGTAATCTACGTATGTAATCTGTAGTACCAGTGCCTAGCTAGTAGCTAATACAAAATTATGTAGGTAGTAGGTAAATTAACGCCACGTCACGTGACGTCACGCCGCAACGTGGTTTAAAGTTGATCCGGTAAAGAACAGATGATGATACCTATGTACGTCACGTCACGTCACGTCACGTCGTACATATTTAATATCTGCGGTCTCTTAATACCTAACGGCAATAAGCCCAATAACGAAAACGGCGACGAAAAGGCAGTAGGTAAGTATGCCAACTGTCAAAAAGGCAAATTACGAGAACGGTGCGTCGTCGCCGTCGCCGTCGCCGTCGCGTCGTAACGCCTAGCAACGCGACAAAACGTTGAAGAATCTCGATAAGTTTTAGGCTATCGTTATCGCTTCTGAATACTTATTGCTTTTCGTACATACGCGTACGTACTTAACTACTTACGTACATATTGGTACTATACAGTACATATATGTAATACGGTATAGGTATAAATGTACCATACGTAGGTGTAAGTAGCTAACGATGCGCATGCAATAGGTAGTTGGAATGGGTTCTTAAATTGTCGATATCACGTTACGCGGATACGGTATGTCAGAGCCGCCTCCTCCGCCTAGCCAAACAAACGCAGCTTTATGCTTTCTCCTCATTATCTCTCCACTTCGCGACAAAACTGCATTTTTATGCGGCCCGGCAGCCAGATCGCAGTAGGGTCTTTTTCTTTTCTTTTTCTTTTTCTTTTTTTCATTTAATTTACGTACTTCGAATCTGAAAAAAGTACAAAAAAATCTAGATCTACGGTATGCGACTGCGAGCCCGAGCTAGAAGTTCGTAGATAAGTTTTAGTTGCTCCGCTCCATCGTCGATGATCGCTTGATTACTACTAAATTTCTTTCTTTCTTTCTTGCTTTCCGATTTTCTTTCTTTTTTTTTCTTTCCTTCTTCCTTCTCGCCGTTCTCGGCCACCGTAACGCAAAATAACATAACATAACATAACATAACGCAACGCAACGCAACGCGCAGCTCACTGCGTACCTACTTTACTTTATTTGCCCGCGGAAATTTTCAATCGATAACGTGACTGCTGTATACGTAGTTACGTAGATACGTACTACTCGTAGAAGGTGCTAGGTAGAGGTAAGTATGATACGTATACAACGAAGAACGCAAGCGACGTTTTCATTTTTCATTCGCATAGATAAATTACATACCAACGTATGGTAGACGTTGGTAGTTGGTAGCTACCTACTATCTACTTACTACTACCTAGTACCTATAGGCAAGTACAAGCAGCTACGTATTGTGACTGCGACCGCGGCGACTGTTTACTGTTTACTGTAGGTACCTATCTATTTATGTATTAGCTGTGTTGCGTCGCATCGTCAAACAGACACCCAGTCAGTAGTTACCTACCCATGAACTAAGTAGGTACTGTTTGAGTGTGTGTGTTACCTGCTTATAAGTACCTATGTAGGTACGATATAGATCCGAGTACAACGTACATACATACGGGACATCTAAGTACGTTGGAATGAATCGAAAAATAATGTTGTTTCGATTTCGTTAATTTTTTGATAGGTATAAGGTAACCAAGATGTGATACGCGAATTAGGCACAGTTTGAGTTTTTAGTCCTTCGCGATGTCTAGGGCCCCGAGCTGGAGGCTCCAAAGTAGCCCCATTTTCGAAAAAACCCTCCCTTTTCTCGCGAATGAGTACCCAATTCATTAAAATTTGAAAACTGCAAATTTTATTGCAAGAACGTAATGATGAAAAATGTAAAACCGACATAACATAGGCGAATTCGTGTTCAGCAGGTCAAATTGTCCCCTGTTACGCTATTGTCAATTTTTTTTTTCGTTTCCTACTCGGAGAGATATCCAACTAGGGAGGTGAATAATTTTCAAAGAGTTTTAGTTATTTTCCTCCCTTCGCTCGAACTCCGATAATATAGGTACCTGCTATTTCCACTCTACAAAAAACATAGTTTGTATCGAATTTTGGAGAAAAATTCGAGACGGTCAAATGATACTGATATATGTATGTGAGCCTGGATATAGAAACCACCCATTAGGTGTAAAAAATTGATTTCTGAGTGGACACTGATTTTGGGCGTTTCAGAAGGTACAGAATCAAAGGAGAACCTCCACTCAAAAACCAATTTTTTACACCTAAGGGTAGTTTCTATATCCAGGCTCACATATGTGACCTTCCAGGAAGAAACCGACCTTCGGTCCGAAAAAAAATTAAAAAAAAAGTTTCTCAATCAATCCAAAACAAATTGTTTTGGATTGATTGAGAAATTTTTATTTTAAATTTTTTTTCGGACCGAAGGTCGGTTTCTTCCTGGAAGGTCACATATATATTTTTGTTTTAATAATACTCGTATAAATGTACAATCAAAAAACCAAGCACATCGCGAGATTCGGCATCTGGAATCGCGTCTTTTCAAGTCGGTGCTATTACGATTTCAGATACAGTGATGGAGGACAGAGGAAGGTATAGTATAAACGAGAAAAAGTGTTTTTCCCCCTCGAAAATTCGAGCTCCCTGTATCAGATTCTAGGCATCGTGAGGAGGAGGGGGAAGGGGGGGGGGGGTAAAAATTTTTCTGACAGAGTTTCAACTAAAACCATTATGTATTACCTACGTATCGAAAAATTGGCGAAATCGAAGAACCTTCTTTCTTTTTTTCGCGATTAACCCTAATGTACGAGTACCTATGTAGTATGTATGTACGTATTATGTACCTATCCTACTCGTCGTGTACGCACTATCCACTAGGCGAAACGCAAAACAGTCAACTGCAACGTACGTACCGTAACAATTGGGCAATACCACGCTACTCTCTCGCAGAATACAATACGATAAATACCTACGTAAGTTATATTTCTCGCGCCGCGCCGCTATTTACGGCAAACAGGTTAGGCAATTTTATTAACACCGCACCGCCACGCCTTGCCACACCCGGTAACGTGTAACGCGTAGTGAGTTGGCGCTTCAGTGTACACCGGTCGACTACGACTGCGCGCGCATCACGTCATAGACACTCCGCGTATCACGCAATCTGGCTGCGAGGCGTGCGTAGCGGGTTGGACATGATGCGGACGGCGCGGGCGCGGGCACGGGCACGGGCGCTATTTGACCCTTTTATCGGCTCGTACTCGCGTAGATTTTCGTTATGACGTACATAGACAGACCGCAGGGGAAAAAGAAAAACGGCTTAACTGAGGGATATTTTTGAAAATGACTTTTTTATGACATGCCGCGCCATCGTGCACAATAAAACATAGACTTTTGAATGGGTTATGTAAAAAAAAAACGTCTTTTCGCCCTCGCTTCGCTCGGTTATGTTCCATATTTTCAAAATTTTCATTCGATTATGACCCAAAAAACAGAAAAATTTTACCCCTTTCCCTTTTTGTTTGAAAATGTTACTTGAGATGCACGCTCGAGTTTACCCGAGTAATGCAGACAGCTTCAGAACTGGTCTGAAAAAAAAATGGGGCCATAAAAAGCTTCGTACTGGGCCCGCATTTCCTCTCGGCGGCCCTACGAAAGTACGGATACCTACGTAAAGAAAGTAACAGGGTGTGGCGGTAGCGGTAACCGATATCCTTTTTCAACTAGGTACCCTGCTCCGTCCTCCAACGGCCTTAACGTGATGAGAGCTAAACATGGGTTGGCGGGTCTAGCGTTTTAGATAAAATACGATTCTCGCCTCGCAAATACTGAAGCGTCGCGACGACGACCAGTGGCAGCGGCAGAATAATCGAAGGATGGAAGGGGAAAGGAAGGAAAAAATATGAGAAAAATGTTCAAAAGACAAAAATATGTACTTAAGATAAGCGCCGAGTAGCGAGTAGTCGAGTACCTATTCAAGTAGATAGGTACTTGGCTACTTAGCTAATCAGGTAGTAACCGTACTCGTAGCGTGTAAGCGCCTACTTACGAGTACGGTATCGCTTACATTTGCCGGCTTTTTGTTATTTGTTTGTTTTGTTTTGTCTTGTTTCGTTTCGTTTTTTCGCTTTTCACGTTGATATAGCGTACAGAGTACAGAGTACAGAGTACAGTATAAGTAGGTAGCACGTAGCACGTAGCACGTAGTAGATCTAAGAGTCGAAGTAAGTATGTACAAGTACCTAAGTGCAAATACGTAGGTAATTACTAATTAGGTACTTGAGTAGGTGATTGATGCACGTGATGAGTACATATCTACCCGTATTTCAAAGCAAGTACCTACGACTCCCATTTTAAACGGTATACGGTACGTATAACAGCTAAAATTATCACGTTTTCGTTTCGACGAGTTTATATTCATAAGTAGGTAAGTATCACGTATATCCGTACCTCCGTACCTTCGTACCTGTGTGTTAAGTAATGTAAGTATGTACGCATAGCACATCAGCGCATATTTGGTAGATGGTAGGTAAGTAACCTACCTACGTAGCAAGTACAGTAGTACACTATGCCCTATGCCGTACACCGACCATCTTCACTTCGACTCTGTTTTGCTGGTTTTGGCGGTTGTGTTTTCTGTGAGCCTTCTCCTTCTCCTCCTTCTCCTTCTCCTTCCTCTTTCCCTTCCTCTCCGTCTTCGCCCGATTTAGTTCAGGTGTTTCAGTGTAAGAAACGCGTTTCCATCGGCAAGCGGCGATGACGTCACGAAAGTAGAACGATCAATTTTATGCCCTATTACATGTGCGGCTGCGACAGCCGCAGTGGGTAGTCCGCAACCCGCGCGCGTATAAACTGCATTGTACCGTACCGCAGCGTAGAGTAACGTAACGTAAATTTTGAAATTGTACGACGCGACGCGACGGTACAGCGCAGCGCAGCGTGGATTAGGTGTAGGTGTAGGTGTAGGTACCTAAACACTTTTACTTTCTCACACTTGCTTGTGTAGGAAAAGGTGAAAGGTACCTACATCAATATTGTAAGTACAAGGTAGGTACCCTAGTTGAAAGGCTGATTTTCTCGACAAAATGTCTACTGTACCGCGACCGGGACGCGACGTAGGTTACAAACCCGAAAGCAGAAATTCAGAAATAAATCGAGTAGGTAAGTTAGAGAAAAATTGTACGAGGTTGCGAGCACTTGTACTGTACCAGATACGAGTAAAGTACGCGTAAGGTGTAAGGCGTTTTACATAAGTACCTATCTACGAGCACGGTAGTCTACGTATAGCTCGAGTAGGTATCTATACAGCACTTAATACCTACCTATTTGGAAATACGTACGTACGTATACGTATGTTCGGGTACCTTCGAGTGCGTTTGAAATACGTACGGTGTCGGTGTCGGTGCGGTGCGGTGCGGTGTAGTAAACAGCTACAATGGACATACTACTCGTACCGTATACCTAGTACCTACATACTTACAGATACTCTTAGCTCGTAGCTCGTATATTATATGTTGTATGTAGGTAATTAGGTATTTATTTATGGTTATTCGCTTAGAATCGCTTCCGCGGTTTCATTTCACTCTAGTCATCGCGGTCGCGTGAGTGGTCACACCTCTGTGCAGCGGCATCGCAACTTTATTCCCGATTTTTAACCATCAAAATACGTACACGTAAATACCAAATACCTACCACTAGGTTCTAGCACCTACCCATCAATTTGTCCCCTTTACCGCCGATTAAGTGGGCATTGGCATTTTTTTCGGCAGACGTCGCGTCGCGTCTCTGTCGTTATCTCCGTCTCCGTCACATATGTACATACAAACTTATAGCGAGACATTTGTGAAATGACCATGCGCAACGCATAAAGACAATTCAATAGAAGAAAGCGTACGTACCTACACCTACACTAGGATGGATCGCGAAAAAAAAACATACTTCGAATTTTGACCAAATTCGCTGGAGTTGTTGGGTCATCATCGGAGACTACCCAACAAAATTTTGAGCCCCCCCCCAGGGTGAAGATGGGAGGGGGAGCTAGGGGTTCTCAAAGGGCACCTCCTTTTGAAAAAAACGATGTTTTTTATGTTTTTAAGGTCGAAAATACGGCGCGGCGTGAGATTCATGACACAGCTTTAAAAAGGTGCGATTTGAGTTTCTACATCTCCTTAAACCATCGCCATCCTTCTCCGATCAAAACTCAGACAGCTACCAGGGGGTCGAAAAGATCAATGCAGCCAACTGCAAATTGTGATACTCAAATTTCTGGAATTCGTATTTATCTGATCATGAAGTTGCTAACTACATATTATATCTTACGGCTAGAAAATTCCACATTTTTTTTTTTTCAATCATTATAAATAGAAACAAATTAGGTACCTATGGGGAAAATGTTTTATACCAGTGCAGCCAATTGTAAACCAAAGTACTCCAGATTGTAAATTTAATTGAAATGAAATTATAATAATATGTATTTATAACATTTTAAATAAGGTAAAACGTGAACAAAAATTGTAACGGGTAAAATTCTAAAGGAGTGAAATTCTATCTACCTTCTACCATACATATGTATAAGTACGTGTGCCCTACATACAATTTTGTTTAAGATGAGGAGCGCGAAAAATAATCTTGTTTCGATTCAAATTGTTTTAAAAATTTTTGATTTTCAAGTTTATTAGCGATATGTCCTTCTCGCTCCTTTTCACACACCGATTTCGAAGCTTCGTTAACAATCCTCACCATTCGTTCCACCGCCTGAGTATTGTTAGGGAATTTTGGTATCTGGTTTACCGGATACCTAACCAATACTGGCGGTGTGTTGTGGTTTGTACCTAGAAAATTGATTGTTCATTTCAGTCATACTTACCTATTAATTATTTAGCCAAGAATGCCGGAAAATTAGCTTTTGTTATGTGTTTGTGTTATTTGTTGAATGTTGAG
This sequence comes from Pseudococcus viburni, assembly GCA_033439095.1. Classification (NCBI taxonomy): domain Eukaryota; kingdom Metazoa; phylum Arthropoda; class Insecta; order Hemiptera; family Pseudococcidae; genus Pseudococcus; species Pseudococcus viburni. The sequence continues at coordinate 119,865 of JAVBJF010000215.1, forward strand.
TAAAATGAGATAATTTGTGGGTAGAAAAATGAGCGAAAAATGTGAATAATTTTTTTCAGAATCAAGTTCAGGAAGTAAGAGTGAGTAAAAAATGACAAAAAACTTTTTCTCAAAGACTTCTAGGATTTTTTGTCATCTTGGATTAAAATTAACGTAGGCCTAAATTCCATACTTTGATGTTTTTTGGTTTACAATTGGCTGCACTGGTATGAAAAATTTTCTCCATAATTTGTTTCTGATGATTGTAAAAACAAAAAAAAATTGTGGAGTTTTCTAGCCATAAGATATAGTTAGTGACTTCATGATCAGATCAATACGAATTCCAGAAATTTGAATATCACAATTTGCAGTTGGCTGCACTGATCGAGGAAAATTCTCAAAATTTTCTTCAAATATTTAAAAAAATTAATGAAATTACCCGACGCGGCGCGGCATAAATGTAATTAATTTGGGGCCAGAAAAAATTTCACAATACTGAAATTTCGCGATCTGCAACTTTTCGACCCCCTGGTAGCCGTCTGAGTTTTGATCGGAGAAGGATGGCGATGGTTTAGGGAGATGTAGTAAGTAGAATCTCAAATCGCACCTTTTTAGTGCTGTGTCATGAATCTCACGCCATATTTTCGACCTTAAAAACACAAAAAAACGCGTTTTTTTTCAAAAGGTGATGCCCTTTGAGAACCCCTAGCTCCCCCCCATCTTCACCTGGAGGGCTCAAAATTTTTTGGGTAGTCTCCGATGGTGACCCAACAACCCTAGCGAACTTGGTCAAAATCCGAGGTATGTTTTTTTTTTTCGCGCTCCACCCCAACCTACACACACCTACCTACCTACCTACGTACCTAAGTATTACTCGAGCGAAAAAATGGTGTAATTTAGCTAATCTGTCACCCTCACCACCTCACCACCTCATCACCTCATCCTCTTGTTTCCTAATTGTAAGGTCGCGTCGCGTCGGTCGCTCGTGTCCTCTTTCCAAAATATAGGCGCTGCGCATTTTTTGCGTTGCTCGTGTTTTTTTTTTATAGCGAGTAGAAGTAACTAGTAACTAAGGCTTCAAGAGCGAGTACGAAATCACCGGCTCGGAGCTAGGAGGTAAAAATTGGACGGGTGGCGCGGCGTTTACGTTGGTCTGACAGTGAGAAACAAATTTGTTGTTACGAGTAGGTAGCTAGGTACCTAACGCGTTCAATTCCAAGGAGAGATTCAAGAGTAAACTACAAATAGGTATACGTAGTCTGTGTACCTACGTACCGTATGTAAATTTAAACGAGTTTGCTCTATTTTTCGTTACATACTTACGTTATTCGTCACACTTACTTACTTACAAGTGGAGGCGCGGTGTGGCCGGCGGCGCGGCGCGACGCGACGCGGCGCCACCAACATTCGTGACCAACGGCAACAGAGAACCGAGAACCGAGAACCGACCAATCGCCAATCGACGTTGCGTTATACGTTACGTAGGTACTCTATACTCTATACTCTATAGTTAAGTATAGTTATAGTATATGGTATTAGGTATTTATAATATAATATGTAGTATTTAATGTACGAGTATATCGCACATGTAAAGTGTAAGAAAAAGACGCAGCGAGAGCGACGCTGACGCGCAGACAGCTCAAGCCAGAGTCGACTGGCTGGGTAGGTGAAGGTGTAAGTGTTAGGTAAAGGCTTAATGGCTTAAAACCTTTACAAAAGCGAGTAACTATGAAAGAAAGCAACCAACCAACCAACCTACAGGTACACTGCACGTGTACAGGCTATAGCTACCTACCTAAATTATGCCTATGCGGTATACGCTAGTACCTACTTATTTACTATTAAGTAGGCACCTAATACGTAGACGTAGTGACGATGACGTACCTATGATATTTACTAATCGCTAAGCAAAGGCGGAGATGAACGGCAACTTTCAGTGGGAGGGGGAGGGGACTTGAGCCTCAGGTAAAAAAAAAAAGAAACGCGAAACAAAAGTGTTGATTTTCGACTCTCCAACAGTTTGTCTACCCTAACCATCACGTCATTTTTACTCGACCTTTTATCAATATGAAGAATCGATGGAAGAAAAAGGAAAGAGGGTTCGTAGTTATGCCGTCATTTTATGCATGAATTGTGCAAATTTATGGAGCCCGAAAATCTTTGAAGAAAAAGGAATCCAAAAGCTAAATTTCGTCACTTTTTTAAATCAATATTTTAGTAGGTACCTATTGAAATGGAGGCGAAAATCGTTAACCCTTTAAATCTATTCTTAAATATATTTTTATGGTTACTTTGATATGCCCGAGCGAAGCGCGAGCGAAAATTTGACAAATCGATGATTTTCAGAAAGAAAACGATTCGTTTTTTAATAGTTCGTTGTTTGAAAAATTCCAATTACTTTGGCGTAGAAATTTCGTGATTTTCCAAATTTTGGACTGTTTTCGTGTTTTTATGCTACAAGGTAAAAATTTATGTTTTTTTTGTGCGAGTTTGCTGGAAAATTTAGGTAACAAGTCGGCAAATTTCGTTGTAAATCAGTACACGGTATCATCAATCATCTAACGTGGACTTGAAAAAAAAAAAACGCAAATAATCTATTTCAACAATCGATAAGAGTGCAGCGAGCGCCGTTTTCGATCGATTACACGCAATCAAATACTCGTATATGGGCGCCTAATTACGTATTTTGTTCATTAAAAAGACGATTTTAATTGCTTGAAAAAAGAAAATTTGTCACAACAAACTTATTGATAGTTTATGCCTTGAAAATCAACTATAGGTATTTGCGAATTTTTTTGAGTGAAACATATACCCGGAAATGATTTGGCCCTCTTATCACCGCCTATATCGCTAAGGTATATCTGCGCTACGTGTACGTACGTACAGCCCACATTAAGTACCTGTAGGTACTGTAGGTACCTACGATTTTCCATTTGCGTGAGAGTCGTAGGATAGATTTACATAATATACATTATACATACATTATACATATACCGAGACCGAGATCGAGACTCGTACGCGTACGTTTACCTACGTTTATGTCTCCGGTCTCCTAGGCCTACGTCGTCGCGTCGTCGTCGTGTTTCCAAGCGTTTTGGCATTTGGTGGGGCGCGACACGTTTTACTTTTACCGTTATACTTTTTTTACTTGTTTGTTTGTATTTTCATTTTTTAAACAACTGCAATTTACATTGCGTCGCGTAGCGTAGCGTGGCGTGGCGCGTCGTACCTACCACGGCCACGTCGACGAGCGAGGTTTTTTACCCCGCTCTTGCAGCGTCGCGTCGCAGGTCACGCGATTTTTCAATAATAAAACCTACATACATATTTTGATTTTTGAAACGTAATTGCGCCGCGCCGCGCAGTCGGGCGTAAGTACACGATACGCGATACGCGGAATAAGGCCGGTATTCATAGACGATACTCAAGTATTACTTAGCCAAGTAACGAATTTTAGAGCTATTTTTTGAGTAATTGAATAACAATTTTATGATTTTTCAATGATGAATCGATACTTGAGGATCTAATTATTCGATTCAAATGAAAAATTTGTATCCATGGCTCCAATATTCCTAGAAAAATAGCTCTAAAATCCGTTACTTGGCTAAGTAATTGTCAAGTATTGTCTATGAATACGACCCTAAGTGTAGGTATACTTGGAAAGCCTGCGCGACGCGGAGCGGGGTTCTATACCGTCCACGTACCGGTACGTTAGCCTTAGCCTTAGCCTTAGCGGTTAGCGCTAACTCTGTGAGCAACCAACATGACGCTGCGCCGCACAGTGGGATAGGAAAATTTCTAGGTGGCAAAAAATCAGAAACCACGGAAATAGGGGTTTTTGGGTGCGCTGAATCCATTTCTGAACTCGGTTTTACCTGAAAGCCCCGAGGGGAGTGGGGGGAAGGGGTTCAAAAATCAAATTTTTGAAATTTTCCGTGTAGGGTGTCGAAATCTATGGTTTTTTGCCTCCTGAATTCGATTCCGGCATTATTTTTGCAAAAAAGGTCAACGGGGAGTGGAGGGAGGGGGTTAAAAACCGAATTTTCAAAATTTTCCGAGTAGGGTGTCAAAATCTATGGATTATTGCCTCCTGAATTCGATTCCGGCATTTTTTTGCAAAAAAAGTCAACGGTGAGTGGAGGGAGGGGGTTGAAAACCGAATTTTCAAAATTTTCCGAGTAGGGTGTCAAAATCTATGGATTATTGCCTCCTGAAATCGATTTCGGCATTATTTTTGCAAAAAAGTCAAGGGGAGGGGGTTGAAACCCGAATTTTTGAAATTTTCAAGGCCTTAAAGAGAAATGAACAAAAAAGAACTGAAAAACACAGTATTACTTAATACACTATTATTAATATTTTACATGTTTTCTTAAAAATGATATATTATAACTTCTCTTCTTCATCATCATCAAAATCAAAATCTTTGCTTGGTTCATCATTGGGTGGGGCTACTATTTCTTCCTCTTGATTATCAGTTACCTACTAAATCTTAGTTTGTTAACGCCATTCCTAAAAGCAATAAATGTCGTTAGAATGAACAGACTAAGTTAATATTCAAATTCGATGACCTCAATTTATCAATAATTAAGAAGACACATGTTATTTGCATTTCTTTGCAAACAGTTTTTTAAAAATTGGTGAGCTAGGGTAGGACAGAAGGGTCGAGTCCAAAAAATAACAAATATTCGAACTCAGTGCCCTCAAAAACCTAAAGAACGACATGTCACACATTATTCTACACTTTTTTGAATTTTGACCCTATCAAGGGGGCTGTAGGGGGGTTCAAAGGGGTCGAGTGAAAAAACTAAATGCATATTCGAACTCAGCGCCTTCAAAAACCTAACAAACGACACGTCACACCATTATTCTGCACTTTTTTGATTTTTGACCCTATCAAGGGGGTTGTAGGGGGTTCAAAGGGGTCGGGTGAAAAAACTAAATGCATATTTGAACTCAGCGCCCTCAAAAACCTAACAAACGACATGTCACACGTTGTTCTACACTTTTTTGAATTTTGGTCAAAAATTTTGAACCACTGAAATGCCGCTATACCCAAGAGTGGGTACTAGTGGGTAAATGTAATTAGCACAAACGATAGTACACATATCAAGGAAAAAAACTACGCAAAGCATTTTTCGGATCATTTCGGATCATAGTTTGTACAACAACTTAAAGATAAATTATGCGTAGATGTGATGACATAACAATACTTACATTAAAACTCTGATAGCTTCGTTGGTAATGATCAAATCGCCAAAATGAATTAACCACTGAATTCACAACGAAAAATACTATTAAACAATGTGCTCACATTCCTTATACAATGTAGTTTAATGATAACCAAGAGCAGTTGAAGAACACACATGTTATCTATAAACCAGTCTGGCGTTTACACCGCGATGTTTCAAGCGTTGCCATGGCAACAGGTTTGCATCCCAACACATGAGAAATATCACATTCGATGCTCTAAATGTAATAGAACACCATACCTTAGATTTCGCATCTTTTTATTGAAGTTGAAATTTTAGGTATTTTTGAATTATTGCCACCTAGAAATTTTCCTATCCCACTGTGCGCCGCGCCGCGCCGCGCCGGATGGCCATCTTAGAAATACTTAATATTGTACTAGCCAATGGCGCATTTCTCGTAAGGCAAATTAGGTACGTGCCTAAGGCGCAAGGAAAACAGGACGCAGAATTTTTCAAAATATTTACCTAAATACCTACACGTTTCGTTTACCAATTTTGAAATTTTATTTTCGGTGGAAATCTAAATTCACATTTTTAAAAAATTGAGAGAAATGGTATCTAAAATAAGAACTACATTTTTTTTCACAACTGCCGGTGCATTTATCAATAAGTACATATGAATCTCAGAGTCAGCGCAAACGGAATAGTGGAAAGGTAGCCCTTACCCCAAATCTCACTTACAGTAATTCGGCGAATTCGAATCAAATTCTTCAAAATCTCAGAAAATTTTTAATATTTTTTTGGTGTACTTGGCAAAATTTTAGAATTTAGGGGATTCAAACAGTGTTTTTAAATTTAAAATTTAAAAACAAAAGCAAATTTTACGAACTGAAATGAAATCGATGAAAATATCTTTAGCGTGCGACCATGTGAAATGTGAAATTTTTGCTTCTAACGTCAATTGAAAATATTAAAATTTCAAAAAATTTCGAAAATTTGAAGGAAGAAAGGACACGGGCAGAAGTGGGAGGGGAGTAAGATGCCTACATTAAAAGGGCGCAAAATTATGGAATCCGCCGAGCCGCGCCGTTGGTACTAGCGTTAGTGCTAACTCGATGTCAGTGTCTACTGTCCACATAAATGGTACGATGTGTGTCTTTTTTTTTTTTTTTTTTTGTTTTACGATGTACATGTACGATATGGCATAGCGGCACACCGATGTGCAAATAGGTACTCGTACCGAAACAATAGAATAGAACAATTCCAAGCTCGTCTTTCATGCGTGCCTATGTAGATACGTAGCGTACGAGATACGAGCGTAATCGAGCACTTGTTTTCACGGACGCCGCGCCGCCGCGACCGGAAAGTGCTCAAATGGTTGGAGAAAATGTTCGCTAAATTACAACGATGATTATTTGCAATTTAGACCACGGTGTGGGTGGGGGGAAGGGAGGCGGTGACGCGTGACATAATTCTCCTCCCTCTCATTCGATTCATTTATTTTCTCAACCCGCCCTTAATAGCTAGATACCGCATCCAATAACGCAGCGAAGTATTTTTTCTAGGAGATGGGGGAGGGGGTGAATTACATAAATTTTCCGACCGAACTAAATTTTTTAATCACTTTTCCCGCTCATTCAATTCATAGCACGAGCCATAGGCGAGGGTTACAACGCACGAGGTTATGATTTCACGCACATTATTCCCGAGTTTTGTACGCTAGTCGCTAGGTATTTTATTCAATTCACGTACATACTACATACATAAGTCCACTTTGGTCCAATTCAGTGCGTTTTATTATTTTTTTCCTCCAAAAAATTGGTTCAGTTCTTTCTTTCATATTAAAAAGGTGTAAACGATTTTCGGATTTTTTATCGTTTGCATCCGAATGGCCGAATTCGTACTAATTATTGAACATTATTCAAACGTAAATGGAAACACATAAATGAAAACCTAAATAGGTACGAGAAACGCGAGAAAACAAATTGCGAAATTTCAAAACAAACCCTTGTCAGAGAATAATACGCAACTACTTTATTCCCGCTGCAGAAATCGGAAATCGCCTATAATGGTTCACTTTTGCCACTGAAAACAGTGTCATAAAGTAGAGTTTATGTAGGTACGTGAATTGAAGAAAGTATTATGAAATTAGTTGAAATAACTTTGAAGAGAAATACGAAAATCAAATCACTCAACCACGCAATAAGTAAATGCAATCAAATAACGCGATCAGCCGAGTCAAATGCTTTCGCCAACTCGGTGAAAACCACAGCTATAAATTTGTCATACTCCATCTTATTTGTAAACAAATCTGTAAGAAGCAGACTTTGACCACCCATTCAAAAATTTTACCCAACCAAAATATCACTTCCTTTAAACAAAGCGATAATGATCATACCTAATGATCGCCTTTTTCAAACTATCCGGAAATATGTATCGGTCAATCGACGCGACGTCGTGTCGCGTTAATAGAATTGCCTAACCGATTCGCCGTAAATACGCGTTCGCGCGCATCCCATTGATATCGTCGAACCGCACCGCACCGCACCGCACCACGCCCGCCCCGCCGCGTCATCTCGCACCTATGTGTATGCGTAGGTATAGTATTGTATTTACGGCGAATCGGTTAGGCAATTCTACTAACGCTAACGTGATTTAAAGATTTTTCTCTTCGAATCGACTCGACTCGGTTTGAAGTTGAATAAACAAACAAACAAAATACCTGCTAGGATTCCGCCGATGAATCGAATTGTGGCAAAGATTGCAAGAGTTTCTTGTTATCTCGATAAACTATACTCGATTCGAACGCTAATCGATTTTTTATTTTTACATCACCCGCGCGCTGAAAATGTTAGGTAAATATCGAGATTTTTTTTAAAAGCAAAAAACAACGCTTTTTCGGCGCAGCGAAAGTAAGCATTCTTCGTTTATTCAATGTCGAAAATGTCGTCGAAAATCGAAATACCGTACGTAGTCGGGTCGAGTCGCCAGACAGCTGAAATTTGTACTTTGTTCGGCTCCTTTTGAGATGCGCTTCTTCTGCAAGCCAGAAAATCTCGCTTTGTTCGACATAGGAAACGGGCGCGTCGCGTCGCGGCGAGCGATTCGCTTGTAAGTAGGTCCGAGTAGAAGTTAGGTACCTAGGTGTGTGCAGTGCAGTGCAGTGGACCGAGCTAGTTGAATACAAACGGTATCAACACGAAACGAGACGATTTTTTGGTAGTACGTCCACGCCCAAGGCGCGTATCGGTACCGTTTTCTCAATAGAGAAATTTATAGCGTCGAGTAAAATCGATTATTTGAAAATAATCGATCCTTCGATTAATCGATTATAATCGCGGTAGAAAAAATTCGAATAATTTCTTTTCTTTGTTTTAGTGCCAACACTGCCAACCAAAATTTCGAAAATTCTTGAGAACTAAACGGCTGAACTTGGTCAAAAGTCTTTAAAAATTCCTTAACCCTTGTTTTCACAAATTACACGTCACTTATAGAGTTATCTGCCATCTAATTCTGAAAAAATGTGATAAAAACGTAAAAACTGAGCTACTTTTACTTCAAAATACGTCGCATCCTCGCATGTTCCCATTTTATACCTCATATCTTTTGAACATCTTTACAAATTTTTACAAAGAAGGAAAGCGAGGATTTAGAGTGCCATTTGAAATTGGAGAGGAACATAATTTGAATTATAGAAATTTTTAGCGAATTTTTACGTTTTTTTCGGCCAAAAGTGGACAAAAATCTGAAAAAATTGGACCGAATTGTGAAAGCTTTGAAGAAAATTTTGAAAAATTGGGGCTTTGACCAACCTAAGAAATTCGTGTTTTTGCTAACTTTTATTTCTTTCGAAATGTTTAAAAAATTCCTCAAAATGCGAAACTAGTTTAAAAAATTCTTTAAAATTAATAAAAATGCCTTAGGGTTGAGGAATTTTGAAATTCGTGAAAAATTGTTGGGAATTTGTTGAGGAATTTCAAAAAAATATGCGAAATATTAATCAAAAACACATATTTCATAGTTCATAGCCTCTATTTTTTCAAAATTTTCTTCAAAACTTTCGCACTGTGTCTTATTTAAAAAAATTTTTATCATCCAATTTTCGTCCAAAAAACAGCAAGGAGGAAAAACGACCGATTATGCGTTTATTAGTGCCGAATAAATCGAATATTCGATTGTTCAATGGCGCTAAAAAAAATAATCGCACTTGGATTATTTTTTACGTCGATCAATCGATTAATAATCGCCCAACACTAGAAATTTGATAAAGGCACAATAAGCAAGCAACAACACACGAGCGCGAGCACGATTACGTCAAGCAAAAGCGGAGACGATCGCAATATCTAACGCTGAAGTAGGTATAAGTGTCCTCGTATACACGAGTGTATGTGCCTCTGTGTCTGTAGTGATAGTGAGCTGGTCGTACTTATCTCCACACAAAATCTGTTCTTTTTTACACTGTTGCATACCTACACGATTCATTGGGTATAACAGTTATAACTTAAAACCACAGACAATCCAGCAATTAGGCAACCAGGTAACCAAACAAGCAGCAGTTGTCGCCGTCGCGTCGCTGTCACCCTCCTCCACCCACCGCCGCATCGATGCCCCATTAATTTGATGATAAGCTCCAACCTATGTAAGTAGGTTCTCGACGCGTAACGAGTAAAATAATGGAAATTTGAAATCAGCTCCCGTCTTGCTCTCCACAGAAAGGCCCCACCTATCTACCTACCTACTTTTTTTCTTAATAAGGTACAAGCGTTTATTGGAATAACTGGGTACAATTTTCCAATACTCACACCATCCCCTTACATACCGAAGTTGAATTTTTAGGAGACAATAGGTACCTATTATAAATACGAGTGGAGCAATTGAATTAAATAAGTACGTACGTAAATTGGAGAGAGAAGAAGATAAAAGTAAAATAAAATAAAGAAAAGAAAAGAAAAGAAAGGAAGTAAAATAAAAATAGATCGACAATAATTATGTAAGTGAGTGAAAAAGGAAAAAAACAAAAACAAAAAATATCAAAATTACGTCTACCTATATTTTATCTAGTACTGTGTACCTACTTACTAGTTACTGACCATTAGCCCGTTAGGGACTAGGTGTGCCTCCAGGTATTTTTTAAAAACAACCTACCTACCTACCTACCTACCTACGTACGTACGAAATGCGAATTACGAAGCAACCCGTGCCACGACTAGATGTACGTACATTTTTTGGTGAGTGTGTGTGTGTGTCGGAGATAGCGCGGCAGCAGAGTTATGGTGTGGTGGAGTGGAGCGGGCGTGTACTGGTGAGAAGCAGGCAGGCAGGCAGATACATAAAACGTACCTTATTCGTACTCGTAGCTTTAGAAGCGTCGTCGCATCGGTGTCGATGTCAGTGGTGATGGCGACGGCGGTACAACATTAGCGGTGGTAACGACGATCGCGTTAATAAAATTGCCTATCGATTCGCCGTAAATAATAGCGGTGACGGTGACGGTGACGAAACTGTCAGGAAGACCAGCTGTAGGTAGGTAGTCTAATTGTGAGCGCGAGCACCAGCACGAGCGCGAGCACCAGCACGAGCACGAGCACGAGCACGAGCACGAGCACGAGCACGAGCGCAGCAAGGTGTAGCAGCGGTGGGGATGGCGTAGCGGTATTTTCGTATACGTAATTATAAAGGATAGCCGATAGCCGATGGTCGATGGCCGATTACCAGCCGATTTCTTGTCGATACGTTTTTAGGTAATTCGAAAATGTCAGCCGCGGCCGCGGTTGGATTCCACTTTTTGCAAGTGGAATACTTACGCGTTTATGCGTGACACGTGAATACCCTAATCTACTTATCTTACTGCATACCTTACGTACGAGTAAGTTCTAGCTTCTACCACCAAGCAGCAAGCAACCAAGCATCCATCTACATAAACTCAAGCATACAAGTTACGAGTACCTACCTAGTATTCTTACGACGCGACGCGACCAATTGGTTACCCGGTTAGGTAGTAGGTCTAGGTACCTATTACCTAGTACCTACATTCAATTATCTATAGTATTCTCCCTTCTGATTTGTGCTTTTGGCATCTTTATACCTAAGCCTACCCGGGCACGGGCATGTAAGATGTCAAAGGTCACAAATCGTACGATGCGATACGATCTATCCCGTTATTGAAATAGTATATTATGCAACAAGGGAGATAAAGTGATTTTCGACGAATTTTGAGGTTTATTGCCCGAGCGAAGCGAGGGAAATAACTCAAAATCGTCGAAAATCATTTATCTCCCGAGTTGCATACGATATTTTTCATTGTAGAGGGAGTAAAAGTCGAGTTTGAGCACTCGAGCGATTCGCGAGAGGGAGTAAAAGTAGACTTTTACTCCCGCTACAATGAAAAGAAATTTAATCCCTATTGGTGACAAAAAAAAAAAGTACCTATAAAGATAGAAAAAATGTACGTAGGTGAAATTTCGAAAATTCGGTCGTTTCGCTCGTATAAGTAGCTACTACGCTACTAGCTAACTACTCGGGCGTATAACGCAAATACGTCTACGTACATCGCTAACCAACACGACATACTTACGAGTATATATACAGGGTGGCTCAGTTAAGGTGTGAAATATTAAAACCACGTATTCTACTTATCATTTAGAGTAAAAAATGTTATTTACATGATGGGTCATAAACGCTTCATTACTGAGTTATTCGCCTTTAAAGGGGGCCCAGATTTCACCCAAAATTGGCAATTTTTGCTCTAGCAGTGAAAATTTTCGGGGGGTAGGTGGTGGAAAAAGTGAAAGGAGGTCCATAGAAACGTATACCAATTTTTTTTTTTTTTGGTTCATAAGTAAGTAAGTATTTTAAATCAAAAAATGTGTTTCTGTTCCAGAAAAATGGTCGAACAAGAAAAAAAATCATTTTTTTGAAATTTTATTCACTTTTAGGGGTAGTACTACTTATTTAACACCTATTAACCCAAATTTCTGTTTTTTTTTTATTTATTGGATGCTGAGTAATAAATTTATCAAATTTTGACCATCCCACAAAATTAAAATAAAAATCGAATTTAATAATTTCTCATGATTCCTCATTATTATAAAAAAAATTTCGCCTAAATTTTTTTTCTAAAAAATCAAAAAAATGGAAGGTATCTCAGCATAATTTATTTTGCGGCAACGCTGTAATTAACTTCCGCGCAAGTAACCCCGACGCTCGTCTCGTTAAACGCAACATTTTACGGGCGTCGCGATGCGCAACGTTGCCGAATTTCCAGTTCTTTACTCGGCAATATCTCAGAAAGAAAGCATTTTGGGCCCATGTTGAATATGAAGTTTTTGTTCGTATTGATAAGTAGAATATGAGGTTTCAATATTTCACACCTTAACTGAGCCACCCTGTATACAAGTCGAGTTGGTTATTGCGTAGACTGCGTACGCGTACCAGTTACATGGTTACACTGACAGTGAATATTGCGAGTAGATAACTAGGTATAGTTATACCTATGCGAGTGTTTTATTTTTGATATTTCAAACATTTTCATCGGACATTTTTCAATTTTTTCCCCAATTATCTTCGTTGGTTAGTCCATCGGCGCGATTTACCTAGGTACCTATTTCGTGATAAATGACAAAATAATTCTTTTACTGCCGTAAGTAAAAAAATTGATGAAATTTTTCGTGATTGTGAAAGTAGAGTCGACGCGCCTTTATTTTGAGTAGGAAAATTTTTCTTGAAAACAAATTGTGTTGGTTAGCAAAGAGAAGTTTCACTATTTGACGCTATAAGAGGTTTCCTTCTCAAAGTAAATAGACTACCGTATGTACCTATAGTACATAGTACATACATGATATGTACATCGTAGGTTGAAATTTTACAACGCCCAGACGCCTGCCTGCTTTGCCTTCTTTTATCCTTTTCGTTTCGATTTCCATGCACCTACTTAAGGTCATTTGGGGTAATTGTAAACATGGGGTAATTGTAAACAAGTCGTGCTGTAAATACTTAAATGCATCTAGCGAGCTGGAGTTGCCAAAAATAAAAACTTTGAATAATTGGTCTTACTATAATAAAAAACTTCGGGTTCTTGGTGACAGCTGTGATGAAAAATTTCGCGATGAAAAAAACATGATATCAAATTTCGATTTTCACACAATTTACGTAATCTTCAAAATTCGAGAAAAAATAGAAAAAAGTAAAAAAGTTGGTGTTTGATGCATTAATTTAGTTCTACGGACATTCAAAAATGATGAAATTCAATTCTTATGATTTTTGAAGCTGAGAAATTATTTTTCTGCAGCATTTACAAATACCCATCAAATTTTTCAGGTGTGGGGTAATTGTAAACACGTGTTATTTAAATGGGATTCACAAATTTAAACACAAAATATCATTTTTTTTGGTTTTGATTTTTTTTGATTTTTTTTTACAAGTTAGTTTTTCCACGCGTTTAAATATTTAATCTCTATAATTTTTTCCAAATTATGCAAAAAAAAACGAGGGATACGTTTTTTATGAGGCATAATGTATGCATTTACATTTACCCCACCACTGTGGGGTAAATGTAAATATTCTTGTCCAATTGTAAACGAAGTCCATAATTTCGGAATGAATAATCGAATCGATGAAAACAAACCGCCATATTACTCCTTATACATTCATTGATACATGGTAAAAATTTCAATCACTTTGCTTTCTTACTCACAGAGTAAAACGAAAAAGAGTATCACAAAATCGGTTCAATTTTCCGAAAAATTTACAATTACCCCAATTGACCTTATATCACATTGTACAAATAGATATGTAGACATCTAAGTAAGTACCGTATAGCTACAGACTATTAAAACGAATGACGCCGCCCCGCCCCGCCCCGCCCGCCCGTAGCCGCTAGTGATGCAAAGTTATCGTACTAGTGCGTAATGCATACTCGTATTTTGTATTTGCACTCAACTTATCATACGATATCTATTACCCAATGTACGCGTATCTATCGTCTATCACAACCGTTTCATCGGCAATTTAAAGTCAAACTCTTGAAAATTAATATCGAGTTTCGTCCTTAATAGGTAGTCGTAAAAATGAACTTGAATTTCGCATTACGAGAACGCTACCTACGTCCCATCCCGTCTCGCCCTATCCCCTCCCATCACTTCAGCCACTTTTACATTCAATTTTGTCCTCGCCCTCTTCCTCGTCTCCTCGTCTCCTCGTCGTTGTTGTTGTTATTTTCTAGCACGAACAAAATGAAGTAGGTAGGTACACACGTAGCTATACTAAATGCGCGCTTAACATTTTCTTTTGTACAAGCGTAAGTTTTTTTCTTTCCATTTTTCTTACGTTGGTAGGTAGGTACACTAGGGTGGATCGCGAAAAAAAAACCATACTTCGGATTTTGACCAAATTCGCTGAGGTTGTTGGGTCACTGTCGGAGACTACCCAAAAAAATTTTGAGCCACCCCAGGTGAAGATGGGGGGGGGGGCAAGGGGTTCTCAAAGGGCACCTCCTTTTGAAAAAAACGCGGTTTTTTGTGTTTTTAAGGTCGAAAATATGGCGTGAGATTCATGACACAGCACTAAAAAGGTGCGATTTGAGTTTCTGTTTCTACATCACCTTAAACCATCGCCATCCTTCTCCGACCAAAACTCAGACGGCTACCACGGGGGTCGAAAGGTTGCAGATCAAAAAATTTCAATGTTGTGAAATTTTTTCTGGCCCCAAATCAATTACTTTTACGCCGCGCCGAGTAATTTTATTTATTTTTTAAATATTTCAAGAAAATTTTGAGAATTTTTCTCGATCAGTTCACCCAACTGCAAATTGTGATACTCAAATTTCTGGAATTCGTATTTATCTGATCATGAAGTTGCTAACTACATATATCTTATGGCTAGAAAACTCCACAAACTTTTTTTGTGTTTTTTCAATCATTAAAAACAAATTACCTATGGAGGAAATTTTTGAAGGGAAGGGGTAATATTTTAACAAAAAAAAATAAACATACGTATTAAAATCAGGATTTTCAAAGACGCTGATTTCAAATCTGGTATCGATTTTGTAATTATTAAAGCTGAGGGGTGAGCTTATTCAGGGGAAGGGATAACGTTTCGACAAAAAAATTCATATGCTGTTTTTTTGTGTTTTTTTGTCAAAATGTTACCCTTCGTCCACAGTAGGCTCACCTTTGCTTACCTCTCGGCTTTAATTGCAAAATCGAAAGTAATGAATTAAATTTTTGATCTCAGCAGGATTCAATCATACGGAAATTACATGAAAATAGGACCGATAAGCGATAACCCAATTTTGAAAAATAATGTGGTTTCTTGAACCTAATAATTACTTTTTTTTTCAATTCTTCATTCCAATTTTAAATAACATGCTGAATAATTTTCTATTTAATTGTTTCTGAAAAGCAAAATTCGTCCAACCTGAGCGAAGCAACGACAAAATTTTCTTGACGAAGTAGGCACCGGGGGCTGAATCTCTTTTGGATTTCCCCATCCAATTCCTATGGGTTTTAGCGATTGCCTTCCGAGCTCAAAAAATTTCTTCTGATGTCCTTGTTTGTTTTACCAAATTTCACGTCTCTATCATCATTTACCGCCTATGCCCGAAAAAAATTCAATCTGCCACTGGACTAATGGGATTAGACTGAGTATCAATAACAAAGGATAGAGGTGAGGTGGGGGTCCAGTACGTCAAGAGTAGTTCTGATTGTCTGCATAAGTGTAATAAACCGGCATAAGAGTATTGTAGCTCACTATCGACCGGTGCCTAATGTCGACCATCTCGTCTATCTCCGCTGCTATGGGCGACAACGAGCTAAAAAAAAATTTTCATATTCTTCTGTGAAAATCCGGAAAAATAAGACCACTCTGACATCCTGAAAGCTAAAACTCGCGGAGAAAAGTAGAAAAGAAGAAGTTGGAAGGCCAAAAACTTTTTTTTAGCAATTGCTCGAACGCCTCGGAATTTTTTCTTAAAATTATCGAGTTAAATGTTTCTAGTGTTTTTGTGATTGAGAAAGTTCAAATTTTCTGATGTAATCATCGCATTTTAATAATTACACCTTTAAGTAAAAAAGAAATTCACTCAAAGTTCATTTTTATGGTGTGCCCCATTATCGACCACCTATAATCTTATGTAGGTACCTAATCTGTTGTTTTTAAGCGATTTCATTTTTTTTTTCAATTTCCTCGAATTTTGGTTTTAGGGTTGTCATTTTGGTCTCAAATTGTTCAATTGTGAAAGAGGAAAACAAAAAAAAAAATTCCGGTAGATTCCGTTCATAGCGGACAAAATCAGTCGGTGGTCGATATTGGGAACCCAAAATTTCGACCTTGCGTTTTGACATGTCTCGGAAAAAAATTCTTAAAAAATACTAAATTTTTTTGAACGACCTCGGGGCTTTCCGAAATTGTAGGGGAAGGATGTAGGTATCCATTAAGCCATTAATCACATTTCCAACCCTTATACATTTGAAATGGCGAGGCCTCAAAAAAAAGTGATCGATAATGGGCTACTTTACCCTTATGTCATTTCATTATTCTCATTAAACGCGAGGTTTCATCTTTAGAGCCCCTTTACTCCGCTCCCATGTGACTTACCAAGAAAATGCATATGACCATTTTTGTCGGAAATTATCCGTAGAATAACTTTTATAGCGGTGATTTTCTCCATAAAGTAGAACCCTGAACCGCCAAAAGCGAAAAACTGTTTGGGGGGGTAGATCCCTCAAAAAAAGTGACTTAGAGGGAGTAGCTCGGGAGGCTTTTAGATATAGTGATAGAGTAGACACTTTCCTACAAAATAAATCAAAAAAACGTTTTGTAGCAATTAGTTTGACCTCAAAGCGTAATTCTACTGCACTACCAGTCTGGTATCCGGGTGAACTGTGTAGGTTTTCATATTCGTGGTTATTTGTACACATGTGACCAAGGTATGGTACATCTCGAGGCTCATCTGCAGGGGTCTACCGAAGGTAGGTAGTAGGTACGAGTACGTATTTCAACATTTAAAAACCAAGAATGACGAATAGAAAGCGCGAGCGCGCCGATGCTGAAAAATAGAAGCGGAAGCGGAAACAAAAACAAAAACAAAAACCAAGTCGCGAAAGAAATGGCGAATGAATTGCGCGGGTCCGGGTATTTACGCGTAAAGTACCTACGTAAAAGCCGGAAAGCAAAATGATATCTGCAGCATCGAGTTGGCATTGAGAAAAATTACAGCCAAGCCAAAGCCAGGCGGGACGGCACGACGGCGCGACGACAAAAAAATAAGCTGGTAGGTCTACAGGTAGGTAGGTAGGTAGGTAGATAAGTAAAAAAAAGAGGTAGGTATGTTGTAGGTATATACGAGTATGTTACAATGTACCCACGAATAATGTACCTACCTACCTACCTACCTACTATGTACGGTTTACGGCACCTACCTAGCAAAGCGAAAGCGAAAGCAGTCGGTAGGTACTCGGTGTCGGTAGATAATAGGTATAGGTATAGGTAATTCGATGTCGATACTCGTCTCAATTACGAATACAACTATACTGCTACGCTACAATAAAAAATATTAGGGTACTCGGGTAGGTCGGGTAGGTATAGTACCGTATACCATTCCTAATTACCTAGGTAGGTACTTGAGTAAATTTCCGCACTTGGTTACCTAAGTGTTCGGTGTGAGGTGTGACGCGTATAAGTCTACGACTCTACGACTCTACGTACTACGTAATACCCGAGGTCTACATATTCCGTAGCTACAGGCGTCGCGTCGAGTACTAAATAGAATCGACAAAATTTATATACGAGTACTTAGGTACCTATACGTAGGTATGTAATCGTAAAGCGAATGCGAATGCGAATGCGAAAGAGTAAATTTCGAGGAGATGAGGCGATTAACGGTTTTGAGGTACCTATAGCCTATAGCTATTTCGGCCAAAGGCAGGGCAATAGTCGTAGCCATAGCACAGGTACTCGAGTATGTATGTATGTACTTACGGTCTATTTGGGTAAGTAAGTAGGTTTCTGAATTGCTCATTCGCAAACGTCGACGGCGACAGCAGTGGCGGCGGCGGCGGTGGCGGCGGCGGTAACGTTGATGGTGGCGGCGGCGGCGACGAGTCGACAATCACAAATACATATGCATAATAAGACGTTAGAACAGTGCGACGCGACACGACGCGATAAATTTCGGTCTTCGAAGGCGATGGCGATGGCAATGTCGCGTGAGTTACCAACGGTAGGTACTGAAAACTGTCTGCGAGTCTTCAAATTGCGGCGGTAAAATTCTCATTCGAACATTCGTTCCTTCGTTGTACAGTAGAAAGCGCCATCGCTAGGCTGTACAGGCTGTACTGTATCGTATCGTATCGTATCGTATCGTATCGTATCGTATCGTACCGTACCGTACCGTACTGTACTGTACTGTACTGTAGCGTAACCCTATGCAGAATGTTCGCACGTAATCGTAATCCGTCATCGTCATCATCATCGTAACCGCAAACGTAGGTATGTAGTTGCGTATTGTACGCGACACTGAGTGACTGACGCGTGACGCATACCTATCTACGAGCCGAGCTCATCTACTTACGTAGGTACTAGGTACCTATTACCTAGCGACATAATACAAAATTACAAACGTCCATCTCTACCAGAGCTGGGCAACATCATTTACAAAATGATCTAAGATCAAATCAAGATCACATCATTTCGGTTTTTTTCTGCATTCAATTTAGGTATTGTATGTAATTTAGCTAAAAATGTGATTTTGTTTTTGTTTCTTCAACTTTCATGAACGAATTCATATTTTTCCAATGAGAATGAGTATTTTTATTATTATTTATTTAGAAGTACGATCCATTTTTTTGCATTTACAATATAAGATACAGCCTACAGGTACAGGTAGTAGTACTGCAGTAAACTTTAAGGGTAAAAATTTACATTTAAAAATAAAAAAATTTAAAACGAATTTTCAACAAAAAACTTCCAATTATTAAAAATCCTGACGCGATGGAGTGAAACTGAAATCATATTTGAACTCTGCACTAAACAGTAGGTCAGAATCACCAATCAGAAATCAATTATTATTTAGAAGAAGAATTGTTGATTTGCCGGCCTTTGATATTCTCATTGTTACAAATGGGAAATGTTAAAAATGTGATTTATTACAAAAAATCGATTTTCCGGCGAAAGAAAGGGCCCTACGAAAAAAATGAATGGAACAGAAGTAAATTGTAGAACGTAAAATTTCCTTTCTGAAAAGTTCGTGATTAGTTTTTTCTTAGGAGGCTTAGTTTTGAAGATATTTTCAATTCAAAAGTAAGTTTAACTTTGAACTACATAGAATATCTCAAAAAGTAAGCCTTCTAAGAAAAAACTAATCGGACTCTACTGAAAGAAAATTTTACACTCTACAATTTATGTTCTATTCATTTTTTTCGCACAACCCCTCCTTCTTTCAGAAAATCGACTTCAAGTGTCAAAAGTTATCAAAAAAAGTAGAAAAACTGTTCAACGAAAAATTCTAATTGAAAAAAAATCTTTGGTTGATGGAATTTTTTCACTATTTTTCTCGTGGTCTCGGTGGAATTTTTTCACTATTTTTCTCGTGGTCTCGGTGGAATTTTTTCACTATTTTTCTCGTGGTCTCGGAGTGAAAAATACTATAAAAATCACTCATTAAACTTCAAACAGCATTTTCCATGCCGACCTGTGATGAGTTGTTCGCGCTAGTTCTTCTTTCGTTAACGTTAAACATCAAGAAACTCCTGAATAATTTTAAAGAAAATGGGATTTCGAGAATCCAAATCCAAATTTACTCTCCATTCAAAATTTTCAACTCAGAATAATTTCAAAAAATAGAAATACCAAGATTAGGGGCAAAATTACCCAGAATTACGAAGGAATACAAAAATTTAGAAAATGATCTTTTTGATTTAAAAAAAATGATCTAGGTTAGATCAAGATCAAAAAATAAAATATGATCTAGATCATACCCAGCTCTGAACTCTAGGTACCTAGTAGGTACCTACCTAATATCGCGACTATCGAAATTTTCTCGCATTAACCATTTCCACGGAAATTTTAGTTGGGAGACATCTATTCGGTTGTACGTGAGGAGGTTGGTATCAAAGTGAGACATACGCTATTCCGTTGGTTTTGAGAAAATCAATGTTTTCTATTAGGGAAAAAAAAGAAAAAATAAGGAGGAAAAAAGTCTGGATATTTATTTGACAAACTTTAGTGGTAACGCTCAGTAAAAAAAAAAAATATGCAAAATATTTTCCTTCCACCCTGACTAACGAGGGTACTAAAAATGCACTTGCCGGGAAATGTCGTTTGTCTCACTTTCACACCAAACCTCCTCACATGTATACAGTAAGTAAGTAATTATAATGAGGGGTGAAATATTTCTATGTACATAGGTACTTATGTATTATCTAGATACACCTACACATCTGTTCGGTTGTAGGTACTAACGTAGTAACGTACCGAAGTATATCAAATTATCAATGAGGAATAAAATCTTCTTTATTTCCACAGAGGACCCGCGTATTGATAACGAACACAAATTTTAGCTTTCCCCAGTCTTCAACATAATCGCCTACATTTTAATACAAGTTTCAATTTTTTCGGATATTAAGGTATTAGAATCCGTTCGTACAATTTCAGTACCTACGTCCTTAACTTACGCTTACCTGCCTAAAAAATTTTTACAACGCAAAATTACAATGTAACGTAGATTTACTTACTTTTACGGCAAATCGGGTATGCAATTTTATTAACGCCGACGACGGCAAACTGGTTAAGCAACTTTATTAACGCCGGCGAAAAAAATTGCCTAGCAAATACGTAGGTAGGCGTTGAATCGTTCCGAATCTGAATCTGGCGTTCGTTCAGACGAGAAAGACAGAATTGAGCAGGGTTGGTAAGCCGTATTAAAAAATGCGGCTGGCTGACTTAGGCTTACGAAAAAAAAATACGGCTTCGGCTTTTGGCTTTTCGCTTCAATTTTCAAATATTTCGCTAAAAATTAATTTTTTTTCAAAACTTTTATTATTTTGCTAAAAATTGATTCTTTTTTTTTAAATTTTCATCAATGCAGTAAATTTTCCCAACCTGAATTTTGTCAAATTTTAAAAATTTTGATATGAATTTCACTTTTACAGAAACAGAAACAGAAACACAGAATTGAAAAAAAAAATTAAGCCGAAAAAATAGAGCTTTCGGCTGGCTTTAGCTTTTCAAATATTATAGCTTAAGCTTTCTGCTGGCTTTTCAAAACAAAGATTTTACAGCTTTTTTTCGGCTTTCGGCTGGCTTACCAACCCTGGAATTGAGAACAACAGTTTTATAGCCGAAAAAACACGTTCGGTTACAATAATACAGAGAATAGAGATAGACTACCACTACCTACCAGGATATCTATGTATTGGTACGGAACTGTCGAAAATAGAATGAAAATACTAAAAAGAACATAGGTAGGTAGGTAGCTAGGTACCTACACGAAATTGACTGATACGGCACAAAAGTTGGAAAAAGATGCCAACTCTCATTGAAAAGTGGCTTCGACAATTTCAGAAAAATAGATAAATATCATACATGCCTAATTGCCTACGTACAAGTGATGAAGTGAAATGTTGAAGAAGGAGAATAAAAAAGAACACTGATCTACATTTCACCAACACTTTCTGACAAGTTTTCATCTTGCTTCGCTCAGGCGTGGTAAATTTATTCATTAAGGTAGAAATTTTTGAGATGAAACCTTTTTCTGTGTATCTAAATGCAATATTCTCCGAAAGTTCTCGCGCATTGCACATAGGTACCTATTTCTTGAGATGAATTTCAATTTTTCAAAACGTTTGGGTGCCAAGCAAGAAATCTCTGCGCAACAATGAACGGAAAACATTACGCACGAAAAGTATTCGATTTATTGAGAAAAAATTGAAAGAAAAAATATCGATATCGAATAATAAAATGAAATTATAAAAAAAGTTTCGAGACACGATTACAAAAAGAAGAAAAAACAGAACAAACAAACAAATAAACAAACGCGCTAGAAAAGAGGAGAAAATACAAATATTTGTGATCGATAAATTAAAATAGAGCTACATACGAGTAATTAGAGATAGGTAAACGTAAACACGTAGGTAGTAGGTAGTAGGTACCCATAAGTAGATACAGAGTAACATGGAATTCGAAATTCGAGTAGAGAGTACATGTCTAGGTGCTGATAAAAGCGACGCGACGGTAAAAAAAACCATGTGTTCAGACTTAGTATTTTGTAGAAACGTTTTGTACTTAATTATTACTTGTACGCTTACAGTACCTACTTGGTCACATACCTACGATTATGACCGACGGCAACGCGACATACGTCAACGTACACATAATGAATCTATGTCCTGGATAGGTAGGTCCAAGGTACTCAATTTCTGAATAGGTAGACTAGATTTAGATAAAGATATCAGATGGAACTATGTATGGTTTAGTCTAGTCTAGGCTAGTCTACAGTCGCACGTCATAATCCACAACTACATACAAAAATCATGAACAACCCCGGCGCGGCAATAAAATGAAAGAGCGTCAGTCGCAAACGAGTCGATGTTATTCAAGCAACTTGAAATTTTATCTGCGTACAGCTACGCAACTCGCCGTTAACAGACCTCTGCCTAGTGATAGCGTGTCTAGTGGCATATGTCTACATACGTATGTTAACCCCAATATTGATAAAATTAACAGATGCGAAGTAACATGACCAAAGGAGATATCAGTCGAGGTAAATAAATAGCACTGGTTCAGTTCGGTTGTTTGGGATGCGGGTAAATGGAAGAAATAGTAGATAGTTCTTACAATTAAAGAGTAGTAGGGATCGCGACTTGTTTTTCTCCCTAATAGTAGAATAGTAGAAACAATTTTTCGCTATCGAGGAAGACGGAAGCGTTTCTTGAACACGAGCGATCAGCAAGCGGCAGTAAAAGTAGCACTTTCATTTCCCCAGTAACGAAAATACCAGTATAAATAAGTAGGTATGCAGCAGTAGATTTTAGCCATTCAAACAGTAACTACCTACTTAACTAGTAAATATACGTGGTTGTCGAGTCGCGTCGCATCGCAGGTAGCTAGAGCTACCAGCTAGGTACCTAACTACCTACCTACTTACTAGGCGACTTACATTTCACAATAGGTAAACATCCTTACGTCGAACATGCGCAAGTGCTAATTTGGATTCGTCTAAATTAAGCGTAAATAAGTTAATGTAAAGTTTACAAAAAATACAACGATACGAGTACTTAAAAAAATGTCACAAATAATTATGTTGTCAAAATGTCGACTAAAAAGTTGAAAACAAAATAAAAATACCTATCGATGGCGAATATTTACAAAAATATAGATTTAGATACACTTTCACATTTTGTAACACGCGCGTACAAATGAATGTGAGCAAAATAAAATGAATAAGTAAATTTAGAAAAAAAAAATGAAAAAAAAACAGGTTACATATACATATAGACATAATAGAACATTTATAAAGAATGAATAACTTTGGTATAAAATTTAAGCTCATTCGCTTTTTCAAAAATCGCACTTATAATGGAATAAAACGCAATTTTCGTTACATGTAATAATTAATGTGACAAAAAAATTCCGACAAAAAAAAGAAAGAGAAAATAAATGGAAAAAAGGAACACATTACATTTCTGGGAATATTATAAATACCTAAGTAAAAGTCGCTCAAATTATAACGAGAACAACACATTACATGAATAAGGTACGTATGTATTACTTACGATAGAAAAATCGTTTCATCTTTTTAAAATACTTACCTACGATTTAAAAAAAAAACAGGAGAATATCGACTCAAACATAAAGTATTCGGATGAGGCAGTCGATGGAATAGTAGACAGTTTTACATTTTAATGAGAAAATAGCCGCGCTTCAGTAACGTAAACTGATCCGTAAACGTATGCGATAAAGGGGAAGATACGCTTATTATCATAGATCTCAAATACCTACATACTACATATAAACTGGACACGAAGCTGAGGTTCTGTAAAAATACGCGCAAAACTACAAAGCCACTCCTCATACGGAATAAAATAAATACTAAAAATCAAATTACTAGAGCATAGGTAATAAAGATGTGGGGCGTAAATTTATAGCAAAATATTCCATTTCAATATCGCATTTTTTTTTTCAAATTTCGATCGAAGGTACGATTTTACTGTAAATTCTAAATGACAGCTTCGTATCCTGTTTAAATTTCATATGTATGCTGGTTGCGATTACGAAGCATGTCATTGTATTTAATTACCGCGTAAATGATTACGTACTATACAAATAAACGACGACGACTGACAACTAACGAGCGAATAGCAAAAAAAGGAAGAAAATGTGGCAGTAAGTAGGTAGGCAGGTTCAATCAGAAAACTGAATTCGGTAGAGAACGGTAAGGCGAACGCGGAACAGTAACAGAAACACGAATACTAGTCGTCCTCGTCTGTCGTTGAGTGATGATAGATAGATAGGTATGCCTATGTACCTACATACATAAATGTACTAGATAGTGGGTATGCAGATGCACCGGGTGCGGTATCAGAAATGACGGCTAGGTAATAGGTAATTAGGTATACGGATTCTGGTTGGCAGGTTGGCGTATGTACCTACTCCGCAATTGAAATTGAAAAAACCAATAAATACGCATCGGGCAATACCGAATGACAAGATATCTAGCCTGCGATACAAATTCGATGATTGACGATTTTTGACAATACGCGGATACGGATGCGAATACGAATACCCATCGGTAAAAAAAAAATGTATTTAATACGCGCGGTGTACGGTCGAGTGTACATAAATCGTTGCCTATAAAACATAAACGCAGCGTCGATAATAGTCAAATTCTCGCCGCTACAATTTGGTCCCTTGTGAGGTGTCGGAAGCGACGATCGGCGATAATTATGCGGTAAGCGAATGGCGACGAGATGACCAAAGTAGGTGGAATTTTCGGAAAGTACATAGCTTTATTCGTACGTTTGAAAAGAAAAGAAAAGGAAAGTAAAACAGAAACAGAAACCCAAACAAACGACGATATAATCGGAATGAAAGACAGTCGGTACGGTAAGTTGTAAGTTGCTCGTTATGAATGCGGTATATTTTTCATTTCAGCAGAGATAGCGCGCGCGCGCGCGCGCACACACACACACACACACACACACACACATTTCAACAATCAGTCGTCGCGTCGTTTATCTTTCTCTCACTGTTCTGTTTCAAAATTTTTATATACGTAGGTATCTAAGTATACTTAATTACGTTGTTTCTTTGACCGTAGCCTAGATCGCTAGGCAAGAGGTACCAAAATAAACGATGCAAGATGACATTTTTGGCGAGACTAGAAAACCCGAAAGGATGGGTACGTGGGGAGGGGGAGGGGGGAGGACGTTAATTCGTAGATGTACGAAGTAGGCGTAGGAGGAGAGTTGGTCTAGCTACGCTGGTACGTATGTAATACAGATACGATTACGATTACGGTTAGAGCTAGACATAATGAAAAATTATTAAGTATGGTTGCCGGTTGCCGGTTGTCGGTTGCCATCGCAGTCCAGTACCGCTATCCGAGAAAATGCGGTTGCGTTAACCACGAGGTAGAAATAACGATTGGTTTTCGATTGGCCGATGGAATAGCGAAACTTCTACGTAGGTATTTCATTTACGTACGGGAAACGTGGAACGTGGATTGTGGAAGCGCGTCGCGGCGGCGGTGGCGGTGGCGGTGGCGGTGGCGGTGGCGGTGGTGCAGCAAATCAATCGCCAATATACTCGAATCAGATTGATCAACTTTAAACTTTGTGTTGTCTCATATGAAAGGAATTACGATCCCTGTACGGATGCGCGTACACGTCAGCTCTGGTAGCATGAGGCGCCGATGCTGCGTGTAAACAAACACAAAATAGGTAAATGCGCAAAAATGTAAAATGTTAATTGGTCATTACGAATGACAGACGCAAACGCGCTTCGGCAAATAAGGTAATAAATTGCTACGTTACGTTTACGGTTTAACGTTTAAGTACATACAGTATGTAGTATAGATACACAGATGCGGAAAGAAGGTAGCGATACGCGATAGCGGTAGCGTACATGTCCAGACTTACGTTTGGGCGCGTGATGATGTTGACTTCGCGTATAAGACGGCGGCGCGTTTCTGTAATTGCCGGCGTTGCTGTTGCCGTTGCTGCCGCCGCCGCCGCCGCTGTTGTTGTTGTTGTAATTATGCGAATAGCCGCTGCCGCCGTGCGGCTGCTGCTGCTGCTGGTGATGGTGTTGGTGTTGGTGTTGATGGTGGCTGCGATAGCCACGTTCGCCGCTGTGTCCTCGATGCACGGCGGGGCCTCGCTAATCCCACAGACAAGCAAAGAAATCGAAATTAATGGCGAATCGAAATTGGTTACCGTTACGACGCGACGGTTACGGTTACGGTAACGAAAGCGCGTACCATTCTTCTCAACGTGGTAATCGGTCTGCGAAGCGTTTCGCTGAATCTTCTAGCCGGAGGCTTTTTCGGATTCGAAGAAGGCGTATGGACCGCGCAACATTTGATGAATACGCCCAATACGAATATGAATATCACAGCCATCAAAACGCACGCCCACCAGTTGTCCTAAGAAGTCGGCCATTGCACAAAATACCAAATATGGGAATAAATAAATAAAATACTCGAACGAAACAAACGAAACGAAGAAATGCATAGATTGCGCGTGTCGTCAACTTACGAAAGCCCATTGCTGCAACAACGTACGCTTGTTCAACAACATATTCTTCAATCTGGCCAAAGGACCTTCGGCGTCGACGGCGCGACATTTAAAAAATACATCACAGTAACCCTGCGAACGAGAAAATCGTGAGTATGAAAAATGAAACAAATGCAGGGCGCGGCGCGGCGGCGCTCGGCGGTACGTGTACGTACACCTACGTAGGTAGCTAGGTACTAGGTGCAGGGTACAGGGTACACGGCACACGTACACCGTACACTGTACACTGTACAGGTATGTAGTAGGCTAACCGTAGTAATGTCAACTTAGAACTTAGGTACCTGAAAATTATCACACGGTGAGCCGGGTCGGAGACTGATACCGCCCAGCGGTAGGCCTACAAGGCTAGCGAACTCGCTAGTGCTTCTGCAGTTGTCCACGTTGGTGCCGTTCATGCAGGCCAATTCGCATAGCTTTCGCTTGTCGACCGGCGGAACGCTGCTCGACGACAAGAAGCATTCGTTCAAACCCCACTCCAAGCAAATGGAACCGCGACATTCGCCGCCGATGCACAGCTGAAACGTGCAAAACAAAACCACTCAGGTGATTAACTGATTACGCAAGTCTACGACGGCGTCGCGTCCAGTCGGTTCTGCATATATGTACCTGCGTGCCCTCGTTGCATCGAGTTTTGTCTGGCTTGGCCGGCGGCATCGGACATTCGGCAGAACTTCCGTTACATTTGCTGCTTCGACTGCAATCCGACTCCGATTTGCATATCGTTTCTTTATCGGCCGGCGTGAATTTGCAGGTATTCGCCGAACAACAAGGCCCTTGAGACGGACTACACACACAAGCACGCACGCGCGTAAATAGTACAAGTTTTCAAATGACAAAGGTATCTAGCTAGTAGCTAGTAGCTATCCACTACGTATTACACGTCGCGAATCGCAAATAAAATATGTAAGTAAATCTACAGCCCGAGTTCACAGTACGTTGAAAAATGGCATGGCATGACGTACCTGCATTCGGTATCCTTTTTCCTGGCGCATCCCCTGGCCGTTATGTTGGTGTTTTTATCCGCCTCCGATATCAGCCTCGGATAACAACATTTATCCAGGCATTCGTCGTCGTCGTAGCCGCAGTCGCATTCTTCGCCCTCTTCGACTATTTTATTTCCGCAGAACGCTCCTTCGCTAGCTGTATCGAGTAACAATAAAATTATACACACGACCAAGTATTCGACTTCTCTAACTATACATACGCGTAGATAGATAGGTAGGTAGGTATAAATATGTACACTTTTTCGTTCTAAGCTACTAGCTAAAGTAGGTTTAGGTACTAAATCGTAATCGTAATCGTAATCGTGATCGAGATCACCTTTGAAACAATTGCGTTTTTTGTTGTCTTCGATGGCATCTAGAACGCTACTAACATTGCCGATACTGCAGGACGAGAATTTGCTGTTGTTGGGTCGATCGCCGCTGGTAGCCGAAGCGAACATGATATAATTTCCACTCAATCCGCCCGGTCTACACGACAAAGGGTAGTCGTGCTAACGGCCACGAATAACACCAAACCAAACCGAACCAAACCAAACGAAAACAAACGAAAACAAAATACGTATGTAGATAGGTAAGTAAATATTATGTAGGTAAATGCGAACGAATGGCGAGGCTTTTCGCTTACCGGCGATCCGAAATTATGACCGATTTCGTGGGCCAGCGTCAGTTGCGACACTTTAGGCGGTACTCTGGTGTTGTAATTGACAAAGGTAATGATACCGGTATTTAAACTTCTTTTCGTCGACTGATAAAGACCGGCCACCGTTTCGGTGTAAGTTTTATATTTTTCGCATATTCCGCCGGAAGCGCCTGCGAAAATTGCGGACGGATCGATAAGGCGAGAAACGCGTAGTTTTTACGTAGCTAACTAGTCAAGTATTTACCGGACGCGCTGGCCACCCACGCCAGACCCAAGGTGCCGCCGGTGAAATCTCTATACGTGAAAACGTACGCCAAACAGAAATCTTCGTGATTGCCCAACGAATGGAGATTTAGAAAATTGCTCACGTCGATATTTTCCATACAAAACGGATTCGATTCGCCTCGATGATGCTTTTCGCAAACCGAATATTCGTCGATCTGCCAAACAAACGCAACGCAACGCAACGTAGGCGCGTTTCATTCCACTTACACTTACGTACATTACTAAAAAATCGCCAATCGCTTATTCTTACCTTGATGCGTTGCACTTCGAATTTGATATTTCTATGCTCTACCCTGCCGTCGAATTTCGTATCGCGATAAATATAATTCACCGCGGTGACGTGGTGCGCTATCAGCGATAAGATTTCTTCTCTTGTTTTTTCAGCATCGTAACCCACCTGACGAAAAACAACAACAACGATGACAATAACGACGAAAACGTTATTGGGCCGAAAATCAAACACTACATAACGAAATTCCAAACATGACGATCGTTGCTCACCTGTTCGGAAATGTGTCTCCAAATCAGCGGATCGGTTTGAATAAATAAAGAGCAAGTGTTGCGATCTTTTTCTTTGGCGCGGATAGCTCTTTTGAAACGGGCACCGGCACCGGCACCAGCGCTGGCACCGGCGCTGTTCCATTCTTTGGTGTATTTTTCGAAAGGAGTTTCGCCGTCGCCCAAATCGATCGACGGCTCGGTCTTTTTACGTTTCTTTTTCGGAGGTCGAATGGCCGGCGTTTTGGTAGGCTGCTGTTGCTGCGTCCTCTGGACGTCGCCTTCCGCCAGATCATCGTCGTTTTGACTTGGTCGTTCTTCGTCGACGGCTGACGTTTGAATGGATTCCATCCATTGTTTTATTTCTTCGGTGATGCCACAACCGGCCGGGTGATCTGCGAAAAAAAACAACAAAAAATCGTCGGTTTCAGTAGGTAATACAAACACACCGACGCGACGCAGTGCAAGGTACACACACACACCGCATTGTTTGGCCAGGGCCAGATAGTAAACGGTATAGATCATAGATCATAGATCATAGATGATAAGTGATTGTGATTGTCATTACCCGAATGATGATGGTGCGCATCTTCGACATCCGACTCTTTGTACACGATGGAATGAAAGCCGACATCGTTAGTGGTAGCATTCGGGTCTGAAACGTTGGTTGCCAACGATTCGGCCGCGGCCGCGGTCGGAAAATACTTGGAAGCTTTTTCAACGTAATACGCGGCGCCGGTAGAAGGCGATACGATTTTACCCTCGAATACGCCGCCCAGCAACGAGCCGAATACCACGCTTTCAGGTTCACCTGCGGTACATAAGCGCACGTAAAAAGGTAGCTACTAGCTAGCTAGATACATATACCAATACCTAAGCAAAAGCCTAGGCACGGGTGACAGATGACAGATGACAGGTGACGCGAGACGCGAGACGCGACCAATAAAATGTGAAATCTAACACGTAAAAATGTAAACGTAAACGTAAACATACCAACGAGATGGCCGGCGTATATATGCGATGTGTCGGCCTGCGACGAATTCAACGCGACGCCGTGAGAATCTAATATGACTAGGTTATCGGAAAACGTGCTGAGATCTCGTTTAAGTCTTATGTTAAATTGCCTATTGTGCGCCGAGAAGCTGAAATGCACCGTCGAATCTGCGTGTGTCACCGATCTCTTGGCGCGGCTGTGTTTCTCGTGCACTTGTTGCGCGTCGTACGACAGTTTTTCATAATGACTAATGTACTTATTCAATCTGTTACCTGCAAAGTGGAAAATTGTTTGACAAAAATTAGCTCACAGTCTATACGATCGTTGATCGTCACGTACGGTCGCGGTAGGTACTAGGCACTAGGCAGATTATATACCGTACTCACTACGTCACTACTCTCTCAATTACGGTAGGAGAAAATCAGTGAAAATTTTTGCACTGAAAACGAATCAGTAAAAATTCGCTGATTTTTGCTGTGCTGCAATTCTGACTACTTATCAGTGACTTTTCACTGATTCAGAATGACAGAGTAGGCACCATACCATACTATAGGTAGGTAACTAGGTATATCTAACCTTGACGCGCGCGCGACCATAACCATTAAATATGTACCTACTACCTACTACCTAATCGTAATCATATAATATTGGCAGTTTTGATTTTCAAGCGCGCGACAAACAAAAAATCGTGAGTAAATGCGGTAATACATCTACGTATTTAGGCAGGTACCTAATACCTATGTACCTATGTGGGTATGTAGGTATTAGGTATGTAGATGTACCTACTACCTACTACCTAATACTAAGTAGATACTAAAACCGAAACCAACGTTCCATCGAAACAAGCAGCAATACTTCAGAAATGAGTTTCCCCAACTTTTCCACGTTTTTCGCACTAATTTTGTCAAGTATTCCACACTTCTTACGTATTTATGATATGATGAAGAGCACGAGGGGAGGAAGGAGGTTCAGACAGAAGGGATAATTTTTTCACGTAACGTACAGTCCGAAGTGGAGCGGACGAATAGTTTGAAATAAATTCCGTTTGATAATTCGCATTTGGGTAAACTTTTCATGAATTTTTCCGGGACCTTCAAATTTCTTTTTGCTTTTTTTTCACTCCCTCTGCTTTCTTTCAACAACATGGTCGAAAGTACCTAGATTATTACGGATTATGGTATTCTTTTCTCATTGCAGCTCTTTGTAGAACTTTTCTGGACAAAATTTAATTTAAAAAAACTATATTTTAAAGAATAATAGAGTGTAAATTACGCTCGAGCGTAGCAAGGGCAATTTTTTTTTTCAAAATTCATACCTATTTTAATGGTAAAAGACGCGCGTTTAATGCCGAGAGAAAACTCTCGCATTTATCAGGCAATATAAATGTAATAAAAATATTTAGGTAATGTAGAATTGTACATATAGCATTAGCGTATAGTAAAACGAGAAAAGAAACACTTTTGCTATGACGTAAGCATCCTTGTTTTGGTTTTATCAAAAAATCGCAGAGAAATTTCTGAAATTCGCCGTCTTTGAAAGCTTTTCTAGACAGCGAACACGGCTGTTGAAGCTTTTGCACGACAATGCCCATTTTCAAACTTTAACTTTGATTCAACGTACAGAATTATTTCACGTAGGTAAAGTACATGCTACATACTACATAAGTACGTAACTACGTATACGTATACGTAGACGTATCACTACCATTGGTGTGCACGTGCAGTTGTAGTATCGATCACAGTCGCACGCGACACGACGGCGATGCGATGATTTGAATATTACAAACTCGCGCCATCAACCTAAGCTACATACGTATGTTGTTATCAGGTACAAAATACAGAATACAAAAATATGAGTAGTGAGTACTTTTACACTTGATAGGGGCTGTCATTTAATTGTAAAACAGCGAAAATAATTCAAACTCGTGCAATCCAATTCCAAGAGAGGATATACGCAAATAGGTAACATATTCCCAGCGCAGCTAAGGCGGACGTTCGAACGATACGTACACAGGAAATTATAATTACGAATGCGACAATAAAAAAAATAAAATAAAAAACCCACTAAAATAACGCAAATAAAACAAAACATCGACGCTATCGATAGCGCTTGTGAACTGTGCGCGACTGACGCAGGGACAGCCGATCTGTTCGCAAATCGCACGGCTCATCGTCGTTTCTACCATTGGAGATCAGACCATTACATAATGCTCGATCTCAACATCACATGTAATGTGAGTAATTCAGTGTACTGTACTTACTCGATAGCGCACATAGCACACGCCCAATCGAGATCGAGAAGATAGTATACGAATACGAATACTAATAACTAATAAGTAATAAATGTACGACTACGAAACGTCCGTATTTATATCAAGCATAATGTAGATCTAGATTGTAGGTAATAGGAAATAGGTATGTCTATGTATACACTATACAGGGTGTTTCATAATTGACCGCGTTCCTTCCAACCAGTGATTAGACAACTAACCCTGAACCCAAGTATGTATGTTTGCCTACCTTTAAACTGCAAGGGCTGAGTTATGCTCTTTGAATTTTTTTTTTTTTATTTCTGCTTGGCACTTTCTACTGAACGTTACTCGACAACCAAGATAGGTAGAAAATTGCGCTTTGTGGCAACGGATAGACCACTTTCTCTAGAATTTTTCTATGTTGTTGACAATTTTTGTAGATGAACTAGGGTGGATGTACCACATCAAATATTCAAAAAAAAAAAGATGATTTTTTCTATTTTTGTAAATAACTAAAAAAGTTGTACTCTTTTGGTAGCATTATTAACAATGTTTTTACTTTTAGAACAGAAAACGCTGATATTTTCAATGGAGCAAACCCCATCCTCTATCTTGCTCGAATCAAAAGTTACAAGCGTTTAATTTGGAGAAAACCACAAGAATTTTTTGATTTTTCAAGTTTCAAAATTTTCTATCTTTGCGACTAAATGAAATATGGAGGTGGGGTTTGCAGTATTAAATTAACCAAGTATAACACTACCCAAAATTGAAATAATATGTTCAAGTTCTTCGTTAAAAAAATTATACGTGGTTAATTCAATGCTGCAAATCCCACCTCCCAATCTCATTTAGTCGTAAAGATAGAAATTTTTGAAATTTGAAAAATCAAAAAAGTGGTGATTTTCTTGTGTTTTTCTCCAAATTAAACGCTCGTAACTTTTGATTCGAGTAAGATAGAGGAGTGGGCTCCATTGAAAAGATCAGAGTTTTCTGTTCTAAAAAAACATTGTTAATAAATACCTAATGCTACCAAAAGAGGATAACTTTTTTAGTTATTTACAAAAATAGAAAAAATCGTCGTTTTTTTTTTTGAATATTTGATGTGGTAAATCCACCCTAGTTCACCTACAAAAATTGTCAGCAACATAGAAAAATTCTAGAGAAAGTGGTCTATCCGTTGCCGCAAAGCGCAATTTTCTACCTATCTTGGTTGTCGAGTAACGTTCGGTAGAAAGTGCCAAGCAGAATTCAAAAAAGAAAAATTTCAAAGAGCATAACTCAGCTCCTGCAGTTTAAAGGTTAGGCAAACATACATACTTGGGTTCAGGGTGAATTGTCTAATCACTGGTTGGAAGGAGCGCGGTCAACTATGAAACACCCTGTATGTACTGTACTAAGTAGTAAGTACATACTTGAGACAAAATGCAGCAAAATCATGTAAGTTTCTACCTAGCTAGTAGCTACCCAGTAGGTAGCAGGTAGTAGGTACCTACACCTAGGTAGATAATTAGATACCCAAGCTTACGCATGGTTATGTTTTGATGTTTAATATCATCCGTCCACTACCGAACGGTTAATAAAAAGTGGAATTTTATCTATATATCTACAGAATACAGAATACAGAAGAAAAGAGAGAGAAAGAGAAAGAGAAACAAAAAATGCAGCAGCATAACTAGGAACGAACCTATCTTCCTAATCCCAGCACGAAGTACCTGTGGTACCTGTACCTAATTACCTATACCCTGTATACTTACAAGTGCGTTAAGTAAGTAAGTAGTCAAGTACCAACATAGGTACCTACACCTAGCTACCTACATACATGATACGTTTAGTAGAAAGTACACAAAAATGGTTTCATAAAACCGAATTTATGTACTTACTTGTAAAAAATGCTCGTTTATCAATCGCGCAACGAATTTCAGAAACACCGAAAAAGAATGTACGATTCGCATAAATTTCAAGAAAAAGAATGACGAATGTCAGATTACTTTACGTCGGTACATGGTACATGGTACATGGTACACAACATACAAATACGTTTTGGTTGGGTATTGTACGAGTAGGTAAAAGAATCCGAAAGCTACGCACGCCGTTCAATCTCGACTCGACATTTTTGTTAAATTACGAGTAAAAAGTAAACATTCATAAATACAGCAGGTATACCAATTATCCAGCAACAACTGCATAAAAATGTACCTATACTGTATACCATGCGTAGACGTACGTAATACATACGTAGACGTACGTGGTACGTATGGTATACAATGCGCGCAATAAAACAATGTCTATTTCTTTAAATATGTACGGGTCTGTAGAATGCGTACTTTGAGACTACACAAGTAGGTACCTAACCTAGGTAAATCGTGATTCGTACTTTCTGTTTTTTCGTTTAAATTTACCCAAACGGAATATGAGTACCTACCCTACATCTACCTACCCACCTAAGTATCAAGTAGAACGTAGAAAGCAGAAACCCGGCTATACTCATTTCAGGGTTTTTAATTGATTTGATTTGATAAATTTCAAATACCTACATTATGCGTATCTGCATCTAGCTATCTAGTATCTACATAATTATGTACATACTAGATTCCGGTATTTGGTACTGAGTAAGTAGGTCTATCCACGTATTAGGTAGGTGGCATTCGTACTCGACATCGACGAAAACGAACGACGCGACGGGGAAAAATGGAAGACAAAAAATACGAACCGATCGGTGCCGGTGCCTCTGCCTATACCTAAAATTCGAGTAAATAAGCGAATGAAGTACGTACGCTGGTAATTTTGCGGTGATGCGTGTTTAATAATTGTTATCTCGGCAAATAATCGGAAATAGCAAGGTCAATTTCGCGAATGCTTGGCAGAGTACTTTTATATTTTTATGTACTAGCACGTATTACGGACCGATGACTTATCGAAGAAACAAACAACGAGTGATCAGAGATAGCTTACAATGATTAGAATAAAAATGAATATCGAGTCCAGAAATGAAATCACACGTTCCTCTAGCCCTCTACCTACTCAGTACACAGTACACACCTAACTAGGGTGGTTCCTCGCTGTCTATGTGAGTGTATGTGATAAACGCAGAAAGGTAGTAATCAAGGTGCTAGATACATACCTAGCTAGGCAGGTAATAATTAGGCGAAATTTGACGAGTAAGATACCACCTATTATGCAAAAATGCGTAGGTAGTAGGTACCTAAGCTACCTATACATACAGCTGTGAACGTGGGTGAGCATTTTTTGGAAAATTGCAACGCTCTACAACCGCGCTCCATGACTGGAAGTACCTTACCTACTCATTTTTAGGTATAGGTAGGTACTTACATATTTACGTCCATATCTATGTAGGTATATATTCGAGTCAGAGTAAAACGTACGAGGAACAAACTGAATTTTGAAACGGAAAAAACAGAAGCAAAGTTAGTCCTTTGGTTGAGACGAACGCGGAATATCTAAATCATAATTTTACATTCGTATCAAATTTGAAGTAGCCTTGGTGCGCGGAAGGGGGAGGGGGCTTGGGACGAGCTTCAAAATAATTCAGTATTTATTTGAAAAACTTGCCCATAAATACGAGTGAACTAACGATATCGCGCTTCAAAGAAATTGAATAGGTAGATGACTGACGTTTTCAACTTCAGATTCGAGATAAGTGTGGAAAACTCATAAATGAGTCATCGAAACTCCGAACCATCCGAACGTTCGTTAAACAAAATGTGCGACCATTTTTCAAACAATCGTTCGTTCTTAAGACTACAAACGAAATGTATTACGTATATTTGCGATCCCACTTTCGCAAAATTTTTTCACGTTATTTAATCTCAACAATTTCGCCAAACGATTAATTTTTAAAAATCTGTCATCGATCACTTTTTATTCCTTCCACATGCTGCACACACAAAAGAACATTGATTGCACCTAGCTGTTCATAATTTTCTATTAAAAACACATTCGCTCCTACTTTACGATTTACCAATTACTTAAGTAATAGGCCGACAAAATCAACTGATTGATATGAAGAACCACATATTGAGGTCTTTTAAACAAATTCTAGCATCGGATACAATAGTTTTAAAATCCTGTTCAAAGAACGCACACATTTGAATTAGATATCACAAAAGACATAATCATTAATAAATAGAGTAATTCGACGACTGTTAATATTTACCTGATTCGATAGAAGGAAAACAATACAGCAAAATGAGTATGACATTACCATAATTAGTTAACATTTTACATGAGTCGAAGAAAAGTGATGTATGCACATCTAACTAGTGTTGCACATTGTGTAAAGCAAAGCGCGATAATTTCAATAATGACGCATCAACGTGAATTCTTTTTTCCGATATCGAACACCAAATTAAGCATTATTTTCACGACTAACGAGTAAAATCAGAGAACTGAGATAAACAAAAGGATGCGTTCATTTCGGAACAAAAAACACTCGCACACGAAGTAGGTATATGGAGTTGAACCTTCGAGTTACGATCTGCAAGTTACAAATTACAGTTTTGAAAATTTTTCAAACAATTACACAAAAAATTTGAGTTGACAAAATTTGACAGTAAAATTGGCATAATGAAATTAAATTTAAAATGATACGAGAATGGAATACAGAGTACGACGTCGTAATCACTGCACTGAACTCAAGTGTTTACCAAACTACTTTTGTTTTCTAAAATCAATGTTGCCAAAAGGCAAGCGAGAAAATTTATCTGTTGAAAAAAAGTTTTTGCGCTTGCGAGTTGCGCTATGAAAACTGAAACATAACGGAAACGAAAACGAAAACAAAAAAAATCAAAAAATGATATTAAAAAATCAGGAAAACACAATTATTTTTTCTAAAGCGTTTTTGGACACCTTCATAATTTATAAATTTTATGATGGTAAACTTTCCGCCCGCGAGAAACGACAGGAAAAAAAATAAATAAATTGAAGTTTTCGCAACATCGCAAGGTTATTGAAAACAATTTCATTACCTATCTTTATCTCATTCGAGGTAACACTGCGTTTATCACTGCAATAAAAATTTGAGAGAAAAAAATATAAAAAAAATAAAAATAAATGATGAAAGTTGTTGCTTTTTGCTTTTAAAAAATTTGATCTTTTTCTTGCGTTTTGATTAAACAAAAAAAATTTCTTCGATCGAGTATCGAGACGAAATCGTTTTGAGAAGCATATTGTAAAACTATTCCGATGTCAAACGAGTGAATTTTCGATATAAACGTCGGGCAAGAATGTGTGGCATACCTTACGCGTGTAGTGATAATAGAATCGTATTTCGGATATAAATGCCAATTTCTGGTTTCAATTGATATCCTAAAATTTTTTTACGTCTACAGTGGATCGGAAACGAGGCTTCCACGAAGGCGACTCATCTTTAGTCGTGGCCTTTCCATCATTTTCATCACAATGACGCTTGAAGCCATCCGATATCACAATGGAACTTTAGAAATTTTAGATCAGTTACTGCTGCCCGGCGAAACCAAATATATTCCTATTTTAGGAGTCGAAGACGGCTGGAAAGCGATCAACAAAATGCAGGTAAATTACACGGCGTTCGTAACTTTTTCGTTGCAAGCTGAATCATCGATGTTGATCGGGCATTACTGGGAAACAGAACCAATTCGCGTTCACGTCGGCTTGTTCCGCGTAAATACGCTTCGTTGTCAGCTTACGAGTATTTTTCCGTTTACCTGCAGGTTCGCGGCGCTCCTGCGATCGCTATTGTCGGATGTTTGAGTTTAGCTGTCGAAATATCGAAAGAAGAATTCGAAAAGAAGAAAACATTGAGGAGGGAAGTGGAAGGAAAACTAAATTATTTAATTTCAGCCAGACCAACGGCGGTAAATTTGAAAATAGCCGCCGACGAATTGATGTCTTTAGTAAATGCGTTAGACAAAGATGACTCCATTTCGGCCTCCGAAATGCAAAGCAGGTCTGTGTTGTCTGTTTTAAGAGACCATGTCCTAATCTTACGTCCGCTTCGATCGAATATTCGTGAAAGTTGAGTATTTTTGTATCGGTTTCAGATTCATCTCCGAAATCGAAGCTATGTTGGAAAAGGATTTGGCCGATAACAAGGCCATCGGCATGGCCGGCTGCAATCTCATATTGAATGCGGCGATATCGAATGGCGGCGGCGGTGACGGTACTGTCCGAGTTTTGACGCATTGCAACACCGGATCATTGGCGACCGCTGGTTACGGTACAGCTTTAGGAGTAATTCGTGCGCTGCACGCGTCTCGTAGACTAGGTAAGATCGCCGACAAACAAACCGCCAGTCAAATATCGGCTGCGGTCGACCGGTATCGGTGGCGTCACTGGTGTCGTAACGATACGGTGCGACTGTCTGTCGGATGAAAGCCCACTTTACGTATTTAACGCGTTGCTGAAATTTTTTCGTGATCAGAGCACGTCTATTGCACGGAAACGAGACCTTATAATCAAGGAGCTCGTTTGACAGCTTACGAATTGGTACATGATAAAGTACCGTCTACGTTAATTTGTGATAGCGCGGTGTCAGCGTTAATGAAAACCCGATCGATAGCTGCTGTGATCGTGGGAGCGGACCGAGTGGCTGCTAACGGAGATACAGCTAACAAAATTGGGACTTATCAAGTAAGCTGTTCGACTCTAGGAAAATGAAAGACGAATAAAGAAATAAATAATTAAATTAAATTAGATCGGATTGAATTAAATTGAAGAAAGTAAAATAAGATAGGACTTGAATAGTACGCGTTCTACTTCTGATATTGTTCTTTTTATTCAGATTGCTGTAACCGCGAAATACCATTCAGTTCCTTTTTACGTTGCTGCCCCTTTTACTTCTATCGACTTTAGGATAGCGAACGGAGAAAATATTCTAATAGAGGAACGTCCGGACAGAGAGATGACACACGTAGGAAAATATAGAATCGCCGCTCCGGGTAATTTTGTAGCTTTTTTCTTTCGTTATTAGTTTACGTTCCGCTACCGTAGAATAACTTGTAATAACTCGAGCGAATTCTCGTATTCAGGTATTTCTTGTTGGAATCCGGCATTCGACGTTACTCCTGCCGAATTGATTACCGCCATTATCACGGAAAAAGGAGTTTTTAAACCTAACGAATTGCGCGCTATGGAAGTTAGTTAACATTTTCACGTATGTATCGTTACATCGTGTGTAGTATATAGGTATACGTACGACTAGCGTTATTCTCGATACAATTATAAACCGTTTTTTTTTCTTTCTTTTTTTCTTTCTTTCTTTCTTTTTAAGGGATTAAATTTAGTAAAATGATTATTACATAATTAAATAAACGAAACTAAGTAGATATGATAACTGTATTGACGATACGTTTCGATGTAGGTAATTAGTTGTAAAAATGTTTCGATATTCTTGTCCCTTGACTTGGCGAATTTCGCGTGCGTATGATCAGCTCGAGTTTATTTGTATTTTGTAGTCGTGCCTGGAGGGCGGCTTGTCCGAAAAAAGAAAACCTGTTTTGTTTCTTTTGTTGGTATGTCTGCAAAGTGCCCCCCCCCCTCGAAATGCCAATTTAGTTACATAACGTACATCCATTGACTTTACATACATGGACTGAGCCTGGCAATGCTTCTTATCACGGTTCTCCGCGCAAACATTATTCTAAGGTCCAAATCGGGATTCTTTTTTTTAACATTTCCCATCATTATTTTTATTCGGTAAACATTTAAAACAATGCATTAACCCAATAACTTTCGAATAAATCATACATTTTTTTGATTAGGATTGTAATAACTGCACAATAAAAGTGTAATGTCTAAGGTCCAAATCGGGATGCATAAGAACGTGTGTAAATAATCTTGTCGGCAGGATTAGCATTGCCAGGCTCAGTCCATGTATGTAAAGTCAATGCGTACATCGATACCATTTAACTAGACGTAAGATTTATACGTGTGCTACGTGGCATAATGTCGAAAGTTAACGTCTTTCTTCGGTTCTCTAATTGTTTGTTTTAACTAGACGTTTACCATTTCGCTTCCGCATGATGCGAGTTGTAATTTTTCGTAACGCCGGCACCGTTGTTATGTGTACTACCATGCGTACTACGCAAATGCTAGCGTACAGGTTTACTAGTTAACGTAAGTAAAGTACCGACTACTGACTAGTCCTGACTATTGCAATTTTGCAAGATTCATTTTTCTTTTCGCTCGAAAATCTTTTAAATCTTTGATGAATCGTATTTTTACGATATCTGCTCGAAACGTCAAAACTTTATTTTCTGTGTTCACCCGACTATACAAAAAAAAGTCGCCTGCCGCGCTCAGCATCTTCGTTGAAATTGTTTTGGAGATATTAAAAGCGAAATATATCATCGTATCGAACCCTTGATACCTACTTATTGCAGAATCTGACTTCATTGTGCGATATACCTAAATGGGCTTATCCGATGTTATAGGTTGTTTGACTTTTTTAACCATTTATTTATTTATTTATTTATTTTATCTATGTGCATATTAATTTTGCGAAGGTTCTTTTTACGAATCTCCCGGAAAGCGATATAATGGTTCTGTTTCCTTATACCTACCCGAATGATATCGATCGCGCATTTCGCGTTCATACGAATATGAACCCTCGCTTTGGAAACTAAAAAATTTTGATCGTAGGTATTATTTTACGTCATTTGTTGTACTTGTGAAAATTGGAACGAAACGCCGAATAGGTGTTGCGAGCAGCGAAGCAAAATCAAGCAAAAAAAAAACAAACAAAAGGACGTATTGAGGTTTTATTTTGTCAATTATATACCTATTTTTTAAA
This sequence comes from Pseudococcus viburni, assembly GCA_033439095.1. Classification (NCBI taxonomy): domain Eukaryota; kingdom Metazoa; phylum Arthropoda; class Insecta; order Hemiptera; family Pseudococcidae; genus Pseudococcus; species Pseudococcus viburni. The sequence continues at coordinate 161,281 of JAVBJF010000215.1, forward strand.
CTAAATTCCATACATTTTTACCGATTTTTACTACTTTTTTAAACGAATTTTTGTTATTTCTTTTAAAAAAAATTACGAAAGGAATTACCTATACTAGGTATCTATTCTCGTAATTTAATGTTTAGACATTTAGTTTATAACGATTACTTATTTACAATAATTAGACGTTATCGTAGCCTACCTATGTAAGTACGTATAAGAAAGGCTAGACTAAAGGCGTGTGAGATGCGCTTACACCAGAGCAGCGGCAGCGGCAGCGGTAGCACGCAAATGCAGTGTCTAGAATTTGAGCCGCGGCCGCGATTTCGATTGTATGTAAGTTGCACGCGCGTATTTCGATTTTTGACGTTCGTTGGTAGGTAGGTAGGTACATAGGTAGGTACTAGGTAGGTAGGCAGGCAGGCGTAAAGCACCGTCTATTAAGCGTAGCGAATCCTACTAGGTAATAAGTAGTGGGCAGTGGGTACTTATTCGGGTCCAAAGATTACGAATTTGTTTCAGCTGGCCGGCCAAAAACTCGTAATTCGTAGTACGACGATAATTCTGTTACTTTGTTTTCTTACCTACTCACCGTTAGTCCCCAAACTGTGCTGTGTTGGCTTTTGTGTTTGTAGTTTATCTTCGTACCTGGGTGCAGGGGCTACTGTTTTCGACGATGAATAATTTCTTACATATTGTACGCGTGGTCGTAATCGCGGTCGCAGTCGCGGTCGTGTACACGTATCGGTGCAAGTACATACACTTCATTATTAAGTACCTATGCCTATGTGTTTCATTTACGTAGTCGTAGGTGTTACAAATAAGTATGTACTTATTACTTATGTCGTATGTACTACCTTCGTAACATTATTGTCATTAATTAAGAATATCTACCTATCTACCTACCTAGATGTACTTTACCTATTTTGTATTATTCGAATCGAAATTTTACTTACGTACCTACGATTATGGTTAAGTGTCGCCTAATAATATTCGCATCGTATATGTTCACGTATGTATTTTCGTTTTGTTTTTTGCGTTTCTCGACAACAGCTGTGTATTTCGATTTCAAGACTACTGTTTTAATATTGAGAGAAAAAAAAACACATTCCGCAAACCTAATCGTTTTGATTTATTTACTTCTTACGCTTACCCGCATAAAGTAGGTACTTAGCTACTTACTATCTACTTGCTAGTAAGTACGATTGCGTAGGTATTCGTTTTGGGAAAATTTTCTACGCACGTCGCGTCAGGGAGTTAGGTGTCGAAATTCACGTGTTTCGACCTCCCCAGTCCATTCTCGGGATCTCTAGGTAATTTTGCCGAAGAGTCCAAAAAGGTCTCTACAGTGGCTGGCAATGGCACGGGGAACCGAAATTGAAAATTTTTCAAATGAGGTACGACGCGACGCGACGTATCGGTACAGTGTAGAAATTCGTGTTTTTTGATTCGCAAAATCCATTCCCGACGAGAGGTCATTTTGACCCCTAACCTGCAACCGAAACTTTTGAGTGAGAGTGAGGCTTCCGGGATGCGCATGCATGCCTCTGTTAAAGACGCCGCGTCGGCGCCATCAGCAAGCTCCTGCGCTGTCGAGTAGGTAAGTACAGGTTTGATACTTAATTGGGTAAGTATTAAGTAAGTACGACGACGATGAGAATGAGAATCGTACCAGATGGGAAATGCTGACGTGAAGTGACGTAACACGGCGTACCATTCACATCGCGATAAAATCAAAAAGATAATATGCTATTGTTTTTCGGCGCTATGCAAGCTATGCTTATTGCCTGTGCGCGCTTTCGACTCGCACTATATAGTAGGTAATGTAGGTAGGTATTCAAAATAGGAAGAAATTATTCGATACCAACATTTTGTAGGTAGGTAGGTAGGTACAAATAAATGCAGGAGATTGGAGGTGGTTCTAGCAAGTAAACCTACTGGAGTACACTGGGCATCAGGTAGAGGTAGTTATACTGCATAGGTACCTACGCGATCACTTGAGAATTGTTGACACTTTCAAGGTGATTAGACCTGCGGGAATGGCATATTTTCTCATCCATTCACCTGCTCACCACCTAAGGCCTAGTACCCAGAAACACGAAAATATTCGTCTTGACTTCAGCATTCCTAAAATGACCTAGAATTTGCAATTTGGTCAATTTTTGACGATTTTCCAAAACGTTGGCCTGTTCTGGAAAAGCATTGGCCTGTTCTGGAAATCCATTGGCCTACCTTAACTTTTTGAAATATGGACCAAAATTCAATTGTGATCATACGAAAATATTCGCCTCGACGTCAGCATTCCAAAAATGACCTAGAATTTGCAAATTGGTCAATTTTTGACGATTTTCCAAAACGTTGGGCTGTTCTGGAAATGCATTGGCCTACCCTAACTTTTTGAAATATGGACCAAAATTCAATTGTGATTATACGAAAATATTTGCCTCGAGGTCAGCATTCCAAAAATGGACCAGTTTTTGCAATTAGGTTAATTTTTGGCGATTTTCAAAAACGTTGGCCTGTTCTGGAAAAGTATTGGCCCAACCTAAGTTTTTGAAATAAGGACCAAAATTCAATTGAGATTATACGAAAAAATTCGTCTAGACGTCAGCATTCCAAAAATGACCTAGTTTTTGCAATTTGGTCAATTTTTGACGATTTTCAAAAACGTTGGCCTGTTCTGGAAAAGCATTGGCCCAACCTAACTTTTTGAAATATGGACCAAAATTCAATTGTGATGATACGAAAATATTCGTCTTGACGTCAGCATTCCAAAAATGACCTGGTTTTTGCAATTGGGTTAATTTTTGGCGCTTTTCAAAAACGTTGGCCTGTTCTGGGAAAGCATTGGCCCAACCTAACTTTTTGAAATACGGACCAAAATTCAATTGTGATTATCCGAAAATATTCGTCTAGACGTCAGCATTCCAAAAATGACCTAGTTTTTGCAATTTGATCATCATTTGACGATTTTCAAAAACGTTGCCCTGTTCTGGAAAAGCATTGGCCCATCCTAACTTTTTGAAATATGGACCAAAATTCAATTGTCATTATACGAAAATATCCATACGCGCAACCAGAAATTATTTAAGGGAGGTTCTGAGAATTCGAGAAAAAATAAGTGAAGGGGGAGGAGTCGAATTTCAATGAAAAAATTGGGGGTAACTTGTTATTTCAGTGGCGCTGGTGTAGTCAGGGTAGTTCCAGTAGGCTGATAGGGACTAGGTATGTAGTACATAAACAGATTTGAGCAAAGATAAATAGGTACCTAAATTGAAAAATTTGCGGAATTTTTTTGGAACAAACGATCAATATACTTTTTAAATCTGAATTAGTAAACTTTACCTATTTGAATCAGTGAAATGAATTTAACCACTGAACTTTCAGTCAGAATTATTGATTTTTTCTGACAAATTGAGAAATTTATTGAGAAATCAGTGATTTTTGACGGAAAGTTCGGTGAAAAGTCATTCATTTTCAATAAAAATAATTTCACTGATTTTCAGAGGCAGAATTTCATCATAGGTTGGTTCAGGTTTAGAGAGTAATGAAATAAGTGAAAATTAATATATGTACGAATTGCCCAACTCGAGATTTAAAGGGGCAGTGATCTAAAAAACGATCAAAATATTTCTTTTGACGAAAGACTCTTATTTATTCTTTTGAGAGGAACAAAAAAGATGCTGTACATTGTACAGAAATTGCATATTTAATAATTGAACGCACTGTGTACATGTGCGGGTTGCATACTTTATCCCGGATGGTTTTTAAAGTTGCATGAAATCAGAAAACAAAAATGAATGATGCCAATCGAAAGCTTAATGAAGTTGCTATCCAGAATTTCCAAAATTTCCTATTTTTTTCAAATTATTTAGAAGACATTAAAAAATGGTGATAATAACTAATAAGACATCAAGACCAAACCATCCAGCATAAAGTATGCAACTCGCACGTACGCAAATAATGCCAAATGTGACCCGCGGCCTGAAAAGGGACCTCTGAGCGCAAAAAATGAATTTTGACTGTTTTGGTGATTCTTATAGAAAAAAATACCCCCATTTGAATGGAGCAAACCTCAAGTTCCGATCTTTTTTACTTTCCTGAGAAATCGGGGTTTAAAATGAAGGCAAAGTCCAAAAAATGTCAAAAAATTAACGAAAATGGTTTTTCAAATTCGAAAATATTCTCTATAAAGGCAACACTGGTGCATGGGGAACACATGGGGAACATTGCATAAAATGAAAGAATAGTTGCCTAACCACCTGCAAAACACGAAAAACCCGTTTTTCTCGAAATTTTGTTTTCTTCCCAGAGGTCCCTTTTTAGGGCACGGGTCACGTATTATAATGTACACAGCAGCGTCTTCAATTCTCAAATATGCAATCTCAGCATTCTTTTTGTTCCTATCATCCTATCAAAAGAATAAATAAAAATCTATGGTCAAAAAAGTATTTAAATCGTTTTTTTGGATCACTACCTCTTCAAATCTCAAGTTAGGCAATTTGTCCATATACCAATTTTCACTTATTTTATCGATCTCTACCCAACCCCGTAATAGTTTTTGCAATAGTTTTTCAAAATTGTGAAAGTTTTGTTCCCATGTAATTATTAATTTTTCATGTTGGCAACACTGCTACCCGAAAACTAGGCCCGTGTCAAATGAAATTCGAGTGTTGCGCAAGTAGGCGCCTGAAGTTCTTCAAGATAGGCAACCACTGAGGCAGATCGACCGGCGACTTACAATGTAACCGTAATGTAGCGTAGCGTAATCGCCTAATCGGTAATCGTAATAGCCGATCATTCCGCGAGCCGCGAGCCGCGAACCGGGAACCGGGAACCGCGAGCCACAAGCCACGCCTGCGCCACACCGCCAGCTCGTCAGCCCGCCAGCCCGAAAGCCTTTCATACTCGATTCTGAAATCGTCGCGATGTAAACATCTCGCTTTACGCAGCTTTTTACCAGATGGCGGTACTAAAATATGTTTCTGTTTGCCATGCATCTCGTTCTCGTCAAATACATACAATACCTACAACAAACAACTAACAACATCGCCGACGCCGACGCCGACACCGAAAATAATAATAATACCGTACTTCGGAGAGAAAAAAATTTTCCAACTTTTTCTTACCGCACCGCACCGCGCGCGTTTCTTCGCCGAGCAGATGTCGCGTCATTTTCTTTGTAAATTGTTCGTCGAATAGTCCGCCTCGATCTCGATCGCGATCTCGATCTCGACAGCTGTCATGGACGACCGAGCAGACTGAAAATTTTCACGCGCGCGATCCAATTCGAATTTTCTTTTCGTTTTCCGTTTTCGCTGATAACTTAGGTATCGAGTAGGTACATTGTACCTACATACTTAGCTACCCTACGTAGGTATCTATCTACTGTGCGCGTTCGCTGTGTCTAATTTCTTTTCTTTCTTTTTGTTTTTAGTGCAAGTTTTTCTTTTCTTTTTTTTCGATGGTTCGAAGTTGATATTGTACTTGTTTCGGCTTTTTCATTGCCTACCTATTGTTGTTGTTGTTGTTGTTTTTCGGTTAATTTTCTTCCGCTTTCTTTTTTTTTTTACTTGTTGCTATCGTGAAATTTTTCGTTACAAGTTCGTTTAGGTACCTATTCGATTTTAATGTTACGTGACAATTGACCTACGTGAATCTGCATACCTGTACACCTGTACACCTACACCTAGGACCTATCTTTTTATACCGACTGCAGCGACCGAAGCGAAGAAATTGTCAAAATGAGTACCGTTGAGGAAGTGTACGAGGGTGAAATGACCAGAACGATCACCAGAAGGACTAGTTTCAAAATAAAAGAGGTAAAAATACTTGTAGCCCTACTAGATACGTACGTAGCTGACTATTCTGTATTTTTTTCGCTTGCCGCGGCATTATATCGCGTGGTCGCCGCGCCGCGCCCGACTCGCGACAACAGCAGATATATACCGTACCTACGTGATGTACCTACTTAATTAGGTATATACACGTAGCCTATCGTACGTGTACGATGCGATGTAGGTACCGCAAATGCTAATCTGTGTACGTCCAAATCAAAAGAGCCCATTTGGCCGATATTGAGTTTTGACCAGATCTGTAAACTAGACAAAATTTTCAACAAAATTAGCCATAGATGAGCTTTTTTTGTTGAAAACTCCATTTTTTTTACGAATTTTTGAAATTAGAAGTTTAAAAACAGTGATTTCGAGAAAAATGCTTTTTAAGTTTTTGTAAGTACATACGTATAAAAAGGGTGAAATTGAAAAAATATCATTCCAATTGTTACAAACTCAATAGATGTTATTGTAAACCACCAATATCCATCTAGGCAAGTAGTTTTGAACGGCTGAAATGACCAAAATAGGCAATTTCTGCACTGTCTGAATGGGCCCTTATCCAGAAATGCCAGAAATGGTGAAAGGAAGCGAGATCTCAACTCGGGACAAAGGGGAGGTGAAAGAGAAAGGTTCAATGTATACAAAACGCCAAAAATCCGAAAATTGTTTTTTCCGACCCTAGTTGCGAAAAATCTCTATAACTCAGAAATTTGTTACCGGCCAAATGGGCCCCTTCGATCTTCGATTTGGACGCACACAGATTCTATGTAGCAGTAGGTAGTAGCCGTAGCCACGTACAGAGAATTCAGTTCTCCAAATCGTAATCAACTGATGCTTACTTGTAGTAGTTATGGTATAGGTATCTACTACCTATTACCTAGCTACCGCCGAATCTATCTATCTATCTATCTGTCTGTCTGTCTGTCTGTCGGTATAATTATTATACCTACCTACGTCTGACGATGGGCTAATCTTACTTGTCTTAAATGAACGGGAACTGCGATAAACGCGCGAATACCATGTCGACCGGCTTTGGAAATTACAATGAACGTTGAACGTATAAGTATGAAATTGAAATCTATTTGATCCGAAGAAATGGTCAACAGGTCCACAGACCATGTAACCTTTATTTTATCGATCAATGATCATTAATCAACTGTTTCGCGTAGATACGACTAAATGAATAAATTCCTACGAATAGACAAGCAGTGAGTAGGTACTGTAAGTAAGTAGGTACCTATACCTATACCTATACCTTCGTACTACATATGTACATAGGTGTGGGAAAGGTACACGTATCACGTATGGTATCTAAGTACTTAGTAGCTGTAACAATCAGCATAGCATAGCAGAATACCTATACGACATCGGCACTGTATTTACTCGTCTCGTCTCATCCTGTAGAGTCGTACGTTAACAAACTCGTAAGTCGTAACCGTATTCGTAGCACGCAAACGTGATAAACAGAATTCCGCCGCGCTGGTCGCCTGTCGTCGCGACGGCTCACGCTCGCAGTCGCAGTCGCAGTCGCAGTCGTCGAACAGATTTTTGGCAACAGTTCCATCATTCAAAGCCTATTTCATCAACAGGCCAACGTATTCCATTCTGAAAATAACCGCTGTGGCTGGCTGGCTGGCTGGCCGGCCCGCTCATACACTACACAGTACACACTCGTAATCCGTTTGTCCGTTTTCCGTCTTCAAAAACGGATGCTGGCGTGCTGGTGTGCCAGTGCCAGCGCCAGCGCCAGCACTCTGGGATGCTGCATCTCGACTTTCTTCCTGTCTTTAACGTCATCGCCATCACCATCACCATCGTCACGTACCGCGGACCGCGGATCACGTTCGCGCTTACGCTACTACGTAGCAGTTCATACCCACCACTAACCGCCGCCCTACGCCCCGCGCCCTGCGCCCTGCGCCCTACGTCTCACGCCTGTACTTTTTTATGAGTGTATGTAATACTATGTACTCGTATATGTACATGTGTATTTATGTTTTACCTGCTGCTTTGCTGCTTTGCTGCACGTTGCTAATCGCGAGTACCTACATCTACATAAATGCTGCTAAATACGTGGGTAAGGTGTTAGCATGCAGGTGGTAGCTACTACGAGTAGGTACCTGGTACTAGGTACTAGGTACTAGGTACTAGGTACTAGGTATTAGCGCTAGCACTAGCGCTAGAATATCGAGCAACGAATATTGCAACGTTGTACATACAATGTACATTACATACTTATTCGGGTACGTGTACGTGTACGTGTGCACACATGGCAAGAGTGTGCGACGGACGCGACAAAGAGCACGCCATCGCCATCGCCATTATCAACTGTATTCGTCGTAATTACCTATACCGGTATTCATTCAGGCGAGCATTCGCGATTCACATTACCTACAACATAGGTGATCGGCTATCAAGTACTCGTATAATTGGACGGATAAAGAGTCAAGGGAAGAAAGGAAGGGAAGGGAAGGGAAGGGAAGGGCGGCGCGGAGCGGCGCAACGCATTTCAACCGGATGATCCGTAATTGTGGTGCATATTCAATTTCAATGTGAGAAAACGGAAAACCAGTCGCACAAAATTCTACGTTCACATGTTACCTACCATCTTTAAAGTGAGGTTGGTTACTGTAAGAAAAAAGAAAGAAATTTTCGTGGCAACCCAGGAAAAAAAATTGGATCCAATCGGACCTAAAAAAGCGCCAAGTGGATCCAAGTGGATCCAAATGGATCCAAATAGATCCAATTAAAGACATTTTTCTCCTTGAATTAAGATAAAATTTGATCCAATTGGATCTTTTTGCATCTAATTTTTATAACTCCACTACAAAAAATGTTTTCTCCTTTACATGGCAAAGAAATGTTATCCAATCAGATCCAAAAAGATCCGATTAGATCCAAAAAGATCCAATTGGATCCAAATTTTTTCAATTTAAAGAGAAGAATGTCTTTAATTGGATTTATTTGGATTTATTTGTATCTACTTATATCCACTTGGATCCGAGTTGGTCGCACCATTTTTTGGATCCAATCAGATCCAATTGGATCTGATCAGATTCGGTCGGATCTAATTTTTTTTCCCCGGGAAACAATCGCAATATTACCTAATCGTGCATAACTCGGAACAATTAACGCCAAATTGAATCGGCGCGTTTCAGGATTTAAAAAAACAATCAATCGATCAACGATAACGAGTAAGTAACTAGATACCGATCCAGGCCACCTACCATATTTTTTAGGGCGCCTATAATTCATCTGTATCGTATGCAACAGTTGGAAATCGCCGTAAGAAGCGATGGTTTTTATTTTAATTTTTTTCACAAAAACTGGAATCCCATCTTGGACGACTAAGCAGCTGTTCGCGATGGTCCAAAAGGTAGGTAGCGCGGTTGCGGTTGGTAGTAGATCAGAAAAACTTGACAAAAATCTAAAACAATTGGTAAATTTTCTAAAACAAAATGAATCTAATACTTAACTTATAATGTCTATGTAGAACAAAAAGTAAAAAACTTTCGAAAAAGTCGATAAGAAGATTTTACAAAATAGGTAGTCGAAATTGTCGAATCATAAAACACAAGGTAGGTATTTTTTTTTTTTTAGAAAATTTGACGCAAAAATGCAAGTTTTGCAAAATTTAGACTCTACAGGCACATTCGTTATCTAGCGAACGATAAGTACCTACCAATTATAGTAAGTACATATATGTATCTACCCACGTACTATGCGCTTTTGTAAAATTTTCTAAATTCGCGTTATTTTTTAAATTTCAGTCACGTACGTAATTCTAAAAAATTTGCGAAATTAGAAACAAAAAATGAACGAAAAACGTGATAAAAACTCGGTATAAAAATTTCTCGCTGCTTTAACGTTTGATGATCTGATTACAGTGGGGGGGGGGGGGGCGTTGAAATGTCTATTTTGAACGTTCCAAAAAAAAAGGGCGAGGATGAGAAAGTTTTTACATCGGGACTTCGGGACCCGCGCTCGCTCTAGCCCGCTCTAGATGAATGACTGACAGGTATTGATAACGATAACGATTAACCAACGACCGACGACGTGTATCTAGGATTTACGGCAAACCGGTTATGCAATTTTATCAACGTCGCGCCGCTGAAAAATATTATCCGGTATATACCTATTACCTACATAGTATATACGCGCGCGGGGGTTGAAAATTTCCGTCGGGGAATGAAATTACTTATAGTAGGTAATAGAAACGAAATTTACGAATATCAGATACTGCAATATTCACACCGTGCAACGTACAACAAGGATGAATTAGCGTCGCTGTCGGGCTCGCGTCGCTTAGGATATAGGTAAACTACGTACTTAGGCAGGTGAATGAAAAAACCACGCGTGTGCGCCTCGTGACTCCAGACTTCCAGAGTCCAGACAGACAGGTAATCGTAAATATTTCTCGCTGCAGCTAAAGAATGTGTGAAAAATGATGGAAATTTTCTCATCCATTCACTTGGTTTGTTTTTTCATCTATTTTCGCCGAGGCGTCGAATCGATTTTTTCTTTTCGAGTTTTCAAGCCCTAGCCCTAGCCCTAGCCCTAGCCGTGACCCTGGCCCTATCGAAAGAAAAGTGCATCATCGTGAGTTGCGCGCCAAACTCGCCTACAGAGACGCAACTCGTATGTACTTGTAAACTTGTAGCTATACCGGGTGAATTGGAAACTGCACTTGGTATAGACAGATATTTCGCATACACACGCGCCTGATGGCTGGCGCGATACGCAGGAAGTCACCGCCACCGCCACCGTCGTTCAAAAATTACACATAGGTAATTAATACCACTGCGCGTACACGTAATTAAGGAAGTGCCTTGGTACAATGGTATAGTGTTATAATGGTATAATGGTACAATGGTACAATGGTACATGAACGTAAAATATAAACGTACACCTACACTTACGTACACTTTTGGTAACGTGCTATGGCTGCTAACTGGTAAACGGTAACTGTACATTGTACAGGTCTTTTAGTACCGACCGACCGGATACTGCTACCTGCGTTCCGTCTGTAAATAAATTTAGGTACCTACTTACCTTACTTACTTACTTGGTTACTTAGCTAATAAAATGGTTCTCCGCAGTCCATTAAATCGCACGCTGGCGCTGGCGCTGTTCTGGTCCAATAATTATCGAATAAACGCTGCGCGATATGCGTTGCGTTGTAAATAGAACCACCTACGACTACGACTCCTGTTATACTCTGATTGCATGTCCGAATATTCGCAAGTATTACTTTTACTAGGTATTTACATACCAATACCATACATCAACCAAATGCAGACTTATGGTATGAGTATGAGAATGAAGCTGAAGCTGAAGGTGAAGGTACCACCTACCTACTACCTATTCTTGTTGTATGTTACATGCTACATGCTATATATGCATACACAATAGATACGTAGACCGTATTACGATACCTAGGTACGTAATCTACGTATACGTATATCTAAATAGATGGGTCATTCTAAAATTTCGCAGAAATTCGTCTAAAATTTTTAAAAAAATTTCTGAAAAATTTTGATCAGAGTCGTCAATACTAGTGTGCCAGATAACATTCACATGCTCACGCAACTGGAAAACAAAAATAGATTTTCCCCATGTAATTTAAATGGGAAATGCCACGACGATGGACAAAATTGTAGAAATGTCAAAATTGTAAGAAAATACAGCGTTTTGAGGAAAAACCAACTATTGCATCGAAAACTGGTTCACCTTCTTATTTTGAGGCAGCTTTGAAAAAAATGAAAAATTGAGGTATAGCCTCACAATGAAGAGCCACGACGAGGACGTTTCTGTGTGCCGAATTATAAATTTGGAAACATTTTTCACGAAATCGTTATTATTATGAACACTGAAGTCAAATCTACAGCTGGACAGTAATTTTATGATGTCAAGGTATCGACTCGACCAATTGTTGTATTCTAAAATAACCAACTGTCTCTCTCAGCCTTTCGAGAAAAAAAGCCACGACGAAGGACCAAAAATTCCGTACGCTACTTTGAGCTTTTATTGCTTTTAAAAATGTACTTCATCGACTTTGAAATATGTTTTAAACGTCATAATAAGTGATATGGGACCTTTCTGCATTAAGTCCCTCATATAAAAATACTACTGGTATTTTCGTATTACTAGTTTTACCAAAAAACCACTAGTTTACGACTAGTTTTTGTTAAAAACCACCAGTTTACTACTGAAAATTTGTAGTAAAACTAGTAATACGAAAATACCAGTAGTATTTTTCTATGAGGGGTAGGTGAAATAGTTCAGCTTGGAAAGTTGCGATAGGAGAGAACAGAAGTATTTTGACTTCAGCACGAAATCAAGTACAGACCCACGACGAGGACATTTGGACTACTTTTTTAGCCCCCTCGGGGACAGAAATATTTTTTGCTCCATTATTTTCGCAGGAATATCTAGGGGGGGGGGTGATTATCTATCTATACAATCCAACCGCATTGTTCCAGCATGTATATTTCCTGAGATAATTACTCCGTACAGAGTTTTCTGCGAAAATTTAGAATCACCCAGATATGTATGGTATTTGGATTACGTAATTAGGTACGTATAGGTAATTACCAAAAACCGAGACCAGCAGTATGAGAAAGGAGAAATGAATAATAAGTAGCGTAGGTTGTAGGTAAAGGAAAGTAGGTAGAACAGCGTGGCGCCTGGCGCGGCTTGGCTAGGCGTTTTACTTTTTATTGCCAATAAGTAGGTATGGTAGTTAGGTACTTATGCTAAAATGTAGGATTGTAGGACCTGCTTATCGCACCACATAGTAAATACATGCACATCCGTAAATCGGTAGTTTAGGTACCTCTAACCTACCAATCTACCAATCTACCATGCTGGTGACACGACGCGACGCGACGCACAGTGTGCCAAACGTGCAACGTATAGGTAGCGTAAGGTGAAATGGCTCGATACGATATCGGTATCAAAAATTGCAGGGTTTCAGGGGCGCTGATAATCACTCCGCTATTCGTTGACCCAAATACCAAAATTGAGCCTCCTCGAGGAAAGGAGAGGCCCCAAATTTTGAAAAATATGATACGGATGTCGAAATGTAGATTTTCGAGGACTTTGATTATCATTCCGGTATTCGTGAAATCAAAAAAAAAAAAAATACTTGACCCTCTATACAAAGGAGAGCAGGGTCCAAAGTGTGTGTGTAAAAATTTAATGAAAAAATTGAGTACCTAGCTAACCTGTTATTTCAATGATGTGACGTAGGTGGCCGGCGTATTTTCAGCGGCTGAAATAAGCTATTATGCAACTAGGGAGATAAAGTGATTTTTGACGAATTTTGAGATAACTCAAAATCGTCGAAAATCGTTTATTTCTCGAGTTGCATACGATATTTTTCGTTATAGAGGGAGTAAAAAGCGAGTTTGTGCTACACTTTTACTCCCTCTATAACGAAAAATCTGCTTTCCGAACTTAAGGGAAGGGGGGGGGATCGAGATTTTCCTTAGCTTCTCCATGGGTGCACTTACATACATGTGGAGTTACAAACCTGCACGATAGGAGGGGGAATAGATTTAAAAATGTATCTTGACCCTGGTCCCCCCCTCCTACGTGTTCACCCCACCTCTCCACTCCATCATATTGCCACTGCTAAATAAAAACAAATGGGTAAGGTGGAGTGGGCACATGGGAAGGGGAGGGGGTTAAAAGAGTAATAATACCACCAATTTACATAATACTACTATTTTCATTTTTCATGGCCGAAAGAAATACACAGTTTCAAACGATTTTATACCTATTATCACGTTTTCAAATGATAGTACTTTCCTGATAACCCCTCTTCTTTCAGGACTCTCTATCTCCTCTGCTGATGGTTGTACAAAAAAAAATTTCACACAAAAAAGATTTGAAATTGACTGTAAAACAAAAAAGTACTGAACTATTTTTACCGCAAAATCAAATCCAAATGAAATAGAAGCGAAAAACTGTTTGTAAAAGGGGCGGAACTCCCATAAAAAAAAGTAGCAAGGTGTCTGGGGGTGGTAACTCTTAGGGGTTCCTCAGGGACCTCTCTCGACAGTTTTCTGTGCTTTGCTGGCCAGAAATGTTGTTTTTTGTCTAATCTTCTTACACTATAAGTATGTATACTGTATTCGAATATATTTGAATATTTTCAGGATATTCGAATATTTATGCACATATTTTTACTCAAAATATCCAAATATATATTCAATATTTCAGCTAAAATTTATCCATATTTTTGGTTGCCCTAGTGATGAGTGTACGCACAGGTGCGCGACCTGCAGATTTGGTCGCATCCGCACTCACAGAGTCGCAGGTATAAATAGTTAAACTATGGCAGTGTCGGTGCCAGTGGTAGCGGTAGCCAAGCGAATGCGAGTTGAGCAGGATACATATAAAGCTGCAGGCGTGGGAGGTAGGACTAACCGACTAACCCTAACAGCAAAACACTTACATAATGTTGCGCTTGTGTAAGCGTGAATCCTGTTAACGTAGGTAGTCGGTATCGTTGATGGTAGTCGTAGGTGAGCGCTCAACTTTGGCACCGCCAGCACTGAACCTCAACGGCTAAGTACTACTGCAGTTGTTCGTTCGCTATCGCCAATCGCCAATCGCCAATCGCTAGCTATACATACCGCTACCGCTACGCTACCGATACCTGTAGCTGTAGCTGTAGGTACGATACGTCTACCTTTGCGTACACCTAGGTACACGTATCAAAGAAAAGAAATCTCGTCGCGATCGCGGCCCAAATCATTACGTACGTATGCTAATTAGTATACGTAATTAGCGGATGTGTAACATCGCGCCGCCGCGCCGCACCGCCCCACCGCGTGTTCGACTGATTTTGTGTTAACAGTTGGTCTTACGTGCTGTCGTCACCACTCACCATTCACCGTTCACCGTTCACCGTTCACCGTTCACCGTTCACTTATAGTCGAGCGAAGCGTAGCGCGGCGTGGCGTAGAGCATTCGGCAATGAGCGACAACCAAACAGCCGGATAGTCGGTATTATACGCATACGTATAAGTATTATATAGGCATAGGCATAGGCATTACCGCAATAGTTCGGTAGATACAATATGATACGGCACCTGATACGTAGTACGTTCGTAGGTACATAGGTACATACCTAAAATACTTATCGTACCTGCCTATTCGTCCGCAAGTTCACCGCGCCGGTTATCGGTACTGCATTCCGGTTACGGTCCGGCCTACGATTTGAGATGCGTTGCTTCGCCTCGCTTCGCCGGCTTCGCCCAAAACGAAAATTCGTAATACATAGTTGAAGCTACCTACATATGTACTACATACCTAAGTACCTAGGCTACCTACATACCAAAAAATTGTCGCGGTCCCCGGTCAGCATCAGCATCAGCATGATGATGAGCCAGTATGCCAGCGAAAAAGAAAAATTTTCAGTAGGTGGACGGCGCCGGCCGCTGCAGCTGGTAGGTTGTCGCCTGTACGGTACGCTGCGCAATCGCCATCGCCGTCGTCATCCTCATCTTCATCGTCATCTTCATCGGCATCGGCGTACGCTAAATACACTAGATACATAGAAACTTACTTGGACTTACTTATTTCAACGTTGAACGTTTGATGTAAGTATGTAGGCAAGCAAGCATAAAAAAATAACGACGACCGCCGCCCTGCCCCGCCCCGCCCCGTCCGGCGTTGCGTCGCGTCGCGCCGAGAGTAGGGGAAAACTAGAGC
Source organism: Pseudococcus viburni (assembly GCA_033439095.1). Taxonomy (NCBI): domain Eukaryota; kingdom Metazoa; phylum Arthropoda; class Insecta; order Hemiptera; family Pseudococcidae; genus Pseudococcus; species Pseudococcus viburni. The sequence goes on from JAVBJF010000215.1 coordinate 176,820, forward strand.
GAAAAATTATTGCGACTACGACGAAAAGTAGACGACGCGACGCGACTCGATACAGTTATCAAAATCGAGAATCGCGTTCGCGTTCGCGTACAATGCGACGCGACTTGTTCGACTATCAAGTTTTACAAGTAATTAGGTACCATAGTACTCGTAGGCTCGATAGGTGGATAGGTACCGTAGATATCTACCAAAGTAATTTCAAATATTTTTATCGGGCGCCGCGTCGCGTCGCGTCGCGCCGCGTTTTTAATTACCTGCCCGTAAGTAGGAAGGTATCTGTAAAGTGAAATATTTTGTTCGGCTTTCATCGGCAATTTCGTCGTCGTCGCAACCGTGCATTTCCAGCGTGTGACCGTGCGACCGTGCGCGTAGTTTTTGTCTCGCGGCGCGACGCGACTGCGTAAACGTGAAGTAAAAGTGGTTTTTTTACCTGCTTACTTATACTTGCTCGCTTGCCGATCGCAATTTGCTCCATGCGAACGAAAGAAAGAAAGAAAGAAAGGAAAAAGAACGAGAATCTGTCGTAAAATAGGCACTACGAATACCTGCGTACGAAGCGGGCGGCCGCGGCCGTATTTGTGAAATTGGAATTGGCAGACAGTTAATAAGCCGGTCACCGGCTCACCGCTATGGTCACCGAAGAAGATTTCTACCAATCGTGGATGACACAGGTTGTAAATTATTATGCCTATCCCTGCCTTACGTAGGTACCTACTACCTATACCTACTTCTTCCGCAGTTCCCAGTCCACAGTCTCCAGTGTAACTGTAGGTAAATTCTGCACAAGTGAGATAGGCGAGGCGAGGCCCGGCGCGGCGCGGCGCAGCGCACCGTGGATAGGTATATGGATACTCTACAAAACGCCGCCGCAGTGCCGCCACTTCCATAATTATCTCTACCATCTTCCCGATAGCACCCTAATTAGTCCAGTCTAGTCTAGTCCAGCTTAGAGTAGTCTAAAAAAAAATCATGTCTCTACCTCGACACTCGTATTCGTTTGTACGTAAACGTACTCGGTTTACGTGCGAATGATTTATTTTGTTATCATTACATTTACCTTTACCTACTACATACCTACATACATTTCATACGTATTGGAGAAATGTCGTACATCTAGATACCTATATCGGTTGGTAAAAGTGGGTAGAGGTAGGTACATAACACTTTCCTACCCGGGGGAAAAAATTGGATCCAATTGGATCACATTGGATCCGAAAAATGGCGCTTTTTTAGATCCGATTGGATCCAATTTTTTTTGGCTAATTGTATTAGACAAAAAATAAAGATCTTGGAACAACCCAGGGAAAAAAATTGGATCCAATCGAATCCAATCGGATCTAAAAAAAAGCGCCATTTTTCGGATCCAAGTGGATCCAAGTGGATCCAAATAGATCCAATTAAATTAAAGACATTTTTCTCCTTCAATCAAGATAAAATTTGATCCAATTGGATCTTTTTGGATCTTTTTGGATCTAATTGGATCTTTTTGGATCTAATTTTTAATAACTCCACTACAAAAATTTTTTTCTCCTTTACAGGGCAAATAAATGTTATCCAATTAGCTCCAAAAAATCCGATTAGATCCAAAAAGATCCAATTGGATCCAATTTTTTTTAATTTAAAGAGAGAAATGTCTTTAATTGGATTAATTTGACTTTGTTTGTATGTATCTACTTATATCCACTTGGATCCGATTTGGTCGCGCCATTTTTTGGATCCAATGTGATCCAAAGTGATCCAATTGGATCCAATTTTTTCCCCCCCCGGGTGTGTACCTACCTACCTACTCTTTCACTTTGCAGGGGTGCGGTGAGGGCATATTTTTGATGAGCAACTCATCGTTGAAAATTTTTGGGGGCCTTCGCCTTATTAAATTGCCGAGAATAGAACTTTAATTATAAAATCGATAAAAATTTCAATTTTAAAGAAAAAAAATAAAAATACGAGTTTTAACTTGACAAAAATTCAGTTAAAAAGCCTCCCTATAATAAGGCACCCCCCCCCACTCCAGAATAAGTTTTTCAGACAAATTCGCCCTCGCTTCGCTCGGGCCAACTCATCACATCAGTATACCTAGGTACCTACAATTATTTAGTTACGCTTCAGGCCTTCCCCTAAACATTTTTTTTCTCAATTTTGGATTCAGTCCACAAAGTATACCAGCTCACGCCATCCCACCTCCCCATGAAGTAGAAAATATCTTGTTCAATGCTCAATGAAGAATACATAGCAATTTTTTGCAGTTTCAGTATGATTTTTTGTAAAAATTTTCGCCCTCGCTTCGCTCGGGCAATATTCATTCTTTCATTTTTTTAAAAACTAATAATACCCATTTTTGCACCCCCACCTCTTTTTTTATAGACATACTAAAGCTTGAAAAAATGAGGCTATTGGTAAAAGTGGGGGGGGGGAGAATTGGGGGGAGCACTCATCGTTGACTCGGGGGGGGGGGGTCGCCGTACCCCTGTCACTTTGAATCAGTGACGAAAAGTCACTGATACATAGGTAGTCAGAATTGCAACAAGGCGAAAATCAGCGAAATTTTTAGATTAACAGCCCGGCTTTTGCAGATTTTTCACCCAATTTCAGAGATTTTACTGACTTTTCGGCGAATTTTCACTGATTTTTCAGCAATTTTTTTCGCCGGCGCGCGTTTGCTTTCAATGAAATTGTTTTCATTCATTCATTACTGTGCTGCAATTCTGACTGTACCTACCTCCTCCAGTGATTTTCGAAAATTTTCACTGATTAATAAATGAGGGAATGTAGGTAAATACGTAGTAAATATGTACACATTGTCAGACGTGCAACTGTACGTAGAGGTAGGACGTACACCGCACCGGTAAGCGCCTACTTCTCCACACACCTTCATATCTATCTACCTGTTACTGACAGACGTCTACTCATTGTACAATACCTACTGACTACTCACATTTACCGTCTGTACCTATACTAGTACTGCCTAGTGCCTAGGCGCCTAAAAGTCTCCTGGCGTGGGCGTCCGAACAAATTTTTTTCCCGCTGCAAAATAAAAAGGCAATATAAATCGGATTTTTTTTTAAATACATATAATTATGTATTCGCTATTAGGAGCTAGAAGAAAAGGGAGGTAGAAACTTGAAGGGCCGTTGCCAATATTCGCCTTTTTGTCAAAACGGCGCTTAAGATCAGTGGGACTAAACTCGAAGCGTATACCTAGGTAACACAGAACACAAGCAAAAATTTCGAGTAGTAGGTACTCGATTGGATTGAATTTTGGTGATTTGCCCTCGGTTGAACTTCAATCGAAAAAGGTAATAAGAAAAAAAATGATACAGACTAGCTAGCATTCGTTTCACGATACGAATAGGTATACGCTGATGAATTTTTTTCGAATCGGAATCCAACATTTTTCAGTTTTTCTGTTGAGTATACGAAAACTATCAGGTACTTTCACACGTTTTCCGATTCAGACCTACTTTTTGGCGTTAAAAACGTAAATTGGTCACTGGTGAGGTGGGGGAGGGGGGCTGTCCTTCTTTCTATAGCATGGATAAGTATATTTTTCGGCTCGTAGTCTGCGTGTGCGGTCGTGTTTCGTTTTAAGTAGATAAATATACCTATAGGTACCTACCTTGTAGTTTATTCACCGAGCAAAGATGGAGAGCAGGCGAGAAATACATTACATACTTACCGATTTTCAAACTGTTTCTCGAAAACAATTCAACGTGATGCGAAAAAATTGCTTAGGTATCTCTCCAACTATGAGAAAAATGTACTGATAACTACGCGGTATCTATACCTACTACCTACTACCTACTACCTGCTCGCACTACTTTTATAAAAGTAATCGCAACATTACGAGTTATACCTACTCGTATTATTATGTGAGCCCCGGTGAGCCTATGGATGTAGAAACCACCCTTAAAAGTCAAAAATTGATTTTTGAGTTGGGGTTTCCCCTTGATTCTATTCCTTCTAAAAAGCACAAAATCAGTGTCAACTCAAAAACCAATTATCGGTGTCTAAAAGTGGTTTCTATATCTAGAGACTCGCATATGAACTTGTATGGAACCTAGTACTTAGGTGCTAAGAAAGATGTCGACTATGTTGTTAGTAGAACGGCAAACATAGACGCAACCAGAAATCATACATGAGAGAGGCTGAGAATTCGATAAAAAAAAATAGGAGGGGAATCAAAATTCGATAAAAAAAATTTAGTATTTGTTATTTTAGTGGCTCTGACGTAGTCGAGGAATTTTCTGTAAGTGGATAATACCTACATTTATAGATAGGTACAGTTTTGAGCAAAGGAAAATTGAAAAATTGCGAAATTTTTGAAACAAACAATCAGTGTACCTACCTAATACCCTCTAAATCCGAATTAATCAAATTTAGTAAAATTCCAACTTTTTGATCGGTGAAATAAATTTAGTTAAGAATCTGTGATTTTTCCTTCATCTTTTAGCCAAAATTATGATTTTGTGACAAATTGGGAATGGACTAGGAAATCAGTGATTTTTCACTGAAATATCAGCGAAAAATCACTAATTTTCAATTAACATTATTTCACTGATTCAAAAGGGCAAAATTTCATCTACTTTGTCTGATTCAAATTTGGAGAGTTGTACGTATACGTGTATTTGAGAAATGGCGTGACTAAAATAGGTACTACCTGAGCGAAAAATGCACTTTTTTTGACAATAAGGGGAAGGGAGGTTCGGGGCCCTTCAGCTCCTGTCTCGGGTGCCTCTATGCGGTCTATGACTAAAAACCTGCGAGACAATGAAAATAGAACATTTCACATTGTCACATTGAATTATTTTTCACCCTACAATTCCACTCGCTAAATATAGGTGCGCTTCGTCGATCTTTCCTGAAAAAATTTTCGAAAAATTTTTGGGTGGCTTTAGCCGGGTAACCACTCCCATGGTTGCGCCCTTGAAGGCAGATACTTACCTAACTAAGTGCATTTTGCTTGTTATATCAATAAATTCGTTAAATATTAGTTACGTGTGCGTAAACTGTAGTTTTTGGGCTAGTTAAACGCCAAGTGGTCAACCAAATTGCAAAAACGTCCGCAATACCTACATCCGAATAGGTACCTGTTTTTTCTTCCTTTTTTTCGTGTGATCGTACATGTACCAACCTAATAGGTACATATGACTGTATGTTATGTTTGCATGAAAACATTTTACAGATCGTAGTTTCGTAGTTCCTACGCATACTCTAAATGTACTTTATACTTTATGCTTTATACTCCAAATATACTTTACTTTACTTTACTTTAGTAGGTAGTAGGTACCTACTTACTTTGTAGTTATTTAAAATATACTTACGTAAAATGTACTTGTACTGCTCGTATTGATGTATATGCATTAGTATGTACTTTCATCACAATACTACACGTAGAAAGTATGGTGCATCGTCAGTTGACAAAGAATACGACTTGGGTAGTACATATGTATATACTTAGGTATTAGGTACTTCCCGTCAAACAATTTTTTAGTAGCAGCTACCGTAGCTAAGCTACCATAGTGTAAGTGTGTCAAAACGGTAGCGGCTATCAAAATTTCAATGAACTTGGGTAGCTAAAATTCCAATTTGCTACCGGAGAAATAGAATAGTAGCGGAACTACCTTTTTGCCACCAATTTGGTAAAGAATTGTTTGACGGTTATACGTATACCTACGAGTAGGTGCAGTACTTTAGTTACTTACTACTTAGGTATACCTAATCCTGAGTAAGTACCTACTGATGAGGTAGGTGCCTACCCGTTTAAGAATTTACTTAGCCCAAAGACAGATTACTTTAAAAATCGATGTATTCTTCATAGTAGAGTAGTATGTATAGGTATACGCATATACGCAGCAGGTACTTAACTACTTATTACTTACTTATAAGCACTTGTTGACGCTGCGCATCCGCGATCCAGCGTCTTGTTCATTTCGGCGTCGGCATCACGGCTTCACGGCATCATGCCGTTTGACAGTAGAAATTGCGCTAATTTACCCGTTATAATTTTTCTGCTTATTCTAATTCTGTCAGCGAATGCGACGAGTTTTTCTAAAAATAAATCTCGCTAGATAATCCCTCAACCTCGTTCAAGGTTAAATGCTCTATTTTTACTTCATTATTCTTAATATATGTACCTACATCGAAATGTTGAGAAGAAGAATAAAGCATTACTTATACGTCTTACTTACCTACTTATAAATTTTTTATCGTTGTTATTGAACTGTCATATTGCGAGTAAAAATGTTTGTATTTTAGCAATATCGCTGTTGCAGGTTCGATGAAATCATTTATCATACTCGCAAAACTTCGAAGCGGCGACTTTCATTTTTTCTGTTTCGTTTCTCTTTCTCATTCTCTTTCGCTTTCTTTTTCTCTTGGTACAGGTAAACAAACCGTTTTACCTCATTCGCCATCGTAATTGTTAAGTAGGTATAACACCCGCGTGTGCGAAATCAGTATATTCACCTAACGTATACAGATGCACTCGCTTAGCGTCCGATAAGGTGTAGGTAAGTACATATACTTACTATACCTGCCTGCCTGTCTATCTGCTTGCCCACCCTACGACTGCATAGCAAAGATTCATCCACCTTCGATGATTCAAGAAATTCCCACCTTTATTCGAATTCAATCTTTTATCAAGTACCTAGTACCTACGTCTATCCAAAACCGAATGCAAAATATTTTGAAATACCTAACGCTTTTAAATAATTTTCTCTTAAAGTATGCGAAAATACAAATAAAATTCCCCTGTCATCGGGTTGGTTAGTAGGTAGAAGATTTAGTACTGCTGTAGGTGATCAAAAATGAATGTTCGCATCTGACTTACTTATTCATCTCGAAGTGAAATGAAAATGAACAACTCGATTATACTTAATCGTAAAACACGTTTCACACGCGAAGCGACCCGCATAATACGTAGATACTACGTGTGTAGATAATATGTATCTACGTAGGTACCGTACGTTCTTCACCTGTTGCCTCTGCAGTCTGCAGTCTTACATTTAGGTACCTACCTACCTCAATGAAATCTGAAATGAATTCTCGCGTTGTTCCTGTCATTCCAAATCGCAAAGCACAAGCCACAGCGAATTACTCGCCAGTTCGTATCAGCACCCTGCACCTACCTACACCTTACACCCCATACTTTATCATTACATTGCCGACCTATATTAGGTACATTAGCTGGGTACTTGGGAAACCGCAAAATTAGTTAAAATGCAAATTTACTCGTACTATGTAATAGGTAAAATGTTCTCCTTCCATCACATTCACCTCCGCCTCCTCGCCGTTTTCCATCTTGACAAAAATTCTCGATAAAGCTCTGCGCCAGGAGTCCAGGCGATTTTCTACTTCCGGGCTTTTGAGATATCCGGCTGTACCTGATCTCGTGTCGTAGACTTCAGGTCCCTCAAAACAGTTACAGCAGCGTAGAACATCGCGCGTTTTATGCAGTCAAGTACTTAATTTACGAAAATTTCTCCTCATTAATTAATTTTCTAAAAATGTCTTCGGTGTCTTTGGTTTGCTGCTCATCGTTTCTCGACTTCTCGACTCTCGTTGTTGCAAAAACAAGAAAAGGAACAAGAGAATAATACTAACATTTTTTATACGCAGATAATGAATGACGTAATTGTTCATTCACGTTTAAAAAATACATAGGTACCGGGTGCTCGATTAATTCTGGCTCCCCCCGATACTTTTCAGGTTAAAAATCGTAAGTTGGCTACACTTCGTTCGATTTGTTTAATTGAAAGAAGTATTGCCAACTTACGATTTTTGACATAAAAAGTATCGGGGGGAGCCATAATTAATCGAGCACCCGGTACTGTATGTACATTACATATGTAATTACACTATTATTCTGTTGTTTAAAAAATAATAAATAAAATAAAATTTGTTAAGAGTTTCACTGTTTCAAACAGGGCAGCACTGATTTCACATTGATTACGTCACGACACATGGCAAAGCAAACGTCACTACGTCCGACCTGGACCTAGACGTTATTGTTGTTTGATTCAGTTGTTTATTTTTTTCGTAATCAATAAAAATAAACTAATTATAATTATTTTAAATAAAATTAAAATAATAATAAATACTTTTTGCATAAATTTCAATAAAATTATCGCAATGGAATTATCGTCGTGCGTAGCCGTGGTGTAAAGTGTGACGTAATAATTCTCGCGAATTCATTTGCGTATTTTATTTGTAGCAACTTGGAGTGATAGTAAATTAGTGAGACCAGCTATTGAGAAAAATCAAACTCCCAAACGCGTATCAATAATATCGAATATCTTCGTTATTCGTGTTCTATTCAGGTTTGTTGAAATAATCAGTTCGGTTTTTAATGCTATACTTGCTGAAATGTAATCGGCAAAACTCGTTGAAACACCTAAATGAATAATACGATCGATAAGTATGTCAGTTTGGAGGGACGCGACGCTCACGCCTTTCGAATTTCGAGAATATTTTTGCTAACCAACAGTTTTGCGGCGTCCGTCGCTGTTATCTAATATAGCGTGTGTTTGTTCTACACTCGATATAAGTATCCGCGAGATGTATTTACACGATTATTTATTTACGGCGATAGCGATAAGATTAGTGAAATCGGTCGAAGGACGACCGTTTGACTGGCGAAAGTGCTAAATACCGCACGTGTTATTGTTTTTTTGCAGACGTCGTCCAAAAAAACTACCACAACGATGACAACGCCGGCCAAATTAGTGAGCGCAAATTCGAGCGATTTGAAAAAATACGAAGACATGGACGTGGATCAACTGCTGGCCCAGCTTTCCCCCGAAGAAATTCAAATGTTAGCCAAAGAAGTCGACCCCGATGTAAGTTGAACATTCGGCTAGTTATTTAACGCGTATGTTATATTGCATTATAAGTACGTAGCTAGCTAGCTACGTAAGCTACGTACTACGAAAAATTCGTCGTCGCCGGCCGAAGCGAATTAATCGTAGGTGTGATGATATCTACGAGCGTACTTGACGAGTGTTGTGCGCTCGGTCCCGTTACCATAGGTAGTCTAATATTCGTTCCAATTACGATTACTTTCTTAATTATCGAGTGTATGGCGCGGCGCGCCTCGCCGTACACGTTGAAAAAGCGTATTTGTATTTACGAAAAGTGTAGTACGTTTCAAAAATATGGAAAGCAGGTTTCAGCGCTCGTTTCAAAACGCCGCGTCGCGCCGTTGTAGATACACACGTACGAAGATCATTTAAAAATTATAATTCTTGGCAACGCCGTTTCTCTTAACGAATGCGGTAATGGTAATAAGTAACGTTGATTGTGGCTGGCAGCGCTTCGTACTTCTGTTTTGGAATCGTCGGCCAAAATATTTGAACTTTTCCCATCAGTTTAGCTAATACTGGAAGTGGCTTCGAGAGGAAAAAAAAAAGTGCCTATTTAATAGCACCCGTACAAAATATACGGATGTAGACGTACGAATAAAAAATACGCGTCCGCGCAAAGCGGTTGTCAGTCGTGATCTTTCTTTTATCGCGATATAAGTACCTAAGTTATATGTATTATACCTAGACCTTCGTGTCCCATAATTTATTGTAAGAAAGGAGGAAGAAAACTTTTTAATAGCGGAAGTTTTCACCTCTGTTTTACTACTTCTCATAGGCGGTCCAGCTCTAGCTCAAGAACGTTGTAATTACCAGTTTATTTTTATTCAAAGTAGCCCTCGGAGCATGCGCGTTTACGAGATTGCAGCAAATTGAAATTATTGCCCCGCTCGCGGGAACTTCTACTTCTACTTACAAGATTAGAATTATTGAAGGCGAAATCGCGTCTATTTTTCGATATTACGTAAAAATACGAGTACAAATTTATGTAAATGTATATGTATTAAACGAGAGAATTTTTCAACTTTTCAGGATAGTCTGCTGCCTCCTTCGCAAAGATGCAGCTACGAATGTACCAAAGAACCCACCGGACCTCTGAACAGGAAAAAATTGATCGAACATATAAATAAACAAGCGTTAGAGACGCCAGACAGACCCGAAGCGAAACCTTACGTAGCCGGTACCGTGAGAGGCAAAAAGGTACGCCTGCTGGTGTTAAACTCGCACGTTACCCATTACCCATTACCCATTACCTATTACCTATTCGGTATTCGGTATTCGGTACATCGTATCGCATCGTATGAATAGGTATTTTCGATAACACGCTGCGCTGCGCGTGTAGCCGGGTACCTACGTGTACGTACCGTAGTCAAATTTGAAACACAACTCGCAGAACTTGATTTGGGTTCACGATTCAGGTTACTGCGATGTCGAATCTGGAGAAACGTTTCAACGACTACGGTCAGACAGTTGCTTGTTGAAAATACTGTTTGCGACGTGATACGAGTACCTAGACCTACTACCTATGGCTATGGTATCCATTTGATGGATTTATGTCGTCTTTTATTTATTTCGATTTCGTTTTTGTCGATTCGAATATTTAATTATTCGTTTTGAAATCTCAACAGTGGGTGCCTCCTCAAAATGCCAATCAAAAAGGTGAAAACGAAAAAATTAATATTGATCTCGACGACGAATACGAAGTTGCGTTGAATAGTGCGACGCAAGAAGAAATAATCGACCTTGCTGGTTGGTATGCTTATTTTAAACTTTGCGTTTGGAATCCGTTGTTTTGATTTTTTCTTTATTTTACTTATTTATTTTCATTTTTTGTTTATCTCGTAACACATACGGTATGCGGTAAACTTGCGTATGTCTAGTATTATGTACATTACATACAATGACATTACGTGTGCGTTGTTTCTGCGGATGTACGCGCGCATGTAAATATTACATATTACGACACACGTTCGTATTTGTCGTATGTGTTCGAATTCGTCGCGTATTTTCGACATCTATTTTCATTCGCTATCAAACGTGCAGTTGTCTAAAGAAACTCGAATAGTTTACAAAAACACAAAAAGTAGCGGGAAAACGACGGGACGGGGCGCGACGCGACGATAATTTTACAATTTTATTAGAGCTAACAAAAATGAATTCGAAACGTGAAACACGTCGACTTGCGACTCGGCCGAAATACACAAACAAAAACAAAATAATAAATATCAAACGTTATCTTGATTTGCGTTTGGAAAATTCTGCTCGTAACTAGGTAATACATTCGTACATTTCTCAATTAAGTCGCGTCGGCACCTACCTACGTATAATTTTAGAACCAGAAACCGGAGCCGCGCACACTCGCATCGTGACTTGGCGACTAATACCTTAATACCTTTACACCTACGTACGTACTTACGTTAGTTACCTATAAATTTTAACCAGCGCGACGCGACGCGACGCATTCTCTATCTACCGCATTCTCTTTTCAATGTAAGGTTAATGGACGGTCAGTTGTCAAAAAGTGTTGACCACATCGATCGTAGTAAGCGGGCGAATACTTCGTAAGATAGTGAGATTTTTTTGGAGGTTCCTCAATTTTTATTAATAATATATTTGTATTGAGGGGACAAAGACAGATCGGCTCACCCACATCCGGCCAAGTAAGTCGATCTGAACCTTCTGGACACAGAGCCCAAGGTAAGCTCGAATACTTGAAATATTATGCTCCATGCTGTCCTAAGATTAAGAAGCTACGCTAGGCTACTGTCCACAGCAAACGAAATTACCGCCGATCTGTTTTTCGAGGATATATAAGTGCATTTCGTTACTTACGCTACATAAATCGTCCTTCTAACGTAATACGTACTAAGAGGTCGTAACTCCATTCGCCGCTCGAGAGTCGAGACCCGTCCGGCGCGCGAAAAAAGCAAAAAAATTGGCAGAAAAGAGCAGAAAGTCTCACTTTTGTGCGAGAATTCTTCTTCATTGAATTTTATGTTACACGCTGCGCTGTTGTTTTACGGTTGTATTGTAGGTCAAGTGTTTCGATTGTTTTTCAAACAGCAGGGTGCATATCGAGGCAGAATGTGGCAGAAAGGAACAGAAAATAGCAGAAAGTGAGACTTTCCGCTCTTTTCTGCCGATTTTTCTGCTTTTTTTTGCACGCTGGGCGTGTAAATGGTTCTCTTCAGCCTGATGCGGTCTTCATTGAAGAAATGGACGTTGCTCATTTTGATACAACCGCTGTCAGACGACGGTTACATTTTTATTGTACAATAATTGTATTCGATAATGCTCAATGAACTCGTGTCGCGCTTTATGCCTGAAATTTCAAGTACATACAATTTGTTTGCAATATCGCGTTGGAAATCGAAATCTAATAATAATGTCCACAAGACGACAGTGTTACAATATTATAAAGCCGTTGAATTCGACGTTGATCGATGTAAGTCAACTTTTCTTTTTTTTTGCGCAAACAAACAGCGATTTTAGGATTCCATTCGATGATGAATCAAGACCAGTACCACGCTTCTCTATTAAACAAAGGCCAACCTGTCGGCCTGGGCTGGGATGGTATTACGAAAGCCACGCAGCCGAAAGCTTTCCCGCCAGACCCGCCGAATAATACAGACCCTGACGAATCGATAAGACGAGTGAAGGAAGACGACCACCAGTTGACCGACTTAAATTGGAATAATATAAAAGTGAGAAGAAATAATTTTCGTATTTGTATTACGTACACGTAAGGGGTATAGTCCATACTACCGTACATCGTACTACATAGGTAATTATTTAGCTGGTAACTGGTACCTGGTAGTTGGTAGATCTAGATACGAGCGATCGTTCGGCGCGTTTCTTGAATTTCCATTTTTTTCGTTTTTCCAAAAATTCTGTTCTTATTTTGTTTGTTTGTTTGTTTGTTTCTACGAAAGAATATTTCGGATGAGAAGTTCGAACAGTTATTCGCCGCTTTGACCGGAAATACGCATCTGGAAACGCTGAGCCTTAGCAATACCGGCCTTACGGACAAGACAGCCACCAAATTGGCGGACGCATTGGAAAAAAATAACACGCTGAAAGTTGTAAAGTAAGTAGCACTGCCGATGCCATGCCATGCCATGCCATATTCGCGTGTTGGGTGCTGGTTGACTGTCGTGTCCTGCCCTGTTCTGTCCTGTCCATAATAATGTTTATATCGCATCTATTTTGTTGTACTTTAGCGTTGAAACGAATTTCATCAGTCCGGTTATCGTTGTTCGATTAGTGAAATCGTTGCTTAAACAAAGAGTTATCGAAGAATTCAGAGCGTCCAATCAGGTATGCCCGCGAGATTTTTCAAAGCCTGTCGCTGCGGTACGAGCGAATGTGTCTGTAAATTTTACGAAGGTATCGAAATAATCTCCGCGATGTTGGATTTCTTACGATCGATAGCCGCCGCGCCGATATCTTCGAATCCTACCGATACCTACCTACCTATTTGTTGTAAATTTTCAAAATCTCATCGTGATGTGTGGCGGCGGCTGCGGCTGCAGCTGCGGAGCGTTTGCGGAGCGTTTGCGGAGTAGCCGCAGTACGAAAGAGTCGTGGTCATACGGATACGCTTCGACGTAGCTGCTGGACCGCTGCGAGCGCGCTGCGCCGCACCGGTCTGCCGGTATCGTTCGTCTTCGTACGCCTAAGAATGAAGAATGAAAAAATTACATCCGTCGAATTTGTAAGAAATCGCGTCCTGTCGGTAATCGACTAGGGACTAGCGAGTAGCGAGTAGCAACTAAAGCGTATCGGAATTATTTCGGTATTTTCGTCCGATTAAAAGTCGTTGGTAGCGTAACCGCGTGTGTACGCGGTACGCGGTTTTTCCTCATTTTATGTATTGCGTATAGGTGTGGGTGTAGGTATAGGTATTTCATTTGATTTGATGCCATTTTGATTGGTTACAGAGGTCGCAAGTGCTGGGCAATAAAATCGAAATGGAAATTACCAAATTGATCGAACAGAATCCAACGATATTGAGATTGGGTTTACATTTGGAGTACAACGACGCTCGGCACCGAATCGCAGCTCATTTGCAACGTAATCTCGATAGAAGTGAGTATACTCGTAAAGTCATGTTTGTATCTCTCTATTCTCTACCTAGTACCTAGCTACCTAGCTACCTAGCTATAACGACTGCGACGGCGCGCACCTTAAATCGCAGATACCAAGTACGCGTTATGGACGTTATCGGATACGATTACCTACAATTAGGTGTCTACTTGGCTTATTTATGGTTAGCAACGATCATTGCGAGTATTGAGTGCGCACAATGTGCATCTACTTACTTGCTGATGGTTTTCTTCGATAAACGTCGCGTCGTGTCGCGTCGTCGAGGTCGAATGAATACCTTTATGCGCAGCGTAGATATTACGATACATAGTACGTAGGTAATACACGTTTACGTTCGTTATTCGTATAAATACAAAGTATAATTTTTACACGCAGCTAGCTAGGTGTAGGTGTAGGTAATTAGGTATCTCTACGTCTACCTATATTTTATCTACATATCTAGTACTTGGTTCTTAGTACTTACCTACTTACTGACCATTAGCCCGTTAAAGACTAAACGTGCCTCTGCCTCTAGGTATTTTTTTTAAAAACAACAACAATTACCTACTTACCATATTCACCACCCCACCTTGTTGATGTACTCGTAGATCGATCGGAGAGCGTCGGCGCCGTCGCGGTCAGCTATAATCTCACTCTGGAAAAGAAATCGCGTCGTTTCGAAATTAAACAAAGTTTATAGCCGAGTATTCGCTCCCCTACCTAACTATCTACCTACCTACCTGATTGTAGGTAATTCCGCATCGCGACTGTTGATTTTCGAGCGTATGTCTAATTATCTATGGAATGTACGTCGCTTACTATACTCAGGTTTTAAGTCACCGATCGTAGTTTTTTTTCCCCGTAGCGAATAGCGCTAGCGCAAGACGTTCGCGGTTGGTTACGACATGACGTGACGGCGTGGCATACCCAATCGCCGTCAGAAAGCTTTTCTCCGACGCGACGTTTGCTTTTTTCAAATTCTACACCTACCTACGCGTAGTTGTGTGTGTATGTGTGTTTTTTTCATTTTCCTCCCGCGATTTATTCTCGCCAGACGAGCAATCGATGATAGCGATTTTGAAAATTGCCTTTATTCAATTCACGTAGGTCCTAGGTACATAAACTTTACTTTATGATACTTACTGTTTTCATTGGCAAATATGAACCGTCATAGGCGATTTCTGCAGCGAGAGTAAAGTAGGTAGTCATTATTATAATTCTCTGAAAAGGGTGTTTTGCAATTTTACAATTTGTTTTCTCGCGTTTCTCGTGTTCAAGTTTTCGTTTACCTATTATGCGAACGACAAAAAATACGAATAAGTATGTTTTACTTATTAAAAAAAATTGGACCAAAATGGATTTATGTACGTGAATTGAATAAAATAGCGTGGAATCTCGTCGTGTCGGCGTAGTTAGTTAACTATAGGTACCCAGACCTAAACCTAGACCTTACCGTAAACCAGAAGTTGACTTCTGCTTCATTTGCCGCCATCTGTCCCTTGTCTCTTGTCCCGTGTCCGCGTACCCGTATTATAACTGTGTACCTAACGTACTTAGACCTACCTAAACCTATGTAGATAAATAGATAAATAGATAGATAGATAGATAGTTGGCAGTTACAGTTATATAGGTAGTTAGGTATAGGTACTAATACACTATACAGCATACATACCTATTACCTACACGATAGATATGAATACCTAGGTATTGCGTAGTTAAAGGTACATATTTACGGTTAGGTAACTTTTGTAACGTACCGTAAGTTAAATAGGCATAGGCACAGGCACCCGTACACGCGTACTCCGCGTAATCAGTGCTAACCCATGTGTGATTTTTCATTTTGTCTATTGTAAATTGTGAATTGAACGATGTATGATGTTTAAAACCCATTTTCGTGTATGATTTATGGGAACCGGCAGTAAGGAAAGACGTACCGTTACGGAGTAGATTCAGATTTTTCAAAATGGTTCCACCGGTTAAAAAAATTTTTGGAAAAAAATTTAACTAGATCCTATCGCCTTACGTCTTCGTTACGTGATTACGTAGGTAAAGTAAAATCTTATTGCGATTGCAAACTGCGGTTGTCTCTCATTAATGCTTCGCCGTCATATAATGGACTAATCGCATTCGCATTACTATCCGTATCTTGTATCTATTACTTTATGTGCCCTCGAGCTCGAGAAATTTATTCTGTCCAGCCCAGCTGCTCACATCTACTTAGTACCTCTACCTACCCGTTCTTCTTATTCTACGCACACCGCGCTACGTCGTCGTCGCGTTCGATTTTTCCCTAGTCTTTTTTTTCTTTTTTTTCTACTCGCAACGATAGACGAAAATTTTGCCCCTACATAGGTAGATACTTAACTTACCTATACCTACTTAGGTACCCCACAATCAAACGAATCGTAGGTATAAGTACGTCAATTCGCGCATAGGTATACTCGTAGTACGTCTATGTCTATACTCTGTACGTACTACGTAGGTCTAGGTACGTCGCGTCGTACACGTATCTCTATCTACTTCTACATACTATTCAGCTACGGTACGGTACACAGCGGTGTATCGTCTATCAATTTAATTTTATATTGCCGTCGCTTCGTAACTGCAACCAAACACCAATCCTTTTCAAAAAATAGGATTAGGTACGCAAATTTTTTCGATTTTTGAAATTGCCAGTTTTTCAATTGATTCGTTTATTTACTCGTAGCTAATATCGGAAAAAATGTCGATTGCGGAATCGGATGCGAATAAAAATCAAATTGTATCTATACCATATGTCAATAATTCTAACGATAAGTACCGATTCGACGGTGTAGCGGGCCATATCTAAGACCTACCTAATAAAAAACCGGATGGCGCGGGGGGGAGGAGGGATCGTGAAACCATTTTTTGATCGAGTTTCTCTCTAACAGAAAACGTGATCGCTTCGCTTGGTATTATGAGAGAGTTGTTCGTTTTTCTCATCACCTACTTAGTTTGATGTTTCATAATTCGTTGAATAAAAAAAATAGTAGCCTTTCGTTAAAAGTTTCCGTAATACGAGTTGAATTATTAAGTATGGTTGAATTTTTGAGTATCCTAACTCTTGCTACAGTACGTTCGATAAATGTAATGTACTTAACATACGACTGCTGCCTATTCGTCGATTATTTTGTAGAGTCGTAAAATTATACCTACTTATTCGCTGATTTTTGTTTTTTGTTGTTGTTGTTTTTTTTTCAATTTCCATTTATCTATCCGTTGTATTGTATATCATTTTTTTCTCTACGAGCTACGTACTTACCTACTATTCTTGTATATAGTCTAATACGTAATTACGTTGGTTTGGTACTTGATGTGTCAGTCATGATCGGACATTGGTCGTATCGTGGTCTTCTTTTATCGAAATTTCACCAACGTACGTATGTTACTTTAGTATAGCCGAGTCGCGCGAGTGTTTTGAATTTTTGCCCCATAACACAGCAATTTGCGCTTGTTTGTAAGATTTTTGTTGTTTGAATTTTAAATTAACCCTTTTATATACCTAATAGTAATGATAACATGATTAACTATCCGCGTACCTACCTATACTTACCTATACCTACCGTAGGTATCTTAGTACTTAATATTTGTACTTGAATATGGTATCGATTTTGTTTTTTCTTGTTTTTTTCGAGTTGTAGTTTTACTCTTACTGACACGTTTTCTCTAAAACATTTTTTTTCTCTTTTATTTCTCCGTTTCAACTATCCGGTGCAGTAAGCTGCCCGATACGTTGAATAAGAATGAATGTAATACGTACGAGTGTCTATTTCTACGAGTATAGGCATTCGCTTAGATATATTATAACAATATCTAAGTAACGAGTAACACGAAAAAGAATATTTACGCAGGGCTGTCCTAGAACCTCGATGAAAAATAATGAACAATGAAAAAAAAAAAATAGTGGCTTTTAAAAATCATCGCAGGCTACCAAAATTTAAGCTTTTTTCGAAATTCTGGCGGATGAAAATCCGTAATATGGTAAATCACGATTGTCTCACTTTTCATTTTATAGTTACCCGGGGAAAAATTTTTATTTTAAATCATATATGCTCATATATGGGAGCATATTAGGTCATATATGCTCATATATGGTCAGACTGGAAAAGCGGCCATACTGGATCATATATGGGATTTTCAATATATGCTCATATATGCTGATATATGAACATACATGAGTTCATTATATTTACTCATATATGCCCATATATGAACGAATTAGACTAGACGTGGCCATATGAATCCATTTGTACCCAAACTTGAATTTTGGGTGCACATGGATTCATATGACCACGTCTAGTCTAATTCGTTCATATATGGGCATATATGAGTAAATATAATGAACGCATGTATGTTCATATATCAGCATATATGAGCATATATTGAAAATCCCATATATGATCCAGTATGGCCGCTTTTCCAGTCTGACCATATATGAGCATATATGACCTAATATGCTCCCATATATGAGCATATATGATTTAAAATAAAAATTTTTCCCCGGGTAGGTACTTGCAGAGATTGTAAAATGTTCAAAAACCAGACTATTCAGAATCCGTGTAAAAATAACATACGTAGCTTTCGGTTTCTAGGACAGCCCTAACCGTTACCGTAACGAGATTGAAATTGATGGTTCAGAATGAAAAAGGACGTTCGAATCTTGTATATACGAATCGTTTGAAACGACTTTGCATCCTGCTTTGTCGTATTGAAACAAAAAAAAAAAATGATTTCGAAAAATTTCGATTTTTTTCTTTTGTTAAAATTAGTTGGACGAAAAAATAATTTTGTAACTGCAAGTGTAAGCACTTGCTTCCTTCTGCTGTAGGTACCTCTACCTATTCAGCCTATGTGTACTTAATACGTATTTTTTATGATTGCAGTACGCCAAAGTCGTATCGGAATGTCGTCTTAATTCGTCCATCCAACGAATACTTAGGTATAGAATTTGAATATTTTTCTCAATTACTTTTGAATACGCTGTAGCCGGCTATCAACTTATGCTGATATCATTTCTTTGCTTGGAAAATTTCCCCTGCAGTCTCCTTTTTTTTTCCTCTTCATCTATCGCTTCTTCTCTTCTTTCTTTTTACGTGTAACTGTAATTTACGATTAGGAGTAAGCGATGGTAGGGTGGACAGTGAAAAAAAAAGTTTTTGATTTCGCCAATTTTTTGATACTTATGTGATATGGATTTAGTCGAAACTCGCCCAGAAAAATTTTCAGCCTCGCAAATTTTTTCTAAGAGAGTTTCAACTCGATCTATATCAAATACCGAGAAACTTTTTTTACGATCCACCTTACTTGATATGTACCTAGGACCTGCAATTGTACGAGTGTCTATGCTACCTATTCGTAATAATAGTTGACGTAAAATGAAAAATGATTCGATTGCGGCGATAGGCGATAGACGATAGTGGTGGCGGTGACGGCGGTGTATCATTGGGCATTGGGTGCAGCTTCGCTCTTTACGCATTCTATAAGGGATGCGTGTATTTTTATGCATCTATTTTGTTTGTATTCGTATTCCTATTCGTATCGTATTAGCTCGGTATAAAGTATATACGCATTACGCACTACGCACTACGCGATAGGTACTTGGTACTTACTCGTCTTTTGCGCACATTTTCATAGCAATAACCACTATATGTAGGTATCTATAAATGTCGACTTCAACCGACCAAGTCGACACGACGCGATTGTCGATTATGAGTTGAGTTGAAAAGTTTCTGAATTTTGAATTTTGTCGACATGATGTCGAATTGTCTATTGCGACAATTGTTTCGAGGGTTATCGCGAAGTCTCTAAAACTTTCAAATTCAGAATGTTGGCGACTTTCGACACTCCTCCTCCTCTCCACTGAAGCGTAGCGGGGGAGGTCTCGACCCCTTCCCTTGGCGTCAGGAACTTACGTGAAAAATGCCTTTTTGGAGCGTTAAAAATCAAATTTTCTCAGAGCTTTGCCCTCGTTTCGCTCGGGCACGAACAAATCTTAGTTATATAAAATATTTGAATCAACTATGCAAAAAAAAGGCTCCCTTCTAATATTCCAAGTTTCTAGTTTATACCCACTTTGCACCCTCCCAAAAAAAGCTTCTGTCGCCACTACTTGGATTTGTATTACTGTAGTAAGTACCTATGTAAGTTTTTTATTCCAAAATTACATTTTCATCAAAGTTTTTCCCAAACATTCTATGCAAAATGCAAAAGAACTTTATAACACCTGTACGACTGCTTAATATTTATGAAAATTATTCAAAGTTCAAATTTAGCGTTTTTATAGTGAAAGGAAATTTTGTGTGTGGGCGGGGGGGGGGGGGGTGAATTCAAAATTTCTCAACAATTACAAAATTTCGGACCCCTCCATGAGAAATTTCTGGTTACGCAGCTCCTCAACTGGAGCTGTATAATTATAATTATTACTGTTTCAGATCATCTGTTCGAATAGACGTTTTATTTGGACACATACCTAAAAGGTCGTACATATACCTACATAGATTTCGTACCTACGAGTATTACTTCTACATATACGTTTCTTTTTCATTTTGAGTTCTTATCATCGTTACCTACCTACTTCGTTTTTTTGTTTTTGTTCGTGTTAAAGCTATTGTGTGTAAGTTCAGAAATCGAATAGTTCGAGAGGTTCACGTTTCGGAGTTCCATTCATCCATTCCAAAGAAACGTTTACCTACCTAATTATGTCGAGCTAATAATTCAGGAGAATTGCATTTCAAAATAATAGGATAAAATTTGACATACCTACTAATTCCTTTTTGTGTGCCAAACAGTTCACTAGAAATACCTACTCAAAAATCCCCCCCCCCCCCGTGCTTCATCCCAAACTGGATTTTACATAGCTCTTCCCCCGCTGCCATTTTATTAGATTTTTGTTTCAACGTTTAAATGCTTTCATACGAAGATTTTATGTCAAATTTTCTACAAAACGAGGTGTAGAAGATTTCTATTGTGGGGGGGGGGGGGATGAGACCGATGAATCTTTGAGATTCAATTACGTAAAGAGACTTTGGAAGACAGAAGCAAAAACAGTTTTCGAAAGACAGAGACAGCGAGGAGTACAACGCAAGGTAAAAAACCAGAGAAAATGCGACAGAAATTCAGAGAAAACAAAGACAAAATGATACGAATGCGAAGAAAAGTGTCGGCTTATTGAAAAATCGCAGAATAAAGAAAGAACGTATGAAGTGCGTAAGAAGGTTAAACATACTAATGAAAATCCAAGAGAAACGGAAAATGACAATTTTGATGATAGAAGATGCCCGAGGGCCAAGTAATTGGTGCCGGTGGTAGGTACTTCTACTTAGGTAGACGGAGAAAAGATGGACAGAGTACGTACATGTACATAGTACATACCGTACATAGAAGCGATGTAGATGTATAAAGACAAAGACCTCTGCAACAACTCAAGCAACGGCGATTCTGCGCCAGGAATCACCACTGAAGAACTCGAGCTGACCATTATCAAGTTCAAAAGAAAGAAGGTATGGAGAGTACACGATTCTCTAGGTAAGAAAAGCGAAAATTTACAAGTCAGAAGAGAGTTGCGTGATGACCACTTCGAAGTTCCTACCAACCTTCGTACCAATCTCTAAGAAATGCGTTGGAGCTAAAATTGAAAAATTTTCAACTTTATCAAGTGAGGTACCTATCAAAATCAGTGTTTTTCGACTCGCCGAATCCATTTCTGGGCTTATCTTTACTACAAACTCTAAATTTCACTCTCTGCAGTGGGGGGGGGGGTCAACATCCCCCCTCCCTTGGCGTCAGAAACTTACGTAAAAAAGCACATTTTTGGAGCATTAAAAATCAAATTCTCCCAAAACTTCGCCCTCACTTCGCTTGGGCAAGAAAGAAATCACAATTGTATAAACTGTTTAAATCAACTATGCAAAAAATGTTTTATTCTTGGATTTGTTAGGTATTTGTATTGGGTTTTAAGCCCAAAATAATTCGTGCCTATGTAAGTTGTTTGTTCCAAAATTATATTTTCATCCGTTTTTTCCTTAAACGTGCTATGCAAATCACATGAGAACTTTACAAAGTTTGAATTTGGTGTTTTTATAGTAAAAAGGAATTTGATTGGGGGGGGGGGGGGGTGAACTCAGAATTCCTCAAAAAACGATGAAATTTTGGACCCCTCCATGAGAAATTTCTGGCTACACCACTGTTCAGCTGCGTATGAAAATGTTATATGTATAGGTACGATCTATTTTATTTTATTGGAAATTTTACGTGGCATCTATTTTTGAAAGCGGTTCCATGCCAGAACGAATGTTTTCGGGAACATAATTATGTAGGTAGGTATAAATATTTGCAGAAAAAAAACCAACAAAACAAAACGACATCGGGGTCTAAAAGCCACAATTAGAAATGAAGCATTGGCAGGATCGATGGAGAGGTGAAGGTGAAGGAGGATAAGTAGGTTGTTCAATGCAATAAATGGAACTCGTATACCAAATTTCAACTCATTACCTGAGAGAATTGATTGAAGATTCCTTTAGAGGTTTTGTTTTGTGCAAAAGTCGAAAAGATTTTGCTTGTGGTTTGAGGTGAAGGCGTTTTTATGTACTAGCAGACTGAGTTAATTTATACGGTACATCGCTACACACTCGTATTTGGATTTTAGATTTACTTATCGCATGGCATTACAATTACAATTACCTACGTACTTATTGCCTTGGCTACTCACCAGTCACCTGATACTAGCTTACTAGCTTACTCTTACTTACCTAATACTGAAAGCATTTTATAGCGCATGCAGTACGTTTGCTTTATAATCTTAAGTATGCGGAGCGTTTTTCGCTAGAAGTAAAGCCTTCCATCCGGTAACTTCGCTGGCTACCTACTACCTACTACCTATGTTTTTGCCAGTCTCAGAATTCGTTGCGTATTTACTGGCAGGAAGGTCTTACTTGTAGCGAAAAATATGCCGAGTATTTATATGCAGGTATTCGTTGTTTCGCGATTTACTAGCTAACATTAACATTGCACGAGCTTTGATTATGGTATCTCAATCTACGGCCTACGCACATGGCATCGCGTCACGTTGCGTTGCGTTGCACGAATGAGAACATGCACGAATACGGCGCGGCGCGCGTAAAACGTAAGACGTAAGTGAATGCCGATAGGCGAAAGGCGATAAACGATATTATTGCCAAAAATTGTCCAAGGTAGGCACGGCATGGCAGGCACAAGCACATTACATATGTACATAAACTTACCTACCTAGTTACGTAAAATGATGATACTCGCACATCTAAGTAGTAGGTACTAGGTAGTAGGTAGTAGGTACATGTGTAGATATACAGTTTATTAAGTGAAGCGTCCGCTTAAAAAAGAACCACAGTACTTAGTCAGAAAAACATTTTTATTGCAGTTTCGGCGGAAATTAAATTTTATTTAAAAAAATGATGGTGCGGCGTTATTTGTTCTGGATTTAAAAAAAGATATCAACACTTTTTTGTGTGCGTTTAAATCAAAGGTTTTCGAGCTTTTTGTTTAAAAAACAGCCATAGTCTCGTAGGTTGGTTAACCTGTTGGACTACCAATGGTTGTTTTTTAAGCAAAAAGCTCGAAAACTTGGATGATTTGTGATTTCGAAAGACACCGGGAAATTTTTCATTTCAATTTTTTATAACTGCAGGAGGTATTGAACGGCGAAACCTGCTCTGTAAGCCCTCAGTTCAGATTTTGAGACTATAACTAACATTCGCCGAACCTAATTTTCAGTCGTGGAAACGTTAGGTATGTGCATACGTATAATTTCATTCTGCTGTACGTAAAATTAGGTTTTTGGACTACGGTTGTTTTTTAAACGGAGGCTTCCAAGTATTTACTTAGGTAGGTACTTATAAAATAGGTACTTCAACTCGATCGTTTTCCGAGTTTCCTTTCCCTGTTTTTCGTAAACTTACGTTACGCGCTGCTAAATACTCGATAATAGGTACCTAAGTGATAAGGCTAAAATTATGGCTATAGCTAAGTACGTAGTACATACTCGTATATTGGTCATTTGTACAGTATGGTAATACGTATTACGTTTACCTAAATATTTATCTAGACGAACAAAAGTAGACGCGACGTGTCTAATTCATCGTATTGTCCAAATACGAATACCTACCTGTGTAGGATGTAGGTATTATGCACATAGTACTACATGTACCTACACTGTGCAATTTTTACTATGCGATGTACGCGGGTGCTGGTAGGTAGGTACTTACTTATAATACATATTACTCGTTTTTAACGAGAATCGCAGTAGATAACTTCGGCATCGTTTTTCTTTTTCGGCCACCTATACATATACCTACCTAAACCTACATTTATGTATGTGCTTAAGTAGGTACGCATCATCGGCGCTTGCGCGTGCGCGTGCGCGTAGATAAACTTCGCACACACGTCATTCGTTTTTCTTTTTCTTACAAGTAGATAGGTGGTACCTAATGGAAAATTTTCCGCTACGTACCTACTAGGTACGTTTAACATTTTTTTTTTGTTTAAGGTACACAAGTACATATTTTCAGTACCCTACCTACTTATACCTATACCTAATTACAGTAATTACCTACTCACCTACGAATGAAAAATCTGCCATCTACTTTGACACGACCCTAACGTACAACGTACCTAGACAACGGTCAGCCGGTCATTGATTGCAAAAAACAAAACAAAACCAGACCTTATCAGTCGGACGAAAAAATCTAGTCCAAGTCTTCTCTACAGTACAGTACAGTAGAGTACTGTACTCTACTGTACTGAAATCAACGAGAGTAACCAGGCATCTGCGAAAATCTCTTTCTTGTTAAAACTAAAATTCTGTAAAAATGAGCTTCGCGCAATCACGCTTGATCGCTAAGAAATTAAATCTCCAAGTACATACTACATAGCATCTACTGCGATACCTACAACTCACAGTTACAGTCTTACAGTATCTAGCTCTAGTTGCGATTAGTGCGCGAAGTGTATCCTCGCTGCTCGCTGCTCGCTGCTCGAGCACGAAAGTACGAGAGTACGAGCTACGCGCCGCCATTCTTTTGTTGTTTTTTTGCTCGCTACCTATTTAATAATTGTAATGTTTTTTACAGGTCGTTCGCGTCGTATGGGTCATTTTGCGCGACAGTTCACTGGCGGTTGGGTTATTCGTCATCATTTTGCCAAATAGTTTACGAATTTTATGCACCAGCGAGTATTTTCTATTTTTTAGCCATACTATCGCAGATAAGAAAAAATGTATTACGATTACGATTACGAGACGAACGTATAACGTTTCCTCTTTTCATTTTCCTTTTTTTTCGTTTTCGTTTTTTTTATTTTTTTTTTTATTTGTTTCCAAGTAGAATTGGTTATATTAATGAGAGATGTTTTCCCTTCATTTTTGTCGTACGAGTATTTAATCAAAATACGAATCGTTTGCACATTTTATCTATATACATACCTAATTATCGTATTTATCTCCCCTGCCCTCTTTTCTTATTAATTAATATCTATATAATTACGCTAACATCAGAAGTGCTGGCGGCAAATATTTAAACAATAGTTGATGTCTGTCATAAGCGAACACCTTTTGTTTGCGAACACCTTTTGTTTTACTTTAATGATACCTACCTATTTTAGCTTTATTAAATATAATTTTTTTCATTTTTTTTTGAATTTCGCTTATCGTTTTATTGTGTGGTCGTGGTCGTGACCGTGGTCTAGTCGACAGCGAAGTGATACGATGCGAGCCTGCGAGCGCGTGGACGAGCGAGCGAGTAGTGGTAGCGATAATAATAAAAACTTATCTACGGAACTCGGTAATACTCGAAGGAACCAAAAAAACTGAACTAAAACTAAAAGTACCTAGGAGTAGGGCGTTGATATCTAATCGCCTAAGAGTTACGTGCAATTACTTGAAAGAACACGAGTAAATGCGTATCTAGCTCGTACCTACTACCTACCTACCTACCTACCTACCTGCGTCGATTAGGTACTTGAGCTAGTAGGTAGCTTAGTAGCTTCAGGTACGGCGGTACGGTGGTACGTCTACCATAAAATACTAGGTACTAGGTAGTATAGGACGAGGTGAAGCGCGACGCGACGCGGCGTGGCGCAGTGTGGCGTTATTCTCGTGCCGCTTATTACTGATGTTTGATGTTACGTCTTTCTCTATTGCCGTTGCTGAGGATATTCATATTACCTACTTCGGTTTTCGTATTCGTAATCGAAAATTCACTCGCGAGTACTACCTCTACCTGTAGCTGCTTGGTGCTTATACCTATAGGTACCTATTTAAAATGAGCGTATTTCCGGACGGATTTCTGCTCGGCGTAACTACGTCTGCATTTCAAACTGAAGGCGCTCACAACGAAGACGGTACGTATCCATCCATATTCACTACCCAGATCCAGATCCAGATACCTACGTAAGTTGAATCGAATCGAATTCTGAATTTCGAGTTATTCCGCAACTGCTCGTCTAGTCGTCTAGTCGTCTACACCGACACCGATACCGACACCGAGCCATATGCCAGATGCCAGATGCCGCGCTAGACGCTATTACGGCAGCGGCACTTTATACGACACCAACACCTACCTATTTAGCGGTTTACCCTTTACCTTCTCCATAATAATGTTGAAATATCGTGGTCGCGGAGGCCTAGTGATTTTTTATTTCGTAGCCACCCAAATTATTCAGGATCGCCGCATATGTACCTATAGTCCAAGAGCTGAACCTGCTGAAAAGTGGCCCAAAGAACTGAAAGCTGGGACCGGTCCCAAAAGTTGGTGTATGTACCCCTATTTCGAAAATAATCGGTCTGCCGATCCGCAGCTGCTGCTTTAAAGCTCAGCGAAAGCTCAAAAGTTCACAATTTTCATGAACTTTCGGCCGGAAATACTGATGGTCAAAATTGATGTCAAATTGAAGGATTTTTTGCGCTGAATCCGAATATGTAGGTCTGCCGACCCTAAAGTGCTGCCCAAGGCCCGGCAGACGGGGTCAAGGGGGGAGAAAACTTGAAAAATAGACGATTTTTTGATGAAATTCACATAAAAGTTGCCTAATTGGCATTTAATAAGTTTAATAAGTGCTTTTAAGTATTACTCAAGAACAATCATGACTTCTCAACTTCGAAATTTTACAAAATTTTCACATTTGAGGGGGTGGGGCTACGGGTTCATCAACAAACTCATGTATATAGGCATTCGATATATCAAAATGTATGTTTTCAAGGTCGTAGAACTCGATTAAGGCAATGTTTTTCACATTAGGGGTGAATTGGTGGTACCTGTTGTACCTACCGATTTTTTTTTCATGAGACAATGCAGATCTTGCAAATTGCATTTTAGGCAAGCGAACAAGTACTTATTACGACTTGTGAAAACAGATATGTAAGAAACAAATTTTTGCGTTCGTTTTCTTTACCAAATAAAATCTACATACGTGCAGCTTGTGAAATTTTAATCCATTTTGATAGGTCGCAACCCATGTTTCCAATTTCTTTTGAGATAATTTAGTTTTGGCAAAAAAGGGTAAAAATGATGCGTTTTCTCAATTTCAAAAATTCACCATGTCCTATTGTGCAAACCATTTTCCACAAACTTTGGCTGAATAAATGTGGAATGAACTCATGTACCATATGTGTTGAGTTTGTTTGTTTTTTTCGCCCGCAGACCATATGACGCCTATAGAGCAATTATTGAGCCAAAAATGGTCAAATTTCACAGAAAATCGCACATTAGGGGGGGGGGCGTACAAAAATTTTGGATATTTTTTGTTTGCTAGTTGTTATGTGTACTTTATTAGACGCATAAAATGCAATTTGTGAGATTATGTTTTTCCAAGAACATTTCCCAAGCTACCATTAGTGATCCGCAAAAATTAGTGCCATCCTCTTACCCCTAACGAGAACAACATTGCCATAATCGAGTTCTACGACCTTGAAAACATACATTTTGATATATCGCATGCCTATATACATGAGTTTGTTGATGAACCCGTATGCCCCACCCCCTCAAATGTGAAAATTTTGTAAAATTTCGAAGTTGAGAAGTCATGATTGTTCTTGAGCAATACTTAAAAGCACTTATTAAACTTATTAATTGCCAATTAGGCGACTTTTATGTGAATTTCATCAAAAAATCGTATATTTTTCAAGTTTTCTCCCCCCCCCTTGACCCCGTCTGCCGGGCCTTGGGCAGCACTTTAGGGTCGGCAGACCTACATATTCGGATTCAGCGCAAAAAATCCTTTAATTTGACACCAATTTCAACCATCAGTATTTCCGGCCAAAAGTTCATGAAAATTGTAAACTTTTAAGCTTTCGCTGAGCTTTAAAGCAGCAGCTGCGGATCGGCAGACCGATTATTTTCGAAATAGGGGTACATACACTAACTTTTGGGATCGGTCCCAGCTTTCAGTTCTTTGGGCCACTTTTCAGCAGGTCTGGCTCTCGCACTACTATAACTACATCTACCTATCTAGGTGCTATGCTGTGCTGTACTGTACTGTACTCCAGTTCAAGTACTTACTCGAGTAGGTATCCTAATTTGATGTGTATTTTGCGCGTTTGTGCAAATATTTCGCAGGCAAAGGGCAGAGTATATGGGATCGATTGTTGAGCGAACGCGCAGAACTCGTGAGAGATGGGAGTGAAATTGGCATCGCCGCCAATTCTTATCATTTATTCAAAGAGGATGTGCGACTAATTAAAGAGTTAAAAGTAGGTACATTATACCTATACCTAGACCTACACACACCTATTGGGTAACGAATTTTCAACGGAAAAAAAAGTAAGTAGGTACCTACCTACGTACGATACAAAATATTTGCGAGGCGCAATTCGTAGATGATTGCATTGTGCACGCGTATGACGCGCACTAAAGTAGCCAAGTACACAATGTATGTACTTGTACATAGCTACGTACCTACAAAAATAATAGGTACTTATCTACGTTCGGCATTTGGGTGGATTTAGGACTGTATAGGGATCTATTTATATCTACTCGTATATAATAAGTAGGTACCTATTATACTTAATACGTATCTAGGTACGTAAACGTATTAAGTAGGTAGTAGGTACCTAAGTGCGCTGTATTGTCGTGTTTTCTTCATTTATATAGGTACCTAGTACCACCTACAAGGTTTTTTTTTTACTTATGCTCGTAGTTCGACGCGTACAAATTCTCGATCAGTTGGAGCCGTATTTTACCGGACGGAAATATCAGCAATATAAATCAAAAAGGCATCGAACATTATGCAAGTTTAATCGACGAACTCGTACAGAATGATATTACTCCGATGGTAAGTTGACACGCGGCAGTCGAGCCAACCGATAGCCGACCTAAGCAAAAACATTACGGAGTCTGTTCCACTCGCGTTCCGAAGGTTTTTGCCGACAGGAGGGGGAGAGTGTAAAATCTGTGAAAATTCCAAATCAGATTTTCAATTTTCCTCCTCCCACAGTCGCACCTCATTAGCTCTCTCATTGCTGGCACATTCTTACCTACCTACCTACCTACGATACCTATTGGATAATTGAATAGGTATCTCAGTACCGCAAGACCTACGAACTTGTAAAATGGGGGTAAAAAAAAGAAAGAAAGAAAGAAGAAAAATAGGTACCTAGGTACAAACGTTTCAGTACAGGTGTCTAGTACCTTTTGGTAGTAGGTAGAGTTGACGCAATATCGCTTCTTTTTTTTTTAAGTTACCAACAGACGATAGGTAGGTACTTGGACTGTCACCAAGCTGATGAACGTTACGCTTGTTTTGTTTCAGGTGACGTTGTATCATTTTGATTTGCCCGCTAAATTACAAGAAATCGGAGGCTGGTGTAATCCTCTGCTGATAGATTATTTTGTAGATTACGCTAAATTGATGTTTCAATCGTACGGCGATCAGGTGAGTGGGGACTGGCGAGTGTTTAGATATACCGTTGGTAGTCGTAGTGACGCGGAGCGGCGATATTTGTGTCGCGTCGTAGGTCTAGGTAGGTACCAGGTACTAGGTAGTGGCATGAACTAGGTACACCCAGATGGAAAAAAAGAAGCTTCGATGACACCTAGCACCTACCTACCTACCTACCTACCTTTTTTTTTTTTTCGTGCAAACCTACCTACCTACCTTAATCGCAAGCAACAAAATTATTAGGAATTTAAGAGTAGGCAGTTTTCCGAAACTGCTATAGCCTTAATAGCCTTTTGCAAATTTTACAGAAATCGCAAAAAACTGTAAACTGTATAGAGTATACCTACCAACTACCTAACCAGAATTTCGAGTGATTTTTTTTCATCTACGGGAGGCAAGATTTACCGACCTACTTCCTTTTTCTATTGATGAAAAAAAAATTGGGCAGTAGGAACAATAAATTTGCAGTTTTTTGCAATGTCTGTAAAATTTGATAAAGTGCAGTAAGGAGGTAAGAACATTTAGAAAAATTAGGTACGTACCTACTCCTCTATTGCGTGTCTTGATATTTTAACGAATATATAGGTATGGTATATTGTAAGTGGTAAGTGGACGTAGGTATATGGTGCTTACCTGCTTACCTGCTTACCTGGGTATGTAATGTTAATGCAGGTAAAATGGTGGACAACGTTCAACGAGCCATTGGAAATAGTTCACGGATATGCTAGTTGCAGATATGCTCCTTATTTATCGCTTGAATGTTTCGACGCGGATTACATCGTCGGTCACAATTTATTGAAAGCACACGCCGCTGTTTATCGAATGTACCGTGAATGCTTCTACAACCGACAACAAGGTACCTATAAGAAAGTAGAAAAAAGGTACGTCTACGCAGATGTACGATACAAATGCTTATACGTACGTACGTAGCACGTATACCTATGTACTTAGTACTTACATATGTACTCTCTCATTGTGAATCAGTGAAAAGTCATCGATGAATAGTCAGAATTGCAGCACAGCAAAAATCAGCAAAATTCACTGATTTTCCAGCGAATTTTCACTCGATTTTTCAGCGAATTTCATAAATTTCACTTAGTTTTTAGTGGATTTTCCATTGACTTTTCTCACTGATTTGTTTTCAGTAAACAAAAATGTCACTGATTTACTCCTGTGCTGCAATTCTGACTTTTTCTCAGTGATTTTCGATAATTTTCACTGATTTATAATTGAGAGAGTAGGTATGTACCTACAATGTACGTCCTTACTCGCGCGGTTCCATTTTACGAATGTTTACTTCTCTACTTACGTTACTCTCTCATTCCGGATCAGTGAAAAATCACTGATAAACAGTCAGAATTGCAGCGCAGGAAAATTTCAGTGATTTTTCACTGATTATTCAAAGAATTTCACAGATTTTTCAGTTAATTTCATAAATATCACTGAGTTTTCAGTGAATTTTCACTGATTTCCAGTGATTTTCTTTCAATGATTTCTTTTCAGTGAAAAAATTTTCACCGATTTTCTCCTGTGCTGCAATTCTGACTGTTTCTCAGTGATTTTCGGTAATTTTCACTGATTCATAATTGAGAGAGTACGTAGATAAGTACGCCCTGTTCAGCCGATTTACTTAGTAGCAGGGAATTATATGCGTAAGGTACTTATAGTACTTTTACCTGCATATGTATTTGGCCGGTGTTTCAGGTAAACTATCGATAATACTATCCGGAATGAATTTCGAACCGAAATCCGAACTGGAAACTGACAGGCAAGCTGCGCAGGTCGCTCGTCAGTTCACTGTAAGTCGAATTGTATTCTTCTGTAGCTTAATAGGTTTAGGTACCAAGACCAACATACGTATGTAGGTACAGGTGGTAAGTAGGTATAAGGTATAAGGTACCATCCGATATGGGGTATTTGCCTTTGTTTTTCGCACTGCTACCTATTCGAGTACCTATTTATTTGGTTATGGTTATTGCCGTCGGCGTCGTCGCGTCGTTCGGTCGCGGTTGACTCTATACCGTAAAATGAGTGCGACACTTCGTACGGCTCCCGGCTCGTACGTCGCGTCGTAGGTACCCAGTCCCACGGGCCACAGGCCAGGGGCCACATACGCTTTCTAATTTCAGCTACTCGTATCTGCTTATTTACAGATGGGTTGGTTCGCTCATCCGATTTTCAGTCAACAGGGTGACTACCCGCCAATCATGAGGGAATTGATAGATCGCAATTCCCGAAACGAAGGAAGGAGTAGGTCCAAGTTGCCTCGATTTTCACCGCGAGACATTGAGCAAATTAAAGGCAAGCTGTATGACTGACTAAATTTATCAATCGGACTATCTAGACCTACATATCGTATACTTACTTACGGTATCTCCGCGGCGTCGCGCCGCGCCGCGCCGGACCGCTGCGCTTCGCTGGTAATTTCACACGTTTGCAATTGGCATTGCCATTGCCAATTGCCAATATGGTACCTACACCTACACCCATGCCTACACTACACTACACTATATCTACTACCTATACTACCGACAAAATACTATGCGTATGCTATACTCTATACTCTATAGTCTATAGTCTATACCAATATGCAGTGCGTATGCCCAAATGTGAATTGGGCGTACCTACCTACCGCGATTTCATTTTGATGGCGACCACCTTAGCAGTTGAGGTTTAGTTTAACGACATATTTTTGTACTTATTACCACCTATAGGAAGTTGCGACTTTTTTGCATTCAACCACTACACCAGCGCGATCGTATCTCCACTTACCGATGGTCAGTCGAGCACGTTTCGTATGCGCGACGCCAAAGTTTTTTTGCAATTCAGAGAAGAGTGGCCGTCATCTTCTGCGCATTGGTCCAGAGTAAGCATAAACGCCCGAAAGAGTGGCTCTTACTTTTTACATTTTTCGAGTCGAGTCTGCAATAAAATTTACCTGGCTATACCTAACACCTAATACCTAATACCTATAATGTATTTTCCTGCTGTTTACCTGCGCCTGCGCGTCTACCTACGCATATACCGGTA
The DNA here is from genome assembly GCA_033439095.1 of Pseudococcus viburni. NCBI lineage: Eukaryota > Metazoa > Arthropoda > Insecta > Hemiptera > Pseudococcidae > Pseudococcus > Pseudococcus viburni. The sequence continues at coordinate 209,714 of JAVBJF010000215.1, forward strand.
ACAATCCAGGTGGTTCCGTCCGGAATCAAAGGAATGCTATTATGGATAAAACAAGAATTCAATAATCCATCGGTGTACGTTTACGAAAATGGTTATTGCGACCAAGGCCAAATTCGAGACGTCGAAAGAATTAATTTTTACAAGGTAAGTTGGTACCTAATACCTCCCTAAGAGTAGGTACATATATGGTACCTTTAGCTCCTACCTATATCGTAAATTACGAAAACTATAGCATAGGCTCCCGGTGCGGTGTGCAAAAGTGGCAGACAAATTCTGCATCTGCCCTTTTCAGCTCTTTTCTGCCGCAGCGTTGCGCAATGCACTTTGGCATGGGCCACTCAAAGCAGAAAGTGGCAGACACGCGAAACTTTCTGCTCATTTCTGCCGCTTTGTCTGGCACTTCTGCACGCCGGGTTTAGGTTGAGGTTTGTATTATGTTTATTTACACCCATTATATATGTACATATATGGGCGATTCTACGCAAACCACACATTTTGGCGTACATGTAAAAATTTCGTGTACAGCACATTAACGAAATGTTTGAATATAGCTGGGTCAATCGTAGTGACCCCCTCTACCAATTTCATAAATTGTAATGTGTCCACCCCTCCCCCTGCTGTTATAGAGCCTCCTTAGTGAGCAAAATTTCCATCACCGTGGCTGTACCTAGCACACCTCGTTTTTCAAAGTTATTTTTACGCCCAGCAAAGAGTGCTGGAAGTTCCGTTCTCGCGACTTGGTTTCTTCTATTCCTTACACCTGTACGCAGATCAAGGTCGAAACAAAATTAATTTTAGTGACAATCTCAAGCTCTGAGGTGGCCTTAAAGCTCTGTAGCACGAGTTTTGTTCCTTCACCTTCGTCAATTTTCATTGCTCGTGTATGGCTTACTGTAAATATTTTTCGCGGATGTATGAGTTAACATTTCTTTGGATGCTGGTCCAAAATCTCATCCGCTGATAAAAAATCAAACCTGAGTTACCCTGTCCCTTATATCAAGATAAATCAATAAAAAATGCCGAAATTACTTTTTTTCCTTCTATCACCGGTGGGTCATCAACTGAAGGAAATATGAGCTGATGAGATAAAAAAAATACAAAAAAAATATCGTTTGGCAAGTACATATTAGTTCTGATTATGTTGAAAAATTTTTTTTGAAAGTACATATGTTGAGTGATTATTAGGTATAATCATTTATTTAACTTTTTTTCATCGACGTGGCTAAAAATTTCTTTTCCTTCGCCATGGTTGCTTAACATGGCTTTTAGGTACATAAGGCATTTTTTTATGTGAAGCTGAATTTGACCCAACATTATTAATGAGGTCTTGGGTTCATATCCAAGCACTTCCCCCTAAAAAAAAAGAAAAAAAAAAACATTTTTTTTCAAAGAAAAAATCATTTTGAAAAAGTGTGTTTTTGATAGAATTACCCATATATGTACTATATAGGTACTTACCTACAAAATTAATTACGATAGATAGGAAGTAGGTAGGTAGGTATACTTACACTTGAACTACGTATGTATGCAGATGTATTTGGGAAATCTGTTGGAAGCGATTGAAGAACACGATGTCCACGTTATTGGTTACCATGTGTGGACATTGCTGGATGCTTTTGAATGGTTGAATGGTTACAGGTGAAGTACTCACTACCTAGTACCTAGTGCCTAGTACCTACCATGAATATCAGAACCTGAACCTATACCTATACCTATATACCTATATGATTTTTTACGTACGCAGTTACGCTTACGTAGGTATACTTAGATACCTAGCCTACCTTACATACCTAGTGTAGGAACAGTGGTACGTAGCAACGGGCAGCAGCCCGTATAGACCTACTTTTTAGGGTGATACGTTAGCTAGGTACCTAGTTAAGTAGTTGTAACGAAAATTGTAGGCTTTTTACCTACGTTCTCGTTTTCGTCCTCACGCTTTTTATTTTGGTATTACCTATTTTTCTTTGTACTTATTTTTTGTTTTTTTAGTCATAAATATGGAATCGTGAGCGTAGATTACGATAGTCCAAACAGAATAAGGACGCCAAAACTTTCAGCTTTGTTTTGGAAACAAGTTTGCGAAAACCGTGTCATTCCGCAAGCGCAAGAAGAATTCTCATTTCCAATAAGTACGACAAAAAAATGCACTTAGGAAATGATGAGTACCTACCTATACCTGTACCTATAAATCAATTCGAGTTCATCGAGCACATAAATAGGTATTGTGATAGGTTTTTTTCTTATCGAAGGAATCTTTCGCAAGTAGATACCGCAATTATTAATTGTTCACTATCTGTACATCTGTCACATGAGCCTAATACGCTACGAATATACCGTACGTACTGTACAAATATGTAGATCTAGGTACTTGTTTTCTTACGTCTATTATAGGTAGGCAGGTAGGTAGGTGAATATCGTAGCATAATAATTTATTTGTGTTTTAATTGAATACCTAACAGAATGAACGAATGAATAAATAAATAAATAAATAAATTACCTATTTTATTTTACGAGTACTTACCTAAATAGGTAATAGGTACCTAATGAATTTAATTTTTTAATTAAAAAGTTAAAGTGAATTTAAAAGACAATTGTCTCTCACGTTAGATACTGTAGGTAGTGGGATAGAAATACTTACGAGTATTACCTGCACTTACCTAACGCTTCTGGTCGGAAATTGTACGCAAACAACAACTTTTTTTTTAAAACTGCAACATTTGAAAAATTTTATATCAAAGAGTCGAAAATACAGGAAAATACGCCATCCGTACGTATCGCTGTGTCGGTATCGGTATCTGTATCGGAAATTGATCAATTTTTCGTACACTCCGTTTCTCGGTTTGCTGGCTGTTGGCAAGAGCCAAAATCGTCGTTCAACATTGAACTTGAAAGCGTTTGCTGGTCGCGCCGCGTCAGCAAGGAGAAGGAGCAATGCACAAAGCAAAGCGATAATTGAACAGGTAGTAATTAGGTTAGGTACTAGGTAGTAGGTACAGGCTTTTCCTTATTTCTTGCCATTTCGTTTTAAAAATTCCATTAAGAGATGTACCTACTCGATAGTATTTGGTTTGCATACTCTGTCGTCTGTACCTACTATACCTACACTGCAACTGAACCGTGTTAAATCAAAAGAGACCAAGCGACAAATTTGAGAGTGCTGAGATTTCAACGTATTTCTCACTAGGAACACAAAATAAGCTTCTGAACACGTAAATTACTGATAGATTAATGTTACCAGAGTTCATATTTCTCATACTTATTATCCCTTCTTCAACTTTTTCAGAAGTTATCGTACTTTCAAGTTTGTTTTTTTGGTGAAATTTTTGATGTCGCTTGGTCTCTTTTGATTTAACACGGTTCAACTGTAGCTGTACTACCACCAAGTACATTCATACTACTACAACCGTCATGCGTCACCTCCACCGCCACCCATATATGATACAGTATACCTGTCCTGTACGGTATACAGAGACAGACTCACGTTAGAAATACCGCACCGACCGTACACAAACACATAGTTACCTGAAGCGACGCGCATCAACAAACAAACTCGGTAGATGAATGCACTAACGTAGATATAGGTAAAGGTACCTAAGCTTAAATATAAGTACATATAAGTATACTATACATACAATCAGCACCAGCTCAACGTGTCCCTGGTCAGGGCCGCACCGCGGGGGGGGGCTTAGGGAGCTCGAGTACCCCCTCCCCAGCACGAAAAAACGATTTTCTTATCATAAAAATGTCGAAGAAGAGTATGATTTTTTGAAAAAATTTCGCCCTCGCTTCACTCGGCCAGTATTTTAGTAGGTACCTACCTAAGTGCTTATTTCTCGAATAAGTAAGCATACCACTCTCTAAACTTAAATCAGTTGAATTTGCAGAAATTCTGTATTTTTTATTCAGTGAAATGATTTTCATTGAAAATTAATGATTTTTCACCAATTTTTCAGTCAAAAATTACTAATTTCTCAGTCAATGTCCCATTTATCAGAAAAAATCAGTAGTTTTGATTTAAAAAAATAAGAAAATCACGGCATTTTACAATTTTTTTTCATCTGCCTACTGAAAATACCACAACTACTCCAGCCCCACTAAAATAGGTAACATGTTATTTCTTTTTTCATTGAATTTTGACCCCCCCCCCTCATTTTTTTCTCGAAATCTGAGCCTCTCACTTACACAATTTCTAGGTATGGCAAGATAGCACGTAAGTAGCTAGGTACCTATTATTTACTATAGCACTATAGCGCCAAGCGCCAAGCGCCGTCGCGTACGGTACCGTCGTGGCCGTAGCCGTTGTTCATTGAAAGCAAAAGCTTAAGGCGCGAAAAGCGAAAAGCTGAAGTGAGCCGAGTCGAGGCGAGTTGAGCCGAGCCGCGTACGCGTACGCGTAGTGTGAAATTGAAGCCGACGACAACGACCAAGAGCAAGAGCAAGAGCAAGAGTAAGAGCAGCACAGCAGTTAGTTGTTTTCGGTTCGTTGTTGGTGCCGATCAGCGTTCGCCGTTCGCCGTTGCTTGTTTTACTCGTAGTCATAGCGTCGCGTCGTGTCGTGTCGCTTCGCGTCGTAGCGTACCAATTACTAATACTTACCAACCCTAAATCTATTATCTGGTGGACATCGGATCGCTGATTATTTTTCGCAAATACCACATACCTAATATAGAGTAGATACCTACCTATACCTAATTACCTACCTAGGTATTTTTGTTTTCGTACCGAGTATGTAGTTTTGAGTTTAATGGTACCTAGACCAAGGTGTCTCGGAGTTGGACATACCGTAAGTGTAAGTGTACTTCATACATGCTCCTAAGTACCTGTACCTGTAGCTGTAGCTACATTGGAAACAATTAGGTACATGGGTATTGCGTCGCGTCGACATTTTTCTACTTTTCTTTCTGTTTCTGTTTGCGTTTCGTTTTTCAAAATCTGCTCGATTCTGATTAGGAACGAGCTACATTTCTCACTCGCAGTAGGTTAACCGATTGTGCTTCTTTTTTTTTCGTTGCCTGTACCTACGCCGGCCACGCCGTTCACCAATTCCTCTTCCTACACCTAGCTGAAGCTAAAGCTAAAGCTAAAGCTAGCCGGTGCCGGGGTGCGTAATCCGAAATTTTGGACAATTTACGACTACGAGTGCGAATTCGAATGTAGATACCTACTTGGTTGGTGCGAAAATCGCGAACCGCGTTCTCGTAATGTGAATACCTACACCTGCCCTACATGTTAATACCTCTTTGGATTGTGATTCGATCGTGTTATTCTCGACTTGATTTACCTATCTTCTCGTGAATTACAACTTGTCCAAGGCGATGTACGAGTATTTCAACAAAATGTCGCAGTCGCAGTCGCAAATGGTCTCTTTTATCAGCTACTTTTTACTGCTATTACACGGCGGTGTATTTGTAACCGTAACCGGTCAACGCAGTACCGATGATTTACAAACTAGGCTCTCTTTAAGTACTGACCTATCCGAAGTAAGTGTTGATTCTTTTCAATTCGACACGATTCTACAAATAAGTACCTAACACGACACTCGTACATAGATAGATACCTAGCTAGTAGCTACCTAGTACCTACTCCTAGCCGTAGGTACCCACTTTCCACTTCCCCTTGGAAGTTCACGTAATCGTACGTAATATATGGTATTTATACCTATTTACATACCTACCTACCTACCTAGTGTATGTGACAGCTGCGGTATGCGAAGCGATTGAATTTCCAGTTGGACATTTGTGATTTGTGATTTGTGATATACCTTTTACTTTTTTACCCACACCCACACCCACACCCACGCCCATCCTCTACATATAGGTACGTTGGGTTTTCGTTTTAATTCTCAGCTGACATTTTTTCCGACGACGATTGACGGTGCGTTTAAAAAGGTACAAACTATGTATATGTACCTAGACCTACAAAGAAAAACTACGTATTCGTTCACCCATATACGTAGACGTAAGTACGGTACCGATCTAACTTTCGTAATGTGAAGCGCCGGCGCCGATCACATTTACAATGCAAAGTGAACTCGATAGATAGGTTTAAGGTAGTAGGTAGCCAAGAGCTAAGATTTGGGTACCTATTTGTGCGTAGTTTGTGGATCCAAGTACAGAGGTAGGTAGGCATCTAATTGAAAAAGCAAAAACAATACAGTTTTACCTACTACTACGAGGAAGGAGTCTCATTCACAACAACTATCATAGTATCGCCTAGGCTACCTTTTTTTTGTTTTTTTTTTTGTTTGTAAGGCCGCCAGACCCATAGATGAGGGAATTTTATTATCGTTATCCTAATACAATTCCTTCCTACCGCTACATAAAGTACTATTGAGCTACTGTGTAGTTTCTGTCTGCGACTATTTCGTAGCCGTAGCCGTAGCTGTAGCTGTACGTAGTGTTGAGCAAATAGCGATGAATGGATGCGAGGCGCGAGCGCGGTGCGGCGTGGCGCGGCGTTCGCCGTCGCATTGATCGGTTTTCTTCGTAGGCATTCGAATGCGAGTAGTAATCCCGACACCGCAAACCGTTTAACAGCGGCATATCATCACACTGTCTGCTCAGTAGGTAGTAGGTAATAGGTACCTACACCTAAACCTACCAAATACTTTCCTAGTAATATTACAATAAGTATTACAATTATTAAGTACATATATATAAGTAGGTACATACACGTATGGACGACATTCTTCGCCTCGTAAATCACCTTCGCCTTGCCTTTTTGTTTCAAACTGACCTTTTTTTTTTCTCACGCTTTATTTTCTTGAAAAATAAAAACACATACGCGTAGATGTTAGATACCACGCGGCTCCCGGCTAGCGGCTCGCGCACGTGGTGCTTACTGCTTACATGCGTCGAGTGGTCAAGTTTTCTTTTCATTTCGACTCTGTCTAGTGTACCTATTTGTGCATGTAGCAACCCAACAGCCACGACTACGTTACTACACCTACACCTACCTACCTACCTACCTATCTACCCACCTTTTTTAAAAAAAATATATATATAAAAGCGTTTATTGGAATAACTGGGTAGGTACATTTTTCCAATACTCGCACCATCCCCTTACTTACCAAAGCCATATAAAGGGAGGGGAAGGTGGCGCATTGAATAGTGAGGAGACAATCTTATAGATATAAATACGAGTGGAGGAATTAATTTAACTAAGCAAATAAGAGAGAGAAGTAAAATGAAATAAAGAAAAGAAAGGAAGTAAAATGAAAATAGTTAGACAATAATTAAGTGAAAGAGGAACAAAACAAAAACAAAAACAAAAACAAAAACAAAAACAAAAACAAAAACAAACAAAAAATATTTTTAAAAAACAAAACAAGAAATAGAACAATGAACAAATTAAACGACGATAATCGTGTTAATCGAAATAGAAGAGTAAATGAATCGACCGACCTACCTACGTAGCGTACATCCTACCGACTGAAGCACTGTTGCAAACAATACAGTATTATGTAGTTCTTAGATGTAGATAGGTATTTGGAAAAGCACCCCGCCATTGATTTCCATCAACCCTGGCAGACGCGAGATGCGGTGCGATACGATTATCGAACACAGATAATTATATAGGTATTCGTACATGTATGTGCTGTACATATAAAATATGTACCTACACGCGCAGGCACAGGTACAAGACGCCGACACCGATATCGATGCTGTAATCAGATCCCCTGATTCTACTCCCTGAAAAGCCAAAATCCGGTGTTACCTTTATCTTCCACAAACTTTCAGCCCCCTAATTCAATGGGGGGGGGGGGACATGAACCTGGTACAGCTAGTGGTGCGTGTTTTAAAATAGGGTTTTGGAATTTTGGAAATCTCGCCCTCCAACCAGGTACATTCGCCTCTAATAGACATAGTTTTCCGTAATTTTAGCTCACGACGTCAAATATGTAGGAACCGTGCGCTTGGTTTTTCTTTTTTCCTACGGCATTTAACATAGAATGACGTGCTCTAAAACAAAAGCAATTTTTATTTTTAAAAGAAAACATTAGACGTGAGGAACTATGCTAGAGAAGTTCAGAGGAGCCTCAAATTAGGTCGGTATATTTCAGCCACTTAAGTGACTGAAATATACCTGTTATTTGAACGATTCCCACCTTGATTCCTCCAGCCCAAAAAGTTTATCTCTAAAAATCAAAATCGAGTCGTACCTATCCACTGTTATTTTTCCTTAATTTTTTTTTTCAATGTGTCATATTACATGTTAAATACCATAAGATAAGGGACGGCTCAGATAATGGCCCCCAATTGATCTAGGAGGTTAAAATTTTAATTATCACTTTTTTTAGAAAAAAAAGAACGACTGCAGAGGATCAGATGTTCAGGATAAATTTGGCCGCGTTATACTTAAGAAACACCTCACACATATGCCCATATCCATATCATACGAGAACCTACAAATACGTACTTGACGTATTTACGTACCTATAGTATCGATTAGCTTGGAAAAATATGCATTTCATTTGTACCTATTGTCAAGACTTTCTATTTCTCATCCATCGTCATCGTGTCATAATTGTAGATATTCAATCGCATGCGAATAATACATAATACGTAGGTACATAGGTACTTATATTTTTATAGGTACCGTATTATGATTATTAGACTTGTATGTACCTACCTTACCTATATGTACACAATAGTATCTATGCAATGCAAATCTAGCTGTACGCTTACTCGAGTGCAACGCGTATATGTATGTAGATATACCTAAAGATTAGGTAGATTGGTAAGTGCAGGTAGGTACATTCTCGGGTGTCTCCTGTCTCCTGCCTCCTGCCTACTGCCTACTGCTTATGCAGCTTCAAGCAGAGGCGTCGGAAGCTTTTTTTGGAATGGGTACAAAGTGAGTAACAAAGACTTGGAATATCGCAAGGATTTTCAAGGGAGAGGGCCAAAAAGAGCCTTCTTTCGCCCTGTTACTTCAAGCCAAGCTTTGAACAAATTGGATGTTTAATGCCCAAAAAAAAACATTTTTTCATTGTTTTAATGCTTCGAATTTCCCCCATCTAATGTAATGGGGGGGGGGGGGGGTGTGCAAATGATACTTTGCATCCTGCCAGAATTTACCGCGCTCACCCCACATTACGACGCCACTAACTCCAAGGTCCAAGTCTAAATCTACACTCGTTAACTTGTATCAGTGAGTATTCAATTCACGTGCCCTGAATTCACTGATTATGACCCATTTGAGATTTAACTAATGAAATTCGGGGTCGACACGTGAAACGTGCAGAGGCGTCGTCAAGGGTGGGGGCCGGAGGGCTAGGCCCCGAAAAAAGTTCTGGCCCCCACTTGACACCCCCCCCCCAAAAAAAGTTATGTTATATTTATAAATTTACATTTCACTTACATCAGATAGGGATTTTCAAAGTACCTATTAAAACATGAAAAAATGTCTTTTTAGATCATTAAAAATCCAATTTTTTCAAAGTTTCGCCCTCTCTTCGCTGGGGTATAAACAAAATTACAATTTTATGATTTATCTGAGACGAAAGTGCGGCAGAATGCTCCTTTTTTACTCCCTCCCCATGAAAAAAGCCAGTCCCCCTTTTCCACTTCGAAAAATTAAAAAAAGTTGTCCAACACACGGCCCCTTTTGTGCCTCCCCCCCCCAATTTTCGATTCTGACGACGCCACTGGAAACGTGGCGTGGTGCGCGGAGTGAAGAGGAGCCAACTTGAAAACAATGTAGAAAATAATTTTTACATGGCGTTTATATATTAGTTTACAAATTTCTCGGAAACGATGTCAGATTCGTAATTTTTTATGAAAACTAAATTTAAAGTAAATTAAATTATTTTTATAAGCTATTCAGAGAAAAAATTACACAAATGTCGTCATTTTCGAGAAATTTGTAAAATCAAAACGTTCCAGTGTAAACGCTACGTAGACGATTTCTTCTACACAGTTTTTAAACGAACGCACACTAGCGCTACCTAGGTACGTGCCGAATTCGAATAGAAATTGGTAAAATTTACCGATTCAGTCGGTGTAATTTTGACAAATTCCAACGACTAAGTACATACAATTCAATCGATGAAAATGACCGGTTGAGAATCGGTACTTTGTCATTGATTTGACAACCCACGTGTATGTAATTTCGCTAATTCGTTAGTTCGTCAGTCGACCGAATTTATCTACTTATTTCGTCCGCAGTCGAATACCATATGGGCTCTGAATGACTTATTCAAATTCAGATAAGTAGGTAGCTAGATATTAAAGCAAAATCCGCCTATCTAGCCTACATTAATTGAAACGATAAACATTTGAGAAAAAAGATGGGGATGGGGATGGGGATGGGGGAAGGAGGATTCGTGAGAAAAAAGTATCTAGATACCTATTTCGACATTGAATCCAGAACAGTGCCCAATGGCCAATACCCAAGTATTGTCTATTGTAGGAAGGTACATATTCTTTTGGGGCGAAGCGAAATAGTTTGCAGAAAATGCATTCGACAGTGGAAATTTTACAATTCGAAATCGAACATTTGGAAAGTAAACTGAACCAGACTGGACACTGGACAGTGAAAATATAATTATGGTGGGAGAGAAATGATAGGTATCCCGACGCTACGCTACGCGACGCGACGTGCGACTAACAGTCTATCGCAATACCTACCTAGGTAAATGTACTATATACCTAATACCTATATTATCGGGTACTTCCACTTACACGTACATTGTATGCACAATTGCACAATTGCACAATGCACATACCTATCCTTTATCCAGATACGTAGATAGATGCTAATCTATCGGATGTAGTCAAGAGTGACCACTCATACAGCCACCAGTTCCTAGTAGATCACTTACCTGGTAATTTACTTGTACGTCTGTTTCTGCGATTGCATACGCAATACGTGTGCCTATTAGGATTAGGTTTAGGTAGGTGCTTCGCTGTAATTTTAGGTAATATCGTCGTAGGTACGCGTTGGGCGCGTTAGGGACGTCGTTTATGAGAGCGAGAGCGAAGACTGCCAAGTGGGCTCTGGGCTGCCTGCCTTCCGCATCCGCAGGCGTTTACTGTTTCACGGTGAGGCGGAGGCGAGCCGAGTCCAGTGCAGTGCAGCGCAGCGTTTCAGTTCAGCTGTCAAACGAACCGTAACGTCCGCACACAGACAATAGGGTGAACCTTTATTTTACTCTCGCCGATATCATATAACTCTTTACCATTATACCATACCATACCATACCATACCGTATCGTACTGCGCTGTACTGTACCTTACCTTAGGTACTTTTTACCTCGTCTCGTCTTCCTCGTATCAATGAGCACTGCATGCCGCACACCATCGTACGTCGCGCCGTACCTAGTACCTATATTCACAGCTCACGCTCAGATACATCAACATAAGGTACGTGGATGACCGTATAGGCGTATAGCTACAGTAAACAGTACATAGTCGCGTACTTAAGCCACAAATATTTACCTAATTATTAGTCCAAGAGCTCAGTGGCGTCGTCAGATTCGAAAATGGGGGGGGGGCACAACAGGGGCTGTGTTTTGGACAACTTTATTTGCTTCTTTGAAGTGGAAATAAAGAGGGACTGGCTTTTTTCACCTGCTAAAAATGGGGAGAAGGTAAAAACGGAGCCTTCATCCACACTTTCGTCTCAGATTGATAATAAAATTGCAATTTTGTTTATCCCCGAGCGAAGCGAGGCCAAAACTCCTCCTCCCCCCCCCCCTAAAAAAAAGAAGAAAATCACGGCATTTTTTAATTTTTCTTCGCGCAAATCTGTAGATATTTAATGTATTATCTGGCGACTGAAAATACCACAACTATTCCAGCCCCACTGAAATAACAGGTTATTTAATTTTTTCATTGAATTTTGACTGCCTCTATTTTTTCTCGAAATCTGAGTCTCTTCCTTACACAATTTCTGGGTGCGCTTATGGTCGTAATGTATTTACGTACCCATACCCATTAGGGTGGCCCTTAAAAAAAAAGTTGGGATTTTTTTAGGGACCCCCCCCTAGTTTGGTGCCAGTACATGAGAAAATGACGTACAAAAAATTTCAGCTCAATCGATGCATGTTAACCCGTCCCTCAAAGCCCATTTTGAAAAATTGATGGAGCGCGCCCGAGCTGATAATATTCCACTACGGCCACGCGGAAACGAAACGATAAAAATACCCCTAGTGACCCGGCGACTTAAAATTCACGCCAAAGGCATGGAAATGAAGATAGAATGTTCTGGTTTGCGGCATTCGATTCCTTATAAAATTTGGAATCAAAAAAGCTAATTTTCAATTTTTTGCGCCCCCGGGAGGAAACGCGCTAGGGGTTTACAAAGTGCAACTGAACAGAAAAAATCAAATTATTTGATAAAAATTTTTCAAACACATTTTTCGAGGGGAAAGAATGAAAATTTAATTCTAGGAGTTATTCAGAGCATCCGAACCCAGTTTTGGGGTCATTTTGACTTCGAACTACCACTAGTACCCAAAGTGAGGGGGGGGGGGATGAAAAAAATTTCGAAAAATTGAGTGTGGTATCAAAATCCATATTTTTTACTCGCGAAATCCGCTTCCGATTTTACTTTATTAAAACCCCCAAAATGGGCCCATTGATTGGGGGGGGGGGGGGGGCAGGGGGGCAGGGAAACACCAAAATAAAAACTTTTTCGAGTGTGGTATCAAAATTCACGGTTTTTTCCCCCAGTGAGTTAGTTTCCGATATTTCTTCATCAGAACCTCCAAAATGGGCATTGGGCCCATTGGGGAGGTGTCAGGGAAAGGCCAAATCGAAAACTTTTCATAAGAATCGAGTGTGGTATCAAAATTCACCTTTTATTTCGACACCCCACTTCATATTTATGTAAAATTTTTAATTTGGATCCTCCTCAATACCTCCCCAATGGGCCAATTTTGGGGATTTTGATGAAAGTAAAATCGGAAACGGATTCTCTGAGTAAAACCGTGAATTTTGATACCACACTCGAAAAAGTTTTTATTTTGGTGTTTCCCTGCCCCCTGCCCCCCCCCCAATCAATGGGCCCATTTTGGGGGGTTTAATAAAGTAAAATCGGAAGCGGATTTCGCGAGTAAAAAATATGGATTTTGATACCACACTCAATTTTTCGAAATTTTTTTCATCCCCCCCTCTCTCACTTTGGGTACTAGTGGTAGTTCGAAGTCAAAATGACCCCAAAACTAGGTTCGGATGCTCTGAATAACTCCTAGAATTAAATTTTCATTCTTTCCCCTCGAAAAATGTGTTTGAAAAATTTTTATCAAATAATTTGATTTTTTCTGTTCAGTTGCACTTTGTAAACCCCTAGCGCTTTTCCTCCCGGGGGCGCAAAAAAATTGAAAATTAGCTTTTTTGATTCCAAATTTTATAAGGAATCGAATGCCGCAAACCAGAACATTCTATCTTCATTTCCATGCCTTTGGCGTGAATTTTAAGTCGCCGGGTCACTAGGGGTATTTTTATCGTTTCGTTTCCGCGTGGCCGTAGTGGAATATTATCAGCTCGGGCGCGCTCCATCAATTTTTCAAAATGGGCTTTGAGGGACGGGTTAACATGCATCGATTGAGCTGAAATTTTTTGTACGTCATTTTCTCATGTAGTGGCACCAAACTAGGGGGGGTCCCGAAAACAATTCCAACATTTTTTTTCCACCAAGTATAAATAAGGGCCACCCTAATACCCATACTACCCATCATTGTTGACATTTTCGCTTTTGGGAATGACGACAATTGTGAGCACCGAGCAGTGCTTTTTTGTTTTTTGTGGAAAAACAGGATGTGAGGGGACAGTACTCCACTTTCGAAAGACACGGTAAGAAAGTGAATATATGAATGAAAACTTTTTTCAAAAAGTAGGTATGCAGATAGTGAAAAATAGCTGTGGATAGGTATTTTTTCGAGTGCTAGATTTGGGATGTGGATGCTGTACCAAAACTGTGGGTAGTTCGTCTCGTGTCCCGTATCCGTGTGAGCAGCGGAATGCGGAATATCGAAAATCGAACGCGCCGCGCCGTACAAAATTAGGTATAGATATCTATATTTACATTAATTACGAGAGAGGAATTTAGCAATCGCTCGCAATAGTAGGTAAAATTTTCTTCGATATAAAAAAAAGTAGGTAAGCGAACATCAGTTTAAATACTTACGTAGTTTTTCTTCAAGTTTCAAAATTCACTTTTCCGCTGATTTTTCTTGACAGAAAAGTGAATTTCGAGACTCGTAGTAAAACGATCGCGAAAAGAATGTTTATCGAAGTATTTTTACCTGCTGAACACGAATATGGAATTATATTTTTTCATTTGGTCATATACGGTACCTATTTATATCTAGGTACATACCTACGTAGTTATTTGTACGTACGTAGCCGTACTACTTCTACCTTTTTGCCAAAGAACAGAAAGTTTTCTTCATTTCTTTTGAAATTAAAAATTCTTGAAAATAATGCAATGAAATGGCCTTAACTTTGGAAGGGAGAGGGGCAGGGGTCCAAAATTTTGCGAACAATTTTCTAGTCAATATAAATACCACTTGAGATGTTTGGGAGCCTAAAAGCGCCTGGTGCCAATTCATCCTCGTCAGTCCTAATTGCATGTTTTGGTTATTCCTCCCACCTCCCTTGTGAAACATGGCGAGGCACGAAACCGAAAGCATTGCGCATGTAGAGAGCCCCACGTCCCTCCATCGCTTATGTTTACTGTCCGTTCTTATAGGTACTAATAACACAAGTCAACAAAAAAAAAAGTTCTGTGTTTCAGTTCTCATGGCCAAATTCTGATTCTAGACATCAAAATACACGAATATGCTCATTTGTGGCTTCCAAAGTTTGCTTGGGGGATGGGTAGGAGGGGCCAAAAATGTGATTTTTCAAAAACAATACACACAAATTTAAGAAAAATTTGAAATTTTAGAAAAAAAATTACGGTTAAAACTTTCCTAAATTACCTACGTGAAAAAGTTGCATTTTTTTCCCGCCTTGCTCACCGAAAAGTTAGATTTCTGAGAAATCTAAGCGTTCTACGACCATATTGATCTCAGTAAAAGTTGTAGAGAATTAAATTTCCTATCGGATAGGTGCATTCAGATTTTTCCGGGAGGCGTAGTTTTTATGATATTCTGGAGTAAAGTTGAACAGTAGTTGAGGTAATTGAGAAAAAAAGAGAAATGAAGCAATTTTTAGCTGTCAAAAGTGTTACAGCCAAAAATTGTGGAAAGTGACTCACCTTTAGGAGTTACCACGACTTCCCACAATTTTTCGCTGTAACACTTTTGACAGCCAAATATTCGCTTCATTTCTCTATTTTTCTCAATTGCTTCAACTAATATTCAACTTTACTCCAGAATATCTCAAAAACTACGCCTTCTGGAAAAGTCTGAATGCACCTATCCGATAGGAAATTTAATTCTCTACAACTTTTGTTGAGATCAATATGGTCGTAGAACGCTTAGATTTCTCAGAAATCTCACTTTTCGGTGATCAAGGCGGGAAAAAATGCAATTTTTTCACATAATTTAGGAAAGTTTTAACGGTAACTTTTTTTCTAAAAGAGATAAAGGTCTGCGGTTTGCTGCATTCGATTCAGCGTAAAATTTTCTATAAGATTGGATCAAAAAAAATTTCAATTTTCTTCTAATTTTTCTTAAATTTGTGTGTATTGTTCTTGAAAAATCACATTTTTGGCTCCCCCCCCCCAAGCAAACTTTGAACAAAAAAATTATTTTTCCCTTCATTAGATACATAAAAGCAACCCAAATTTCGCAATCGGAACCCAAACACAAAAATCGTGTTGACTTGTGTAATCTCACACTGAGGCAACATGTGCCAAAACGCAGCCACGTGTGTTTCTCGTTTTTAAAATTTTATTCTCAATTCATTAAAAAAATAAAAGCTTTCTAGGGGGAGGGGAGGAGGGGGTGATGAAAAAATGGTTTAAAAAAAGGTACGAGGTCCAGGCTTTGGAAAAATTCCCGACCGCCTACTGCACTTGCCTACCTGCCGCGTGTTATCTTCTATCTACGTAGGTATCCAGGTGCCAGGTAGTAGGTAATAAGTAGATACCTATTGAAATAGGCAATAGGTACTTAGTAAGTAGGTGATAGGTAACGATACATCGGGTAGCGTCGGTCGTGTCGACGATTTAGGTGTGTACTGTGTAGGTACTTGGTAGACTGACTGGTAATGGTGGAGGTACCGGTACCATTACTATTACCATTACCACTGCGAGTAGATTAATAGCAGGAGCGAAGCGGCAGAAACTCCGATCCCGATACGGATGATTATGACAGAATGACGAGCATATCCTTTGTCAACAACGCGCTGCGTTGCGCGACATGAATGATCATTGATCTTGAAACGTGTTAAAGCGAGTTTCTGAAAAACAAAGACCAAATCAAATACTTAGTTAAATACCTCACCTATTCGTATAATTGCGTACCAAGACGTAGACGTGAACGTAAATCCGCCTACCAACGGGTTTAGGGATCAGCAATCAGCAATCAGCCATTCAAACGTATTGCTCGGTAGGTACGTGCTCGCAAGAAAAGCAACGATGACCATGACAAGTAAAAGAAAAAGAAAAACAATTAAATCGCGACGTGAAGAGGAAGACGTGATTTCTGTAAGATATCTAATTCGCATTCGTATTCGCATTCGCAATTTTCACAATTTTTAAACTTTACTTCGAGAGGTACCTACCCATTATCTAAACAAATCTCAAAAACGAATGTAGCGGTCTTGGGTAGGTGGAAGAACACTTAGGTAGGTATTCTCTAATTAACACGCGTTCAGGTTCAGGTTGATTTACGAAAGGATCGTCAGTTCGTCACGCTAGCTTTTCTACGACACGTGTAGTACATCTACGTAGGTACCTATACTAAGTACCTAGGCACCTACCTACCTACCTACCTACTTACGTATGTAGCTGTGTACTTACCCTGTGTGCCTGAACCTGGGCCTGTGCCTACGCATTCGCGACGTACGCCCGCGCCCGCGCCCGCGCCAGTTTCCTACGTTACGTCGAATACAAGAGTAAACGCCAAACGGTACAAAATACAAAATACAAACGAAAGCACCCATTTCGTCAGCATAGCGCATACAGATGTATACCATCGCAGCGTCAGTTATAGTATAGGTTCGCGAATCACGAATTTAAACGACGAGGGGGAGGGGAGAGAGAGGCAGCGGACGCGGACGTTACCATTATTTGTTGGACTTGAAATTAGCGAATTAGAACCAGAACACAGACAGAGACGGTAAACAGGCGATACTTGCTTTCTGCTTTTCTTTCCGCTAGTAGATAGCAGAGAGCTGAGTAGAATATGTATGTAGTAGCCGTATTGCCGTATAGGTAGAGGTACCTCTACGACTACGTCATGTCATACGGTGTTTACGTACCTACGTACGTACGTACGGTAGCGGTATACTCGAAGCGTTTACGTAGTTTCCTGCTGGTTGTGGTTAGGTACTGTTTGCGTAGAAATGGAAAAAGTTGTCACTTACTGTTAGACGATGCGGACACAGATACAGACACAGACACAGACACGCAGAACAAAGCCGCAGCTGCGTATGTCACAGTGTCGCGTCGCGTCGGAGGCGGATGATTCGCTTTTTTCTTCGGTACTTGCCACTTGGTGGCAGCAGATCGTCGCTGTTCGAAGGTCGCAGATCGCAGATCGCAGATCGCAGGTCGCAGGTCGCAGGTTACAAGTTGTGGGCCGCCGCCGTAGGCAGGCAGCCAGTTAGGCACTAGTTGAGCAATAGAGCAATAGAGTAATAGGCTATAGGTAGTTACGAGTTACGAGTAACGACTTGGAATTATACAGCTTCGACGCTTCCGGGAGAATGAATTGTCAGATCTCGTGTTTCGGATGGCACGGCGCCGCGCCGGCAATGCGACGCAACGCGATGCGACGCGACATCGGTACCATAGTTGGTTTTCTAGCTGCCTACCTAATACGTAATACCAATACCTACTCTTGCATCCGATCGGTTCATTAACATTTTTTTGTTTGCGCTACTTGCCAACTGGCAAGTTTCAACGGTAGCGCCTTCCGTTTACTAGGAATCTATCCTTCTTTCGCGATTTACTTACCTATTGCAGTAGTTATTTTTCATTCGTTTGTTTGATGGTTGACTCGCGAAGAGCCTTATCATTACGCATTACGCATTACGCATTACGCTTTCTCCGGTATACTGTGGCTGTATTTTTTTCTCATTTTTGCGCATCACGTCGTTTTACTGTTGGTACCTACCTAGCTACCTAGCTACCTACTGTCAGACTGCCGTAGTACCTAGGCTGTAGGCAATACCGAGAGGTACCTACAGCATAATGTACCAACTACATACATACTTACCTACTACCTACCTATTACTACCTAGTCGCAATCGCAACTCGCAATATTGATACGGTATGCGGTAATGCGGTAATGCGGTAGGTAGAACTAGAAGTACCTGATGGCGCGTTGCGAATATCGGCTGCGGCTGCGGCTGCGGCTGCGGCTGCTGTACGCATCGGCAAATTGCAATGATGACAAGCGCGTGTGTCGCTGTTTTTGTTGCTTGATCTGAATTAGGCACGTTCGTGCGTGTACCTAGTACCTAGTACCTAGTACCTAACCTGTAAATTTGAATCAGTCATTGCCATTTCTAGCCCATGCTCATTTGATTGCCGATGAAAATATTGGTAGGAAAAATTGGTCAACTGACGGGCCGATGGACTGACGAATCGGTGAACGATTACTGATTGGGCGATGAAATTTCGCTGATTTGTTGGTTTGTCAGTTCGTTGTGTGGTACTAAAGCCTATAATACAAATATATGTGTTTTTAGGTAGGTAGGTAGGTAGGTGGGTGGGTAGGTAGGAGTAGGACCCTGTACGCGTACATCTGCAATCTACGAGTACGTACGAATACATGTACCTAACGAGCACGAGCACGCGTAACGTACGCGTATATTACATGCTTACATATAGGTAGGTATCGTTCGCTGCGATAGAATAGGTCGCGGTCGCGGTCGCGACCGTATAATTTAGCGAATAATGATCGATAAACGCATTACTTTAAGTAAGTCTCTGAGTACCTATACGGCTATTCGTATTCGTATTCGATAACTCTCGACTAAACTACCTACATCAACAACTAAAGAAAAGTACACGCCGTACGCCGCGCCACCAACTCAACTACACGTTTTGTATTTATTATCCAGGCTGAGGATGTGAGGGAACAGAAAGGCGCCCTGAAGACGACGACGACAACGCCGACAACGCCGTCGTCACCATTGCCATTACCGTTGCCGTTGCCGTTATTGATGGCGGCGCGGTGGCGGTGGCGGCTTACCCTCCGATCGTACTTAACTGTAGCCCAAACCATATTCTAATTGATGGGGAAAAGTTTGAACAAAAAATTCGGTAACGAGGGCTGAAGTAGTGACGCTGACGTGCTGCATTTGCAGCTGCAGCTGCAATCATCGTACATATCGACTTTGGACTTTGGCGAAAAACCAATGGTCACTACCCTAACCACTGTCTACCGTTTATCGTTTACCGTTTAGTGCCTTGTGCCCTGTGCCCAGTGCCCAGTGTCTAGTGACCACTTACTTGAGCATAGTGTGGGGCAACGGCATGGCAGGTGGCCACCGTCGCGTCGCGTCGGTAGATCTCCGATTCTCGATCCCCAGATCCAGATAATACTTGACCAAGGCCAATTACCCAAGTTAGCCAGTTCTATCTACTGGTTACGCGTATAGCCGTATACATACAAGTACGACAAATTTTGTGTCGTTCATTTTCCGATTTTCCGATTTTCTGATTTCTCGACTTCATTCCTCGTCAGTGGTCTCACTCTTACTCTCACTCTCACTGTCACTCTCATCCTCACCCTCGTCAGGTTCGCTGGTTCGCAGTTTAAAATTTCTTAGGTACAGTGTTAGTGCTAGTGCTAGTGCTAGTGCATGCTAGGTACCGGTGCCAGCACCATCTGCTAGGTACCGAGCAACTTGACTGCCTGGTTAGTTGAATTTGGTATCGGTGTCTCGGCACCGTATAGCGTGGCGTGGCGTGGCGTAACGTGACGTCGCTTCGTTTCACTTGCACGTGAATGTAACGACTCCGCGCGTCGAAGCCCCGGTTCGCGTCCCGCACTTGTTACCTAAACCATAAACTACGTTGCGGTTGTGCAGTAACATCCTGATACCTGCGGCTGCGGCTACGGCTGCGGCAAGGTAGGCACGATACGCGCGATTGCCTTCAGCTTCATCGAGTCGCGTCGCGTCGCATCGCATCGCATCGCATCGCATCGAGCTTAAACGAGTCTACCCACGCAGTTCGCGCTTCGCACGATAACGCCACACCACGCCACACTACGCCGTTGAAACGCATCGCGCCCGCCGCGCCGCGCCGTTCACGTTCAGCTCGACTTGGTTTTCTTATACTTAATCATTCGCAACGCGTTACGTTGCGCGTCGTTAACGTTGGTCGACCTGGACCTGGACCTGGACCCGGACCCAGTAGATACGGTTGTGGGCCATGAGCTATGGGGGATGGATATGCATAGGTATGGAGAATTGGAGATTCCGGTGACATAAGTAGCCGCGACGCAAATCACAATTCATCAGCCGAAAATTGCCACGTAAAAGGCACTAGAAATACATTAGATGGCCAAGGTGACAAATAATGAGCTGACTAAGTAGGTACCCGTACCCAAGTAGGTAATGTAATCATCACATCACTTCAAATCACTTCACATCGCATACGTACCTACTACCTACTACCTAGGTACTCTCTCGTTTATAAATCAGTGAAAATTATCGAAATCACTGCAATACAGTCAGAATTGCAGCACAGAATAGAATTAGGTAGTAAAAAAAAATTTACTGAAAGTAAACCGTGAAAAAAATTGCAACTAGCAAAAGTACTTGAAGGCGAATATGCCAGGCCAGGGCACGCCACGCCATACCGCGCCGTGCCGTGCCGCGTCCGGTTCAACTTTCAGGTACCTTTCTAAATTTGAATAAACTTAGAAATCATGTGACAGCTTTCGCACGTTCTACCCTCCAAAAATACCTACCTAATATGGAGAAGAGGCGATACGAGGGGGGACGCGACGCGACGTGGCGCCCAACGCAATCAACCGTGGAACGATTGTATCGCTGTCTGTTAAACTGTCGACTCGACTGGCGCTGCGCTGTGGTGTGTCGCGGTGTGGCGCGGTGCGACGCGGTGCCGCACAGTCATAGCCAAATGCCGAATGTTTACAAAAGGGGTATCCACAATATACGCGCGCGTATAATGGCCAGGATAATAAACAGCGGCGTGGCGCGCGTAACAAGGGGTTGTCCATAGTAATAAACCGAGCTGCGTAGTCTTTCATTTCATTTCGTTTCGTTTCGTTTCGTTTCGAATACTTGATAGTTAATAAGTACGAGTAGGTACACGTACTTACCTGCGTAGTTGGTTGCTAATGCTATAGGTACCTACTACCTAATTCTACTTTCTTGGTGTGGTGTAGCGTACTAGCGTTAGTAGAAGCAGATAGCAGATAGCAGATGTAGCAGGTAGCGTAGCGCCCTTCTCATATCTCATAACTCATCAGTCATCACGATACAGGATACACAATAATACCTGATGTAGGTATAGGTACTTATAATGTATTTACATAATACCTACCTACGCCTACGCGTGCAGCGTGCAGCATGCAGCATGCAGCGTACAGTGTACGCGTACCTACCTGTATATACCGCATACATACAGTGACAGTTGACAGTGTAATAGGTGCATACTGCATACCTACTCGTAAGTGTAGATACTGCGTAAATTATTTGTCACGCTGCGCTGCACCTACCAGTATTAAGTATTCGATTCAGATCCACTCTAGATTCACTCTGTCGCTGTCTCGCCACTCCACATACGTTTGCTGGACCACCATCTTGTGACGGACGAAGAAAACGCCCGAACGCTGAAACTTGTTCCACGACCCACGACGCGCGACGCACAGTGGGCCAGGAGACCCCCAAAAACGCTCGTTTTGTGCTAAAAAAAATCATCGTGAATTCAGTTGGCAACACTGCTAATGTGTTGTTAGATATCAGGGTAGCACGGAACGAGTAGCGAAATTTTGATTTTCGTCTTCCCCTCCCCTCCAGCCCCCTTCAAAGTTGACGACTCACAGTCTACTAGTTTTAACTTGTTTTTGCGGTATTTGCAAAGTGATATTACTTGGGCTCATGTTGATATTTTTAAGATGTCTATTAGTGCAAAATATTCAGAAAAGTAAGCACTATTTAGCTATGCAATCGGTTTTTAGATTTGAAAAGTAATAATCTGATTATGCTTCCTGAAAGATGCCCATATTTTCGGGAGATTTGAAAAGGTTTTTGGAGTAAAACTGTACTTTCTCAGTCGGCGTCAGTGTCCGCTTGTGGCTTAAGTGGTAGTTTTAAGTGTCCTGAAACCGAATCCGGTGTTATTTTTTGCGAAAAGTTGCGAAAACGGTATTGACAGGCAATTTTCGGACAAAAATGCATGAAAAAATCGCATTTTTAGTTAAGTCCGCGTCAGTCCCCGTTTGTGGTTTTTAATGTATAGTTTCAAGTGTCCGGAAACCAAATTCGAGGTTGTTTTTTGAATCAAGTTGCATGCACGGTCCACACGGGCAGTTTCCAGCCAAAAATACAAAAGAAATCCTCATTCTTTGGCATAATTCTACCTTTTAGGTATGAAAATGAACTGTTCAATTACCATATAAAATTATACTTGAAAAATATGATCGAAATTTATGTCATCGATGCCGCCGTTAATAATCATCTCAACAATAAAAAAATATAAATTTCACTTCTTCAGCTTTTAACAATATTTGTTCAAAATTATTCAATTTTTGAATTCATTTTAGGAAAATATGTATCACACAAATTTTGAAAAAATATTTCACATTTAGAAAGAAATTATTCAATTCTTGAAAAAAGGGTCTTATTTTAGAAAAAAAATGTAATTTTGGTAAAAATTGTTGCATTTTAGAAAAAAAAATTGGGAAAAAGTACACAAAAATTTCGACAAATTAATTCATTTCAGAAAGAATTTATGCAATTTTTGAGAAAACGGCTTTATTTCAGAAAAAAAAATCGTTTTGAAAGAAAATTATTAAATTTTCTAAGAAAATACTCATTTACTTTGGGAAAAATTGATTTTGACCCTCTCTCCTGCCCCACCCTCCACTCCAAAAAATTTTTGAGTACGAAATTCGTAATCTACGACCTCGAAAACATATATTTTGACATATTACACGATACTGAAGTGAAATTTTGATTTTGACCCCCCTCTCCTGCCCCACCCCTCACTCAAAAAAAATTTTCTCCTCAAAATTTGAAATCTACGACCCTAAAAACATAAGGTAACCACTTTTTGAACGACTTTCAGGGCTTTTGTGCAAAACGAGCGTTTTAGAGGGTCTCCTGGCCCACTGTGCGACGCGACCTTACGCGGCAGCTCATTACGCAAAGGTGCGAAGGTTCGAACTCCCGCGTAACGTCGTGGAACGAGTTTCGGCGTTCGCCCTTTCGGGCGTTTTCGTCCAGCATGCCAGCATGTCGCACAGTGGGCCCAGAAAAAATTTAGCGGGCCAAAATTCTGAAACTTCATATATAGGGGTTTTCGAGGCCGCTGAATCCATTTTTAATATTATTTTGACTGAAAAATAAAAAGGGGCCCCTGGGGGAGGGGCAAAACTCAAAATTTCTTATTTGGGCATGTTGGGTATCAAAATGTATGTTTTTTGACCTGCTGAGTCCATTTCCGAAGTTATTTTGATCAAAAAATCGAAAGGGGGCCCGAGGGGGGGGGAGGGGTCAAACTCAAAATTTCCAATTTGGGCAAGTTGGGTATCAAAATGTATGTTTTTTGACCTGCCGAGTCCATTTCCGAAGTCATTTTGATCAAAAAGTCGAAAGGGGGCCCAAGGGGGGAGGGGCCAAACTCAAAATTTCTAATTTGGGTAAGTTGGGTATCAAAATATATGTTTTTTGACCTGCTGAGTCGATTTTCGAAGTCATTTTGTTCAAAAAACCAAGGGGGGGACTCCGAATAAAAACAAGTCAAAATTTTGAAACATAACAAGCAATATGAAAGTTTATATGTAAAACACAACATAACAAAACAAACACAAACATCTAAAAAATATAAGGAAAAAATGGGTTAAACTACTTCTGTATCATCCTCCATTGCACTCTCTTCTCCACTGTCTTCTTCACTCTCCTCTCCACTCTCTTCATCACTCTCTTCTTCGATTTTTTCATCACTCTCTTCTTCGATCTCTTCTTCAGTCTGTTCTTTTTTTTCATTCTCAATTGGTTGGAGTAATTCTGTAACTTCGGCTTCCAGCGGCATATTTTTTTTTCTCGTCTGCTTCTTCCGCAAAGTTGAGATATAACAAATAATTCACATTGATGATCAATACGGTTTTTCACTTTTCAATAATTATGTAAGGTGGTCGATTGGAGCGGAGGGAAGGGTAAGACCGAAAAAATAAGTCGATATCCGAACTCAGTCGACTTAAAATTAGTGACAACCGATATGCCAACGCCATTTTAATCTCTTGACATACTTTTCCCCAAAATTGGAGGGCTATGGGTGCAATGAAGGGAAATCCAAAAAATACTCAAATATTCGTATTGTGCCCTCAAATACCTAGCAAACAACTGGTCACACGTAATTTTTCATTTTTTTGAATTTTGAACTTTTCAAGGGGCTAATAGTAGTGTTCAGAGGGGTCAAATGAAAAAACTGAGTACATATTAGAATTCAGCGCCTTCGAATTAGTAGAAATCGATATGTTACTCTACGTTTTTGATTTTTTTGAATTTTGGTCAAAATTGTGGGTCCTTGCACCCCGAGAGGTTTCAAGATCCCATCTTGAAATTTTTTTGGTTGAAAAAAGGGTGAAAAGAGTTATTTTTTGTAATTTTTCCAGATTTTTAAATGTTAGCGTTTATCTTCTAAGTCAGCTTTAAAGTTGAGCTTTCATTACCAAAGTTCGACTTTGAGCTTTTTAAAATTTTATTATCATTTTTGACATCCCGTAAACAGTTTCCCCTTGATTACATCCAATCACGAGATATAATCCATCAAAATTGGATTTCGGAGAAAAATTGCAATTCCTCAAAAATTATGAAGTCTCCTCTCTCCCCCCCCCCCACCTTCTTCGAGGGTCAAGTTGAAAATAATGTCGATTATTTTATTAGACCATCGGGTGGATTTCGTAAAAAAATTTGACCGAATAAGAAGACCCTATTTCATTTTTGGTTCAAGTTGATACAGAATAGCCCATATTTTTGAGTAAAAGTGCAATTTAAGCCGAAAGTTGCGCAAAGTTGCGCAAAATACCTATGATAGGTGAAAATGCTTGCTTTAAGGAAGAACTTGGCTGAAAAAGTTTGTATGGGATCGGATGGGAATTTTTTGTAGACCTACATCTTATAAATTCAAAATGACAAAATAGTACTTACTTAGAATGCGATTTTCTCCATCTACACTTCGACAAAACTCAAAAACGAGCACATATTCTTGTTCAGCACGAAAAATGCAATAAGAACAACATTCACTTCGAAAATTAAAACGCAAATGTTACCACTGAATGATAATATACAATAATGTGAAATCCAGTAAACAACTGCTACTGACTTATCGGCTTCCTTATCGCGTCTCCAAATCAAAGATAAAGAGTGCAAAATAGACAATGGATTTAAAAAAAGATAGTTCGAATATCATACTACATGGGACACTCGGTGTTTTTTTTATTCATGTAACTTTTTTTTTTCCTATTTTGGCCTCCTAAATTTTTTCTGGGCCCACTGTGTGTCGTGTCGCTGTCGCAGTGTTGCGTCGTATGTGTGCTGTGCTACTGTGGTGCTGTAGTGCTGTGCTGTATCCTCCGTTATTCTGCCATAAAAACTACTTACCTATGCTTATCTTCCTACCCACCTACCTCTACTGCTTATATATCTATCTATCTATCTATCTACCTACTTACTTACCTACCTACTTACTACCTACTTACATACGAGTATGTCGCCCTCGTTTAGGGAGGAGGAAAAAAAACGCTTTCTACTTTTCCTTCACTATACCTATTACCATTACCTAATACCTACCTACTCAAGTACTTATTCGTTCGAAATAAAATGCTTAATAAAGAGTTTCCTGTCTTAATCAACTTTTATTTTAGCTATCGTTGGTGACGTCATCGTATAAGACCTCGCGCGTTCATCGGCGTTTGCTGCTACAGCTACTGAGCTACACTACTGCGTTTGTTTAGGTAGCGGTAGCGATAATAGCGATATAGCTGTAGTTGTACTTACTTGTATGTAGGTGCTTCAGCAGCGTCCAGAAAGTGGAATGAAGACGAAGTGAATAACCTTTGTTTTCTAGACGCTGCGCTGCTACTGCTACTGCTATCGCTATTGTGCAAACAAAAACAGTAAGCCAAATCTAAAAAAGTTGAGAAATTGGTTGTAAATGAAAAAACACATTCGTATACTCGCGTAGATAGGTACGAGGTGCCTACCTATAACGAGTGCAGAACACAGCTACTTACCTACGCAAATTTCAACTTCCAAATTGCAAAAATTCGTAGTTATTTATATTTTGTACCTAACTAGCACGGAGATAGCAAAAATCTGCAAATTTTTCGTCCTTTTCGCGCGACTTTATTTTTCCAAAAAAAAAAAATCACCGTCGCGTCGCTTCGTTCGAGCAACACTGCTTTCCTCGTTTATACGCAGTTTGGAGAGAGTTTTTTTGATTTTTTCATTTTATGACACGGATACCTAATACCGTCTATTGAAGGGAACCTTCGTGAATTTTAATCAATTTTCACATCCCGGTAATAAATTTGTTTGTTCTGACTGATAAAATTCCTACCAGACGGGCTTGAAATTTTAGCTTTGGCTTTAAAATTCGCAAAATCGAGAAAACCTTCCCTTCTCCCAACAAAAATACCTACCTATTTCGGTTGAAATTTAATAGGCGGAGATATTCGCGTTTATGGTTATATTATAGTTATACCTATGTAAGTACGTACGTAGATGTATCTACCACCGGACGAGTACCGCGTTTACTTATACCATACCATATCATACCATCCATAGCGTATTTAGGTGCCTATTCGGCAATCTAAATTTATACCTACATTCTACCATTCTACGGTCTACGATTTCGAATGTGCGACATGTGACTTCTTCTATGTTTCGTTTTTTGAGGAGGCCATCGCTTGAAAAAATCAAAGGTTCTGACAACGTGGGTACTTTTGCCTACCGGCGAGTTGCCGCGACCAACCAAGTACATACGGTACCATAGCTATAATTATGCGATATGCGTGGTTACTCGCTCCTGGTACCTATCTATGGCACCTGTTCATGTCTTCAGATCCTGCCAACTTCGCTGCCTAGACTCTCGAGCACAATATGAATATTGATATTCATTTACGTACTGTATTAGGTATTAGGTATTAGGTGTACCTATATTGACATATTCGAGTACCTATTCATCGTTTGTAATTTGTAAAATCAAAATCTATACGTTACTCGCGATGTGATGCGATATTCCATCGCGTCCGGCCTCTACGTACACCGTACACCGTACACCGGAAACCGAGCGTTCATTGATCATTGCACGATGACGTCATCGCGGTCCGCATCGCCGAGCCGCCGCTGCGCCGCGCCGTGGCGCGTGATTTCAAAAGTAGATACGTATACGTAAGTAGCAGCTAGCAGGTAGCAGGTAGAGGTACCACGGTACCAGTATCTCCGTCTATGAAATTAATAATCATCTCGCAGACAGCAGACAGCTGACAACTCTGAAAAGGACACGTTCGTTTCGTCACGGCGCGAATGAATTTTCAATTTTCAGACTTAAAGTACCCAAGTCGCTCATACTGAAAAACTGAACTGACATCAGATCGGTGTTTAGCAGGTCGGATTACCCCGTTCTGCAACTGCACCGTTTCAGCGATCGTTTCGCTTCCAGTCTTAAAATTTATTTTTTTGATAAAAACAAATTAAGCGAGTCGAGTGACCTGCAATCACAAAAAACCAAACACACCGCGAGATTCCGCATCTCAAATAGCATCTTTTCAGCAGTAGGGCGTTCGAAAATGAAAACAATTATTCGCATTTTGGAGGTTTAATTTAAACCAAAAAAAAATCTAGTCTATTTCTTAAAATTCGAAAAATTAAAATTGTAAGTCTTTTCGAAATAATTCTCGCGAGGGTATAAAACAACGTAGTCTCCTCCTTCCCTCCTCAAGGATCCGGGTGGGCTCAGAATTTTTGTGGGGCGGTGCTCCACTCAAAGTATAATAACGTATCAAAAAATTGGCAAAATCGAAGAAACTTTTTTGAATGCGGCGCGGCACGGCCGCGGCCTACCCTACTGCACCAATGCACATACAAATAATGTGAATGTATTGCCCGCTACACGTCGACTGAAAACGTGCAATAGATGCGGTATTTGGTATTTGGTATTTGGTACCTATATTAACCAAACTCCAACAGGGTGTGATTAAACAATGATAGCACTTGGGAATCGTTAGACTTACGTACCTACAACACCGGCGCAGCGTGGCGTGGCGTGGCGTGGTGGAAAACAAGGCGGAAGGAAAGAGAAGGTAGATCAGTACCAAGGCAGTCGGATAGATATTATGACACTTCTACACCTAGGTATAGGTATATATATTTATATGATTATATGCTTGTGTACCTATGTGAATTGATGACGAGAGGTAGGTGAAGTTAGGTGAGATGAGGTGAGGTGAAGTAAGGAGAAAGACGCGAATGCAGGCGCCACGCCGGCTGAAATGTTGTGCTGGACGGCGCGGCGCGGCGGCTGCGCTGGAGAGCGTGAGTGTAGTGTAGCCGCGAACCGTAGCGTTCATCACATAAATACAATATACATTGGTATACTGCACCTACTTGTACATACCCAAACCTAGGTACCGTACGGTACACGGTACCTACGTGTGTATTAAGTTTACGTTATTTGTTTTGTACTCGTACTCGTACTCGTACTCATAGTATGGCTTTGTACGAATGCGCTATGGTGGTTCTTTTCACTCGGAAGAACCTATTGTTCGCGATACCCGATACCGGTTACCGGTTCCCCAATCCCCATTTATGGAACCTAGCCTGCAGCCTTTAGCCTTTAGCCTTTAGCCCAGAGCGTATTCTAACGTGCAGCTCCGCACATTATATGTGCAGCTCCAAAAAGAGATTGCGCAGTTACAAAAATTTCGGTACACATTTCACCTCCTTTAAAAAATCAAGAAATTTCTGATTTTGGATGCTTCATTTTCAGAACATTTTTACCCTCGCTTCCTTCGGGCTCGATGAATTCACACAATTCTTTCTCGAAATGATGGTATGAACCCCGTTCTTTTCCGTAAACAATTATTATATTATTTTGAAGCAAAAGAAATTTGAATTCCTCATTTTTTAGATGGCGCACTGTCGATCTGAAATGGAATTTTCAATTTTTTTCAATTTTTTTGGAACGGGATGAGGTTATTAAGAAATATAGTTTTTTTTGGAAGTGAAAGGGTTAAATGAAAATGACTTAGTGGTAATGGCAGAAATTTTTTTAGAGGGTCGATAACGAACATTTTTGTTTTGTTTTTCTTTTTTGACTGGGGCTCAAGCACCCCCCCCCCCCTCAAAAAAAGTTATGGCCTATCTACTCTCGGAGGAAACAATAAAATGTAAATAATTTCTCAATGAAACTACGTTTGTGCAGCTCCAAAATTTTCTTAGATTTAGCCTGTAGCTTGTATAGCCTGCAGCCATCGTACCGATCGCACACGGTTAACACGGCGCATGCGCATAGATACCACATATGGCATATGCGATATGTAAATACCAATTTGCATATAGGTACTATGTAGTAGGTATAGGTACATAAATTATTTACCATACCTAAATATGATCAGAGTGGTTGGAAGCGATTGCGGATTGGAGAACGGTGCGGCGGCGCGGCGAGAGGGCGAAATCGAAAAACACCGCAACGCATCGTTTCACAAGAACCGCATAAGGCATAAGCAGTAGGTACCTAAATACGATCTACGGTACCTTTGTATGTAGTATGTACTTAGGCACCTATCTTTGTCACCCTGCTCCTGCTGTTTGGGTATTTATTTCTATTTGGCATCTATTATTACGGTTGTCCATTGTTATTTTTGGCACTTTTCGACCAACCTGGTTATTCAACCATTAGTCTCCTCTCCTCCCCTTAACTGAAACAGCTAGTTAGTTACCGGCTCTAACTACGTGTACTTATAAAGTGATGGTACCTATATATACCTACTTGCGACCTTTCTCTTCTTCTTCTTCTTCTTCTTCTTTTTGAAACGAATATCGGTACCAATGCACTTGAGTGAAGCGATTTTCAAGTACATACATATTTTAACAAATCGGCGAGAGGTATCAAAAAGTTTTTGCCAAAAATTTCAGCCCACGAAAATGATATTTGCCTTTTTGAACACGAGCTGAATGTATGAGAATGAAGAATTTTTATCGAGAAAATAGTTTAGTTTCTTTTCGGGTTGTTTGTTGTTCTGATGATACAGTCAAAAGTCATATTTTAGCCTGTAAAGACCATTAAAAGCGTCGCAGGATAATTTTTCCTTTCCAAGGCGTTCCCAAAATAGTAGACAGGTGTCGCGTCAGGTCGAATTTTCTGAAAAAGCGACTAATGGTAACGCGGTTTTGAAATTTCGCACGCAAAACGAGTCATTAAATTCTCTGAAATTTGATGAAAAATCGGTGAAATTCTTCGAGAAATCAACGGAAATCCGCATTTCTTAAATTGAATTAGCGAAAATTCGCCGATGAAATAATTATCTAGAATCGAGTCACTGCAGAATTCAATGAAAAATTACAGTAGTTTTTCAATAATTGACGGTAAAATTTCGCTAATTCTCTAGTAACATAATTCCAGCTATTTCTTCAGTGAATTTTCACTGATTCAAATCAAGAAAGGAGTACCTTCGCATCCGAAAGTAGCTAAGTGCACGTAGTTATAGGTGGAGATATCTACTAGGTGGGTACGGGTAGTGTGGTAACTGTGGTAGTGTTCGTTGTCGTGGTAGATTTCACGCTGTTTTAGCGTATTTACTTATTGCGAGCAGTATTTCGTAATTTTACTCGTAAATTATCAACGTATACGCAGATAGTGACAAATAATCTATTTTTTATCGCAAATTGCGCGAAACATCCGAGATAAAAGCAACAATTTGGTTAGTCGAACAATATTTTTTCATAGTATGTAGGTATCTTCATAGATACAGCTAATTCACGTAGGTACCTACTTATTTGAGGGCGTAAATAGGTACATATGTATATAACGAGACTTTCTCAAAAAATTTCGAGCCCTCTCTTCTTCTTGCTCCGAGAAAAACTAGGAGTTGGGAGACCTCAAAGTTTTGTCGTTAAAAAAAAATACTCGCAGTTTTAAAAACTTTTGGATAGTACCACCTGCAAGAAACATTGGTTATCCTTTAAAAAATGCGATTTGAGTTTCTACACTCCACGCTCAAATATCTTCGAAATTGGATACAATTTTTGCCCTTTACAAGCTGGTTGAAAAATTGAAAATCAAAAGTTTTTTTGGTCGTGTAATATAATTTTTGATGAAATTTTCAAAAATTTTCACGGCAGTTCTGCCAACTGGATTTTGATTTCCATAATTTCCAATAAATTCGCGTTTTTCATTCGATGGTTTAAAAAGTGAATCATAAAATATTTTCATTAAAATAAATTAAAATTATTTTTTAAAAAGTTTTTTAGCAGAATAAAATTTGTTGAAAAATTTAATCAAAAAATTTTCTTAGGGTTCAAAAAAATTTTACTTTGATTTTGAAGATTTTGAGTAAGTAATATGAATTTTGTAAAAAGAAATTCTTGTAGCTTGAAAGATGAATGTAAATTTTTTGTGAAATGAGGGGGTATCATTTAATTTGTCTCATTTTTTATTGCCCCCCCCTGGAATGTCATTTCCCCCTTCCAAACCATCCTGACTACGGGCCTGAGGTATGGATAGCTAGGCTAGGTACTCCAGTAGGTACTCGCTTCTACTCGCCTCGTAGTTTAACTGCTCAAGTTTCGGTATGCGCGCATACCGCGGCCGCGCTCGCGTACGCGTCGTTATCGTCATCGTCATACGAGTAAATACCCGGATAAGAGTACACACCATAATATACATAAGTTGTAATTAAGACAATAAAACAGATAATTAATAATTGCGATAATTGCGCTAATTAAGAAAATTTTCATTCCTTTGTTTTTCGAGGAGAGCAAAACGTCGCTCGCGCCTCGCCCCGTCACGTCGTATTCTACTGTCGTCGTCGTCGTCGTCGTTGTAGCGCGGTAGCGTATACCATATTAAGGTACATACGCGTATGTACATATAAGCTATGTAGTACCTATGTAGATTAGGGTGGAGCGCAAAAAAAAACGATACCTCGGATTTTGACCAAATTCGCTGAGGTTGTTGGGTCACTATCGGAGACTACTCAAAAAAAATTTGAGCCCCCCAGGTAAAGATGGGGAGGAGCTAGGGGTTCTCAAAGGGCACCTCCTTTTGAAAAAAAACACAGTTTTTTGTGTTTTTAAGGTCAAAAATATGGCGTGAGATTCAGGGCACAGCACTAAAAAGATGTGATTTGAGTTTCTACATCTCCCTAAACCATCGCCATCCTTCTCCGATCAAAACTCAGACTACCAGGGGGTCGAAAAGTTGCAGATCGCGAAATTTCAATATCGTGAAAATTTTTCTGGCCCCAAATTAATATTAATTACATTTCCGCCGCCTCGGGTAATTTTATTTATTTTTTTTTAAATATTTGAAGAAAATTTTGAGAATTTTCCTCGATCAGTGCAGCCAACTGCAAATTGTGATACTCAATTTTCTGGAATTCGTATGTATTTATCTGATCATGAAGTTGCTAACTACGAGTATATCTTATGGCTAGAAGACTTCATAATTTTTTTTTGTTTTTTCTATCATCAGAAACAAATTATGGAGAAAATTTTTCATACCAGTGCAGCCAATTGTAAACCAAAAAACATCAAAGTATGGAATTTAGGCCTACGTTAATTTTAAACCAAGATAACAAAAAATCCTAGAAGTCCTTGAGAAAAAGTTTTCTGGTATAAAAATTTTTCTTAGACCGCGCTACGGTCCATAAGACGTATATGTTGTTACTTTGTTCCAACATGAACTGGGTCCTCTGCGGAAAATGATCTAAAATCGAACTCGCGTTATTTGATTTCACTCTAATTGTTTCTATGAGTTCCCATTGATATTGCAAATTGTTTGACTACCGATTTTCCGAATTTCGTTTGCAGCAATGGTCCCAATTTACGCGAATAAATACTGGGTCCACCGCGGAAAATACGATCGAAGCACCGAACTCGAACCAAAAATGAAGTCGTATCCGTTAATTTCGCTCCAATTTTTTTTAATGATTGGTGCAAATTGTTTGATTGACTGCTGATGTGGTACAATTTCTCTTGATTTCTCCCGCAGAAATGGGTCCAATGCATGCAAAATAATTTTGGAACTCGCCGCTTATCAGTAGCGTGGTCTAAGAAAATTTTCCCCATAGGTAATATGTTTCGAATGATTGAAAAAACAAAAAAAAGTTTGTAGAGTTTTCTAGCCATAAGATATAGTTAGCAACTTCATGATCAGATAAATATGAATTCCAGAAATTTGAGTATCACAATTTGCAGTTGGCTGTGCACTGATCGAGAAAAATTCTCAAAATTTTCTTCGAATATTTAAAAAAAAATTACCCGTCGTGGCGTAATGTAATTAATTTGGGCCAGAAAAAATTTCACAATATTGAAATTTCGCGATCTGCAACTTTTCGACCCTCTGGTAGTCGTCTGAGTTTTGATCGGAGAAGGATGGTGATGGTTTAGGGAGATGTAGAAACTCAAATCGCACCTTTTTAAAGCTGTGTCATGAATCTCACGCCATATTTTCGACCTTAAAAACACAAAAAACCTCGGTTTTTTTTCAAAAAGGAGGTACCCTTTGAGAACCCCTAGCCCCCCCCCCCATCTTAACCTGGGGGGCTCAATTTTTTTGGGGTATTCTCCGACGAGGTGGGTTTTTTTTCACGCTTCACCCTAATATAGATGTACCTACTCGTTGCTCGTAATAGCAAAGAGGAGCGCAGAATAGCGTTTGCGTGCGTGTGCGTAGACGTAGACGTACGTACGGTTACTTAGTAGGTCTAGGGTCTAGGTACTTGCTTATTTACGTACGAGTATTAAATACTTGTTACAGCGACAGAATTATTTGTAGGTACTTACACATTTTTTAATGTAGGTACTTAGCTATCTACTCGTATGTTATTTGCAAGTTTTCTATTTGTATTTTGTACCCATTTCACGTCTGCGTCTGCGTTGCAAATCTAACAAGTAGGTAAATACTTGTACCTAATTCAATGTCAAACAATTTAAACTGTCGCAATTAGGGCGAGGCGAGGCAAGGCGAGGCGAGGCGAGGGTGGCACTGGTGGGCAGCTTGGCGATGACGATGGTGTCCTGGCATTTTGGTAGCCGTCAGAGTTTCAAACAAATATGCAGCTCGTATTACTTACCGAGCTATCGACTACTACCGTACTTAAGGTGTCTACTGTCTACTAGTCTACTACTAAACTTTAGTAGGTACCTCGTACCTATTACAATACACGTGTTCCTACTGGTACATTCTGAACGCGAGACTTGCCAGAAAAATGCTTGGCTCTTCCGAACCCCCGAGTTTCCTTATCACTTCCAAATCGAAAAAAACTTTTTTTTGGTCGCGGAAGACGTACTATGTTTGATGAAAGCAGCGCTGTCAATCGACTCGCGCGATTTTTATAAAATTTCCGTCAGCAACATGTTTTCGTACTTATTTGAAATCCAATTTTGAGGTCAAGAAATTTCGATTTCTTACTCGAGTGGATACTTTTCAGGGTCATAAAACGAAAAACTTGAATCCTGAAACTGAAATCGGCTTCGACGCAGTTGACAGCGCACTGTCATGTCAATTTTTGGGGCGTACCTACCTTTAGTTAGACCCATAGGCGGAGATAGAACATAACTTTTGGGGGGGCTTGTGCCCCAGTTAAAAAGGAATGAAAAACACGAAACAAAAATGTTCATTTTCGATGACCCCCCCCCCCCCCTCCAAAAAACCTTCCTCTATTTTTAAGCAATTTTTTGCTGAATTCTTTTTTGAAGACGTTTATCAAGCCCGAGCGAAGCGAGGGCGAAAATTTTTGGAAAAAAAATCCAAAACTGAAATATTTTCATTTTTTAAATCAATATTTTAGTACTTATTGAAGAGGAAGTGAAATCTTCAACCTCCATTTCTTATTAAATATTTTAGACTTAATATGCCCGAGCGAAGCGAGGGCGAAGATTTGAAAAATTGTCAATTTTTAGAAAGAAAACAATTTCATTTTTAATGGTTTGTTGAGTGAATAAATCCATACTTAGGAGTAAAAATTTCGTCCTTTTCGAAGTTTTTAAACGAAATTTCGTGCTTTTTTTGTAGTTTTGAACAAGAATAAAAATTTGTATTTTTTTTTATTTCTTACATTTTCGTGCTAGTTTGCAATTCAATTTGCTTATTGCTCATAGCACCTAATTATTTTCGTTAGATATTAAAAAGACCATTTTCGTAGCTTGAAAAAAACAGGAAATTCGTCACATTGATAATTTATCCCTTGAAAAGTAAAGGTTCCACATGCCCGAGCGAAGCGAGGGCTAAGATTTGAAAAATTTCCGATTCCCAGAAAGAAAATAATTCAATTTTTAAAGGTTTGTTGAATGAAAAATTCCATTACTTTGGAGTAAAAATTGCATCCTTTTCAAAGTTTTTCAACGAAATTTCGTGCTCATTTGATACACACGAAAATGATTTGGGGGGGCTAATTCAACATTTGGGGGGGCTTCAGCCCCCCCATGCCCCCCTTATCTCCGCCTATGGTTAGACCTACATTATCGTCCCTCTAATGCTAAAAGGGACGTAACTCCAAAACTTGACTTTTTACAGGAAAGCTGAAAACTGTTTTTCTTAGGAGTAAGATTTTTGAATTTTGTGGAGGAGGTGTTGATTTTACCATGTTTTTTAAGTGAAAAGAATGAATTTTCAATTTTTTTTTATTTTTCAAAATACAGATTTCTAATTTTTAAAATGGAGTTACGACTTTTTAAACTTAAACACGGAAAACTTACGGAGTTACGCCAAATTAAAAATCGGTATTTGAAAAAAAAAATTTAATTCATTCTTTTCACTAAAAAAGCATATTACAATCATTACTTCCTCCACAAAATTCAAAAATCATAAATAATACCTACAGTTTTTTATCCCCTCCAGTAAGATAAGTAGTAAAGTTTTGGAGTTGAGACGTTTTAGTATTGGAAGGACGATTTGATGGAGTTACGAGCAAAAAGTTTCAAATTTTTTAAAATATTGTGGAGTTACGCCAGCATATATTTTTTTTAATTTTAAGAATTTCTTTCACTTTTGGGTTGAAATGATGTTATCATTAGATGGAGGATGTCCCAAAGTTGTCATTTCTACAAAAAAACCAAAAATTGCTAAATTTTGGAGTAGCCATTGCCATACCTATCCTATAGCCAGATAGGTACAGAGGATGCATGTAGCACCAGCATGTAGCCATAGTAGCCATGTACCTAGATGCAGATGAGCCTAGTAACGAACAGATTAATAAAATGCGCGCTACGCTGGCGAAGCGGTACGGTGCGGTGCGGTGCGTTATAAAATTATAGGAGTGAATGAGTGAGCGGCGAGTAAGTAAGTATATTAAGTAGTATGGTCGTTGGCCTCTGCGCTTTTTTCGGGCGACCGCGACCGCGAGCGCGACCGTATTGACTTCTTTCGTTTTTTCTTTCATTACGCGTTACTCGTTTTATTTGCCGCATTCCCTCCGCATGTCGCGTCTCTACTATTCCACGGTCCACTATTCGAAAGCATTGTGTGAAAAGGCTTGGAAATGACTCGCCGCCGCCGCGCCGCCTCGTTGTCCGTTTCATCTTTTATTCAATTGTCGAAATGATTAATTGGGCTGGAATGCAGTGTACCATAAGTACTACTACTGCGTACTTAGTGCGTAGAGCGAGCTAGGCTTACTCGTACTACGTGTACCCGCCCGCCCACCCGCGTCCCAAGTATACGAGCAGCTTGGAAAAACTGATCAACTTGACTCGCATAACACATAGGTACCTAGACCTACTACTTAGCTATCATAGTCGGGGTTTCAAAAATTTTATAAAAAAGGAAACGAAAAACAGAAAAAAAAAACGATATTTTTCCAACATTTTACAAAACGAAAAAAACGAAAACAAAATTTTACAAATAGGTACCTAACGTTAAACGAAAAAAAAACCTATTATCTTTTTGTTTCTTTTCATTTTTGATTTTTTTTTTCAACATTTCCGTAGCGAAAATATGAGTTTAACTGATTTTCGAATCTATACAGATCTGTGGTGGGATAATGGGGTATAAATTTTCAAAATGAAATATTTAGGGTACCTACAAAAAGCTCGAGATTTCTAGATTCCAACTCTCAAAAATTAAGTGAATAATAGTTGAAATTCAATCTATGATGTCGAAATCTTAAAAAGTTGGATTTTTCAATCATAAATAAACTGAGATGTTAAAGAGAAAGAAGAAACATGAAAATGAAACACGAAGCTGTCCTTTTATTTTTCATTTCACATAAAGGCTGTTCATTTTGTATTCCAGTTTATGAAGAAATTCATTAAAAAACACGATATTTTGCACGTTTTTTTGCTCTTTTGATAAATTTTTCTACTTTTCACTTCAGTTTTCATCATTATATTCGATTTTACTACGTACTTATTCACATTTTGATTTCAAAAAAAAAATCAAAAACGAAAAAAAAAACGTTTTTAGAAAACGAAAACGTTACAATTTCATTAAAAACGAAAAGAGCAAAAACAAAAACCGAAATTGTAAAAACGAAAACCCAAAAATTTTACGTTTTTGAAACACTAATCGTAGTACAAATAAGTACGAGTGACGAGGAGTGATTGGGAGTGACGACTACCCAACGTAAGGGCCATATTTATAAACGATAGGTATGTACTAGGTACCTACTTAAGTATTCCTCAGCCAAGTAATGAATTTTAATTCAATTTTTGGAGTTATTGAATAAAAATACCGATAAGTATGGTATTATGATTTTTCAATGATAAGTAAATCGATACTTGAGGATCTACGCGTAGGTAATTATTTGATTCGAAACTGGAATAAAAAATTTGTACCTATTCAAGGCTTTCCTACTGCTGCAAAAATAGCTCTAAAATTCATTACTTAGCCAAGGAATACTCAAGTAGGTACCGTTTATGAGTATGGTCCTAAGTAGGTACCCATGGTAGGTACATAACTACATATGTAAGTACAACGCGCTACTCGTATGCGGGTAGATTTAGGTACTTGTGTAATTAAAAAATAAGAATTCATCAAGTAAGTACGGTACGTTGCGTTGTACTGTACTCGTACTTATTACGTTTAACGCGTGTATATTATACGCGTATGTGTAAGTAGATAGTTTACAGTGTGGCACAGCGCATATCTACTCGACGATATACCTAAATATATATTTTTTTACATTGTAAGCACGTGCGTGGAGTAAACGTAGCTAGGTAGTAGGTAGTAGGTAGTAGGTAGCTAGGTACCCGATTTGTATTCGTTGCTGGTACAAATATCAATATGTTGTATACTGTACCTACGAGTGTGTGTAGATACAAATGAGTGGTGTGGTACAGGGTAAGTACTTACCTTTAATTTTAGCTCCACCTCAATAGGTACTCGTACGTCGTACCTCTACCGATGTGCCGATGTGCACTGCACATTGTTCATGCCGGAAAAATTCGAGAATCTTAGCTAGTTAGCTCACAGTCACAGGGGGTTGGTTCGAGCCTCTGAGTTTGGTGTCTCAAATTAACGTATCAGTTTTGAAAAAAAATTCGAAAACATTACTTAAGAGTTACGATTAAAGTTTTATCCGATTTTTTTCGTTCGTTGAAAGTTGAACCGCCAATTGCCAAATGAACCGATGCGCGATGGCCTATTCTGCCTCATACCTATACGGTACCTACCTATATACGGAAAAAAGGGGCGAGAAAAAGAACGCAAAGATGATATGGTAACGGTCAAATCGGAAAACATGGTACCCACGTAACACGTAAAAATTGTAATTTCTGTACCGCGTGTAGGTAGTCTCAGTCTGTGCAAGTACAATAACCTAAAAAGGCAAAGGCTGAACAGAAACTGCGCGGATCGGGTAATCGGGTTCTCATCTAAGAACAGGCGAAGAGGTAAGATACTGGAAGTCTGGAATGTACAGTGCTTAAAGGAACTATGCCCCTTACCTGATAGGTAAATGAAAACGGCGCGCCGCGCAGCGCCGCGCCGTTTTCATTCGAAATTTTTCGACCTTGAAAATATGTCGGCAACCATCAGTCGAATAAGTACATTTCCATTCGTAGTTGTAGATACCCATTTTTCACCCTACACGCACGCGGCCAAGCGTTGCGCCCGCGCTCCGTGCCGCGCTGCCCAAATTCATTGTCATCCCTCGCCGCGCCGCGCCGCGCCGCAACGGCGTTACGTCAGCAAAGGTCATGGAACGCAAATTTCTCGTTAATCGATAAGATAGACGTGCGTGTTATCCGGATAGTTACATACTGTTAGCCCTATATATACGCCACGCCATGCCATGCCATGCCATGTAGGACCAGAAACAAATAATCGTATGCTTCACAGTTATAGTTAGGTACAGTAGCTATATATACTATACCCAGGTTATTTTTCAGGATTTGATGTTTTAATATTACTTTGGCGCTAAAAGAGGTAGGAACTCAAAAATTAATCCCGAGTTTTGTACGCTATTTTATTCAATTCGCGTATACATATTACATACTACATAAGTCCATTTTGGTCCAATTCTGTGCGTTTTATTCTTTTTTCCCCCGAAAATTGGTTCAATTCTTTCTTTCATATTGAAATGGTGTAAACGATTTTCTTTGCATCTGGATTGCTAAATTTGTACAAATTATTGAATATTGTTCAAAAAATAAATTGAAACATACAAATGAAAATTTAAACACGAGAAACGCGAGAAAACAAATTGTAAAATTGCAAAACAAACCCTTGTCAGCGAATGATACGGTACCTACCCGCAACTACTTTAATCCCGCTGCAGAAGTCGCCTATAATGGTCAACTTTTGCCATTGAAAACAGTGTCATAAAGTAGAGTTTATGTAGGTACTTACCAGTGGCGTCGACAGAATGAAAAATTGGGGGGCACAAAAGGGGCCATGTGTTGGACAATTTTTCTGCTTTTTCGAAGTGCAAAAGGGGGACTGACTTTTTTTACCTGCTAAAAATGAGGAGGTGGTAAAAAGGGAGCATTCTTCCGCACTTTCGTCTCAATTAAATTAAAAAAGTGGTATTTTGTTTGTGCCCGAGCGAAGCGAGGGAAAAGTTTTGAAAAAATTGGATTTTAAATGCCTTAAAAAGACGTTTTTTCATGTTTTAATGCTTTGAAAATCCCTATTTGATGTAACTGTAACGTAAATTTATAAACACAACATGAATTGGGGGAGGCCAAGCGGGGGCCAGAACTTTTTCCGGGGGGCTGGCCCCCCGGGCCCCCCCTTGACGACGCCTCTGGTACTTACGTAAATTGAATAAAGTTCGTGTTTTCCCTTAAATACCTACGAGTTCAAAGGTGGCATTGATTGTTACAACACATCTGAATACAATCGAAATTCTTAACATCAAAAATGTTCAAATGTAGTTATATTGTAAAAAAAAATTTGTTAAAACGCAAGTCTCGTTGCTTCGTCTGACGTCTGACTTGACCACGCGAATAACAATGATAGTTTCATTTATTATGAACTATTTTCACATCACTTTAGTAGGTTCTTATTACAAATTCTCTTTTCAAAAAAATAACATTTTTTACATCGAGATACCTATTGTAAATAAACAAATATACGGATGCGCAGTTTTTTTATTCGTGAAAAAAAGAGAGAGAGAGATAGAGATTTACTTAGCTCAAAAACGTGTCATTTTTATCATGAAATTTTTTTTAAAAAATGGAAAACGGAAAAAATGTACCTAAACCTGGTGTTTTCTAGTGATTTTTGATAAATTTCGAACGCTGATTCGTACCAACATATTTCTGTGTTTTGGGGTAAATTTTTTCAAAAATCTTTTTCTTCCCGAAAAACGTGAAAAGTGGCGCTATTGATAAAGGTGAAAAAGGTAATATTCATCTTCGTTTTTCAATATACATAGGTATACTTTCAATGCACGTAATGTTCCACGTCCGCCTGCGTATGTGCAAGACACACACGGTATGTGGCGTACGAGTACGACTGCTAGCTGTCTCACCTTGGTTTCCCCGCCGCGCCGTTGGTTGTCATCTAGAGCTTAGTTCGCGTTAAATAAATTGCATACCTAAATCGCCTTAAAAAGGAACATACTAATACGATTACGATATGCAGCTTGGCGGCGTGGCGTGGTGCGGTGCGGTGCGGTGCGGTGCGGGGACCAAAACTTGTAGCAAAGCGAGAACCGATGATTTGAATTACCTATCTACTTGAAATATAATATTACCTAGGTAATTAATGACATTTTCGATGGTCTTTCGTTGTTGAATTTCATTTACA
The DNA here is from genome assembly GCA_033439095.1 of Pseudococcus viburni. NCBI lineage: Eukaryota > Metazoa > Arthropoda > Insecta > Hemiptera > Pseudococcidae > Pseudococcus > Pseudococcus viburni. Next base: position 251,456 of record JAVBJF010000215.1, read on the forward strand.
TTTTACAAACCAGTGTCCAACTTATATATGTACCAAATTATCAACTTACATATTATCACTTGGTGTTCGTACATCCACTCGCGATAATTTTTTTTGTTTTTCAACATTAGGATGTACTCTCGAATTTGGTCGAAACTAAATTCTTGACGAGACAACGATAATACATAGACATACGTAGACTGAAGAATGAGAAATGAGACATGAGAAATGAGGAATTAGGAATTCGAATCGTGTGTTCGGAAATGACATATGTATATGTAGGTACCTACCTATATCCAGACCTGTGCAGAGAGGGGGAAGGGGAAAGGGGATGTTTCCCCTCGGGCCCTTTACAACTGAAAAAAAATATTGTTATCTTTGCCCTGAGGCCCTCAACAAAAATTTGGCCTCGTTTCGCCGAGATCGAAATTTTATATTTTTCGAAAATGCGGAGACGGAGAACGACCTCCACCCCCATCTTATCTCATACTCGTATTATGTAATCGTCCGCAACCGCAACCGCAACCGCAGCTGACAACGACGATGACGTGTTTTATGTACCGCTTTGTATCTCCAAGAACGCACCTATATATACCTGTACCTGGAGCTTTCCTTATACCCAATGCGATGCATTTACCCACCTTTCATTACACCTAGGTTAGATATTTACACTAGATTTACTATTTAGCAGTTGGCCAGTTGCGGTTCGGTAGATTTAGAAATGTTGGCCGTACCTGGACAGTGGACAGTGGACACTTGGACAGGCTGGACTTGATACGTGCCACCGCGCCGCGCCGCGCCGCGCCGCAGACTGCAGCTTAGATAGGCAAATTGAGATATGGGATATGGAGGTACCCACTGAATTTAACTAATTTCTTTTGTTTTTTGCTTGGTTTTGCGCAGTTTTACGGCATGATCGAACGAAACGATCTGGCTAGCACGATGCTGAAGAACGCGGCGATGACTGTGTTCGCGCCAACGAACGAAGCTTTCCAAAAATTGAAAAACCGCCCAGTGAAAGACGACTACTTACTATTTTACCACATGTGTTAGTTGAATAGTTGATTAACGATTACTCACTTGGCTAATACTTGCGTTGCGACAGCGCCGAATTGAGAAATGAAATTTCTGTGCTGCAGGTAACATACCGTACAGATTGGAAGAATTGCCTAGCACCGGCGGCAGTATCAATACGGTGGCCACCGGTAATCCACCTTTATGGCTGACGCGAACTGCTTCCAATCAGGTTTTCATAAACAACGCGCGTATTAACCCGGAATTGTCGTTTTTCACCAATCTGCCGGATTCTTCGAAACGTAAGGTACGTTTTGCGTTCTACGTTCTACGTTCTGCGCTCTGCGCTCTGAGCAAACAGCAACCGTCTCGCGTAAGAATTCAGATACCTGCATACAAATACCTGCATATTGTATACCTATTACATAGGTATAGTTAGGTACCTAAATACCTATGCATACCGCCCGGTGTTTTTGGCTAGAGCCAGAAGTAAGGCCTTCCACTCGGTATCTAGGTAGGTAGGTCCGCAACGCCCCGCACCGCACCGCACCGCACCACACCGCAACGCGATGCAATACTGGTACGCTAAACGCTTACCTACATACATATAAACTCACCATCAGTGGAACGCCTTACTTCTAAGTCAAAGTCAAAGTCAAAAACACCCTATACCTGTAGGTGCATCATATCGGATTGCTGGTAGGTCTACATAATTATGTATATGTAGTCGCTGTAAGTATCTCAAAATTCAAGAATAGAGGGTAGAGGACGTCGAGGTATTTGACTTGAACCAAGGTACCTAGCTAGCTACCTATATTTTTCATGCGCAGGTGCTACATATCGTCACCGAAGTATTGCAACCGCTAAGAATGAAAAATGATGACGTCACGAAAATGAATCCCAGCGCTTTGGGTCTTTTGGAAAAATCCGACGATTTCCAATTGACTCACCGAATAAGGTAAGCAAATATATACCTATCTATCGAGTACTTAAAATAGACTATTAGGTACCTACCCACTACTTACCTATACATATTTAAGCAAATATCTAGTCACTAACCTAACGTTTATGCCGAGCTGTTAACTGCGCAGAACCAGCGACAGTGAGCGCGATTTTAGATGTGAAAATTTGTGGCCTCTCTCGTCACTGTAATTGCGATATCTTATAATAATATCCGATTTGAAAATTATGGAGAATTGCAACTTTATACGCACATAGACAGACCTTTTTACGTTTCTCAACATACCTATTACGTACATTTTCAAATCAAATGTAAAATTTAGATAGGTACTTGCATTAATCATTGAAATTTTATTACTTTCCGAAATCTGAGAAGTTAATTTTCGAATTTTTCAAAAAAATTCGCCCAAATGTTTTTTTTTCTTTCAAAAATCCGACAATTTCTTCAGAAATTGGCCGACTTTTTTTTGAAAAATTGATTTACGAGTACTTACTTCCTTTTGGTGTTGGATAGGGTGCATTACAAATTTATCTATATTTTTTTGGAGGGGAGGGGGGAAGCATTCGGTCGACTCTTTGAAAATTTGCAGGCCCATCAGCCAGTGCAACTTCACTTCGACGTTATTAATACCTATTTTACTCGCGGTACTTGAATACATAGATAGAGGTACGTCTATGTGTATGTAGTAACTGCAATACTTGAATATCGTTAATGCATTATTGTAATTTCTCTTCTCGTAGTGTATTTGCCAGTGCTGTCAGAAATGCCGAAAAGGAAAATTTATTCAGAGATAGAGGCCCGAACACTTATTTAATCCCCGTCGACGATGGTCTAGTGGTAAGTTGTGAACTTGAGCACGTATAGGTAGGTACACCCAGATAGGTATATTATGTAGGTACTGCCTATGCAGTACATGCAGCGTGATCCAGTTAAGGTTTGAAATATCAAAATCATGTAGGAATCATTTGGAGTCAAAAATGTTACATTAGATACGTACTACGCAGTACGCACCTACAAAATAGACTTTAATTGCTTGGTTACCAAGTTATTCGTCTTTTTTGTGTACCTAAGTAGGTGAGTATACCTATAGGTAACCAATAACCAAAACATAGGTATCGTGGATTTTCATGAAAATTGGCGAGGTAGTTCACTTAGAGTGAATAAGCACTGAAAAAAATGTTTTGAACCCCTCAGCGCAAAGCAGGGCGCAGCTAGGAGGCCTCAAAGTGAGGTCATTTTTAAAAAAACACAGTTTTCCATCACTTTTAGGTATATTATGTAATTCGCTGCAAACCTTGGTCGCACTCCTCCTAAAAAAGTTGCACTTTGAATTCCCATATCCACACTTTCCTAAACCATACCTACACCTTAAAATTGAACAGGTATACCTCTTTTTGTCTACCAAATTCAAATCGCTCACTCCAAACCCTTAAAATCGAGTCAACGGCTTCGACCTTTGGTTCTAAGAAATGCCTAAAACCAAATAGGTAGGTACCTACACAGTTAAATTTCACATAAAACCCCGTATTTTTTTAGTAATTTTTCTAGGGTGGTCACTCTTCGCTGATACCTATACTGTTTTGTACGATTGAAAATTTCAAATAGCCGAACAAACGCGAAGAAGTACATCAAAATTGTGGAAAAAATTATCATAAATACTTACACCTTTACGAGATGTAACTTTGAGTCAAAGAACAGAAAATTTCCTTCACGTCCGTTTCAGAAATAAAAAATTCTTGAAAACAATGCAATAAAATGGCCATAACTCTGAAAAAGAAGGGTAGGGGTCCAAAAGTTCGTGAAAGATTTTTCCTAGTCAATACACTTACACCACTTAAGGTGTTTAGGAGCCCAAAAGCGTCAAGGGCCAAACTCGAGCCCTTATCTGGCCATACCCTTCAAAAAAAATCATTTATTAAACAAAAATTATTAAATTTTTGGTGAAAGGCTCCCATTTTAGAAAGAAAAAAAATATTTTAAGAAAAAATTATTCTATGTACCTATTTTTTAAAAATTATACAATTTCTGAAAGATTGTTTCATTTTAGAGAAAAGGTTTATTCAGCGCAAAATTATACATACGATATTTTGGAAAAAAATTCCATTTTGAACAAAAAACATGATCAATATTTTCGAAAAAATTTCATTTTGAGATGATATTGTTAAATTTTTTGAAAAATGTTCGATCTTGGAGAAATTTTTCATTTCAGAATAAAATTGTTCATTTTTTGAGAAGTAACTACAAAATAGTTCATCTTGGAAAAAAATGATCTAGTTTGAAAAAAGCGTTCAAATTTTGAAAAATAATACAATTTTTGAAATTTTTTGGAATGGAACATTGTTTATTGTTCAATTCTTATTCTTAAAAATGCTCTATGTAAGGTACCTGTACCAAATAAGGCCCACAAAATTTATTTCGCCTCTGGACGCTTCCCAAATCATCGGATTTTTTTCTTTTTTTTTTTAATCGAAAGCTAAAGGTTCCAGCTATAGCCCAGTGGCCTTGAAAGCTCGTTTCAATGCTTTATAACTCATTGAGAGCTTTTGCAAAAAAGCTCTCTCCGGGCCTTATTAAAAACATGGTGGCATTTTTAAGGCCCGACCTAAAATGTAATAAGGCCCGACCTAAAATGTAATAAGGCCCGACCTATAAAATGTAATAAGGCCCAACCTAAAATGTAATAAGGCCCAACCTAAAACCTAATAAGGCCCAACCTAAAAGTAATGATAATTTAGAATTACGTAAAACTGGGTCCATATGATCAATTAATATTGACAAACTCACTGGTTTGTCAATATTAATTGATCATGTGGACTCATTTTAACCAATGAACACGTGTTGTTGGGTTTGGCAATCCGCGGTTTGTCAATATTTACTGATCGTGTGTACCCGGCTTAAGTAAGTAAGCAGTCGGGCCTTATTAAGTGCTTTTGACTTTTTTTCTTTGAAATTGAATATCTCCGCGATAGTAAATTATTGCGAGATGCGGTTTGTGCCATCGTGATGCCGAGACTCATATGTACATGAGAAATCGATTTAATTAATAAAAAGTAATGATTACTTCCCTTTTTGAAGCGAATAATTTTCATGAAACCTCAATTATGAGTCAATTTTCAGCATATCAAAACTTTATTGGCTTCCTACGGTCACAAAAACAGCCAGATCGTAAAAAAAAAACACCGAGCACTATTGCCATAGCCAAACACTACAATATAAATTACTTTTTTGATCGATAGGATTGCTAGCCTCGAAGATCGGCACATTGGGCCTTATTTGGGGGTCGGGCCTTAATTGGTACAAACACCTTAGGTAATTGGTGTAAAGTCCGAAATCGTCATTGGAAAAAATAGGGTTTTCAAAAGATACACATTACACATTAAAAAAAATTAAAGAACGAAAAACCGGATCAAATTGTAACGTTTTTCCGTTCTTTAAACGTTCCGTTCTGCGGTATCGTTCCGTTACCGTCCCGTTCTCAATTCCTGGCAAAGAGCGGTATTCAATTCTGAGGTCAATGATTCAGAAGAGAGGCGTAGAAACCGCAAGTTTTTATGCTACGGTTCCCAACAGAAGATATGTACTACTTGAAAAGGGGTAAAAAACGCGTTTTTCCAAAAATGACTCCACTCCGGTGCCTCTACCTCCGTCCCTCATTGGGCTGGGGAAAGGGGATCAAATTTTCTTCAGAAGTCCTACGCTCGAAGTGAACCACCGCATTAATTTTCGTCGAAATCCACGATACGATGTTTTTTTTTTTTCGCTTCACCTTAATATTTATCTATGTACCTATAGATCTACGTGTATTTAAATAGTATGGTACAAATATGTAGCGAGTACGTATTCTTTTCTGTTGCAGAAAAAGTCCACTTCAAACGCGATCGACTCGAAGGTAATCGACGCCCACGTTATTCCCGATAAAGTGCTATTCTTGAATCCGACGTCCGAACACGAAATGTTTCGTCCCACCGCGTTTACCGATTTAGTCAAAGTTACAATTTCATTTCCCTTCGACCCGAGCACCGGAAAAAGTAATTGTTATTGTACTCGTTTTTGTCTCTGTCTGTACCTATTTTTTATTTCGTACCGCACCTATCCCGGTTAAAAATACCTACCCACCTACTTACGAAGGTCCACAGGTACCTAGTAGGTACCGGCATTATTTAATTTATACGCATTGTAAATAGATTCGGGTAGATTCGAAAAAAATATATAGGTAGGTATATACTCGTACCTAAGATTTTGACAAAATTCGCAGTAGTGGTTCATTTTGAGTTGAAAATTCTCACGATAAAAATTTTTAGCTCTCTCGCTCAACGTGGGACAGAGCTGGAAATCTTCAAAGTAGGATAATTTCTGAAAAAAATCTCCGTTTTTCATGGGTAAACTCTTTTTACGTAAAACGACGCGACATAGAGAAAGGGACTAAATAAAGCGCTTTTTAAATTTCTACACGCACCCCCTGAACCATTGATAACTCGATTCGATACCGCTCTTTGGAAACCATTGCTCGTTGAAACGTTGCGATTGCAAATCGTTAATGAGTCGAGATTTTTGATTTTTTGAATACTTTCTAGAATCGAGCCGTCAATGGTTCAGGGAGTTGCAGAAACTCATATTGCACCTTTTTAGTACCTAGCCCTGCACGTTATACTTGCTGCGATTTTTTTTTTTAGACATGAGTCAACTTTATGGGCATCCTGTTCCGCCCCACTTTGAGCGAGAGGACTGAAATTTTTCATGGCGAAAGTTTCCAACTTGAAATAAAGTAGCCCTACGAATTTGCTTAAAATTCAAAAATCCAACCTCCAACGTACTTACGTTTTTATTTAAATCCAGTTTAACTTATAACTCTAATAGCCTGCCAGTAGTCAAGTAGAGAAACAAATCATGTTTCGAATTTTGAGGAATACCTATTAATGAAGTAAATTACTTCGAGTGGGAAACTTTGTTGGAAAATTTTTATCTTCTAGCTCGAAATCGGACCAAAATATAGTTTTTGGCCATCGATGTCGGGGTTTTTCAATTGCGGGTATTTATTTCATAAAATTTTGGCCATACCGACGCCTATGGTGAATCGCATGACGCATGGTACCTATTGTATGGTAGGACCATGGCCAGGTAGGGGTAAGGTCTATAATGTACCTATACCTACCAGCTACCAGCTACCACCTAGACCTAGATGTACTCGTACTCGTAGAATAGAAATGTACCGGACCAAGTACGTACGTAACGTACCTATAACTAATAACTAGGTACGGGGTATCCGTATCTGTTACAGGATATGCGAGAAGCGATACATTGGTCGGAGACCGAAACCATACTTCCGGAGTGGTATTATCGGAAATCGTTTCTGCCAACATACCAGTATCGAACGGCGTCGTTCACTTGATCAAACAACCATTAATGATTATCGATAAGACCGTGCAACAATACATCGATGAAGTATGTACCTATATATGCGACCTTCCAGGAAGAAACCGACCTTCGGTCCGAAAAAAAATTTAAAAAAAAAGTTTCTCAATCAATCCAAAACAAATGATAATCATTGTTTTGGATTGATTGAGAAACTTTTATTTTAAATTTTTTTTCGGACCGAAGGTCGGTTTCTTCCTGGAAGGTCACATATACTACCTACCATACGCCATATGTAGGTCTAGGTAATAGCTAATAGGAACAAGGTACATACATTAGGTACCTACTACCTACTTACTACCTACTCATTACATTTACATACTTACATATGGTATGCATTTGTATGGTACGAAGTACGTGCGATGTCGGTGTCGGTGTACCGTCTACCGTCTACCGTCTACGTCTACGTACCAAATCTAGGAATTGGGTAGGTAGTTAGGTATACCAATAAACTGGGGCTACTGGGGCTACATTGATAATCACGGGGTGTATTGTGTATGAATATCCGAAATGATTTAAATACGAAATCGATATTGATATTTAGACCTACGGCTTCAAGCCAATAAAAAATAAAAATAGATTCATTCATTCTCCTCCGATTTTGAGGTTTTACTTTTATAAGATGTTCGTTATGGTTTTTAAATAAAATATTAAAATGTGATATTTTCTCGCCAATTTGATTCGTGAACATAAAAGTGGCGACGAGGAAAATTGGTATAATATATTATGTAACCATAATATTCGCGGGTAGTGCGTTTCCGGTAACTTACAAGCGGCTGTTCTGCCGACCACATGTTGTAATCACAACTGATGAAAATCATCAACCCAAAGATGACGACTTCAACCTCGACGGACGTAACTGACCTTGTTAGAGTCCTGACCCAGCTTCTTACAAAAACTGGGAACAATCCAATACCGGCAAATCGCTTCGACCCCTTCGATGAAAATGTGGAAACATTTGACACCTACATGCTGAGATTCGATACATTCCTGTCCACAAATGGAAATGATACGAAGACCGACTCCGAAAAGGTGAACTTACTGATTAATAGCCTCAATCCAAAAACACACCAAACATTGGTTGACTTGACTGCACCGGATAAGCCGGACACCAAATCGTTTGAGGAACTGAAAACTCTCCTTGCGAATCATTTTAATCCTGTAGCGAGCAAAATTGTGGAGCGACATCGCTTTTTATTACGACGCCAAGATACCAGCGAATCAGTATTGCAATATGTTGCTGAACTAAAAAAGATCGCGGCCAAATGTGATTTCGTGTGTAAACACTGTAAAAAATCTACGGCGGACGACCACCTAAAATCGCAATTCACTATTGGAGTGAAGGATGATAAAATTCGGGTAAAACTGTTATCAGAAGCTGACACAGATGCGGTGACATTTGAGCAATCTGTCAAGGATGCGGTAGTGATCGAAGCTTCGCAGACTGAATCCAAGGAGCTGAAAACAGAGCAGAAAACGGAGACGCCGGCGGTAAATAAGATCAGTAAAGGAAAGAAATCTGACGCCTATAAAAATTTCCGTTCCCGCCCGAATACTGGTACAAACTTCCACCGAGATGATCGGAAAAATACTCAGAGGAAGAACATGAATTTATCCAACTTTGAAGGTAAATGTCTACGTTGTGGTTTAAATAATCACACTACCAAGGAATGCCGACTAAGCAAGGATGCCAAATGCCACAAATGTGGTAAAACTGGCCATTTAGCTCGAGTATGTTTCACAAAGTCGAATAAAAATCCAGCAGCTGATACGAGTGCGAGTTCAAAGAATCCAAAGCAGTCAAATACTAACACGATGAGCTATATTACTCCGGCAGACAACGACTTCGATTCTGTATTTGGTATACATCAAATTCGCACTAAACCTTGTGCAAGAAGACCTGAATGGGACCAATTTGAAATTACGTTGCTGGTGAATGGAGTTAATTTAACATTCGAAATTGACACAGGAAGTCCGATTACAGTTATTCCAAAATCCAAAGCTCAAGATATTCGTTTTACACAACTGCTGGAAAATGAAGAAAGGTTTACTTCTTACGTCGGGGAGGAATTTATGCCAGAATTTATTGCGTTGGTCGATGTTACTTCGGAAAATTCAACTCAGAAGCTGCCCTTGTACGTAGTAAATGATAAGAATGCACAGCTGTTAATTGGTAGAGAATGGCTACGAAAACTCGGAATCGTGAACGACCTACTTCAAATAAGTAGGATCAATCGAGTCTCAGCTGTGGAAACGGAAACCAAAACGTATAAAGAAAACGTATTGAAAGAATTTGGAAATATCTTTCAGCGCTCCATTGGTAAGATTCCGAACTACGAGTGTTCATTGCAACTGAAAGAAAATGCCAGGCCAATTTTTATCAAACCACGTCCGATCCCATATGCTCTGGAAGATAAGGTGAATAAAGAATTGGATATTTTAGAAGAAGCTGGTGTAATTGAGAAAATTGATTATTGTGAATGGGGTACTCCAATAGTCCCTGTCGAAAAAGGCGATAATTCAATTCGTATTTGCGCCAACTATAAGATAACAGTGAATCCTCAGCTCCAAGAGCTCAACTATCCAATGCCAAAAATTGAAGACATCTACAACGAGCTTCATGGAGGTCGTTATTATTGTGTTTTTGACGTTCATAAAGCATACTTACACATGCTAATGAAAGCTGTGAGTGCTAGAATCTTAGCCTTATCAACACACAGAGGTTCGTACTTGGTTTGGCGATTATTTTTTGGCGTTAGTATTGCACCCAAGGAATGGCAGAGATTTATGGATAATATACTGCGTAAGCTGAAAAAAACACTCTGTTTCCTTGATGATATTATTACAACTGGTGCGACAATTGAAGAATGTTATCAACGTGTCAAATTATTGCTGGAAGTGCTGGCTAAATATGATTTACATATCAATATGCATAAATCAAAATTTTTTGAAATTTCTGTGCTGTATCTGGGACATAAAATCGATATGTATGGTTTACATAAAACTGAAGAAAAAGTCCAAGCAGTAATGAATGCACCTCGACCTGAAAACCCAGATGACGTTCGATGTTTGTTGGGTATGATAAATTATTACGCAAAATTTATTCCGAATTCATCCGAGATTTTATACCCACTGAACCAGTTATTGCACAAGAATGCTGAATTTATCTGGAATAACGACTGTGAAGAAGCTTTTCAGCACATCAAGTTGGAAATTTCCAGTGAACGGGTATTAATTCCATACTCACCTAAGCTACCCCTCATTCTGGCAACGGATGCGAGTCCCTATGGATTATCTGGGGTACTTTCCCATCTCATCGATGGTACAGAAAAACCAATTGCGTTCGTTTCGAGGTCATTGACCACAGCAGAACAACATTACAGCCAGATTGACAGAGAGGCTACCGCAGTGGTATGGGCGATAAAGAAGTTTTATCAATATGTGTATGGTCGGAAATTCACATTAATCGTGGATAATAAACCCCTAACGTATATTTTTAATCCAAAGAAGGATATTTCGGCAACTGCGGCATCTAGACTTGTCAGGTATGCCATGTTTTTGGCTGGCTTTGATTACACTGTACAACACCGGAAAGCTGAAGATCATAAAAATGCCGACTATTTTTCGCGAGCTCCTCAGAAATATGATGTTAATTTTCTAGACAACGACACAATCCTCAGTGTTAAACAAATTCGGGTGATTTCTGACGAGGTAATAAACGCTAAGAAAATTTGTCAAGAAACAGCTAAGGATGAAGAATTGGTTAAACTCCGTGATGAATTGTATTCTGGTGAATACAATGGCGATGAATATTCCCTTGAATTCGGTATAATTATGCGAGGACAACGGGTGGTAATTCCAAAATCACTCCGCATAGCAGTCCTGAACCAACTTCATGCTACCCATATTGGGGTTGTTCGAATGAAGAAATTAGCTAGACGTTTTTGTTGGTGGAAAACAATAAATGACGATATTGAAAAATTGGTGAAATCCTGCAAAGAATGCTGCTCAGTTCAAAAAAATCCAAAACAAATTTCGCATTTCTGGGAGGAACCAAAGAAAAAGTTCGAGAGAATTCATATGGACTACGCCGGACCTGTAGAAGGTTATTATTTTTTCTTGGTAATCGATGCTTTTACCAAATGGCCTGAGATAGAGGTTCAAAAAAGTGAACCAACGTCTGAATCAACGATGCAACACCTCGAACGCATTTTTGGACGAATTGGAAACCCAGAAGTTCTTGTCTCAGACAACGCAACAATCTTTAAATCAACACCTTTCAAAAATTTTTGTGCCGGAAGGGGAATAGTCCAGAAGTTCATTGCCCCCGGACATCCAGCAACAAATGGACAAGCAGAAAGATACGTTGCAACGCTAAAAAAGGCGTTGAAAACTAGTACCGGACCTGTGGCAACCAGAGTCAACGATTTCCTACAGAAATATAGAGCAACGCCTCTAGGACAAAGTGACCAAACGCCTAGTGAACGGTTATATGGCGTGAATATTCGTACAAAACTTGATTTATTGAAAGAATCAGGTGAAGAACCTCAGGAACCAACTGGGAAGATTGGTAACTCAGACTTTAAAGAAGGCGAGCGTGTTCAATCGCGAAATTATATAGGAGAAAAATGGCGATTTGGCGTGATAAAAAAAGTGATGGGAAAAGCCCATTTCATGGTGCTTTTGGATAATGGATATGAGCTGAAGCGCCATAGCGACCAATTACGGAGATGCGAAGTACCTCGCCCAACCCAGGACAACCTATCCTCAGGGGAAAATCAAAATCTGAGACTGAGGTCAGCGACAATTGCGGGTCATCGACCTGAGCCAGAACAAGCCAGACCCAATCTGCCAGAACAGGAGCAACGAGGGTCTCTGGTAGTACCTCCAGTGGTACCGGCGACGATCAGACGCTCAGAAAGAGCAAATAAGGGAAAAGCTCCCCTTCGTTATCGTTAGAAAATTATCTTAATACTTTTATACTTTTATAATCTCTAATTTTAGTTCATTTTCAATTTCGTGGGGAAGAGCTATTGTGTATGAATATCCGAAATGATTTAAATACGAAATCGATATTGATATTTAGACCTACGGCTTCAAGCCAATAAAAAATAAAAATAGATTCATTCATTCTCCTCCGATTTTGAGGTTTTACTTTTATAAGATGTTCGTTATGGTTTTTAAATAAAATATTAAAATGTGATATTTTCTCGCCAATTTGATTCGTGAACATAAAAGGGTGTCTTTGATAACGCTTTTTTTCAACACTCAAATTGCTCTGTACAGCGTTAGAATAAAGCTACGAGGTTCGTTTTGCCACCAATTGAAAGAGGAGAGTTCACACTATCTATTGCAATTTCATTTTATGAAAAATATTCATTTTTATAAAAGTTATTGGAGATTGAAAAAAAATCGATTTTTTTCAAAAAATGAAACTTCGGAAAAACCTCTGCTAAAAAAATAGTAAAAAAAAATTGACATGGTTGATGATAATGTACTGGATGCAGCATTCATCTAAGAACAGAATGTAGTTTACCTCATGTGGATAACGTAATTATAACCTGAGATATAGCCACTCTCCGAAGGTGGGACGTCTTTGATACCCCTTTTTTGTGTGCAACTGATTATGATTTCAGATTTTATCATCAGACGATTGATGTATTATGCGTAAACCCAAAAATAATTAGGAAAAGCAAGTTAATTCTTGATTTTCGTCACCTTGTAAAAACAGTCTATGAAATCACACCTTATGTCAAACGCATTTCTATACACCTTAAGGGGGGGGGGGGGGGTCTCAAAGTCGCTCCAACGTTGGGTGACTTTGATAGTTTTATTCAAAGGCTCGGTAGAACAAACTTTTTTTTTAGTTAGAAAGAGCAAAGTCTCCTTTTCAAAATGAGTCAACGCGATTTTCAATAGGTGTTATAGTTTTTTCACAATCGTGAGTTGAAGAGTGAAAAGTGTGATTTTTCTATCAATGTAGCCCCAGTTTATTGGTAGGTACTTACACTCCACCTCTACTTACTACCTAGCTACGCTACAAAGTAGCTACCGGTACATATGCCTACGTAATTACCGCACCTAGCACCTACCAACATCATACCTAAAACTCGCATATCCGCCCCAGTGCGGCGCGGCGCGGCCCGGCAGCTGCCATTTGCGTTATCTTTAACATAGGTAGGTCCTAGGTCCTAGGTCCTAGGTAGTAGGTACTGCCTGCCAGCGAGCGGCGAGTGGCGAGCGGCGTACCTTCCGTAGGTTACTAGTTACTACTAGGTATAAGTAGGTACCTATTGTAGGTATAGAGGTACCTATTTAAGTACAAAACGTAGCTATGTTGCAACCTATTTTGAAACATATTTTGTTGGATAGAACGCCGACGGACCTATTTCGATTTTCAAGCAAAAACTACAATACGCCAGCGCCGTGTTTCGTTCTAAATTGAATCAGAACGGCGGAGTGACGTTGTTTATTCCTTCGAACGCGGCTTGGAAAAATGAAAACGTAGAGAAAGTCACCAACAACATTACAGTACTCGAAAACATTCTAAATTTACATTTAGTTTCGGAGAAGATAACCGTCAATGGCTTCGCGGATAGAGGCGCAAAAGAGGTACGTAACGTAACTAGGTACTTTACGTTTACGTTTACGTTTACATCGATAGTACAAGTAGGTAGTGGATACCTACTTGACAAGTAGCTACATAATGTACATATATACGTACATTTACATATACAAGCATAAAATACATAAGTACGTAGGTACCTACCATACCATACGTATGGTACGTATTTACATAGGCGGAGATAGGGAGCATGGGGTCTCCCTTGTTGAATTGCACCCCTCCCTCCCCCTCCCTCTCCCCCATATCATTCACGTGGATACATTATGTTTTACTCAAAAAAAAATCCGCAAACACCTATGTAATTTTCAAGGGATAAACAATCAATATTTGACAAATTTTCTGCTTTTTTCAAGTTACTAAATTTAAAAACCACTTTAGATGGCTGATGACACCGAATGATATTAAACCATCTAGGTTTTCTAATACGAGTTAGGCACCATCAATGTAAAGCAATGAGTTAAGTGATTTGGAGATCATGAATACGGACCCAGGGCAACCAAATTTGGAGAAATTATTACTCTCACAAATTTTGGAAAACAATCCAGCACAATGGGGTACATATGTTGTTTTTGCGTCGAAAAATTTTCTCGAAAATTAAAAAATTTCGTTGTAAATAGGCAAATATGCTGACTTTTGAATAAATTTTTTCAAAAAGTCTGTAAATCTTGTAAGTCGCCTAAAATGGTAAATTTCGTTGTTAATAGGCAAATTTTCAAAAATGAGCCGATTTACAACGAATTTTGCCAACTTTTTGAAAATAATTTTCTACAAACTTGCTCAAAAAAGGACAAATTTTTACCATGTGGCAAAAAATACGAAATTTCGTAAAAAAAAACTTCTAAAATCACGAAATTTTTACATCAAAGAAATGGAATTTTTTGATTTAAAAAAAATGAAGAAATTTAGCTTTTGGATTCCTTTTTTATTAAAAATTTTTGCCCTCGCTTCACTCGGGCTCGATGAATTTACACAATTCATTCTCAAATAAATGATACTATGAACCATCTTTTCTTCCATCGATTCCGCATGTTGAAAAAAAGTCGAGTAAAAATTTCGTAATTAAGAGTAGAAAATTTTTTGGAGGGTCGAAAATGAACATTTTTATTTTCTTTTTCAATCGGAGCATTTGGAGCTCACGTCCCTTCCCTCCCCCTCTCAAGTTACGGTCCATCTCCGCCTATGCGTAATTACGAAATGAGGTTGGCTTATAAAGTAAACCTAGGGTACGAAGACTAACTGTAAGAACTACATACATATTACGTGTGGAACCGCTATAGGTATTAGGTAGATAGGTACCTATACCTACATTATATCGTACGTAGGCGTTAGGCAGGCACGGGCATTTTTTAAATTGTGATTTGTTTTTGTTTTCGCGTCCATCGCGACGCAGGTGAATACCTTAAACGTCGGCAAAAAGTTGTATTTCAACGTAATCATTCGAGGCACAAATCGCACGTTGACGGTTGAAAGCGACGGCGTGAACGCGACTGTTTTACATTCGGACATCGCCGCCACCAACGGTGTCATTCACATTATCGATCGCGTATTGGGAATTCCATACGCCACGGTCGGACGAAAAGTCGCCACCGAGCCTATGCTCAAGTGAGTAACGAGTACTTTGGTAGCAGGTAGTAGGTACTCGCTAATGCTAATTATTGTAGGTCCTAGGTACGTAAGTACTCGCGTTAGGTACCATACGAGTAGCCAGCGGCGGATTTCATAATTTTGTTCCTTAGGCACAATTTTTTTGCGCCGTTTTTATGTAGGCGTCTGACTTCTCTCCACCATCTCTTCTCCGGTCCCTTCACCCTCTTGAATTTGTGTTCATTTTCAAAAAGTAGGCATCGAAAACCAAAATTTTACATTTTCAGGGTCGTACGCTACGGATATTTTCATTACTCGTAGTTTAATTTCGATTCATAAAATTTGCTATTTTACCCAAAATTGTTTGTTTATCAGTTTAAAAACATGCTTGAATTTGTCAAATTCCAAAATTTTGAAGTATTTTACTCGGATTTGCTGAATCGTTGAAAGTGTGATTCCAGTGGTGGGAGGATAATTTTTCGTTAACTACGCTTGCGACGTCTACGATATTCATACTTATATCTAGCTATCTACCCAGGTATACTTGTATTCGAGTACCTAGCTACCTACTTACTAAATTGTTTTTTTATTTTTTCGACGGCGCGATACAGTATCACACATATGCTGGGAAATTATCAAAACTTCAATAGTCGATTGGACGAAATCAATCAGAACTATACGTTTTTCGCACCTAGCGACGAAGCCTGGTATACCTTGAGACGAGATCAGCCCCCTTTATATGAAGACTTGATGCTGCCCGTTAACGCCTACTCGGTAAGTATGTTGGGGGTGCAACTATAAGTACCTAGGTACCTAGGTACCTACCTAATTATATGTAGGTGACTGGCGGATTATACAAATACATACTCGTATGTACCGATACGTTATCCTCAGGCGCTGGAAAGACATTTAGTCGTGTCCGGTAACTATACCATGGCTGAATTGAAAAAAATTGCCAACAGCTCGTACGTATTACCGGCGGCGAACGGCGCTCTAACCATTCGCGTCAGAGAAGAAAGCAATAAAGGTAAGTGGCGGCGCGGCGCGGCGGCGTGTCGCATCGCATCGCATCGCATCTACGCGGTTCCTACTTATTTGTGCGTTGAGGTCGAGTGACGAGTGGTACTCGTAGACTACATATGGCTATAGGCTATACCATACGTACGATGCGATGCGCTGCGATGTATGTAATGTATAGATAAATGTATGGGTACTGGTACGTGTACCTATACCTATACGTAGACCTACCTACCTACGTACGAGTAGATGTAGATCCCCTAATTCGATTCGACTTTTTAAAGGTTATTCCATCCAGTGGAACGGCAAATGGGTGTCGGTGAGTAGACCAGACGTACGATGCACCAACGGTATCATCCATATAATCGGTGAAGTCCTAGTGACGCCCAAAGATATCACCGTGCATGTCGGAGGCGCTCTACGGATAGAGCACAATTTTACTCTCTTATTAACCGCCGTCCTGCTATTACCTCTGTACGCGTACTTCAATTACCATTTGTCTAGTCCAATTTTTTCATAATTCCTACCTTCTTGTCAACCGACTACCGACCAACTTTCTTCGTTACAATTACCTACATACTTTTATACTTACGAGTATCTATCGTCTATCGAAGAAGAAACTGCAGAAAAAAGAAAAGAAAAAGAAAAAAAAAGCAAAAGGAAAAGGAAGGAATGATACGTGAGTCGGTCCGCGTCTTATCTTCATGCCAAGTCACTTGCTGTTTGCTGTAGGCTACCTACCTATATACTTGTGTACCGTTATTCCTTTTTATTACCTACGAGTACCTACCTACGTAGAAATACTAACGCAATTCGTACGATGATACATTGATACTCATTTCCGCGAGATCACCGCGACCCTACTGAAAATGCTCGTAGTATAGGTACGATACCTTGTATGTACCTATTCTTATTCGGTTCGTTACTCACGTTTTTTTTTCTTCGGTTTTCGTTTCTCTTTCTATCTCCATCGTTCCACCTACTCATCGTCGCGCCACGCCACGCCGCGCCGTCCAGCTATATACAATACACAATACCTAATACACATACACCGCAATCCAGATTTGAAGGCGATCGGCGAGACAAACTCATCCCAATTCAACTATACCTACGTAACGTACCTGCTACGCTACGCATATCATTAGAACGGATCCGAGTGTAAATTACTACGTGTAATGGGTACCTAGTCTCACCGAATAATACATAGGTATAGTTATTAGTTAGGTACCTACTACCTAGGTACCTACGTAAGGTAAACTACGTATAACGCGCCTTCACCTACACGTATAATATGCTATTTCGTATAAGGTATATCTCCTAAGACCTTTATAATTATAGCCTCGTTTTTTAGTCAAAGTCAAGTAACGCCAACACAAACACCAACAGCTAACAATCAAGTACCTATCTACCTATCTACCTAGCTACCTACCTAGCTAAAAAAATCACCGCTATCACTACCATTCACAGTCAGTACCCGCTGGCGCTGCGTTGTCCGTAACAAAATGATTCGAATTTCGATTGTACTCGTAGGTATGCGCTTTTACGAATTTAACTCGATTAAATTTGGTTTCCCATAAATTTTGACTATTAGCTGTTGGCTATTGGCTATTGGCTATTCCACTCCATTTATGCCGGGCGTTTACTTATACCTACTTACACTTTTGTTGCGTAAGATTGTCGTTGTCGACAAATAAGTGTCACGTGTATTGTAATTGTGTGGTATACAAAAACCAACACAAAAAACAAAAAAAAATAAGAAAACGTAATTTTTCTTACCTACAGTACAAATATCATAAGTTTAAATATGTAAATGTAAGTAGGTACCTATTTACTCTATAGATAATTATAATCATTACTCACGAAGGTACCTTATACCTATTACTTTTCTGTTTTATGTACATAGGTATAATGTCCGATACCAAAACCCTGGTTCGGGGTACTTGGGTAATTTTTCACTCGTATACTGTTCGTTTTTGCTCCCTTCCTAGATATATCAACCTATCTATTTACCTATCTATCTATCTATCTATCTACCTACCTACCTACCTACCTACATTCCACGAAAAGTAACGGTGTTTCTGTGCGTCGGTGGTCGGTACCGAGTTACATATTTGGTCCCAGGCTAAGAACGGTGGCCGGCTGCCAACTCCTTGACAATTAAATAGTCCAATTTCGGCAGCATTTCACTTCTTTTATTTCACCATGTGATATCGAAATCAAAGTTTTGGTTCTTCTTCCCAATCTGTACCGACACCAGTACCACTATTTGTCGTCTCACCTATAGGTATCATTTAGTTGAGAAAATTAAAAATTTGCAACTATTAAATCCTCGTGTACGTAAATGAATATCACGTACTTACCTATGCACAGCTACGTAAACGTAACGGTAACATACGCACGTAAATAGGTACCTATTTCAACTCGGTATACGTCCTTATTAGCAGGCACACAATATTCGTTTGTATTTCGAATTCGATGATAGGTTACGTGCAACGTGCACAAGCACGAGTAATTGGCTATAGGTAGGTATTAGGTACCGGCCGGCGGCCGGTAGATAAATGTAGCAAGTATTAAGTAGGTGGTAATAAATACTTTTCTATTACTACCTACCTACCTTCGTGCGTTCGTAGGTCGGTAGGTCTAGGTACATAACAGTAGGTTCAAGGTGCTTTTCAAGTACTTACTACCTGTACCTCTGTACAGTGTACACCTGAATAAGCACCTATCGCTACTTATTCTATTCTTTTCAATTGTTAATACCTACCTACCTATACTTAGGTAATACATTTTTCAATTAATCTGTGATTGGTCAATTATTACATTTACTTACTTATTTTTGTTTAGTACCTAGGTATTCGTATTCGTATTCGTAATCGTATCGTGTATATTTTTTTTCCTTTTCCCCCTTTTCATCCTTTTTCTCCTCCTAGTGTTTTTACTCGTATCTTAATTGCAGTGTCTGTCGTACCCATCGGATATAATTGTAGGCATTGTCGTGCGAACAGTCTACGTAGTAGGTAGTAGGTAGTATAGGTACATATTATACCTATATTTCGCGAATGGTATGAAAAGCATTTGAAATTTCAGTCGCATTTTTTCTGTTTTGTTATGTTTCGTTTGTTTTGTTCGAGTGTTTTTCGATAATTTACGTTTGGTGATGATCAGAAGAAAGTACATTTAAGCAGGTAGCCATTCAAACTGGCACTGGCAAAAATCCTGTGTCTAATCCAGTTGTAAGCGATCGGCCGCGATAATTTCCTAATTTCTTAATTTCCGAATTTTTCATTTTTGTAAATATACCTAAAATAGGTACTAATACCTACTACTTAGATACCAAGTAGTAAGTACTAAGTGCCTATGTGGATAAGTTAGGAAGCTGGACTTCGACGTAGGTACGCAATTACGCATTACGTATGTAGGTATCTCAGTGTGTGATGTGTGCTGTGTGCTGCGTAGTTACGAAAACGTATCCGTACCTAAGTAATATTTTTGTTATTACCTACATATGATACCTATTATAATTACTTATTTTTGAATTACGCTTGAAATTTTTCATGTAAGTATTGTTTCATAATTCAGTCACTAGAAATTAGAATATTGTAATTTTGTATATTTTCGTTGTTTAAGTTTTACTTTCGCATACCTACCTTTAAATTTGTGCATTCACTGGTCGCGCGTCGCGTCGCGTAGCGTCGTCAACTTGTATGTGTTTTTTTCTTACGATAAGTAGGTACGCAATTCGTGATAGGTAGTTTTAAATTCGACAGTCGCAGTACCTAACTACCTATAGGTAGGATAGGTAGGTACTCTTTCAATGGCGAGTGAGAACGAGTACAAGTTTTTCTTAATTTTAAGTCTACGTAGGTAGCTACAGTTAATTAGCTAGCTGCCTACCTTTAAAGTACCTACCTATACAATACACAGGCGTCAGACGATGTGTGGATAGCTGGATGCGATGCGATGAGAAAGTACCTACTCCTTTTAATGCGTACTTACTGACTACTTCTACCTATCTACCTACCTACATTATTGTAGCGGTCTAGGTGCTAGGCACAGTAGGTTAGGAGGTAGGTAGTAGGAACAAGCTGTAAGGTACAAATGTAAAATGTAAGCGCGTCCACATAATATGTGTACCTCCGTATCGAAAGGGCCCATTTGGTCGATCCAGCAAACGGAGATACAGCCGTTTTTGTGAAAAATGGTCAAAAATGTCAAAAAAAATTTCGCGTTTTGTATATTTGAAGGCCTGCTCTATCAGCTGGTTTTGAAAATTTTTCGATTTCGCGGTTTTCAGGCGAGATATCGCGAAAAACATCGCGGATGAGAAAGAGACCACTTTGTCGATACCAAGTTTTCAACGCTTTTCCTACGTACGACTGAAATCCGTGACAATTGAAAGGGTCCACTTTGTCGGTACACCTATTTCACTGCATTAATAAAAATAAAAATCTTCGTTTCAATTTCGTGATAGCTCCCATAGATGCACTCAATGAATGCACTTCGGTACATTTTTCAGCTGGACACCTTCTCTGAACCACTTTACATAGTGATCAGTCAAAAAATTTCATTAACCCTCCAAAAAAATGGTTTTATCAGCAAAAAACATTTCTGAAACTTTAAAATGCGTTTTTCTCAAAATTTTGATTTTTCAACTTTTCAGTTCATCAATTTTCAAAAATTCATAAAAAATTGAGATTTCCACCAAAAGACCTCTGATTTTGCGCCATTGTGACCGGAATTTATCCTACTATTGCCCCCTGGTCTCAACTCCATACCAACAGAATGGGTCCTTTCGATGCGGAGGTACACATATACCTAACGTATACTTTTTAATTCGATTGCAATTTTTTATTATAGCGACGATTTGAATTTCATTTTTCGTAGGTGTAGGTACGAATTCGTAATTCGCAGTTCGCAATCGGCAATTCGCATTTATTTACGACTACGCCTACACGCGAATTACCTTTTCGTAAAATCATCTTTCTAAATACGTATAGTTGATACCTAGGTAATACTCGTAGTAAATAGGTAAGCTGGTAAGCTGATAAGCACATCCACTTGCCCAACAGTTGGATAATATTATAGGAGTACCGAGTACGAGTCGGTGCGGCATGGCATAATTGCTACTCGTTCGTCCGAGTTTGGTCAGGGTAAAATACATACAAATGTGATATAGGTACTTACCTGTAAGTATCGGTGTTAAGTTTAATGTTCGAAATTTTCAATTTTCCTTATACAAATAGATAATGTTTGTCGGAATAGAAATAGAACAATAAATAGGTACATAAGTAGAAATAAGTATGCAGAATCGTCGAGATTTGTGATTCACGAATAAGCCGTGTAGATACTTAGATCTACATATAAGTAGGTATACCTACTTATACATATACCTAGACCTACACTTACACCTAGGTATGTAAAGTAGGTCGTCCATACGAGAGCTACTATAACTACATATAGGTACGTACGAAGTTAAAGAGGTACACTGGTACATACTCGTACATATACTTACTTTACTTCGATACCTATGTAACTGTAGGTACTATACTTGGCTAGGTACCATACTAATTGCCAATTGCTACATTACATACCTATAAATATACGAGTAGATCGAGGTATGGTAGGTATGTATACCTAACCTATTGCTGTAGTCAATCTAACGTACCTACCTGCATGTGTAATTGTGTATCGAGTATTCCTCTACCCATGTTATACTTACTATACCTACATATTTTTACTATAATATAGCTACTATACTATGCGTTAACGTTGACGTTTACGTTTACATGATATACGAACCAATATTGCAATATTTCCGAATAAATTTATTTTCGTCGCATTATACATAAGTACAATATGTAGGTATTCTTTTCTTTCCCTCGAAGACGAAGTTAGGAGAATTCATAGCGGAGTCATTTTCGAAAAAAACACGTGATTTTTTGCAAAAATTGGATGGTGTTGCCCGCTGAAAACCTCCCCTCCCCCTTCTATTGAATGTGAGTAGTTGCTTAAACCCCAATTGAAATAGGTAGCGTAGAAAAGAAAAAAGAGGGCTCGAGTTTTTCACCTCCCTGGACCATTGCCGGCTCGATTCGATACTCCTTTCAGGGTGGCCACAGCACGTTTAAAAGTACGTTACAGATCATTGAAAAATCAATTTTTTATTTTCGAAAAAAAAATTTATAACGTTCTCTTGGTCACCAAAACTCGATCAATATTGAAGAATTGGTGTAAAAAAACTATTCAGATACCTATTTTTGAAAATGAAAATTTTGCACTTTTGTGGTGCCAACTACCTACCAATTTTGGTAAAAATATTTTTTATCGGCCAAATTTAAAAAATGTTTGCCGCAAAAATTAATTTTCACCGAGGGCAACACTGAAATGAAAATTTTCCAATTTTTCATAACAAAAGTTTATTAGGTATGTCATTTTTCAGGGGTGTAGGTTTATGAAATCTACCCCACTCCCTGCTCTTCATGCTGAGGCTAAAATTCCTCCCTTATCAATCAGACGATCATATTTAGCTTATAAATTTATTATAAAGAGGCTTGAAATAGAAAGTAGATCGACCTTTTCTGATTATTTAAAAATATACGATGATTGGCGTTTCTCAAAAGCTAAAATTCCGCTACTATCAATTATTTCTAACAGATTAAGAAAAATTCAACAAAAAGTAATTGCTGCTGATCGGTCACTATATTTTAATCTTAATTTTGAACAGGCTAACTGCAATTCTTTAGCTGAGCTCTTACCAAGAAGTGATACACAACCAGCTTCCGAGTTCCAAGACCTAGTTACAAACAAATACTCAGATTATGAGCTAATTTTTACAGATGGTTCAAAATCAGATGTGGGCTGTGGCTCAGCTTATAATATTCCTTCCCTCCAAATCCATAAATTATTCAAATTACCAAATATATCCTCTGTTCTTACCACTGAACTATATGCTATCTTACAAGCTATTTTATTCATTTTAAATTCTCCATCCAATTCCAATAAATTCCTTATTATATCAGATTCTCAAGCAGCTATAAATTCTATTCGGAAAATTACCTATCAATCAAGTATAATATCCTTGCAAATATGTAATTTAATAGTACTATTAACAGCTAAAAAGAAAATAAATATTTCATTCTTATGGATTCCGGGTCATACTGAGATACCTGGCAATGAGGCTGTGGATATTTTAGCTAAACAAGCAGCAATAGATGGTTTGATGATCAATGCCATAATAATTAAAGATGTTATTCCTATAGTTCACAAAGCTCACAATAATATGTGGAATAAACATTACAAATCTTCCTTTTTTAATAAACAGTCCTTATACCTAAATATAGAACCACAGATCCCAAAGTTTCCTTGGTTTCGGCAAATAAAGGACCTTCCTCGGTACATTTCGACCTCGCTAATGAGACTTCGAACAGGCCATTCCTCCCTTCCTAGTCACCTCTTTAGATTAGGTGTTGTAAACTCCCCTATGTGTCCATTACATTCCCTTCCTAAAACCAGCTGCGATCTAAATCACATTATGTTCCAGTGTCCTACTCTTCAAAAATTGAGAAATGAACTATATGAAAAGATACTTGTTATAGGAATTCCTACACCTTTTTCTGCTTTATCTCTCCTTGGTTATCCAAATATTGATTTATACAGGGCAATGGGAAATTTTTTACATGAAGTCACTGTTCTCACTAACAATAGGATTCGATTCTAACTTATGTGTTTAATGCTGCGTTGACATTTGAACTGGGCTAATGGACCTCGTAGTCCGAACCCAAAAAAAAAAAAAAAAAAAAAAAAAAAAAAAAAAAAAAAAATCAAAAATGCCGATTTTTCAACGATCTGTAATTTTTGAATGAGGAGTGGCCACCCTAAAAAGGGTAACGAATAGAGCCGCCAATGGTTCAGGGAGGAGTAAAAACTCAAATTGAATTTTTTTAGTCTCCTTTAGCCATGACAAACTGCGGCTTTTTCAAAAATGCCCCATCTCTGAGGACCTCCAGCTCCGCTGCACTGTGAGCTAGGTGGTTAACATTTTTTATGTTTCCAACTCAAAATGAACCATCCATCCCTGCGAATTCGCTCAAAATCCAGCAGGGTACCTATGTTCTTTTTTCGCTTCGCTCTGATGTACATATCATGGCCGACCAAACGCACGGAAAAGAAGTCCTGAATTTTTATAAACTCGAATTACAGTAAGTGACGCGACGGGTAAATACTTGAATACCTAGTAGCGCATGTTTAAAAAAAAAACAAAAAAAAATAAAAAAAACAAAATGGTAACCTAGGGTAAGTAAATGTGTAAATAAGTAAGTATCTATACCTACAAATAAGCGGCAATTTATACTAGTATGACGAAAGAAATATATTTTTCAATATCCCGTATAGTTGTAAACTGATGAGAAGGGAGGTCTAGAATTAAAATTACGCGCAAGCGTTTGACTTTTCGCGAAAATCATTCAAGTATTACCTACATGTTTACTTCGGCTAACAAAAGGAGACGCCTATTATTTATACGTACCGTAAGTAAAGTGAAAAAAAAGAGATTCTGGGAAATTACCTTTCATTTCAGACTTGTCTTGTTTATTAAAAAGTAATAAAAAAGATATCGCTTCAATTCTTTGGTCAAAATTTTACACATCTGCGTACGTAATGCGTGGCTAGCTGGGTACCTAATTCCTACTACCTACTACCTATGTACTATGGTCCTACGTACTGCAGAATTTTTACAGAATTCCTGCAGAAAGTTTCAAATTCTGTAAGGATTCTGCAAAATGAAATTCGCTAGAAATCAACTGCTACGATTCTGCAAGAATTCTGCAGTCTCGATGTAGGTACTACACGTTGCACTCCGGGGGGGAGGGGGTATACCGTATACCCCGCTGTTCTAGCAGAATCTTTGCAGAAATTTTCAGCAGAATCCTTGCAGACGTTTGAACGCTAGGTTATTCGTAGGTACGTAGTACATAATTAGGTACCTAATCTACCTATCTACGTAATTCAAGTACCTATTATACCTAAATGTTATAATATTATGAATTAAATCGGATGGGAAAAATGAATAAGAAACAAGTGGATAAGTTGAGTAAGCTTGTAGTTATTAAATTTTCTTTACGTTGCCGCGAGAGTTGGAAGTGGAAATACGATGACCAGTACTGGTAGTTGTTTGTTTAGCAAACGCTGCGACTATTGATTCTAAATTGGCGTGTTTCGAGTTGAAAAATAACATTTTGCCGTATATCATCGCAGCTTGGCTCATGAAGTCGTCGATAGTTGACTTATACGAATTATGCAAGGCTGGTAAGACGACGGATAGATTTTCGCTGAAAACCGAGCTGACTTCTTCGTCGTCCAACAGGTTATTTATTTTAACGGCGACGCCGCTCAACGTTTGGTTCCAAGCGATCTTGTTCACTACCGTAAACGCTTGTTCGGTTTTCGCCAGCGTTATGTTCGTTACTATCGCGAGATTATTTAATTGAATGCTGAAACTGCCGTTACCGTAGATGCTGATATTGTGACGATCCAAGTGAAACGTCATGTTGTACCAGCCGACGATGGTCAACGATGGAAATGTAACTCTCAGTTCGGCGTACGAATCGTTTTCCGAAATGAAAACGTGATCCAGGGTAGCGTCTCTTAAATTGTATACGCCCAAATTTTCAACAAATCCTTCGCTTCTGCAAAAATTATCATCGCGTCGATAATTTTACTTCACTTACCTATACCTACATTAAGGTACATTTATTTGACGGCTACTTCTACTATGCACCCACTATCTACCTAGTACCTACCAATTTAGGTTAAGTATCGTAAGTAACGTGAGTACAAATAAGTATGGACATTGGACACCTATCTGTACAGTGTACATAGCTACATATCAACAAAAAGATATCGCATCACTTCAATTACCTACCTTACCATTCGCAAATTAATTTTAACAGCGTACTATCTACTTCTCAGTACCTAGTTGAGGTAGGTAAGTATTGCAAAGAGACCTACCTAGATTTGTTACGAACCTACCTTATCTACATATGGTACTCTCTCATTCCAAATCAGTGAAAAATCACTGATAAACAGTCAGAATTGCAGCCCAGGAAAAATCAGTGAAATTCACTGATTTTCACTGATTTTTCACTGATTATTCAAAGAATTTCACAGATTTTTCAGTGAATTTCATAAATATCACTGAGTTTTCAATGAATTTTCACTGATTTCCAGTGATTTTCTTTCACTGA
This sequence comes from Pseudococcus viburni, assembly GCA_033439095.1. Taxonomy (NCBI): domain Eukaryota; kingdom Metazoa; phylum Arthropoda; class Insecta; order Hemiptera; family Pseudococcidae; genus Pseudococcus; species Pseudococcus viburni. Next base: position 278,289 of record JAVBJF010000215.1, read on the forward strand.
TTTGTTTTTAGTGAAAAATGTTTTACTGATTTTCTCCTGTGCTGCAATTCTGACTGTTTCTCAGTGATTTTCGGTAATTTTCACTGATTTATAATTGAGAGAGTAGGTACTTATATGTAGGTAGGTACAATAATCAGTGGCGCAGGCGTAGCGGAGGGAGTAAGAAATCATCTGCATCCTGCATCATCATCCACGGATGAGCAGTTGAACACCTCTTTTGATGCGGTTTCTATGCAGTTTTTTATTCATTTTTTTTCATTTAGATTTCTGAAAAGTTTTTCGCCCTCGCTTCGCTAGGCCAATCATTTTTTCTATTGTTCACAAACGCACCAGAAAAGTTGTCCCATTTTTCGATTTTTTTGGGCGATAATATACGTTTTCATAAAAAACGATGTAAAATGACCAAACCTTTTAAACTTGAAAGAAAACTACAAAAAAACAATACCTAACTAGTTTCTGCAAAGTTTCGGCTCATTTCGCAATTTTAGATAACTTCATTTCCAAATCCAAAATTACGTACTTTTTTTCCTGCATTTCCCGTAAAATTTTTTACTTTGGAATAGGTACTTGGAAGGGTTTTGGAAAAACACTCTTCAATTGCATTGTACATAGCAAATTAGCAATAGCAACTACATACATATACGTGCTTTGCGCTTTAGCCTACTTGCAACCTGTATTAATTATACGTCTACAACTCCAACGTAAGGTCTATACGTAGCGAGTAGCGACGTTGGAAGCTAGATACCTTACCTACTTACGTACGCCTAAAGTCTGTACGCATTAAGTACGTTCAATTGACCACAGAAGATATCATACGCAGTTACTGTTTGTCTAGGTTAATTTCTAAGTTTTAGGTAGGTACCTTACGACATCGGCTATGTTGTAGCCCATAGTCGACCGCTTTATCAGCAATGGATCATCGACGATTTGCAAAAAGCCCTTGAAAGCCGAGACGAGCTCATTCTTGTTCAGTTTACGGTAGGCGTCTTTGTTATCATCACCCCTTCTATTCGAGTCGATATCTTTAGGTTCGGAATTTTGAATGAATTCTGCGAATCAGAAGAAAAATCACTCTAGTACGTATAGCATAGGTAGTTAGGTACCTATAGTACCTACTATGTATACACTATACACTATACAGTGTCGTGTAGCCAAGGCGGAGGAAAAAGAGCAAGTGCCTCCCCCATGCGGTCGAAAATATTTTGTTATTTACCTATACCTACCTAATGTTCAATAAAAATAATCATTTTTTGCCTTTCCAAAATAAAAAAAAAATTCGCTTCGTTTTTTTTTACTTAAACCTAGATTTATTCATGTTTCAACACACATAACTATACTATAGACATCTACCTGTTTTGCCCCCCCCCCCCTTTGAAAAAATCCTCACTATACGCCACTGTATACGTGTAGGTTATGTACCATAAGTTGGTGTCTGTCCAAGCATCGAAGTGAGCTCCTCTCATTTTCATTGGCAAGGGAGCCTCCTTTTTTCAACGTTTATAAACTATTTCTCACAAAGATTACTAAACACTCGAAATTCGTAAACTTTTCTCTTGCACAACGCGAGTTCTCCTTTTTTAGGTAGTGCGCTACTAGGTATGCCCGCGTACTTACTGTACTTGTTGATGCATATACTATCGCTATCACATTATTTTATTAAAGAACGGCCATACGAATTTATAACATTACTGACAATTGCCAACGTTTGAACACGAACTTTCCTTCAATGCTTTGACGAACCATAATCATAGTACCATAGTGTGTGAATAACTATCAATTTACATAGGTACTTACTTCCTAAATTAGTTTCCAAAAGGAAAGCATCACAAACAAAGCTCGTCTGAACAAGTACCCCGATGAACGCGAAACAGATATATACGGAATGCATTATTGCGATTAAGCTAGATTAGTTTGTTACAAAACTAACGAATGAAAAGCCAATTGTTTTGAACGAGACCTTTGAAACGTAGGTATGGTATGTTACTTAGGTGTAGTACCTACGAATAAAACGCGACTCTAATTGTCTCATACTTTATACCTATCTTCATTCTTATGTATATGAAAAACATACCTAGGCTTAACTAATTTATTGTTTCAAAGTTCAACCAGTTTTATGCTCGCGCATCAATTTTACTCTAAGCGATATCATAATTTATCTACAAATTTATTTTTGTAGATAAGTACCTAGATATGTATTTGCTTGCGTACTTTATGCTTATCTACGATTAACAAGTTGTTTTTATGCGATAAGTATAATGCATTAATAGGTAACTAAGTAAAATGAGTCAATTAGACGCAGATTAGATATTCCTTTAAGTAATCGATTTTTTTTTAATGATAGGAAGTCGACTGGCCACGCGTGTCATCCTCATTCATAAATAAATGACATATGTACCTAATTTGCTGAGTTTTACACTAGATCAGAATTTAAAATATGGAATAAGTGAATACGAGAGAAAGAAAATTACACAATAGATAGGCCTATAGGTAACGGTATTCGACAACAACTCAATTTGGAAAGAAAATGTGACCGGAACTCGGTGAATTAGTAGCATTGCAGATATTGAGCATAAATATCGCATCGCAATTCACTTTTAACCACAAATCCGGTCATTTGGTCAGTTATTGACACACAAATAACAAGCGAGATCCGGGGGACCTGGCAAGAGGGTTCCCGGAATAAGTAATTCAGAAGTAGGAAGTAGCAGCAGCGAATTTAATGCTCATGGGAAAGACGATTTTGTTTCGTACTGTGGACGTGGAGTGTGGATTTATATGCTTAATTAATATTAATCCAATTGATTGGTCTTCAAGTTGGAAAGAATTTTCAAAAAATTCAAAACTGGAAAAATGTTTGATTTTCGAGAAAATTGTAGGTTGGAAATTTAGAAAAAATTTGAAATTGGCAAAAATCCCGGGGAAAATTTTTTATTTTAAATCATATATGCTCATATATGGGAGTATATTAGGTCATATATGCTCATATATGGTCAGACTGGAAAAGCGGCCATACTGGATCATATATGGGACGATATGGGATTTTCAATATATGCTCATATATGCTGATATATGAACATACATGCGTTCATTATATTCACTCATATATGCCCATATATGAACGAATTAGACTAGACGTGGTCATATGAATCCATGTGCACCCAAAATTCAAGTTTGGGTACAAATGGATTCATATGGCCACGTCTAGTCTAATTAGTTCATATATGGGCATATATGGGTGAATATAATGAACGCATGTATGCTCATATATCAGCATATATGAGCATATATTGAAAATCCCATATCGTCCCATATATGATCCAGTATGGCCGCTTTTCCAGTCTGACCATATATGAGCATATATGACCAAATATACTCCCGAATATACTCCCATATATGAGCATATATGATTTAAAATAAAAATTTTTCCCCGGGATGTTGGAAAAATAAATGTGAAAATGAACAAACTGTTGAGAAAATTTGAAATTTGAAAAATTTTGAAATTCAACTGAATTTGAATTTCGGGGAAAAAAATAATAAATATTTCACACGATAGAAAATCGTCTCTCCTGCGAGTACAAATGGACTTTCGTTATTTATTTCTCTCTTCCTTGCTTATGACTGGTTTCAGTGATGGAAAACTGAAATGATATTAGTTCTAGTTTCAGTTCTCAAAATTTTTTAGTTCCAGTCAGAGGCGGATTAAGATCTTCGCCACCCTGAAGCTAAGCTAACCATTAATCTGTGCCCCTAATTTTAAAAGCTTCATAAAATAGTTAGCATGGATGGAAACCTTTATTTTGTTTATTTATGGTTTCGGTTTTAAAGGGTTTTTCTGAAAGATTTATTACGATTTCGTTCCAGTTCGGCTCTTAAAAACTCCAAAAATTCAAATAAATGGTTACGGTTTCGGTTTTTGGATTTTTACCATAGTTGCGGTTTTTAGCGGTTTTCATAAAAAACATTACTCGGTGACTTAGGGTTAAAAAAAGTATCTTCACCTGAAAAATGCAATTATCGGGGAATTAAAGCACGAAATACTTAAAAATAACGTCGTTTTCGACTAATTTGAGGTCGATGGTTACAAATTTGACACTAATTTTTATCCGTCTACGAACGATTCACCATAAAGGTAAATTTCGAGGTAAAAATGGGTAATATCTCAAAAACGAAGGCCTGACGCCGTAAATGGACACCGGATTCGGAATCAGCGACCCCGAATTAGTCGTATTCGACTCCTTTTCTGCGTATTTAGCTATAAAAATGGCATAAATTATCGTTTTCTCAAAATGTAGGTATTCATAGCATGTTTGAGCTCCCACAAAACAACAACTTTTCAACCTATTTATTTTGAAAATATACCTACTTAATCATTTTAACTGCTTTTAAAGCGGAAAATATCCAAAATAGGAGTCGAATATTATAACTAATTCGAGGTCGCTGATTCTGAATCCGGCGTCCATTTCCTGTACCAGGCCTTTGTTTCGGAGATATGGTCTATTTTCACCTGAAAAATGTGATTTTAGGGCAATTAGGGGACGAAACACTAAAAAATACGGTCATTTTCGACTAATTTGAGGTCGCTAATTACAAATATGACATTAATTTTCACCCATCTTAGATCGATTCGCCATAAAGAGCATTTTCGAGATAAATATGGGTAATATCTTCGAAGCTAAAGCCCAGCGCCGGGAATGGACACCGGATTCGGAATCAGCGACCTCGAATTAGTCGTATTCGACTCCTTTTCTGCGTATTTAGCTATAAAAACGCTATCTGTACAAGTAATTAATTAATACCTAGAACAGAGAAAAAAGAGTAGGTAAATTCCGATGGTAAATATTTATTTATTATTTCTTTTCACACATTGGTATATAATTGCATAAATATTCATATTTTTTAATACTTAATTAACACTTAAAATTGTTTTTATATGTTTACAGGGAATTCATCGATACCGAAAATTTCTCGAATTAATTCTGCGTTTTGAATTCAAGATTATGATTTACAACAGCAATCTTCATTCAAGGATGATCACATCTTGAGGTAAATTCCAACTGAATTTTTAAATAGCCCCTAAAAGGGAGCAAGATCCGGATCTTGCTTCAACTCCTAGTCGCACGTCCACGTCGTGGGGGCTGGGACCTCGCCGGAATTGGATTCGGCGTGCTAACGCGACAGGGGGGCGTATCAGGGAAATTCCCTGACTCGCTGGTTTTCAAAATTTGAATTTTTTTCGATTTTTTAGGAGGCAACAAAATTCTGATTTTGGTTCTGGGCTAAATTGGTAATACAGGTAAGTTGTGTTAAAAGTCGACTCATGCAGGGTCACCCTAATACTTGGTATCGAGTTACCCTGCATGAATCGGTCAGGTGAGTGAATTATGTAACGTCATCGGTGCCCACTTCAGTGCAGTCCAAATGAAGGGTTCACCGATGTGGATGCCTTTGCCGGTGCATTTTTCTCTCGCTGGATCAGGGCTTTTCCTCAATGGTAGCTGTAGGACTTTCTTATGACCTGCGTAATGCGCGAAATCCTTTGGCTTTGCTGAGGATCATTGATCCCCATATCTACCTTTGCAAATCCGGTATGGAGGGCATTACGTGGCTCGTTGCGCAATCAGGTGCCTGGTCTTTTTATCAGCGTTGAGCAAAACCTGAAGATGGTCCGACCCGGACGGTCTTTTTAGTATCTTAAAAAAATGACTTTCACTTTCTATTTTCGAACTTTCACTTTCTTCATTTTTTCAGTAAAAAGTGATATTTTTACGGTACTAAAATGACCGTCCGGGTCGAACCATCTTCAGGTTTTGCTCAACGCTGATAAAAAGACCAGACACCTGATTGCCCAACGAGCCACGTAATGCCCTCCACCCCGGATTTACAGAGGTAGATATGGAGATCAACGATCCTCAGCAAAGCCACAAGATTTCGCGCATTACGCAGGTCATAAGAAAGTCCTACAGCTGCCAAGAGGCAAAGCCCCAATCCAGCGAGAGAAAAATGCACCGGCAAAGGCATCCACATCGGTGAGCCCTGCGCTTCGACTGGACCGCAGTGGGCACCGATGACGTTACACAATTCACCCACTGGACCGATTCATGCAGGGTAACCCGATACAAGTATTAGGGTGACCCTGCAGGAGTCGACTTTTAACTCAACTTACCTGTATTACCAATTTAGCCCAAAACCAAAATTAGAATTTTGTTGCCTCCCCCAAAATCAAAAAAAATTCAAATTTCGAAAACCAAACCAGCGAATCAGAGAATCTCCCTGATACGCCCCCCCTGTCGCGTTAGCACGCCGGACCCAATTCCGGCGAGGTCCCAGCCCCCACGACGTGGACGTGCGACTAGGAGTTGAAGCAAGCCCCGGATCTTGCTCCCATTAAGGGGCCAATAAATTAATTAATCTAAAATTTTTTCATTACTTTTGTTCAAATTATTTATCAATTAGGAAACATTGTCAAAAATTGTGTCACAAAACCTTCAATAAATAAATAACTATCAATGCAAACATACATTCAAAGGTGTACATAATTTTTATTTTTTTACTGTCTGTTAAAAATTAGTAGGTACTGATACCTAGGTATTAAAATTTTCAAAAAATAATCGTGCATTTGGAAGTTGAAAAATAATAAATTATCAACTTCAATTTTATTAGAAATTTCTACGCTTTTGAGAATCTCACTTATCTTAAGTAACATCGTGCAAAAAAAATATAAGACAAGCGAGGTCGGGGGGGACCTGGCAAGAGGGTTCCTGGAAAACGAAATAACTATCACAACTTCACAAGACACATTTTGTTTCGTTTGGGCTGTGGGACACTTGTTTTTTCAAAAAAAAAAAATTAATAGATAGGTACCTAAAAATTCAAAATTAGAATAAATGCTTGAAAAAAAATCGAGGTTCGAATTCTTGAATCTTGATGATACGTATTCGAAATTTGGATAAATAAATATTGAGTAAATTGCATTAAATGTTGAAAAATAATCGAAAGTAGAAAAATCAGAACTTCGAAAACTTGAAAATGAAAACATTGAAAACCAAAAACGAAAAACCCCAATTTTTCAAAATTATTACAATAATTAATACTTGAGAAAATTCGAGGTTAGAATTCTTGAATCTTGATGATACGTATTCGAAATTGGAATAAATAAATAATTAAATACTGAGTAAATTGCATAAAATGTTGAGAAAATTCGAAAGTAGAAAAATCAGAACTTCGAAAACTTGAAAATGAAAACATTGAAAACCAAAAACGAAAACCCCAATTTTTTCAAAATTTTACAAAAACAAAAAATTGAAAAAACAAAAGCAAAATTTTACAAATAACGTTGAGAAACAATTTTTTTGTTTTTGATTTTTATCAGCATAAAAGGTATCTAACTATTTTAACTTGATTTTCGGATCTATATAGATCTTTGGTGGGAAAAGAAATGACTAAAAAAAATAAAATGGCCGCCGATGAAAAAGCCGAATTAAAATAAATTTCACTGATCAAGGATCAACAAGCAGAAATGTGTACAAAAGGGGATGATGTCATAATTCATGATTCATCCCCTCCCGGCAAGGATATACATCGATTTTATTTCTGTTTTTCTCGCTTCATGCTTCTGATCGATTGATACCACAATAGATAGCGCTGTTGTTGGTTCAAAAAAAAGAAAGTTCGTTTCTATTTCCGCCAATAGGAGCGCTTTGAATCACAAAACACCTTTTTTTGTACAACATTTTTGAAAACATGCCTCAATTTGAATTTTACAAATCTGTTACTATAGACACTGGACCTAGGTCCAGTGTCTATATCTGTTACAAAATTATACACAACATCAGTGTTGCCAGAAGTGGGGATTTGTCCCCAAAACTGGTGAATTTTAAGGTTTTTTTTGAAGCAGTGGCGATTCACTGGCGATTTCCATGTCATGTGGTGATTTTGGTGATTCTGGTAATTTTTTTCTGATTTTGAGGCTAAATTACAAATTTTACCTTAAAACAACAAAATATTGGAAAAAATAGTAAAATTTCGAGTTTTGAGTAGAGTTTTTCAAAGAAAAACTCGTCCCCGCTCCGCTCTGGCTAATTTATTTTTACTTTTTTCCAAAAAAATTTGGCCTTCGCTTTGCTTGGACTTATCGTCATTACAATTTTTTTCTAAAATGAATATTTTTCAATTCTTTTTCGTAAAAATTCACCCTACTGGGCTTCTAGGCAACCTAAAATTGTAATTTTTGTGCTAAATTTTCAGTTTAATTTCAAAATCCAAGCCTTTTTTCAGAATATCAACAAGTATTATGTGTAATTCTAACGATTTTATGAAGAAAAAGACAAGTAGTGATTTTGGGAAATTTCTAGGATTTTCGAAAACTTGGGACTGGGGATTTTTGAATTTTTCATCTGGTAGCGCTGCACAACATTCCGATCTTAGACCATAGAGAATTAACATAGACCGCGCTACTGATAAGCGGCGAGTTCCAACATTATTTTGCATGAAATGGGTACTTAACGGATACGACTAAACTCGAACTGGAAATGAAATCGCATCGTTTGATTTTGGTCCAATTGTTTCTATGAGGTCCCCTTGATAGTGCAAATTGACTTAGGCATAATTTTTCTGCATTTCTCTTGCAGGAATTGATCCAATTCAAGCAAGTTGAACTGGGTACTTGGCGGATAAATAAGATCGATGACCGAAGCACCGAACTCGAACCAAAAATACAGCCACGTCCTTTAAAATCGCTCCAATTTTTTTTTACTTCTGAGTTCCCCTTGATAGTGCAAATTGATTTCTCTTAATTTCCCCTGCAGAAATGGGCCCAATTCTCATAAAATAATGTTGGAACACGGTAACAACGTACGTCTTATGGCCGTAGCGCGGTCTATGTTAATTCTCTATGGTCTAAGATTCCGAGATTCCGATATCTCTCGTTATCATTTATTTTACTTTCTACCTAAAATACTTGAGAATACCCGAATTATAATTAAAATAATTGATAGAATAAGTTAATTACCTATTTGCTTTATTTATTTATTGATAATTTTTCTAAATACATACGTTTGTTTTTTTTCGGACCCTAATCTTCGTGAACATTAGATTTTGCATGTAATTTTTGTGAACGATGAAAAGAAATTTATTTCTGTGATAAAGCATGTATGTTTGAGATTTTCCAGTAAATCGCACAAATTTCAAATCATCTTGAAGATGGCCTTGTTTCGTCAGCTAATGCAAAGATGTTTTAATGGGATGGAGTCGAAGGTTTGTAATTATATTAAACGTTTTCGTTGGCGAGCAACATGCAGTAACGTTGAATATTAAATATTTTGCAGCTTGCTTCTGGTTCCAGTGTGATTCTGCGGCGAAGTAAACATTATCAAGTTCCTTATTTTGGAGCGAAAAATAATTGGCCTCAATGGAGTATGATAAAGGATCAAAGGAAACGTATGACGTTCAAAGAGTATGGCCGTTTCAAACTTAGACTGAATGCTATACGCAAAACTGACATTTTACCTCCAGAATTAAAAGTACGTAATTTTCGGTCCTACCGATAGTTATTCATGTACGACCACTGTGATCAATGACTTTCTCCAATGATTTTTGTACAAAATAGGAAATCGCCGATCATGAAATTTCTACAGTTCCGAGAGATGCTGCTTTTGGTCGTATTGTACCGAGATGCTCAGTCACTTCGAGACCTAGAGGGACAGTTTTACGCTGGCGTGTTAGTAGAATGGTGTTCAAACATTTGGCCGATTATAATAAACTGGCCGGAGTACTAAGAGCGAGATGGTAATCAATGGATATAGTAATAAGTTATGATTTTCTTTTGAAATTGTCTAGAAAAATACATGTCGTTTTGTTATTCAACGTTATACGTATTTATTATTTACTTGTTTTGCTGTAGCAGTAATGTTTCCCTCGATGTGAATGTATTACGTATAGATACGAATACTAAAAAGAAGCTACGGTCTTGAAAGTATAAGGCAATGTGATTTTGTCAATTTTCCGGTACATTTTAGGTGGTATTTATGGTAGACATCTGATTAGTTAAACACAAAACGAGTGAGTAATCAGGTGTAAGTACTTATTCAACCAAAATGAAATACCTACTTAAAAATTGAAATTGATCGAACTCGCTGCATGAATAATGTATTTCATTCAAGCGCTTAAATAGGAAAAGGTAGTATACCTAGTATAACAACACTTTTACACATTCTATCGAGTAAGTCATTAATGTACTTTTATTTTAGGAAAGAAAATCACAACAGAATTGACCCTGGATTAATGTGACAGAAATGGATCTTATTTCGATACCTAATAACAAGTGAAATATCTGTATTTATTTTTACTAAGTACTTAACACGCAACAAGAGAACAAAAAAAAAACATCGGACGTACACCTGTAGACGAGTATTACAAATCTTTCTTCATATCTAAGTAAACGTCCGGTAGATCTTCATCTATATGAGGAATGATGCTATCCATAAGTTCCATGTAGCTCTGCCAAAATGAGAAAAAATAATAATAACCGCATTATACGGTAATGAATGAATTCGGACATTGAGATGTTACTCACTCTACGCGCAATATCATGCAACAGTTCCGAAGTTCCGCGTCCTGTATTTTCTACCATCTTGCTCAGATATCCTTCTTTATTTTGCAACAAAGAATGAGGATGATCGAATTCCTATAATAATTCAAAAGAAGAAAAAAACACGAATGTATCTTTGTAGTCGTTAGTTGCGAACGAACGTCGAATCAAATGTGTAAATAATCGTTTTCTTACAACGCAGGTTCCGGCATCCATTACCAAAACCTTATCCGAATCCATAACAGTGTTTAATCGGTGAGCTATCGTCAAAACTGTACAATTTTTGAATTTCTCTCGGATCGTAATCTGAATTAAGGCATCCGTTCTACAGGAAGAAAAAAACTATTTTTACAATACTATCGCATGATGAAGAGGAAACGTAAAAATGTCTTACTGAGGATCTACGTTGGCCGTGGCCTCGTCTAATACTAATATCTTATTGTTTCGCACGATTGCTCTGGCTAAGCAGACCAATTGTCGTTGTCCAACGCTAAAATTTGACCCTCCCTCGGACATTTTAGCGTTTAATCCGCCAGTGAGATCGTTTACTGCTTCTTTTAATTCGACCTAAAACACACACACACACGTCATCACGCGTTAGAATCGGGTATCGATAGGTATATGCATTGTCGAGCATAGTGACAAAGTTCACCTTTTCCAACGCGTCCCATAAAACATGGTCAGGAAATTCGTCGAACGGATCTAAGTTTTTACGCATCGTACCGGAAAACAATACAGGTTCTTGAGGTATTATTGAAATTTTCGATCGAACTTCGTGTAATCCTATTTTATTTATATCGACACCGTCCACTCTAATTTCGCCTTGATTTTCCGCTAATCTGAACAGAGCTGCGATCAACGAAGATTTACCCGCTCCGGTACGACCAACGATTCCCACCTGCGAACAATAAATCATTCGGATCAAATTCTTAAAAGACGTTTCAAATTGAAACGTACGAGCATATCCAAATATAAAATCGGCGATCAGAAACCTTTTCTTCGGGTTTAACGGTGAAGTTGAGATTTTTGAGTACGAAGTGCCCGTTTGGTTCGTATTTCAAATACATTTTGTCAAATACAATTTCTCCTTTGCTCGGCCACGAAGTCGGTGGTTTCTTATCTGCAAGATGCGCAAATTTTTCTCAGTAAAGAGGGTATGTAGGGTGATGAATACCTTTAAAGATAAATTATATCGCACGCGAACGTTTACGTGCGAAACGTACCGGGAGGCGATTCCAAAGCAGCCTCTGGAGGCGCGTTCCCATATTCTAGGACCCTTTCTACCGACGTCATTTGGTTTTCCAATTCAGCAGACTGCCTCATTCCCCACTGGAACATGCCCGTCAAACCGATGGCCTGGGTTATAGCAAGACCCACGTTACCTCCGCTGGTGCCTAAATTTAGGATCGTATCGAAAAACAAAGATGTAGCGTGGGTGGATAACAATAAGAAATGGAATACCAAAAAAGTAATTATTTCGTTAAAATGAACGCTGCGCCGCGCCGTTACTCACTGGTAAGAATGAGAAGAAAACTGAAGGTTACTAATGCTATGTATAATACGCAGAACATGTCCAACCAAAAACCGAAAGCTCGACTGGTGGCTAAAAATAAATACCACGCCGACGAATGTAAATCCTACACAAGGTGGGAGAGGAGATGAGGAGAGAGAAAAAGAACACGTTAAAATGATAATTCCATAATTCACATCTAGCGATCGGTAATGCTGACTATCGAGAAATCCAACGGCACGTGATACGCAAACACGTGCCGTTGGAATAATCTCGCAGTCTTCATCCGCACAAGCACAATTACTCTGCGCAGTTACCTGATGATTGTCAAATTCTTTTTCTAAAATGGTTTGAGCTCCGAAAGCTCGTATCGTAGTCAATCCTTGAAGAGACGCGTTCAAATGGGAAAATACTGGACTTCGAGCTGCGGAACAGAAAACAAATTCGCCTTGTAAATATTCTCCGATAACCGGGAAAGAAACGCTGATTAATTGGAAACATACTTATGCCTTCTAGACGCTTAACGCTGCGAGAAGTCGCCAAATAGAATTGCCGTAATTTGTAAAATATAAACGCGATGATAAACGTCGGAATCAACAGATACGGATTTACGAATGCGACAACCACGATGATACCCAACAAAGTAAAACCAATCTATACATAAAAAAAAAAACGCCCATCAGTTGGAAGGCGAATGAATAGTCGAAAATGAAAATGATACCACATCGAATCAAGCAGCATTTTCGGTCGGTTTAGGTGTAAGTAGAAGTACTAAGTACCTGGACACAGTCGATCAACGCCGATGGTAACATTTCGTCGATGGATCCCATATCTTTGGAAAATCTATTCAATATTCTTCCTACGGAAAACGAAACAAAAACAAAAACGAAAACGAAAGAATAAGAAAAAGGTATACAGGGTAGTGGTGGCGGCTCTACCTACTAGCCAGTCATAGTTACTTACCGGAAGGATTTGTGTTGAAGAAATACATAGACGCCCTGGTAATACCGTCGAACATGGCGTTGTGTAAATTCATCGATATATTCATGCACATTTTAACAAAAGTAAACGATCTAATCAAGGTGACCACGATCATGCTAAAAGTCAAGCCGGCGAAAATGTAAATACACCATTCTCGCGACAAATCGAACAAAGGTGGTGTTTGAGGTGTTTGACTGCAGCGCTCCTTGTCTTTGAGTTTTTGCGGATCCTTACAAGGATAATATTGATCTTCTAAATTTACCCTGAAAGTTTACAAAATACGTAAATTTTTCGTATTTAAAATCATACTAGGTAGATAGCTCGGTCGTGTCATAATGCACTCGTCGCGTCACGTCGCAGATCAGACGTGATCGTAACTCACCAATAGGTTATCCAAGCGTCGCTGCCCGAAGCTAAAACTTGAGCAAAAAAGCATAAGAAGAACATGGAAAACACGAAACACCAATGTCCGCCGGCCGCGAAATAAGCGCGATATACGTATAGGCCGACCGAGCCTTGAGTGATGGTTTCTTCGACGGGTTTCGGTTCTCTATCACCGGCCAATCCTTCGTCCATGGACGACGCAACGCTCTGCGAACACGAAAGAACAACGAACGCGTATCGGGTAAGTAAACAGCGCGGCGGCAGCAGCAGCGGAGGCGACTGTCAAGAACGAGCAAGCCGAGTAACTCGACTCGAACTTACCAGGACGGAAATCTGTCGAGTATGTAATGGTTTTAAAATTTCTTCGGATTTCTCTTCGGCGGTACTTTTCGGATCTTCAGATTCTTTGGGCGTAGATAACAATTTGGTGAAATCTAATCCGGTTTCTTGCAGTTGTTTAAACGAACCTTCCGCCGTAATCGCTCCCTGCCGTCAACCAAACCAATAGTCCATTAAATAGTTAGTAAAGCAAAGTAAAGTAAAGCATGTTCGACAAACGTAGTAAGAGAACATTTTTTGCATTCCATACAGTCGATACCGCGGTGCGTGCTCAAAGGCGATCGACCGCGGCACCATCATCAATCGCTTAGTTTCATTTTGAATACGAGGTTCGGAAAAAAACTGAGGTATAAATTGAGCCGTCTGTTTAAAAAACAACCATATTCTAAATTCGAAAAAAAATTCTTATCGCAGTTTCGGAAATAAAATTTTACGAAAACAAAACGACGCAACGGCGTTATTTATTTTGAATTTAAAAAAAATTGCGACACTTTTTCGTTTTCTTAAATCGAAGGTTTTCGAGTTTTTTGTTTAAAAAACAGTAACATTCGCTGAACCAAATTTTCAGTTGTAGAAGCGTTTTGTGCATATTATTTCACTCTGCGTGCTGTAAAATTACATTCCTTGACTGTGGTTGTTTTTTAAACGGGCGCTTCCAATTTTTGCGGACGAATAAATGGACGAATCGAATTGAAAACCAAAAACCTCAACGCGAAGTACCTACTCGCCCACGAGAAAATAAGAACATAGGTAATTCAATTACTTGTTCCAGTAGAATGATGTGATCGACATTTCCCAGGTACTGCAATTGATGAGTAATCAGAATACGCGTCTTATCGTGTAAATAATCTGTAAACGAGAAGCGCGTCGTCGAATGCGACAATTAGAATTAGATAACTCGACGACGTGACAATGACATCATCTTTTATTTAATATTAAAACGCTGGCGTCGCGTTGTTTACGAACCTGCGATGCATTCCTCGAATAAATGTTTACCGACTCGAGTATCTACCGCCGATAATGGATCGTCGAATAAGTATATATCGGCTTTTTTGTACACGGCTCTGAAAACGTAATTATATCGGTGTAAGTATTTAGGTAGGTATAGGTATTAAACAAAAGAACGTCAACGTCAAGCAGAAAGATTATAGATTAATCCCCATAATGTAATCGGGATGTAAGGTGGTGAGGCAATAACGCTAATGCGATTGCGATCGCGATCGTTACCTGGCAAGATTGACTCTAGCTCTCTGCCCTCCGCTGAGCGATACTCCACGTTCACCGACCACGGTTTTATCGCCGAAAGGTAACTGTTCGAAATCGGTTTTTAAAGCGCAAACCTGGATCACCTGAAACAGCCAACAACCAAAAGCCGTTGATAGACAAATACGGATAACACCACCCTATCACGTGGGTAAGCGTTGCAGCAGTACGACAGGTAATTCCCGTACGGTACTCTACGCGCGCGACGCGTGTAGGTAATTATAGGTACACAATAACTATGTAAGTATGTAGCTATGTAGCTATGTACATATGTAATAAGGCTCTCGCTCCCGATAATCAACAACGTTAATTCGACGCTTTACCTGTCGATAACGTTCTTTGTCCATGGGTAAACCGAAAAGTATGTTTTGACGAACGGATCCGGCGAACAACCACGGTTCTTGCGAAGCGTACGAAATGGTGCCGGAAATTTTTATATCACCGCTTTTCAACGGCAGTTCTCTTAGTATTGCTTGAAGAATCGAAGACTGCGCGCAAAGAAACAAAATAAAAAGACAAACACGTGAATCATTCGTCATAACGCATAGGTAGAGGTCCTAGAGGTACGCGACTACGTCGCTATACGTATTTACAGTTCATTCTACTCACTTTACCGGCGCCGACTGGCCCAATAATGGCGAGTAAAGTTTGTGACGCAACTTTTACAGATACGTCTGAAAGACTATTTTCGGCCGAGTTTTCACTCCACTTGGCGGTGACATTTCTCAGTTGGACGGCTTGTTTTTCATCCGTCGGCGTCGTGGTCGCGGTAGAGGAAACGCTGTTCAGTTTAACGTCGTTGGCGGAGGTCGCGTTCAGCGGTTTCATTTCGACTTCTTTTTCATCGTTGGCCGCCGCCGACGATTTAGCGTCCGCGTTCTCTTTCGGCGGTTTCGTTCCGTTTCTTGTGAACGAATGTTTCGAATAGACTTCATTTTCTTCGTACAACAAAAATGTCTGCAAACAATCGAATGAAAAATAGAAAAACGATAAAATCGTATACTCGTATGTAGATAGCTTAGCTAGGTACTCGTTTGTTGGCTACACCTACAGCTACGCCCATTCCCAGTTGCCTACACGTTCATACAGTGCTAGGTAGGTACTTAGGTAGTAGATACCTACATATGTGCAACACTCAAATTCAAATAGGTACCCATACGCAAGTAAACCAAGTAGGTAAAAATAGCGACTCGATGACGGAGTACGTGAGAGAGTGCCGGAAGCTAGTACGAATAAAGCACGCGGAAATCTTCAATGTAGCCACCATTCCGCAACTTATTTCGCACACATTACGCACTCTTCGTAACGACTTGGCGTACATTCTGATGCGGAATACGTATTTTGTATCATAAAAATGATATCGTATTAATTAGTTAGATATTTCATTATTATCTAATTAAAAAAACGTCGAAAAATGAACACTTTTTCTTGTTACACGAGAATGCCAATGCAATGTGTTGTATTTTTTTCGACAAATGGCCAAAATCTAAACCCAGTCCCTGCGTCCCAGTTCCCTGAAAATGAAAATTCAATCTTTCAATCACGATCTACACCCTACACTACAACTTTGTCCACATAAAACAGTCGAATAAATAATTAACGCAGGTTGTGATGGAATTTTCAATTTTCATATTTTATATCGAACTTGATTTAGATTTTGACCATTTGTCGAAACAAATACAACGCATAGCATTGGCATCCTCGTGTAACAAGAAACGGTGTTAATTTTTCGACGTTTTTTTAAATGGATAATAACGAAGTATTTAAACAAATCCAACTAATTAATACGATGTCATTTTTATAATACAAAATATGTATTCGACATCAGAATGTGCGCCAAGTTTTTACCGAGTGTGTAATGTGTGCGAAATAAGTTGCGGAATGGTGGCTACATTGAAGATTTCCGCGTGCTTTATTCGTACTAGCGTGACGGAACTGAAATTCATCGCTATCGTCTACTACTTCGACTTCGCCCAGAACAAGAATAAGTTCACTTCGAGAAGAAACACACCGCGTTTGTTCTATGAGTTGTTTTTTTACCAACACATAGAGAAAAAAGAGAAATTTTTGATCGATTTTCAACATCGCCTCTCAAGTAGATAAGTATGTACTACATGTACAACCATTGAGCAGGATCAGAACAAGGTACCTACCTTCATCTACCTATCGAAGCAAACTATTAGCGTGTGGGTGTAGGTTAGGTGTAGTAGGTAACGTACCTATAACTACAAACGAGTGACAACAGAGATGCTGGTAGTGGTGTGAGGTGTGGTGTTCTAGTTACCTGTAATCTTTTTATCGATATCAGCGCTTCTGCTATTTGTCCAATGCCTTGCGGAAAGAATACCGTCATCGTTTGCCGTAAAATGTTGAAATAGGAAGTAATTACAAATACCTGCGAGAAAACGTGTACATTAATGATGTTGGAATCAAAGAGTCGTAGATACTTTAGAGTTAGTCGATTGCTCTAATCCCGGCCCCCGGCCATCCTCCACTTTTGGTTCGATAAAAATTTCAATTTCAAAAGATACCTACACGTGAAAAATAGACAAAACAAATCGACATTTCGCGAGAAACGAGGAAGGTGAAACGTCAAAGAAGTACGAGCATAGTCTACACAAGACACAACAAACGCCCGACTTGTTATTTCGTAATACATATACGTATGTTTAGGTATACCTGACTACTGCATATGTATAGTACTCTCTACGCTACGTAGAAAGCCAAATAGGAAGTAGCTAGGTACTTCCTACTTAGATGCTCGTTTTTCCCCATTTGAAATTTCACCAAACTTGAGCGAATCAAAAAGAAAAAACCTCCATTGCGTTGGCTCGGTGAAAAATTACGCAGTAGAGTGGAAAAACGCGCTTTCGTCGAGAAGAATACGTTCTAGGTAGATCGCTGATCAGTAATCACTCACCTTTTGTGCTGTAATCGTATTGCCGACAACGACGTAAGAAAAAATGCTGAAAAATAAAGCTATTCTCGTGTGAAAAATGATAAACGACAGCAATATGCCTCTGATGTGTGACGTTCCTCTGATTTCTTTTACTTCTTTTCTGAAAATCAAACGAAACAAGAAAATGCGCATTATCCACCTTGAATTGTTTCATATACCATTGGCGGCATCTACACTACAGCAGAGCTGCGCTTGCTGTACATGAGAAAACTCGCTGTACATGTACAAATTTGCTCTTAGGTATCGGCGGGGGGACCCCCCCCCCACCCCGTCCGACTATTGGGAAAAAAAATTTGCTGTACATGGAAAGAATCCAAGTTGCCGCCCCTGTCATATACCTAGCTGGAAAAGGAATAATTAAATGCGCGAGACTCACTTTCTAGCTTTGGCAACTAAGGCGGCGAATGGTTTTTCCCAAGTATACATTTTGATAACTTGTATACCGGAAATGATTTCATTCATTAAACGAACTCTTTCATCCGTTCTGATGGCGGTTTTCAATCGAAGAGCCGACGTCTTTTTCCCTAAGTAACCTGCGAACAAATGATAGCGAATTAGCGGCTACAAAGTACATAGGTACAAACGGAAAACTAGCGAGTAGCGAAAAGTGAATAGGTAGGTAGAGGTATTAGGTAGGTAGTTAGATGTTAGAAGTACTCGTCGTATTTAGATCTAAAATCTAAATAAGTAAATGTACCTATGTAAGTACTTAAGTAGTATGTACTCGTAGGTACTTTACATAGGTAGCCTAGTCTGCATTAGGTGTATTTTACAACCCAACCGACTACGGCTACAACAAACTACGACTACGGCATCTTACAGTTAGTCTTACAAATACGTAGGTACCTAGGTACCTACGTAGCTAGCTAGGTAGGTAGGTACCATAGATTAGACGTACCTTGTAACGGTATAAAAAGCAAGAGCGCGGCGACTCCGACGCAAGAAGCCCAGTCGATTTCTTGCCATAAAAAATAGGTAACAATGATTGTCTCTAATGGACCTAACCATAAGTAATGCAAAAATATCACAGCTATATCGAATCTATTAACGTCGTTCGACAACAAATTAACTACCTGGCCCACGGTCGTTTCACCTAAAGCAGTTTTACTTAATTTTAATGCCTGAAAATATTCAACAAAAAATACGAATTAGGTAGGTAAGTACTAGGTAGGTGGGTGCGCAAACAGATAGATACGGTATCTAAGTAAATAAGTTCAAGTAGCTAGCTAGGTAGCTAGGTAGCTAGGTACTATGCAGTACCTAGGCGATACATAACCTTATGTATTTCTACCTGCGTAACATGTAGTAGGTATTAGGTAATAATAAGTAGTATCGGGAGACTACTTGTAGAGTTTTTCACTCGACATAGAGGTAAATAATATTTAACAGTGATATAGGTACTTATTAGTTATTACAAGAACCGTAGATGCACACCGTGACCACGTAGGTAGCTTAGCTAGTACCTATGTAAATGTAAATGTAAATGTATACGTAGATGTAGATGTAGATGTAGATGTAAATGTACTGTGTCGTGTGTAGTGTGTACACGTACACACTACAGTGCAGTACTTCACCCATACAGATCATCCAAACGATATAGGTACCTAGTACCTAGTACCTAACTACCTACGCAAAAACATAACCAGTAAGTACCTAATACCTATTACGATCACGAAAGTGATATATTTTCACCTTCACCCTTGATTTATCGATAGGCAACGGCAACGGCAACGGCAATGGCAATTAGGCATTCAGGCACCCATGCAACCATGCTTTCGGGTATAGCCCTACATGCTACATGCTACATGCTAGGTAGTAGGTCTTAGGTACAACTACATTATGTCCAACTACGAGTATTCGTACGTAAACTTAGGTACCTATCGCTATCAAGTATCGACCACTAGAACATTTGTATACACTATACACCTACATCTACTTTACATACCATACAGATACACATACACCCAGTCAGAGTCCAGCTGTCCAGCTGTCTAGCTGTTTAGCTATTACCATTAGTCCCTACTCTCTAGTCTCTACCCAGTATCCATTTAGTTCCCGATTGGCAAAACCCGAATTTTCGACACAGTCATAATTTAATCTGGCTGTCAGTAAGTAAGTAGCCAAGTACCTACCTATTGCGAATTAAATTAATACTTGTTTTCATATAGGTACTTTTCTCCTTTTTGAATATTTCTCCCGATTGGTTTGTTAAATTTAATTTCTGACTGCTGAATAGGAACTAATTCAACAGCGAGCCTTTGCCAATCGGATTGCTTCGCTAATCAAACACTCGCAGAAGAGGAAAACCACCCCCACCATCATTTTGACTCCAACAATTTTCATTTTTTACCTTCTTCAAACGAATTTGCGGAGAATGGTAAACTGGAAACAATCCGCGAGTCGCAGTCGCACGATCAAGCGCAAGCGGGGTATACGTATACGAGTACGAGTACATGTACAAAGCGTGTGTATTCAATGTACATGTACCAAACCAACGCACTTGGCCAACGAGTACGAGCACGTGCGTTAGTATTCCCCAACTGTAATCTATCGTTCTTGATTAATATTGAATTTTGGTTTTTGGTTTTTATTAGATGGAGGCGATACAACGACGCGACCGCTTCATAAATGTTCTGGTAGCCAATTGTCGCTGTCAAGTGCGTCAGCGTCAGCGTGTACTCGTTTAGTCGTTTAATCGAGAAAAAAAACGCTTCATCAGTCGCCGACAACTCGCCATTCAATTAAAATCATAATCAAAAAGTAGGAATTTCTCAATTGAACCATCATAATTGTATGTAACTAGTAATTACTTTACTACTTACTACTTACTACTGACAGTGAGCTATATCTAAGTATTTCCAAAAAGTGTCGATGAAAAACTCGCATTCGAGAAGGCCTATGATTTTGTTATAGGTACCTACTTATAGGTATAGGTAGTTGGTTACCTAGTAGTTAGGTACCTACACTACACACCTTACGTTTTGCGCTTCTGTTCGTAATTCTCGCACACCTTCTATTCTATCGACGAATACCTGGCACCTGGCGCTTGGCGCAGGTGAGGAGCCTGCTACCTACGTCTACGGTGTGCAAAGCTACTGAAATAGGTAAATTTATTAAAAATTCAAGTGTCTACGTAAGCAAGCGAGCAGTAAATAGGTAAGTATGTAAGTTAGTACACTACATTCAGGTAAAAAGTACTTAAGCAAGTTCCTACAACAACATCTAAGTACAGATGAATCAAAATGGCTAAAAAATAAAAAAGAAGAAAATCAACGCAAGTTAGAAGAATGGACAGGCTATCAAGTAATTAGGTACTTAAAAGTAAAAAAGAAAGAAAGTTTGAAAAAAAAACGGCAGGCAACGTAAATGCAAGCGGGTTAAAGGCCAAAATGAAACATGCTAAAAAATATGTAGGTAAAAATTTGAGAAAAAAAACAATTACAACTGATGAAAAAGTATTTATACCTCCCTACCTACTTACCGAATATAAATCAAGGAGCTCGATAAAAGGAAATAGGTAGGCTACTAACAGTCTACAAGAAACGACAACAAACGGAAAACAAAAAGAATTCGCTTCTTGGCTTTGGTACTCAGAGCTACTTATTCGGTATCTGTACTACAGTACATACATAGTTACATACGTAGCTGTAGACAGCACTTTCGAATGTCTATGGTAGGTAAGGTAAGAATATAGTACGTAGATGGTATAACGTAACATATTACACATGTGCACGTTTACCTATCTACGTGTACACTACCGGATGCTCAAATCATTCTGGCACCCCCCCCCCCCTCCCCGGCCAGTTTGTAAACAAAAAAGAAACTAATTTTTTTTTCAATTTCATTTTTATAATTTTGCACATTTTATTTATTTTTAGATAAATAATACTAGGCAGGTATTGTAAATCGAAATAAAATAAATTAAATCAGGCATCCCAAGCTAAATTTGAAAAAAAAAGTAACTTTAGGAACCTCTGACAGTCGGAAAAGTAACCAAAAAATTCCAAAAAAGTAACCTTTTTTTAAAATTTTAATTCATGATTTCACCTAGAAAATGTAAAAAAAAAAAGGTAGATAGGTAGGTAGGAAAGAAAAAGAGGAAGGTAGGCGAATTGGTAACAAATTTCAAGAAATTTTTTGACATATTTTATTAAGTACCTAATAAGTACTCGGTGTTTTGTAAGTTAAAGATGAAATAGGTGGAAAGATAAGTAAAGTAGAGTACATACTTTGTAGGTCCACGTACTACGAGTATAGCCCGATATACTATACACGCGAAGGATAAACATTAGGCAGGTAGTAGGTTAGGTACCTACAAGTACAAGTGTAAACGGGAAAAAAGTAAATTACGATTGCTCAAAAGCTAGAAACGATGCATTTTGTTACACGAAAGAAGCGAGTTGACCAGTTGAACATGCGGTAGAATAAATGAAAAACGCGAATAACGGTCATCTTTGCCGCAACGCAGCGCAGAGTAGATCAGCGCCAAAATACAACGAACTTTACGTCTCAAGCTCGGTAGGTAATAATTTCGACGAGCAAGGTGTACTTCGTTTATCCAAAATCGTTTCCTATTCCTACAGATAGGTA
Source organism: Pseudococcus viburni (assembly GCA_033439095.1). Taxonomy (NCBI): domain Eukaryota; kingdom Metazoa; phylum Arthropoda; class Insecta; order Hemiptera; family Pseudococcidae; genus Pseudococcus; species Pseudococcus viburni. The sequence continues at coordinate 300,900 of JAVBJF010000215.1, forward strand.
AGCTTAGCTTTGAGAATTTAACAAAAAAACCCAAAAACCCACCACGCACCAACCAAAAAACGAACGTGGAAAAGGAATAGGTACCTAACTACCTATCGCTTATCGTGTCGCGTCGCGTCGCATCGAATTCGGCGAACGATATCCGGTACTGCGATACTGAGAGCCAATACCGCAATTAAAAGAGACGGAATCGCAGGATGGCACGTTTACGAAGATGACGATTTCAAACTTTCTTGTCATTATGCAGAAGGTAGAAAATGGAGACAGGAGAGGTAGGACGCAGCGCAGCAAAGGTCTGGAGTATTTTTAATGAGAATTGAGAAGTCGCATCGCGTTGTAAGTTGTAATATACCTAACCAAGTAAGTAGTAAGTACCTATCTACAGTATTTCACGATTCACACGCATACGCAAACGTAAACGTAAACGTAGGTATACGTAATAGATACTAAATAGGTAGTTAGGTACTAGATACAGTATGCAAACGATGTGATGACGGAATGGCATACGTGTGTGTACTTGTACTTTGTCTACGTCTACGTCTACATACGAGTACGTGTTTATAGTATTCGTATGACGTACGTATACCTAAGTATACCTACGAAGGCGTAGTACCTACCGGATGATCGATTAATTCTGACACCACCACCACCACCACCACCACTCCCACCCCACCAGTTTTTAAATAGGTACTATTGTAAATTGAAATGAATTAAATTTGCAAAATTGTAACGATTAAATTCATAAATTGAGAAAAAAAACTTGGGTTGTTGTGCTGTTTGTTTACAAACTGGAGTTGGAGGGGTGCCAGAATTAATCGGGCACCCGGAATAATGATGATGGTGGTGGTGGTGGTGATGGTGGAGGTACCTAAATCTGCATTAAGCACGTAAACGCCGTACACAACTTACATTGTATAGTATAGTACCTATAGTACAGTATAGGTTTAAACTTTAAACGAAAAACGATAATAAGTAAATACGTAGACGTACGCGTAAGTACTACGAGTACAAAATAATGTACCTACGTAAATACGAAGTACCATATAAAAAGTAGGTAGTATATAACTGGGTACTTAACTACTTATTTAATACCTAGACGGGTAGACTAAGACTAAGACATAGAAACTTCAAACATAGAGTAGTCTATTTCGATACCATACGGTAGTTAAGTAAGTTCAGTTTAGAATCCAGTAGGTATACCAAAATTAAAGTACATATAACCCATTCACATACCAAGAGCGCGGAAAACCATCTAGGTACCTACTGAGAATTAGCGCGTCAAAAATAAAAAAAAAAGTTTCTCGATTGCGGCCAAATTTTGACCACATGTTGAAGATGCCCTAACTACTACACTCTGAATTTCACGAGTGTACGTCATCATCTCATTTTTGATAGATAATTTTATACCCAATATGGTACTGTGGTCTAAAATTACTCATTTTGAAAAATATTTCAGCGAAAGTACAAAATTCATTTTCAAAAAACCGAAAAAATATACATTTGATGGCATACTCCATGGTAAACTTCAACGCAGTAGTTCGCCGACTTCCTGCGAGGGTCGCGCCTTCCCATGAAAAAATGGCTAGATATGATTTGATAAAAATATATTTGATATGGTGAAATTTTTAATAATTTGATCAAATTTGATCACTATATCATATAAAATTTGATATAAATAGATCTAAAAAACATCTTCGCAAATCAAATTATATCTTCACAGATCAAATTATATCTTCCTATATCAAACTTTATCTAATTGAATGTAAAGGGATTTCATTTACTTTTATATAAAATTAAACAATTTCATTTTTTTTTACAAAATTGAAGATAATTTCATATAATTTGGACTAACAATTTATCTATTTAGATAAAATTCTACATATTTTGATAAAGCAATCTTTTATATAATTGCATATAAAATTAAATAATTGGATGGTTTATATAAAATTATACATAGTTTTATATAAACCATCCAATTATATAATTTTATATGCAATTATATAAAAGATTGCTTTATCAAAATATGTAGTATTTTATCTAAATAGATATAATGTTAGTCCAAATTATATGAAATTATCTTCAATTTTATAAAAAAGTAAATGAAATCCTTTCTCATTCAATTAGATAAAACACTTGCATCTGTGTACAGCCTAATTTGCGCCGGGGTAACTTTTTGCTAAAGGTTGACTTAGGTTATTTTTTAATGTTTTTTTTATTTTTTTTTTACTATTGTTAATCCTAAAGACTAAACCTCACCTCACCTTGATATTCAGTTGTTCTGAAAAAATGGTCGTTTTGAAAATTGTAAAATCACTAATCAGTAAAATCGCGATGAAAAAAAATTTCAAAAAAATATAACGCTAGCGGGGATCGAACCTGAGACCTCCCGCATTGCAGGCCAACAATCTATCACTTCAGCTACCAGAGCTGCTTGCCGAAATGTGTTTGACAATGATATACATGTCACTAAACTACGTAAAACTACCCCCCCCCCCCCATGCGCGCGTACGTATACACGCGTGCTACATCAACCTTTAGCAAAAAGTTACCCCGGCGCAGAGATGCAACGATTATAATCGATGCTACATCGATTGTGTTTTCAAAAAATAATCGGAAATAATCGATTAATAATCGATTAATCGGTCCCAAAAATTTGAGTATTCTTCATTGGCCAGATATATGTGACGTCAGAAACTTGAATTGTTTTGATTAGAAAAAAAATTACGTCACATATAATTTGACCAATCAGAAAAATTGGAAATTTTTGTTTACTTATCTTCGATTAATCGAAGAATAATCGATGCTCGTCCGATTATTTTAATCGGGGTATGAGCATCGATTATAATCGATTAAAATCGTAATCGTTGCACCTCTGCCCCGGCGCAAATTAGGCTGCACACAGATGCAAGTGATAAAACGCTACATCTTTGGATGAAATGAAACTATCTCTCATGACAAAATATTTCATGGAATTGAGATTAGCAGTGCTTCAATAAGAATAGATATAATCAAATGTGATCAGATATGATTAGATATAATTTTATATAGTTGTAATTGATTCCCCTTTTCCCCTTAAAATGTAAATTTGGAGGCTCCAGCCCCCGAGAGGGGCAATAGAATTTCGTCAAACATGTTCTATTTTTTAAAATTAATTATGATATATCAAGAAAGTGAAAAAAAATTCCAATTTGATTAAAATTGGGGAAAAAAATTTACCCACTTGAAATTTAAATATCACTTTTAGTTCTAATTCTCAACCCGATGTGGTGGCGTGCTCCTCTAAATCAAGATCATGAAGTAACATGGATAAAGCAATGAACATAATGAGGTAAATTAGATCTAATTAGATATAATATGATTAAAATTGATCACAAAATCTTAAATATAATTGTATATGTCAGATGTGTCTACAAAATTCTATGCATACATATCTAACCAGTTCTAAATTGATCACAAAATCTATTTAGATACGAATAGACATTTTTATATCTAGCTAGATATAAACAGATAAAATTCTATAGACACATCTGACATATAGAATTATATCTAGGATTTTGTGATCAAATTTTATCAAATTATATCTAGCCATTTTTTCATGGGTTGGAATTTCTCCGGGTGATACAGCAGATGTTCTAGTATCCCGAACCGTCAATAACTAAAAAGGTCCCACTTTGAAAAATTTCGACATAAAATCCATTTTTCTCGAAATCCTGAAATGTCAAAGTGGGACCTTTTACCTTGAAATGACACATATTAAAAGTCAAATAGCGTATCATTTTCTATTAATTTGGAGGCGCTGAATTTGAATATGTACTCAGTCGTTTCATCCGACCTCTCTGAAACCCCCTATCAGCCTCCTTGATGAAGTCAAAATTCCAAAAAGTCACAAGAGACGTCGTGCAAGGTATGCTACTGAGATCGGATCCAAAAATCGAATTTTCATATAATTTCTATTCTCAAATTTATTTTTTCAACGTCACTGTGATCTCATATAATAATTGGGTTTTTGTTTTCAAGCCTCTAATGAATGTCCTGTGATACGTATTGTTTGAAGCTGATGGAAATGAAGGGGAGGATAGGAGATTGCGTGACCTTTGAAAAAAAAAAACAAATTCGGGTTCAGCGGGTCGAAATACAATGATTTCGATACCAAACACGATTTTATTGAAAAATTCAAACTTCTCTCCTACTCGGGGAGGGGGAGAGGGGAGGGGCTTACGTGACTTTTGAAAAAAATGATGCCAAAAATAGATTGCATTTTTGACGCGCTAATTTTCATTCTGCCCCACTATGCGGCGTGCAAAAAAAAAACAGAATATAAGCGGATTCTTAGCAGAAAGTCTCGCCGATTCTGCTCTGCTACACCAACAAAGTTCGCGAGAACTCCGCCAGAATTCTGTTAGAATTACGCTACAAATCCGCTGTCTCGATGTACTACTCGTACGTCAACTACGTATAGTACGTAGGCGCTACACGTCGCGCGTCGCCGACTTTTAGCAGAAAGTTTCATCAATTGAAACAGACTTTTGCACGCCGCGCCGTGCTGCGCCGGGTACGTTAGAAAAGAAGGTTTAAAGACGCGACGGTAATGGTAATGGCAATGGCAATGGCAGTGGTGTAATGGTATAGACATACGTACGTAGGTATTTTATTATGTAAAGTAAGTAGGTCTAGTAGGTAGAACTAGAAAGTAGCAGTAGCAAGGTACAAATGAAATTCACCAACCTTACGAAAAATTAGCGCGCAACAGGAAACCCTTATTTTCATTCCTAGCTGAAACATGGATATCTGATACGGATGAAAAATCAGCAAAGCAGTCGCTAACACAATTATTAAGAAACTTCCGAATATAAACGACTGTTCCTTAGTAGCCACGCTATCTCTTTCAAAATAAGCCAAAAATCCCTTAATAATTCTCGGTATTGATAATCTGAATAATTAAAGCGCATTCGTGAGTAGGTACGAGTAGGTATAGGTAATTAGGTATTAGGTATTAGGTAACTACTAACTAGTTACGGTAACGGTAAGTAAAAGTATACCTACTATTTAGGTACCTACATAGGTGACTAGGTGTACGTAGTAGGTACCAAGTACCGATGCATGTGAAAGCGAGGAGGGGGGGGAAGCTAACCTAAACCTATTTGATGAGTACCTATCCTATTAGTATAAGTACCTAAATACTTGATCAGATACCATAGCCGCTTATAGGTTTAGGTACCCCGTACCCGTACCAATTACCAACTACCAATCAACATACTAACTTAAGTACAACAGTTGAAATTAATAGGCTAGATACAAAGTAGGCACTACTACTACACTATACGTACTCGTATAGTTGGTAGGTACATGTAGGTGTAGACGATCGAGCAGACAATAATTAGGTAGGTAGATACCTAGATACCTACCTAATTATGTATTGAACCTACGCGGGACTTGTGTAAGTAGGTTTGTAGGTATAGGTACATTGTACTTGTTGGTAAATTATCTACAAGTATTGAGATAGACATAAAGAAACCTGAATTTTACCTTTACCTACCTTTACCTACATATACGGCTATACCTATCAGGAATTCGCGAACAAATTATCGCACACCTACCTAATCTGTACCGACGAGAATCCACAAAAGTTATACTCGACTTGTAGACAGCTTAGCCAAGTCTAATAGATAAGTGATTACGTGTTGGGTATTTTAGACAAAAAACGAATTTCCAACGCACGCTCGCGCCAAACGCCAAAACCCGCAGCTCTGCAACGATAGCAGAGCAGGGCAGTAGTCCTAGAGTCGCGTTTCTAACGTACCTGCGTACCTACGTACCTAATTCAAAATCAAAGCTACCTACGTATACCAATAGCACCTTAGTAAAGAGTTGTAGACGCCTGCGATTGGCCGAAAATAATTCCCGAAGTGTTCGAACCAATGAGTGCTTCCGCAGCCCTGATCTAAGACACCAGCGAGTAGACAACTCGCAGCGTAGCGCAACGTATTACACTTACACTCTATATTTCCTTTTCCGGGCGATCGAACTTCGAATCATCGAATCAAATGGTTTGATACGAGTGTCGAGTACGACTAACGCGATCACGCTTGCTGGCTTGCGAAAAATCAGAAATCAGAATTCCTCGAAATTCCACTTGGTTACTAATCTACTTTTTGAGGATTCGAAAGACGAATTTCTAGTAAGTAAGGTAAGTAGGTACATATATATGTATGTAAATGAGTACTCTCTAAATCTGAATCAGTCAAAAATGCCAAAATTGACTGATGAAATAGTCTGGATCATGTCACTGATTATCAGTCAAATTTCACTGATTCCTCAATTAATCAGTGACATTCTACTGCCAATCAAGGAAAAATTACCGATTCAATTAGTGAATTTTCATTATTGAATCGGTAAAAATTATTTGACTGATTGAAATCAGTCAAAATTTACTGATTCAACAATGAAAATTCACTGATTGAATCAGTAAATTTTTTTACCGATTTTACAGTGACATGATTGCGTTGATTTAAATCAGTCAATTTGACCGATTCAAATTTAGAGAGCAGGCTAAATGCAGTACTTTCTGCACTAGGCAAAGTAACCCCATGTTACGGTACCTACTTGAACCTGAACGTACCGCACCGCACCGCACCGCACGCCTGATACGAATACAGGTGCAGATAACCTAAAGTAGGTACCTAAAATTTTACTGTAATTAGATGTAGGAATGGTGTAGTAGGTAGTAAGTACCTACTAGGTACGTGTAAATCTAGCGATATACCCGATTACCTATTCGTATAGCCATAACCTATACTACGACACTACGAGTAAAGTAAACAGTGTATCGCTGAAAATGAAAATTCTACGGCAAATTTCACAACTTCTGTAACATTTTGTTTTCGATAAGTAATTTTAATAACGCGAGTTTCACTCGGATAACTGTAGGTACATATTTTCAAGTTGACGTTGGCCCGTTCGACCAGCAAAACAGATCACGCAAACAGGATACGTAATATAGGTATTAGGTACTTAGGTAAGTAGCAACTAGCAAGTGCAAGTACCTAATGCTGGAAGGGTAGTTTTTTGAACTTTTGATAGCTAGTTGAAAACTTGCGTTTGTTTCCAAAAAAACACTGGTCGTTTTATTGCGTTGCAATAGCCGCAATAGGTCAAAAAGATGTAGTTCAAAATTGATAGTTTGTAAAATAAATCAATGTAGGTACCAGGTACCTAGCTACCTACTTACCTACGTAAATAAAGTGCGAGTTTGCAAGTTGGCAAAAATAAGAAGAAAGAATGCAAAAAATGTAGCACTTGTTCAACTTGTTCGCAAGTTTACCCATTTTATTGAAAAAAAGTGCTCGTTTTACAAATTTTTGCATCATTTTTCAAGGATTTTTCAACTATTGAATAACCACCGGAAAACCGGGAAAAAACCTTCGGAGTTTGGAGGTTGAAAAAAAACTAGGTATGTCGTAGGTAGGTAGGTAGGTAGGTAGGTAGTTAGTAGGTACCAAGGAAGGAATTTTACCGCATCTGCGTAACGTTTAACGTTGACGAAAGAAAGAATAATTATTACAACTACACAACATAGGGAGTTAAGCAGGTAGGTATAGGTACTAGGTACTAGGTAGGTACATACTACATAGGTAGGTCTAGGGTCAGGTATACCGGACCTACACCCTACACTTGGCGACACGCGACATGCAGACAAAAGAGAAAAGAGAAAAGACGCGTACTTAGCTACTTACCACAAGACAGAGGAGGCGGATAACGCGGTTAAAAAGGCACGATACGGACATTTACATTTACAATACGAAATACAGAATACAGGCACAGGGACAGGGACAGGCAGATTGCGCGCACTTAGCTTAGGTATAACTGCATCAAATAGGTACTTCCTACTTAGTAACCAGCTAGCTAATAGCTATCAGCAGGTAACTAGCAACGTAGCAACGTAGCAACGTAGTGTACGTGTCAGCAGGTAGGTAAATGTACAATATATTGGGTGTTTAGTGTAGATACGGTACATAAAACAGTACCTATACCTAATGTAATTGTAATGTAAAGCAGGCTTTTGTGTTTACTTCGTTCATATCGCCTTACACCTAAACATCTAAGACGTGTAAACACGACCGCCGACCGGTCTACCGACAATCAAAGATGAAAAAAGAAAAAAGACCGGAAGTTATGGGCAACTGGACAAACACAGAAACAGATCGGTAGGTCTAGGAACACGAATTAACGCTGCTGGTTGCTGCGACTGCGACACCGACGACAATAGGTATAAGGTATAGGTATTAGGTATCACGTATCAATGGGAAATCATAACAGGTCGTCGTATGACACACGTTCCAACTCAAAGCGCTTACTATACCTACAAATAAAAATGAAGGCAATGTATGATGTATCTAGGTATGTATAGCTATTAGGTACAAAATGCAAATAGGTACATGACATCACGTGTAATGTTGCAGGAAAAGGTGCGCAAAAATCATTAAAATAGGTTTTGAAAAAAGACAGTCAAGAAGGAAGCCCGAAGCGCAGGCGCCGGCGCCGGCGTCTGCGCTTAAACTGCAGAGTCCGGCGACAAAAAGAATGAAAAAAAAGAGCGCACGAGTACTGGCACATAGGTACATTACATACCCACAACACATACTCGTAAGTATGTACATTGTACAGTAGGGTGGCGAGCGAAAAAAAAAAAACATACCTCGGATTTTGACCAAACTCGGTAGGGTTGTTGGGTCGCCATCGGAGACTACCCAAAAAAATTTGAGCCCCCCAGGTGGAAGTGGGAGGGGGCTAGGGATCCCCAAAGGACACCTACTTTTGAAAAAGACCCGGTTTTTTGTGATTCTAGGCAAGTAAAAATGGCGTCAGATTCATGAAACAGCACTAAAAAGGTGCGATTTCAGTTTCTACATCTCCCTGAACCATTGCAACCCTTCTCGGATCAAAGCTCTTTCTGCTACCAGGGGGTCGAAAAGTTGCAGATCCCGAAATTCAAATATTGTGAAATTTTCGCTGGCTCCGAGTAATTTATTTTTGCGCCGGGTAATTTCACCTTCTTTTTCAAAATAAATTTTCGAATATAATTTTCAAAATTTTCTCGATCAGTGTAGCCGATTGCAAATAATTGTGAAAGCCAAATCATTGGAATTCGCGTTGATCTGATCATGTTGTATCATACTATAATTATCTTATCCCTAGAAAAATTCACAATTTTTTTTGTTTTTTCATTAATCCGAAACAAACTGAAGAGAAAATTTTTCGTAGGTACCAGTGCAATCACGATTTCGAATTTTTCAGAGGTTTGTACCTAGAAAATTGATTGTTCACTTTTAGTTAAAATTTCCAATTATGCAGTCAAATATAAATTTGAACATCACAATTCAGAATTCGCCAGTTTAAGAAAATTCTCAAAAATTTTCTTCAAAAATTAAAAGAAAAAAAGTAAAATAATTACCGGATGCAAAAAAATTAATTCAGGGCCAGCAAAAATTTCACATATTAACTAAACGCTGAAAATTTCGAAAAACGATACAGAAGTGACGTTATTTTAGCACAGTTTTTGAGCGTTTTATGCGGATAGGTAATACCCAGATCAAGAAACTAACGAGGGATTCGTAAAGTCATTAAATTCACTTTTCCCCCTGATTTTTCATAGAAAAAATGAATTTTGAGACTTGAAAACAAAATTATCGCAGAAAGGGTGCTTATCGGGGTATTATGAACACGAATATGGGATTGGTTTTTTCATTTGGCCATTTCTTTCTTGAAAATTCGTCATTTTTTGCTTGAGATGCGAAATTTTAACTTGAAAATGACTAATTTTCAGAGAAGAAATTGCCAAATGAAAAAAACTACCTCATATTCGTGTTCACCAGATTAAAATACCCCGATTAACAATCTTTTCACGATAATTTTACTTCAAGTCTCGAAATTCATTTTTTCATAATTAAAAATCAGGGGTTTTGTAGTTTACAAGTGACGGCACTGGTACGAAAAATTTTCTCCTCACTTTGTTTCTGATTAATGAAAAAACAAAAAAAATTGTGAATTATTCCAGTGATAAGATATCGTAAGATACAACATGATCAGATCAACGCGAATTCCAATGATTTGGCTTTCACAATTATTTGCAATTGGCTACACTGATCGAGAAAATTTTGGAAATTATATTCGAAAATTTATTCTGAAAAAGAAGGTAAAATTACCCGGCGCAAAAATAAATAACTTGGAACCAGCGAAAATTTGAATTTTGTGATCTGCAACTTTTCGACCCCTTGGTAGCAGAAAAGCTTTGATCCGAGAAGGGTGGCAACGGTTCAGGGAGACGTAGAAACTTAAATCGCACCTTTTTAGCGCTGTTTCATGAATCTGACACCATTTTTACTTGCCTAGAATCACAAAAAACCGTGTTTTTTTTCAAAAATAGGCGCCCTTTGGGACCCCTAGCTCTCTATCCTCTCCCTCCCCCTCCATCGGGGGGCTCAAATTTTTTTCGGTAGTCTCCGATAGTAACCCAACAACCCTGCCGAGTTTGGTCAAAATTCGAGAAATGTTTTTTTTTCGCGCTCCACCCTACCCGGTATGCAAAAAAAGCAGACAAATGGGCAGAAAAGAGCAGAAATTCTCATTTGTCTGCTCTTTTGGACCCCCGTTGCGCGAAAAACGACCTTTTTTGACTACCTGTTGCTCGTTAAACGACTCTTTTTCACCCCCCGTTGCGCATCGGGAGCAGACAAGAGCAGACAAGAGCAGACAAGAGCAGAAAAAAGAGCAGAAAAGAACAGAAAGGAGCAGACAAGAGCAGACAAGAGCAGAAAAGAGAGCAGAAAAGAGCACAAATTCTCAGCATTTGTCTGCTTTTTTTGCATACCGGGTACTGTACAGTACCAGTACCATATATACCGGAAGCTGCAGTCGCTCACATCCGGTAGGGATTGGCTCGATAAGATTTGAATTGGCATTCAAAAACTACAAATAATAAAGGTAGTAAGGTAGAAGGTACCTACTACCTAGGCAAAGGCGAGAGAAAAATATTCGCAAAGAAGAGAAGAAAAACGCAAAAAACAAAAAAAGCAAACACACCGACGAATGCGTACGATTAAGTAGGTGTAGGCATAGGTATAGGTATAGGTATAGGTATAGGTATAGGTATAGTATAGGCAAATCAAACTAGATACAACAGGTAGCTAACTAGCTAGATGTAGATACGTTTACGTTATCATCTGCGAGCGAATGGTAATACGAGTTACGAGTGTATCTCACTATCAACATACTTCATACGTTATTTTTACATAATATGTAGGTAGTAGGTAGTAGGTAGTAGGTATATATTTTCACTGGGGTTTGTTTAATGTTTCTGTAAGGGAACGCGCAGAGCACCAAAACAAATCGAAAACCATAAAAATGTGTAGATGTGTAGGTAGTTTTAAAACTAATTACAAACGAGAAAATGAGCAGACTGCCTCCTCCTCCTCCCCCCCCCCCCGAAAAAGTAGCAAGAAACTATTCGGCGTTCCTTCATTACAGGTGATATGGCAACAAATTAAGCACTGCTTACACCTGCGGAGGTCTACGCGTATTCGATAAGGTTCAAAATCCATGCGTAAATTTGTACGTAATTCCACCCCAAGCTGTAGAATTTCTCGGGAGACGCAGACGGGAGTATTGCCATACGCATTACGCATAGACCATGTACCGGGTACCCGTATCACGGCCTCGCAGTCACGTACCAATACCATTACTCGCACATTCATACACCCACTTCACCTCTATTTCTACCCAGACCTAGACTTAGATGTATACAAACTCGTAATGCCTCGTGTACCTACAGAACTGCAACAGAGAGATCAACCTACTGCAGTACATAGTATCTATCTAGATCTACCTAACTGTAGCTTTAGTTCCAGCCTTCCAGCCATAGCTATGTAGCTAGAACCATGGGGCGTCGGAAAGTACGGTGCAGGGGGTACATTGTACACCCCCTTCACCTCTCAAAAAATTGCATCCGATAGGAATTTTCAAAGGATTAAAACATGAAAAAATGCCTCTTTTGGGCATTAGAAATCCAATTTTTTCAAGAAAAAAACCACAATCCTATAATCTATCTGTGATGGTAGTGCGAAAGACGACTCCCTTTTACCACCTCCCCTTTAAATCGTTCTGCACTTCGCAAGTATCTTACCCACTTTGTACCCTCCTCCCTTCTCCCAAAAAAAACTTCCGACGCCACTGGCTATAGCTGAGCTGCAACCGTAGCTACCAAAAACTACAGAGCGCGCAATATTTTTAACAGCTGCCGCGACTACTAACTACGGATACGGGATACGTTCAACACTAACACTAGTAAGCTGTGTAGTGTGTAGTGGTAGTTCTGGTTACCGTACGCAACACGTAACACGTAATAAATGTAATACGGCGGTGCATAGATATGTATAATTGTGTCATTTCAAGGTAAAAGGTCCCACTTTGGCAAAATGGAGTTAAGATCGTCATGTTGTAGAGGATAAAATTCCCTATCATTTGAGACCTCAACCAGCTCAAATGGATGATTTTTGCTCGAGTTGGAGCCTCCGAAAGTTTGAAAGTTCAAAAAACATGTCTTTGAGAAAATGAGCTTTGAACTTTTTGATACATAGGTATTTTCATTATAATGAAACTTTGGAACTTTAACAGTTAGAAAGCTTCCTGACATCTCATTTGATAGATAATTTTATACCCGATGTGGTACTGCGGTCTAAAATTACTCATTTTGAAAAATTTCAGCGAGTACAAAATTTATTTTCAAAAAACCGAAAAAATACACATTTGATGGCATACTCCATGGTAAACTTCAACGCAGTAGTTCGCCGACTTCCTGCGAGGAGCGCGCCTTGGAAATTCTATGGGTGATACAGCAGATGTTCTAGTATCCCGAACCGTCAATACCTAAAAAGGTCCCACTTTGAAAAATTTCGACATAAAATCCATTTTTCTCGAAATCCTGAAATGTCAAAGTGGACCCTTCTACCTTGAAATGACACATATAAGTACTTAATCAGCAGTGGCGTAGCCAAAGGATAGGTCCGGAGGAGTCCGGACCCTCCCCCTTCCATGAGGTCAGAAATCAAGAATTTACGTGAAAAAATGCCTTCTTGTAGCGTTGTGGCATTACTTAAAAATCAAATTTTCTCAAAGATTCGCTCTCGCTTCGCTCGGGCATGAACGGAATCACAATTGTACATATGAACTACCTGAGGCGAGAGGCGACTATGCGAAAAAATGCTACCGTTTTTCTCTCCTTCTTCTGGTATTTCAAGTCTCTATACCCACTTTGTACCCTTGCAAAAGAAGCTTTCGACACGTCACTGCTTGGATTTGTTATCATTTTTAGTTTTTAAGGTCAAAATAATTAATAATGCAAGTTGTTTGTTTTTGTTCCAAATTATTACTTTTTCATCAAAGTTTTATACTTATGCGTATGTATTCCTACGCGACTCTTTTAATACTTACGTTAATGAATGATTCAAATTTTGAATTTAGGGTTTTTATAGGAAAAGGAAATTGCTGGGTGGGGGAGGGGGGGGGGGGGGAATTGAACGAATTGAATTTGAAATTTCTCAAAAAAAAATTATGAAAGTTCGGATCCCTTGGATGAGAAATTGCTGGCTACGCCACTGCGTGATGGATGCGTTGATGCGTAGGTATAGGTATACTACAATGTCATAGCACCACAGCCTACAGCGTGGCGTAGCGTATCAGCTACCGAATACTACTACGCACGTACATAGAAATATGTTGGGCAGGTATCTAAACTACACTACGTGTAGGTACTACATAGGTACTAGGTACCATATAGAAAAAGGTAGGTAAGTGTAAAGTGTAATGTTACAAAAATGGTCGTTGGTTGCTCTAATTTTACCTTCTTGTAAAGGGCGGAACATAAAGCGACTCTGATTCGCATACCGGACGCGGTCATACGTTCAAATTCCCAATGAGTAACAAAACTTCTAACGGCGGCGCTAACCGATAACCCTATTCCGAATGCGAGTCCGGCTAGATACGCCGTATCACGTACTTCAGCCTCTGCATCGAAAAATGCTATTATCTGCTTGATGCACTGGGCTTGAAATACGCTAAACATACAAATATAAGATATTCACACTTTACAATTTACGTAGTACGAGTCGAGTATGTTACATATAGGTACATACATCGCATCGCCGATATGTACCATAACAAGTAGGAACTAGGAACTAGGAACTAGGAACTAGGAACTACGAGGTTGCGGTTGCAGTTGCCTGCATATTGCACAACTGTACGCAGTACGTGTACGTAGTTAGCGTAGTATTTAAGTACCTAAACTACGTCTACTCCAATACACTGCGCGATTACACCGCATGTCTTACGTTTACTACGTCTACCTACGTAGCTGTAGTACGTCATGGTGTCCACTATATGTCAGAAAGGATTTTTCCCTGACTTTTCCCGGTTTTCCAGACCAATTTTTCGAATTTTTCCAGACCTTATAAATATGATATTTGTAAACCAGGGAGGGGGGGGGGGGTAATTTTTTCGCGTGATGTACTTACATCCCTAAATTTTGTATAAAAATGATATAAAATGCATAGGGTCTTACGATTTTTTTTTCAAAATCACTAGATACTTTTTACGAGATCTTTAGATGCCCTTCTTCGGGTTAAAAAAATATTCAAATTCAATTCTGAAAATTTTTCCACCCATCCAACTCCCCCTCACCACAAAAATTTGAAAATTTGAATTTATTACCTACAGAAAAAATTTAAATAAAAAGGAAAAACCAAGTATTCCCACGAAAAATTAAGTTTTGAAAAATGAAAAAAATTATGCCAGGGTGTTTACCAAATTGAGCGAATAAAAATTCGGATTTTTCCGGGCTAAAAATTCAAAATTTTCTTCACATTTCATTCCCCCCTGCCCCTCCAAAATGAAAAACACTTGTCTTAAATTTATAAATTCACGCAAATCATAGGCGGAACTAAGGGCGGGCAGGGGTGGGCCGGGCCCCGTTGAGAATTTTTTTTGGCCCGACCGCTTTTTTCTGGTCAATTTTGAATTTTTTTCCAAATTCCAAAAAAAAATTTGGTTATTTTAGTATGGTGTGAATGTGACTATTGAATATTCGTGATGTGAATATATTCGAATATTCGAATATTTACACCACACTAGGTTATTTGAGTATTGTAAATCTGCGTAACAGCGGAAGGGGTAGTTCCAGGTTGTTTGGGTAGTTCTAAAAATTTATGTCGGTAGCTCCAAAATTGTTCGGTAGTTCCAAAATTGCTTGGTGATTTACTAGCTCCTAGGATTTCGATAATCCAAGTACAAATTTATTCCAAGTACAAATTTTTTCAACTCTAAATTTTTCCAGTTTCTTTAATTCCAAATTTTTTAAACATTGAATCCAATATTAAAATTTTTCTAGCAGTATCGATTTGGATGTTGGAAAAAATCCTAAAAAACATGAAGCTGAAATTTCTTTAAAAAATTAAAAAATGAAAAAAATGAGAAAATTTTTTTTAATTATTAAAATCGAGTTGGTGGAAATTTTAAAAAATCAAAGTGGAAAAAAGGTTAAGAAAGTTTACCGTAGAAAGAATTGCAAAGTTGAAAAAAATTTCAGTATTAAAAATTTTCTCAAATTAAATTTCTTCGCATTATTTTCGATTCGATATTTTTAAAACTTTTTTACAACACTAAAATTTTTTTCAATTTTTTTTCAACTGCATGCATGAAAATCCCTCATGGTTATAAATTGATGACGGCGAGTGGCGGGAAAAAATAGTCATTCATTCAAAATTATCTCAAAAGCGTTGGGAAGTAGGGTACGAGGGGTACATTGTACTCCCCAAATCGGTGGCCGGAGTGCAAAGTATGAAATGTACTTCCACATTACATCAGATCGAGATTTTCAAAGCATTAAAACATGAAAAAAATGCTTTTTTGGACATAAAAAATCAAATTTTTTCAAAACTTTGCCCTCGCTTCGCTCGGGCGTGAACAAAAACATATAATTACATATTTAAACAATTTGAGGCAATAATGCGAAAGAAGGCTCCTTTTTTCTCCCTTCCCCTACTATTCTAAGTCACTACACCACTCTGTTCTGTTACCTATACCTCTCAAAAAAGTGATTCTGATGCCACTGAATGATCTTCAATTGATTCAACAATAATTTTTCCTCTTCCATCAGGTTATTCTCAGGAAAAATTGTCATTCCAATTTTTTTTCAATCGAAGTTTAAATCCCAGTAGTTCCAAAATTTCTTTAGAATAACCCCTGCTGCGTAACTTTTGTAATTTTAATGTATAAGTTTCAAAAAACCAAAATTATTACTTATTACTCATTTACGTTACTTCAAATTTTGTAGCCAAATGTCTACCAACTCTATTATTTAAAAAAAAAATAAATGACATGTTTGAGCGAATTAATTTTTATTTTATCAAGTGTACTTGAAATTTTACATTTTGATTTTGAGGTCCCTTTTCATAACTGACCCTCTCAACCCCCCCCCCCCCCCCCCCTAAAAAATCGTATAAAAACCTGGCCCATGCTTGGCCCTTTGTGCCCTGGCAAAAAAAAATTCTGGTTCCGCCTATGCACGCAATCCCTTGCAATTTTTTAGTTTGTACCAATAAATGAAAAAGTGAATGAGAAGGTTAAATATAAATCATTTTATGAAAATATATAGATGTGTTGAGCCCGAGCGAAGCGAGGGCGAAAATTTTTGGGAAAAAAGATCTTCAAAATATGAAAATTCACCACTTTTCCCTCATTCATGTTTTCCAAAACATGGCCAATAATTTCGATTTCTGTTCCATTCCCTCCCTTTTTTTTGAAAGAAAGAGTGTAAATTACCCCGAGCGTAGCGAGGGAAATTTTTTTTGGATAATTCATAATTCAATGGACAAAGACATGCATTTTGAATATCAATTTTATTGTACATTACGACCGACAAAAAATGATGAATAAGACAATAATTGGATAAAATATGTGATAATTTGGCCCGAGCGGAGCGAGGGCGAAATTTTTTGAAAAATTTATAATAAAATAAGCAAAAAAAAAAAACATTTTTCTAAATGATTTACATTTTTTTGGGATTTTCGAAAAATTCCAGAGAAAATTCCAAAATTCCCTGACTTTTCCCTGACTTTTCCAGACCACCAAAATTCCCTGACTTTTCCCGGTTTTCCCGGTTTTCCAGAGAATGGACACCATGTACGTAGTTACGTAGCTATCGGTTTGCAGTATCCACCTACCCGGTACCTAGTACCTAGTACCTCTACCTACACCTACCATACCATACCATACCATACCCTGCTAACCATCCACTCAGTTAGTACTGATTAGAGATAGCTACTAGCTAGGTACTTGTTACTCGACAACATGTACCATTGTATCCATAGCTATAGCCATAGCTATACCTGTACCTGCCAGGTAGTACGAGGTACCTAATCTACCTATTCGTATTCGGTACTTCTTCACAATTAACGTACCTACAGGTACGTAGGTACGTACCTTCACCGTTCTCGCGAATATCGACCACTCTCGAATCTTTTTGTACAAACGAAACCGAGGCCGAGGCTGAGGCGAATTTGCGTGCAAAACCAAAGTAAATGTTGATACGAATGTACCAATGTAGGTAGAGGTACCTCGCAACTAGAAAAAAGAAATCAGTACCCCAGTACGGTACTCGGATTCGAGATTACTGGAAAACTGCCGCAAGTAGAAAAAAGTAGAGGTACTACTGGTACTTACTGGTACTAGGGTGGCTTCATAGGTTGGTCTTGGTAGGCGGGCAGGTAACCAGGTAACCAGGTAGGTAGTAGGTATTAGGTATTAGGTAGTCTAGGTAGGTACACAATGCATTCGTGTTCAATGTACAATTGTATTATTGTACATCTACACATCCACATACCATACAACTGTGCAAGCGCATACTTTATAGGTAGGCAAGTTAGAAGTTACTACGGTACTTATCGTTAGCAGGGGATTCCAGCCAATGGTCATTGGCTTTTGGCTATCGGCTGCCAGAATTTCATTAGCCGACGTTCAGCTGGCTATCGGCTGAATAAGCATGTGACCTCTCAAAATACTCGTCACGATGCGTAGGTGACTGTAGTTACGTTTTTGTTACCTTTTTTTTTGCTGGAAAACTGAGAAGCTAAAAAGAAACCCGAAACCATCAATTTTGAAAAAAAAAATCAAAACTATCTACATCGACATATTCATTTATTAAAAAAAAAAAAAAAAAAAGAAAAATCATTGGCTGACCATTGGCTAGTGACTTCGCAATTAGCTGGCTATCAGCTATCGGCTGAACCCCATTAGTTACCAAAAGCTATCGGCTGGCTGGAATCCCCTGATTGTTAGTACTTGCTACTCACACGTATACTATACAATGTACAGTACACAATTACACATACTATACCTATTACCTACACTGACCTACGGATACACTGATACACATAGACTCTAACTCTACGTCTACGTTTACATCCTCTCAGACACAGACAATTTTACGTTCACGCAACACAGTACACAGACACACCTACACAGTACAAATACCGTTCGAAAAAATGCTGTGAAAAGAGACGGCTTGCGGGCTTGGTGGTTGATGTGGCTGCGGTGTTATACTCGTATGTACAATATTCGGTGTAGGGTGTACGGGTGTACGGGTATACCACTGTACCTGTTGCCGGTACATACAGGGTGTTTCAGGGTAGAAGTAAGGGATTCCAGGCAGTGACTAAGCGACACATACTGAGTCTATGTAGGTATGTTTGCCTAGCCTCCGAACCGCAGGGGCTGATTTACAACAATTCAAAAAAAAAATTTATTTAATATATTTTTTTTGAATGAGCATAGCTTGCAAACCAAAATAGGTAGAGATTCGGAATTTGTTCGAGAGAAAAGAGAATTTTATCTAGATCAGGATGATCTGGTTGTTTTTTGACCTAACAGATCAGGGAAGCAAGCAGCTGATAAAATAAACAGAAAAAAGCTTGAAAAATGTGTGTCAAAACCTTCAATTTCCATCAATTTTGTTAAATTATTCAAAAATTTGTTCTCTTGACCCATCGATTAAATTAATGTTTCTAGAAGAAACATTAATTTAATCGATGGGTCAAGAGAACAAATTTTTGAATAATTTAACAAAATTGATGGAAATTGAAGGTTTTGACACACATTTTTCAAGCTTTTTTCTGTTTATTTTATCAGCTGCTTGCTTCCCTGATCTGTTAGGTCAAAAAACAACCAGATCATCGTGATCTAGATAAAATTCTCTTTTCTCTCGAACAAATTCCGAATCTCTACCTATTTTGGTTTGCAAGCTATGCTCATTCAAAAAAAATATATTAAATAATTTTTTTTTTTTGAATTGTTGTAAATCAGCCCCTGCGGTTCGGAGGCTAGGCAAACATACCTACATAGACTCCGTATGTGTCGCTTAGTCACTGCCTGGAATCCCTTACTTCTACCCCGAAACACCCTGTATACACATACACATATACCCTGTAACCTTACACCTGTGCCTGCATCCGCACACACCGTACCGCTTAAATTGGCTACATTTAGCGACAAATATCGTCTGTCGAAGAGATCACGGCCACGTTATGAGAGCCTATCACCGAACCTACGGCCTACGGCGCGACGGTATTCTCCTAATCTGCGTAAACCTACCTAAAAATACGAGTAAATAAAGCGGCAGATCTCAGACCATGCTTGCGAAACTAAACTAGTCCAAGTTGAAGCAAATAGCTAATTAGCAACAGCTACCAGCTACCAGCTAGGTACATGATTATTGATTATCGTTTACTGTGCCGACAACCCTACGACAATCAGTAGTACCAGTACAGTGGTACACACTACACAGTACACACATCAACGATCAGATCAGCGAAATGAGAGTAATGAGGGTGACAAAGGTACATACTACATACCTAATTACCTACTAAGCGTGCAGATTTTACGCGGCAAGTACAAAGAATTTCAATTTGTGTTTCTAATCGCTTATCAGAATGAAGATTGAAGATACACAATGTAGCGACTAGCGATCAAGAGCAAGTAAGCCTGTTGTACCCTGTACCCTGTAGCAAGTAGCAACCCACACCCCACCGGACTGGCTGAATGTCTCCCTCCATCCCCTGCCTTCCCCATCCTGTTTTTCGACTGTTAGTAAGTACACTACATACCTATGTAGATAATTTCAAATAAACAGAGAAACAAAAAAAGCAAGGAAGGAAGAACTTGTGATTGTGATCAGTCAAGGGGGAGTAGATGGATGGTACACCTAGCTGCGAATCAGGGAAATTATGTACGAATAAAATAATATATTTGACTATAAGTAGATAAGTGTACCTGCCATCGCTACCGTAAACTACAAGTACCTATATCTATAACTATACATTATACAATTACAAAGCTTTCAATTTGAACTACTACGCGCACGCGCCCGCGCCCGCGCCCCAACAAACAATACTGCCCCGTCGTAATACATATGACGATCACGTATTCGTGGTAGTAGGTACTAGGTAGCTAGGTACATACTACATAGGTAAACAAGTCAGCCAAACAAAAATAGTAAAACCGAAGTATCGATATTCTGTATCCACAGCGACCGTTTCGCGAAAAACACCGAACACGGAATCGGAAAAAGCTTTACAAGTACAAAATAAAACAAACAAAAAAACAGAAAAACTGACAAAAAAGTTGCCAACGACCAACGCTCGACACCCGACACCCGATACCCGATACCCGACAGCTGGCATACTGGCACACTGGCACACGTTTTTAGCTCGTCGTACTTAGAGCTTTACCTTTTTGTAAATTAGCGAGCCGTGAGCGACCCTAAGCAGCATGCCAACGTTTAGCGATTGCATATCTTGCCAGTGAGCAGCCACTACGTACACAAACGAAACGAACACGATGCCAGCCGCGCAAATGTACGCCCGCGTCCGCGTCCTAATCTTGATGCCGATGCCGATGCCGGCGATCGCGACCCCGGCGTTCGAATTATCGGCGTTCGCAAAATATTCGATCAAACCTCGAATGAAATACGGTTGCAGTACGCTGTTGGAGCAAAATTAATTTCTTCGACTAAATCGTACTTATACTTACATATGTATTATAACTAACGTAAGCTAAGTACTACTGCAGTACTGCACTAGAGGTAGGAACTAGGAAGTAGGATATGGCGATGGCGATGTCGCAACTCGTAAGATGAGGGAACCTATACTTGATTGCATGATCAAGTAGTGGATAGCTAGTGGGTACAAGTGGATAAGTAAGTAAATGGGTAAATGAGTGAATGGGTACCTCTATCCAACTACCTATACCGATCTATCTATCTACCGGTACTGGTACGGATCCACCGAACATAGTGATTGAACTTTTTCATTTTCAAATTCAGCGTACAAGTAAAGGCACTTCTCGAATATCTATTCGACTAGGCAGTAGGGCTAAGAATACCAAGTATATAAAAGTAAAAAAGATAGCAAGAGTTACTTAGGCGAATATTAAGCCTATAGGTACCTATTACCTAATAAGACAGTTGATAAGTGCACATGCAGGTACCTATACGAGGAGTAGGCAGTTAGGCACCTACACCTACCGATCGTATGATTGCTGAATTAACATGTATAGGCAGTTCTTTCTACGGCCACGGGCTTCGTGTAAGTATGTAATGTAGGTAATGTACAATCGTACATACTTAATGCAGTTTAAATAGGTAGGTAACAGGTAAGTAGCTATTGAGTACGTAAGGTCAATTGGGGTAATTGTAAATTTTTCGGAAAATTGAATCGATTTTGTGGTACTCTTTTTCGTTTTACTCTGTAAGTAAGAAAGCAAAGTGATTAAAATTTTTACCATGCATCAATGAATGTATGAGGAGTAATATGGCGGTTTGTTTTCATCGATTCGATTAAGGGTAAGGTGCCCCATTATCGCCTAGTGCCCAATGTCGACCACCTTGTCCATCTCCGGCGCTATGGGCGATAGCGAGCCGAAAATTTACCCGAAAATTTTGATGGGTATTTGTTAATGCTGCAGAAAATTAATTTCTCAGCTTCAAAAATCATAAGAATTGAATTTCATCATTTTTGAATGTCCGTAGAACTAAATTAATGCATCAAACACCAACTTTTTTACTTTTTTCTATTTTTTTCTCGAATTTTGAAGATTACGTAGATTGTGTGAAAACCGAAATTTGATATATGTAATGTTTTTTTCATCGCGAAATTTTTAATCACAGCTGTCACCAAGAACCCGAAGTTCTTTATTTTATGTAGGTAGTTACACCAATTATTCAAAGTTTTTATTTTTGGCAACTCCAGCTCGCTAGATGCATTTAAGTATTTACAGCATGACTTGTTTACAATTACCCCAAATGACCTTACATACATAGGTACTCGTATGTATTTATCACAGGTGACGAGGCGATCTCTGATCTCTTCTGTTTAGGTACCTATAGCTACCATATCTGTACGTTCCGTTCAATCCGTTCGTCTTCGTAGTTAAGAATAGATTAGATACCTACCCAAGCCCATTACTTTTACCTACTACTTATGTATTACTGCAACTACAACTACAACTACAACTACAACTGTAACTCTTTTAACTCGTACAATATTACATAGGTAGGTATTAAGTATATAGATGTACTTAATATTACCTATACGCGGGTGGTAGGTGCTAGGGCAGGTGAGAATTGTACCCATGTTTTCGCATGAAAACGGTGTCAACAAAAATGGGGGTAAAGAAGCTCTCACTATAGGCATAGGCTAAAAGGCGTAACATGCAAACACGCAGCATTATCAATTATTGGTGGCAATCGACTAATTTTCCAACAATTATCGTCTAATTGCAATTGACAGCATGGCATGGCGCAAGGCGTATTATACACATGATATTTATATTACAAATGCAGTATAAATATGTAAATCGATAATCGATCGATGGCGATGGCGATTGCGATGGCATATGGCATGGCATGGCATGGCATGGCATGACGTAGCGAAAAACGAAAGAAACAAAAACAGATTACCTTTTGGTAAACGACAGAACAGACTGCGACTCTCATACGTAGACCAATTTGTAGAACGTTATCGGCTTGCCAATGCGCCACGAAACTGAACACCAAGGACGGCAAAATAATACCGCCAGCGTATAAAAAGGGCGTCGGAAGATTCGTATTCTTATTGGTCGCTTCAAAATATTGAATCAGCTTTCGAATAGAGAATGGTTGTATGTAACTAATCAGCAATCAAAATCTCAAAATAATTATCAACAACGAAAGCGTTAGGCGTTAAGCCTACATGGCTACATGGCTACATGGTAGATACAAATAATACCTACGAAATACGGAATATCTAAGTCTAGGTATAGGTATAGCGTATAGGTAGGTACAGCTACAGCTACATGAGAATTCGAAATAAAGAAATCATGAGGTGACAGGCGCAAAGGTAGGTAAAATAAGATACCTTCAGTTTTCTCATCATAGATAGGCGCAGACCATTTCCGATGATTTGCAGGGTGTACTTAAAAACGAAAACAACGAGAACTATTTTTTATTACTCGCAATTACGATCTCGCTCAACTTTCGACTCTCAAGTCGCGGCTCGTCTATCTGCGTCTGGTTCTCACTTCCCACTTCCCACTTCCCACTTTTCATCACTTGCTTCGGTTAGATACCTCATCGATCATTAATTTCGGTATTTGTCGAAGATGAGTTGAATCAAAGATAAGGTAGGTCTACACACTCGCGCTCCCACATTAAAAGAAATACATAGAAAAATGAAGAAAATACCTAAGTACCTAAGTAAGAACGCAACTGGCAACGAACAATCCAGCATCTGAGCTGGTTCCAGACTATTCGCGTTTTCGCAGATGATTCGCGAACAGTCTGGAGCCAGCTAAAATCCCGAGTAATGAGTAAATGCCAAGTGGAGAGGTATACCGGGTATACGACTATACGTATGATGACCAATCGGTCTTTCGAGGAGAGGGGGGAGGGGGAAGAGTCTAAAAGGTCTCCGATGTTTCCAACCTATCGACGCGGCATCGGATTCGTTTTACATTTTTTTAAACGTAAATTCTGACCATTAAAGTCGATTTTCTGGCAAAAGAACGGGTCCTACGACAAAAATGAATAGAACATGAATTGTAGAGCGTGAAATTTCCTCTTCATTTATAAGACACGCGAGTACCTACGAAAATGGACAGATTTGACCCCCTATCCCTACCCATTTTCTAATCTTCTACGACAATGACGTTTCTCTTACAATTATACAAGTGCTGGGCAGTCGTTGTTCGTCTTTTTTAGAGTAAAATCAACTAATGCGCAACATTTAAAAATGATGGAAACTTTTCCGCAAAATAACGGTACCGCATCCGGCTCTAGAGCTCCGCGTGGGGCGAGAAAATTGCCAAGCCTCAAATCGCACTTTTGCAATATTGTCAAGAAATTTATACATGGCGCGGCGTAGCGTTTCATCGAGGGCAGGTAGATGTAGATAAGAATTGAAACCTCGCGTCATTTCCGAGAATAGAAGCCCACCTTCGAGACACGAGCTTCGTAGTTCTCGACGTACAGTCTACGATCGTGAAATTTTTTATGTAGGTAGGTAAAACGAACTTTCGACGTTAGGTGCAAAATTCAAATTCGAGAAACGTTCATATTCGCGGATACCCGCGTGTCCTTTCCCCTCTTCAAGCCTCGCCGATTTAATTTATTGCAACACTCCTAATGTGGACAGAGATTTACTAGTCGAGTACGAGTATAAAATGAACCGTGTCAAGTCAGAAGCGACCAAGCGACAAATTCGGATGCGCTGAGATTTGAAGGAAAGGTATTTCTCACACTTATTATCCCTTCTTCAACTTTTTTAGAAGTTATACAAACTTATATCGTACTTTCAAGTCTGTTTTTTGGTGAAAGGTAATAACGGAGTATGGCGAATGACGGAAAAAATAAACGCGCAATATTTCCGAAAACTTTTTTTTTTCATCGGCACGAGTGAAAAAGTGAATCGACGAATAACGTGATTCGAATACGAACACGGTATTTGCAATTTATACGTACAGCCTTCTTACTAACATAGTGCAATACTGAAGAAGGCACATCGGTACGGTAGGTAGGTAGGTAGGTAGGTACCTGTATTACCTAGTACAAAAATAGTTAAAAATCACGAATACTGAGCCACGCTTCTATCGCATACCGCAGTGAGGGTGAAAAGATTATCGAAAACCTTGCAATATCTTAGCTAAACCGAGGAATATACTAAATCCTAAATCACGAGAGCGAAAATTCGTACCATTTTCGGACGAAAAATACTTATCGAATATCTCCCGCCCTCTCCGTTCATAAAATAAAATTTACGTGCTTCAAATCGATTAAATACACGCAAACTTCTACCATTTATACGCCTTGCCCCGCCATTTAGAGAATCAATGAAAACGGACGAGGGGGGGGGGAGGACGACTGAAAAAAAAAGAGCTTACGAAGTTTGGAAACACACCAATCAATACACCAATCATTTTGCTGAGATACCTATGTCAAGTAGTTCAAGTACCAAAATGTCAATTCATACAGCCCGAGCAAACCATGGGAAAACATTTTTCCGAAAAAAAACAACAATCAAAAACTGAAAATTCCATCATTTTTTTCAAAGTTTGATGATTAGAAAGAGTAAGTGACTCGTATCAATGTAATAATCTTATTACTTCGACTAATTAGATAGAAAAATTAATTCCGCCGAGAAAACAAAGTAAAAAGAAAATGTTGCATGTTTTTTTTTTCAAATTTTTGTGGAATTATCGGATCCATGTACATAACTAAACGCCTTGTAAAAATGCCGATATTCGGCGTCGAATTTTTTTTTTCATCTACGTTGCTAAGTAAAAGAATTCCTACACATTTAAAAAATACCTATTTCACTTTTCGTACAGCGACAACTGCAGCGCAGCGTAGGTAGGTAATCTAGGTCTAGGTAGGTAAGTGGTAAGTGCCTCTACTTATTAGGTCATTACGCTACGCAGCGTCAAACGTCAATAGGTACATTTGATCGTGCTCATAGGCTCCTACCTATACTTAAATTACATAGGTAATTGAATTATTACGTAATACGTACATATGTACTACATATGTACATATAAGAACATAGGTAAAGGTATACATTGTTGCTGTTTAGTGTTTACGTTCGAATAAAATTCAAAGGCACGCACGGTGCAAAGTCTATAAGTGATTCGATGTACCTAATTTACCTATACCTACTACAGGTACTATACTACACTAAACCCGCCCGGCGCCGTGCTGTCTGAAAAATACGAAATCTGCGACAAAATGTCGACTTTCAAATTCATCGAATAAGGAATCTGGAGATTTCACCGAATTGCAACCTAAATCAGTAGATCGAATTTTCTTGTTCATCGGTGAAAATTCACAGTTTCATATTCAGAGAGTGGTGTAAACTTGAAGCAGTCAAAAGTTGATGCGCCACGCGCGTCGAGGAGAATCGGACGATAGCGGTTTGGTTTGGTTTGGTTTGGTGTTTGTATGGTTTACTTCAGTATGGTAAGGTATGGTCTAGTGTAAACGTAAAGTGATCGACTGACGCGACGGACGCTTTTTTCAATCTTCAAATTTCGATTTTTCAATTTCCAAATTTCAAGAGCTTAAAAAACGCCTGGCAGTAGACTCCCAGTAAGCCAGTATCTTGGAGCATATCTGACCTGCGTGAGGTTAAAAGCTTACAACGATTAGTAGGTAAAAATAAGTTGGTAGGTAGGTAGGTAGGTAGATAGGTAGGTAGTAGGAGGTTAATAGGTGCATAGGAACTTCGCACATATATACTATATAGGTAGTTGGGTACTGCAATACAAGTAGAGGTACTTGCGCCGTGTCTCATCAGGTGGTACCTTAGGATAGTTCTTATTTATATGTAGGTACTTGGAGAAAGATTTTTTTTAATCCCCCCCCCCCAAGATGTTCCTTTTCATGAGAAAATAATTCCCTGAAAATTTTGACTCCCAAAGTTAATGTTAACACGTGCCTGTAGCCCCCCAAAATTCCAAAATTTAAAAAAAAATTCAAAATGCAGCAAAATGACCAAAAATTTTAATTTTTGGGCCAAACTCATTTTAATTACTCACCTTTACATGAAAATTGGTTTTAGAAAATTTTTGATTCCCTTCCCTTACAAATAAGTAGTGTCGGTACTGCATTCAAAAGAGTTCGCTATCATTTTCCGTATAGTACATTCGATAGGAGGACATAACCCGGCGAAAAATTATATTAAGGCCTTTTTTAGCTTAAAATGGTCTAAGACCATGCCCTGAGCAAAATATAATCACCCGGCCACCCCAAACCTATTTCTATCCCCCTACGGTGGATCAAAGCCCCCAAAAAGGGTTTTTTGCTTCTCCCTCTTCAGATTTAAATTTTTCGGTAAAATTTAGCTCAGTAGCTTTTTAATCTGCACCACAATACCGGCAAAATGAATTTTTACAACTTTTTTAGCAAGGGAACCGGAACTATGGCCATTTTTCGGGGCACCCCCCTTTTTATAATGAAACAATATTAACATTAGGTATGGATGTCGATTTCATATGACTTAAAGTTGCTAAACGCAGATATTTCATAATTTTCAAGTTTTGCTGCAAAAATTATGGGGCGGCCGGGTTGTTATATGTTGCTCAGGGCATGGTCTTGAACCATTTTCAGCAAAAAAGGCCTATAATATCATTTTTTGTTGGGTCCAACTCCCTTTGGAGCTATATCGGTTGTAGGTACCTAGACCTACTATACAAAAGATTGCACAATTTTTACCATATTCAGGATTCATTTAATCAACATAGGCGCGCGGGGGCTAAAATGTTATTTCGAATATTTTTTATGAATAATGACTCACTTGGAGGAGTTTGGGTACAAAAATTAACATTTAAAAAAAATTTAGTTACTTAAAAAAATTGGTATTTTTTCATATTTTGAATAATGAGAGATATTGAGGGGCTTACAGGCGCGTGGTAGGTAATATAAAAAAATTAGGGAATTATTTTTTCATAAAATGGAACAACTTTAACGGGGGGAGGGGGGGGGGTACGCAAAATTACTCAAACTTGAAAATAAGAACCACATTAGTAGTACCTATTTCACATTACGAGTATCATCTGGCTATACCCATATTGTATTCTATAGGTGCCTATAGCTGCCTAGTGCCTTGGTTAGGTAGGTACACTACATAGGTAAATGATACAATAAAATACAAATAAGTAGGTAAGTGTGTAAGTAATAAATATTCAAGTACCAAAAAAAAATTGTCGTTGACTGAGCGATTGAAAAAATGAAGATGGAAGTGAAAACTAGGTAATTAGGTACCATGCCACGAAGGAAAATAAATGATAATACAGGTGTAGGTCAGCGAAAGTCGAAAATAGAAAATACATAAAACGTTAACCAAAAACAAGAGCGAGAAACGTAAAGGTATGAAATATTGCGTCGCTAATATTGACCAAAATTACGGCAAAAATTAAAATGGTGGGTAGTTAAATGAAACGAATGAAAGACAAAAAACTGATGAATGATGAAAAAATGCGAAATGAAAAAAAGAAAGAAAAAAAACAAACAACAAACATAAAATAAAATTACGCAGAGTAGAGTAAGAATCGAAAAAAAGAAAAAAGAAAAAAAGGTAAATGCGTATGCGTATGCGTCATTAAGAATGTATGTAGTTGTAATTGTAGTTGTAGGTGTAGGTACTTAGTAAAACGAAAACCTCAAACGGCTACCTTTCTATATATGGCTGAACAAATGGACACCCTGATCTGCATGCCGCTTTGAGAGGTGCCCATATCGTACATAGTAAAGAAAAGTGACCTTAACCCGCTGCATAGGAATACGCCGCTCGATGACACGTACAAATCGCTTCGGCTTAACATGGAATCAGGCATGAAAAACTGCACAGTCCGGCCGATATATATAGTTTGCAGCACGCTGTGAAGTTAGAATAATGAAAGCAAAATGCAAAATGCAAAATGATTACGACTACGACTGCGACTTACATCTTATCGCCAGTACGAGTACCTACCACCTAGTACCTAGTACCTACCAGGGATCCGGAGCCAAGCTGAACCGAGCCGGCGGGAGGAGGGTCCCCTCCAAGCGTTTTTTCCGGAGCTGGAGGGGACTTTAATCAAAAATCTCGGAGCTGGAACCGGAGGGACCAGACCCTCTCCGGATCCTTCAATTTTTCTAAAGTAAACTCAAAATGGTTTCTGCACCTTTTTTTATATTTATTTCGTTTGCTTTTTTCATTTTGAAAAAAATTTGTTTTTTGAATTTTTTAGTACTGTGACCGCTGATGTCCCAGAGAGACTGAGACTCTGAAACGCTGACAGGAAATTTCACCAGAAATTTACAATCGAAAGTATTTTTAAAAAAAAACAATAAAAAAAAACGTACTTTTGAAGCTAAAACAATCACCAAACAAAAGAACAAATGCTGAATTCGTGTTTAATGAATCAAAATACCTTCGGAGGGGTATTTGGAGGTTCCTCGCGGAGCCTTTTCAAACTGTCTAGAAACGGAGCCGGAGCCACTTTTTAAAAAATCTCGGAGCTGAAGCCGGAGGGACCAGCCCCCCTCTCTCTGGATCCCTGGTATCTACGCAGGTACCACAGCTATAGTTCTAGAACTACTAGCTACTAGCTAAGTAGGCATACGTATAGACGTACACGCAGCGTAGCTAGCATTTTCTCATATCGGATACCTACGAGTAAACCTACCACCCTACCAGTAGTACCTCGATGTCGATGTCAATGCGAATGCGAATGCGGAATTGCAGATTGCATGATGAACAAAAAATACTCACCTACGTACGAGTAAGTATACCAAGTAGTTTACGCATACACATAGCCACATTTTGAATACAATCGCAAAATGATCCGTACTTCGGTACTTCGACTGATTGGTTAATCCGGCCACGCCCCCCCCCCCGTCGCAACAATCTCCATTAATAAATAAATAGGTATAGGCATCGCGTACACGCGCAATCGATAATTCGGCTATGTGGTGCGCCGAAAAAAACAAATAATAACAACAACAATATAAAGCCATACGAATACAACAGAGCAACAATAGTATATTTCACAACGAGGAGCAAAAATTTTTTTGACGAGTGTGAGGTTTGTGACTCGAGCAAAGCGAAGGCAGCGATTCACACGAGTCGAAAATCTTTTTTTCTCCGAGTTGTGAACGATATTTTTCCTTACCATGGGAGAAAAACGCGAATTCGAGCATTCGGGCAATTCGCGAGGGGAAGTTAAGTAGCGTTTTACTGCCGCAGTAAGGAAAATAACTTTTCTACCACCGCACACCGCGCATCTTCCAACATCACACAGACCACAGACCATAGACCCATAGACCCATAGACCACCGATACGTATACAGAGGACCAGCGCGAACGCAGTCGAACGAGTAGATGATCACTACGTAATATACATTTTCATTTAAAAATAAGATAGATATCTACTGCACTAACACTAGGTAGGTACAGGTAGCTAGGTACACCATACCAGCAATACATACACGGCACAGATTTACGTATGCAGGTTTGTATGTGACTACTACTGACTACTGACTGGACGTAGGTACTAGCTACTATATAGCTACTAGGTACAGGCATCAAACAGAAATTTTGGAAAAAAATAGTGACTTTAGTGACTTTTTATTAGGTAAAATGTGACCAAGTTTTCAATTATTTCTCAACCATTCCCCCTCCCCACCCAATTATTTTTTCATAACTGTATTCCTCTCTGCGATGGTTTAAAAAAAAAGATTAATAAATCTTCACTTGAAATTAAAAGTTCTGGAATATAAGTTTTAAGAAACTGAAAAAAAATAATAAATTTTTTTGACCAATTTTTCGGCACATTTATTGACTTTTCACGTAATGATATTTATAAAGCATTTTCGAGTTATGTACCTACTTACAACCCGAAATCGCGCAGAGAAATTATTTGAAATGCAAGCGGTGTCTAACCTAACGATTATTTTTTTTGAACAAATTATGAGAGATTGTTAACTAAATCATACGGATGAAAATTCTAATTTCTCTGAGCTAAAAATTAAAAAAATTCGTACAAGCCATTGCAATTTTCAGTTTGATTCTGTGAAAAAAAAATCGATGAGGGAGTAAAATATAAATTATTTCGTTAAGATATATGAATTAATGTGTTGAGCCCGAGCGAAAATTTTAGAGAAAAAACTCATTCAAGAAATTGAAATTGAACACTTTTCCCTTATTGAGATTTTCCAAAATGTGACCAATAACTTCAGATTCTCTTCTATTCCTTCTCTCTTATTTTCAACATCGTAGTCAAAGACATCACAGTATTCCTTTCTCATCACAGCTTATTAAAAAGTACGGTATCAAAAAGAAGGAAAAAAAAAGGATTTTCAATAAATTCTGTAGAAAAAGAGTATAAATTACCCGTGAGCTTAACACGGAAATTTTTCAGAAAAATTTATAATTTAATGAATAAAGACAAGTATTCAACTATCATTTTTTCTGTATACATTACGATCAGCAAAAAATAATGAATATGAAAATTTGTAAGAGATAAAATAATTATTTAGCCCGAGTGAAACGAAGGCGAAATTTTTTGAAAAATTTATGATAAAAGAAGCACAAAAACACTTTTCTGGATAGGTATACCTTCTTTTGAATTTTTGAAAAAAGTGACTTCAAAATAAAAAAAGTGACCAATAGTGACCTTTTGGTAAAAAAAAGTGACTTTTAGTGACCAACCTTGAAAATAGGGGACAAGTCACTAAAAAAGGTGACTCTGTTTGATGCCTGTAGGTAAGCACAAGTATTATGGAATAGGTCAAGGTTATACCTACACGTAGACCTACTACCCACTTGAGTTATAAATATAACGTTTCAAAATTTCAAATTTATGTTTCGCCATCAAACGCCGAAAACGAAGGTGCCATTGCCTTGGCAAGAAGATTCCATACAAAAGCGACTTCATAGATAAGATACCGGGTGCTCGATTATTTCTGACACCCCTCCAATTTGTAGACAAACAGTAATCCAGTTTTTTTCTCAATTGAATCGTTACAATGTTGCACATTTAATTTATTTCGATACAGAATACTTAGTATTGTAAATTGACATAAATTAAATGTGCAACATTGTGACGAACTAATGATTAAATTGAAAAAAAAAAAAATGGATTGCTATTTGTCTACAAACTGGAGGAGTGCCAAAATGAATCGAGCACCCGGTACCCCTTCCCGGATACCCACTTGCAAACACGGGATGCATTGACGCAACGCATACGTAACTGCACGAGCAACTCTTCTCCGGACAAATCAAGTTGTACAAAAAAATAAAGAATTTGAAAAATGATTTTCGCCAATTTTCTGGTTTTTTCAATTTTTGATTTCATTTTTCACGCGCTTCATTCGCCCTAAAAAATACTCCCAACTCCTAGCTTTCGCCTTCAACTTGCGTATGCGAATGCGTATCATGCCAATGTTGGCAGAAATTTCACGCATTTTTGCCTTATTACAAACTAGAAACTTACAAGCGAATTATCACACAAGAAAATGACGTTTAATCTTACAATTGGAAAATTCGAGAGAAGAAACGTTGAAAATTCTCGCTTCTATGAATTGACCCGTGACAGCCGTGCCCCCCCCCCCACCATCCCACCAAAATAAACCCCGTCAGCTTTTTTTGACATACGGGTATTTCAACATCGAGTCGCGTCGCTTTGCATGAAATGAAAAAATAATAATGAAAAACAGCACCAGTCATCAAAATCAAAATAAACTCGAATCAAAAATTTGTAAAAAGCAGTTGATTTGAATGTAATACGTATGTCTATGCATTTTAGGTAGGTAGGTAGGCAGGTAGATGGATAGTTAGATAGATAGATAGGTAGGTAGGTAGGTAGTTAATAGGTGTACGTATAATACATACTGCATCCGAATTCGAGGCAACTGCTTGTTGCGGTCATTGATGTTCGCACCTGTAAACCGCGCAAAGGTACCGGCGTACCGGCAACAACCGACAACCCACAAACAACAAAGTTAGACGTTTCCCAACACCCCATCTTGTAGATATCCGCACTACATAAGTTTACGTCATCAACGCTGCAACCGTTTGAGGTGCAACGGTGCAATACCGATGAATTTTAGCTACCTACCATTCTTCCATTTTATTCTCATTTCTCTTTCGAATGAGAAAGAAAGTAGGTACTAGGTATAGGTGCACCTTGCACGACCACTCGTCCATCTCCTCCCAGATCAAAAATGATTTATTAATGACCAAAAATTAGCTATTTTATCCACCGATTTTTCAAATTCAATTTTCTTGTAAAATATTTGATGTGACGAGAAATTTATGCGCAGGATTTTAGAGATCTTCTCGAAAAATGTATAAATTTCTAATTTGAGCCAATTTCATCACTCTCATTTCGAGTAAAGTAATATTTAGCGTAATGTAAATTGGCAAGCACGAGAATATGCAAAAAGTTAAGTATGCGAACTATGCCCTTAATTTGCTTGCGCCTTGCTCACAAAGTGAGAATTTTCATTTTTCGCGCACAAGTCAAGTCAAATTTCCCCGTTTAAGGTGTTCATTTAATGCGCAATTTACGAAACTGTAAAGCCATTATATTTTTTTTCATTTACAACTGTATAAAAGAATAGAGCATTTGCATAAGACACAGAGGTACAGTGGTACACTTTACACGAGTGCTCTGCCTCAAGTTACTAAAAAAACGCAGAGGCGGTTTTCCAAGGGAAGTTAGGGAAGTCAGACTTCCATTGATTTTTTTCAAACTTGAGATTTTTCGTTATAGGTACCTACCAAATTTTTGTAAAATGTATCCAGAAAAAATTTATCATTTTTGCCAAAAACGAGATTTCAACGATCTATATCCAAATTTATTCCAATTTCTGAGTTCAATTTTTTTCAACTCTAATAAAAATGCCATCCGATTATGCAGTCAAAAGAAATTTTAAAAAACATGTAGTTGGAATTTTTTCAAAAATTCCAAGGTCAACAAAAATTGAGGACAAATTTTAAAATTAAGTATAAAAAAATTTGGAATTAGAAGAAATTAAAAAAAAAAATTGAATTAAAAATTTTGAGAAAATTTGAATTGAAAAAAAATACAGTTGAAAAAAAAATATTTCGTAAGAAATTTAAAGAATTGATAAAAGACATGAAATTAAAATAAATTCGTGCAAAAAATATTTTTTTAATGTTGAGTTTTTTGAACTTTCTGACTTCCTCAGATTTTCCCTTCCAAAACCGCCGCTGAAAAAACGAATAGGTATTAGGTATCAAAAGTGCGAACGAATGCAAAAAATACACAATACCTAGGTATTAGGTAAGTATATATTTTTTCGTCCAATTTTTCAACTTTCAGCTTCCAGGGCTGGTAATACAGTGCTTAGTTTCAAAACCCGCATTCTTGGGTGCGTATCAGTACAATAAAAGCCCGTTATAACGCTCATCAAGGGACCGCAAAGAAATAGCTTTCCTACACAAATGCGGGATCGCGTTAAAAACGAATATGGTATTCGCGCATGTGCGGGTTGCATACTCTCTGCCGAACGGTTTGGTGCACTGTTACCTATTATTACTATTTTTTAATTTTTTCTAAATAATTTGAAAAATAAGCAATTTCGGATCTTTTTCGTAATAACTTACTTGGAAGAGGATGAAATAAGCTTTCGATTGATATAATTACTTTTTGATTTCATGCAACTTTGAATTTTCGTAAATGCCAATGAAAAATTTTCTATCAAAATTTACGAAAATTCAAAGTTGCATGAAATCAAAAAGTAATTATATCAATCGAAAGCTTATTTCATCCTCTTCCAAGTAAGTTATTATGAAAAAGATCCGAAATTGCTTATTTTTCAAGTTATTTAGAAAAAATCAAAAAATAGTGATAACAGTGCACCAAACCGTTGGGCAGGTATGCAACCCGCACATGCGCGAATCCCCTATTCTCTTTACTTTAGGTTTGTTCTTTTCGCTTACTCCGAGTAACTCCGAGTACGCCAGGTTCACACAGTGCAACGAATGTATTAGTCAGCAAACAACCGGATTGGTCCAATATACTGAATGATGTGGACCCGTGTAGATTTTTTTACTCGGAGTTACTCGGAGTAAGCGAAAAGAACAGACCTTTTATGTCGCTTTTTGAGCGTCATAAAAGAGATTTATTGAAAATTATTTTAGGTAGTAAAATTTAGGCGTTTATTTGCAATTTTAATAGCATTTTCTATCATGTTGACAAAGTGAGCAACTTTTTAATGAATTTTTAGATCTGTTCGTATGTACACTAGCTTTGTTCTTTTCGCAACTCCGAGTGACTCTGTTTACTCTGGTATTTTACTCTTTCTACACTTCCTAATCGAGGTAGTGTAAAAAGACCAGGGTTGTGACTCTGTAAAAACGAAAATAATATTTTTTTTGTCAAACTCGAAGTATAATGCTGAAAAAAACGAGAATTAAAACGTGAAAAATTACTCGGAGTTACTCGGAGTTGCGAATAGAACAAAGCTATTCTGAACATTAAAAATTGCATTGAAATTTTTTTTTCAGAATGTTCATTTTTATAAAATGTACTCTCATTCCGAATCAGTGAAAAATCACTGATAAACAGTCAGAATTGCAGCACAGGAAAAATCAGTGAAATTCACTGATTTTCAGTGATTTTTCACTGATTATTCAAAGAATTTCACAGATTTTTCAGTGAATTTCATAAATATCACTGAGTTTTCAGTGAATTTTCACTGATTTCCAGTGATTTTCTTTCACTGATTTGTTTTCAGTGAAAAATTTTTCACTGATTTTCTCCTGTGCTGCAATTCTGACTGTTTCTCAGTGATTTTCGGTAATTTTCACTGATTTATAATTGAGAGAGTACAAATTTTTCGATGAAATTAGACAATTTTAAAGAAATTTTATAAGTACAAATTTCGACAATTTCGTTTTCTTAAAAACGTTAAAACAGAATCTTTCGAGTGTTCTAGGTATCAAAGTAATTCTACACCGATTAAATTTCGCTGATCTAAGGACCAGAAGAAAGAAGAAATTCGAGCTGAAAGCGAATTAGCGTTATAAGTCGTCGCGCTTACGCGCTATAACGAGCTTTTACTGTCCCTATTTTGATAGGTCATGTCACTCGTAGTCATAATGAACAACGATTCACCAAACACTGTTGTGTTAATGTCTAATGTTATTTTATAAGTACGTGCTCACGTTGTCACGTTACAATTACCACTCGGGCACTTGCTGTTTCGCTGCAAATAAGCACGAGTACATACTACATAGTACATAGCGTACCATACCTACCACATGTATACGTGATTACGCAGGTAGGTAATAGGTATACGATACGATACGATACGAATACGTAGACGTACCCGAACCGGCTGTACCTAACCCTAGTCCCTAACCGAACCTACCGCTACGTAGTTTA
Organism: Pseudococcus viburni; assembly: GCA_033439095.1. Lineage (NCBI taxonomy): Eukaryota > Metazoa > Arthropoda > Insecta > Hemiptera > Pseudococcidae > Pseudococcus > Pseudococcus viburni. Next base: position 337,425 of record JAVBJF010000215.1, read on the forward strand.
CCAATTTCAATTTATTTACATAGGTACTCGGTACTGTTACATGCTACAAAGACATAATTACTCGTATGTAACTTTGTCACAGTTACTGCTGGCTGTAGAGTATAGGTGTAGTGTGTAGACTTATAGAGATAGAGACTGCGGAGAAAGGCTGGGTTGCCTGTTGCCTATACTCCTGCGTCGCGCCGTAACTGCCGTAAGCCGGCAGAGTAACCGACAGGGAACCAATGAAATTACGCGTACTTTGTGCTCTGGATGACGTCAGATAGACTCGAGACAATTTCAGTTGTTTTCTGCCGGCTACGCCACTAGCTTATAAGCTTACGGCGCGGACGCGGAGCATTACTCCACAGTCTCTATAACCTAACCTAACCTAACCTAACGCTAACGCTAACCTAGCCATTATTTTATTTTAGTTTTTTTAGTCGTTACGCGTTTGCGTTAGATACCTTTACCTACATGCAAAATAAGCGTTTATTTAATAGCAATGTAAAATTCTGGCTCGTTTCTTCTTTTCCGTCCCTCACTCCCTTTCGCCACATCCCCCGTCTCTGCATCCCTAACCATCGCTTCATCCCTCTACTCTTAATTTTCTCACCTGAAAATACGTGTCTAGTCTAGCTATCTAGATCTACCTACTCGAATAGGTTCCTAGTGCCTGCAGGTAGGTACTAGCCTACTAGGTACAGAATGTCTACTTTTGGAAACCGAAAAAAGAACACATCAGCCAATCAGAATCGAAACGAGTCGAATCAATCAATAAAAAAAAGTGATAGGTAGGTAAGGTACTTGAATTGCGGCGAAGGTTACGAAATCATTTCATCAGATAAACGATAAACGATAAACGATAAACGTACCGTTATTGCAATAATACCTAATATTTAAATTTACAAAGTACATATACCATATGTACTAGGTCGTACGTCCACATCGCGCAGGTAACAGGTATATCGCACCGCCACTGCAATCACACCACATCTCAAAAAAATTTGACCCTCATATTTTTTTCTGAAACGTGCTCATCTTTGATTAGTTTTCAATTTAAACCACATCTCAAAAAAGTTCATTCATTTTCAGATGTGGTGTTATTGCACTGGAGGTGCGATATATGAATACGAGTAGGTACAACAACTACCAAGTGCGAAACGAAAAACGTCCTTACAGTAAGTACAGTGCAATGCAGTGCAATGCAGTGCAGTGCAGTGCAGTGCATTACATACAGTACTGTACGCTCAAGTGTGATTCTCGTTACTCGTAAATGGAGGAAGAAAGCTTACCTCAGAAAAATCTCGACGATGGCCAAAACGACACCGTACATCATCATCCGTGCTCCAAACATCTTGACCAAAGCCCGCAACAGACTCGGATCGCGTTTACCTTTGACAGCGTTATCCAATTCATTGTTCCAGTGTCTACGCATAAATAAGAAATATGAGTAACATCGGGTATTTCGTATACAAAGGCTGGTCCAAAACAACTGAGAGCGACGCCGCTACGCGCGCCGCGCGCGTCGCGCGGGAAAAGTTTTACACACATTTTAAAGAGAATTTTATCAGCTATCGAATGAGCGGTGAATCACTTTTTTTCGTTTATTTCTGCCGGAGCTACGGCCGTTTGAAAAACATCACATTGTGGGACCCCTGTCACTTTTTTAAAACGTAATTTTACACAAAATTGAAGTTACACATTTTCGTTAAAAAAAAATTATTTATTCGTCATCAGAACTACAATCATTGCTTTCTCGTGAAGTATTATAGGCTTTTTCGAAATACTGACCATTATTTGCGATGCAAAGTCGAGCCCTTTCCCCCCACTTCTCCAGAATAGTCTTGTGAAATTCTAGCCGGCCGCCCACCGTGTGGGATAAGTGCAGCTGATTCACGGCCATCCATGAATGCTTTATGCCATCGAAAAATAGTTGCATTACCTAAACATTGTTCACCGTATGCTTCACAAACAGTTTCGGCAGCTAATTTTTTCAAACGAACGCAAAAATGAATCGCGGCGCGCTGCTCGGCCTTGAAATCCATATTTGAACGCATGAAAATCACCGATTACACGAATTCGTCTTCACTAAAAGTGCTCTAACTCCGCGAATTTTCAACGAAAACAGGTCGGCGCGCAACCATTGTAACCGGGAAGGATAGCTCTACAACGGGGCGCGCGATTCCCCCCTCCACCTCTTTCCGCCCCCCCCGCTATACCAGTTTAAAAAAAGTGACAGGGGTACCCCAATGTAGTGTTCAGTCATTAACAACAAAACGTGTATTGGTATTGGTATTGGTATTGGTATTGGTTTTTAAAACATTTTGGTTTTGGTATTGTTTTGGTTTTGGTTTTTCAAACGTTTTGGTATTGGTATTGGTATTGGTATTGGTTTTTCAAACGTTTTGGTTCTGTTCTTTTTTCGTTTTTGTTTTGGTTTTGTTTTTTTGTTTTTTGTTTTCTAATTACATGCGTAACAACAATTCAACAAGTATAAAAATTTCAACGCCTGGGATGAACGTTTTTTTTTTAAATTTAATTTCATTCAACGAAGACTCTGCGTACTATAGAAGAACAAGAAAAAATTTTGAAGCTGAAAAAAAATTGAGAAAAATTTCGGGGTTGGAAAAAATAGAGAAAAATTGTAGAGTTGAAAAATAAATAGTTTTAAAAATTTGAAGATTAAAAAAATTGAAAAAAATTTAGAGTAGGGAAAATTTTAGAAAAAGATTTCAAATTGGATGAAATTTTGAGAAAAAATTTCAAAGTCGATGAAATTCATGGTTGAATTGAAAGAGAACAAAAAATTTAGAAAAATTGAAGGATTGGAAAAAATTAAGAAAAAATTAGTTTGGATGAAATCGCGAAAAAAATTCATAATTCAAAGTCGAAAAAATTTAGATTGGGAACAAATTTAGAAGATATTTCAATTTCAAACTACGTGTATGTGAAATTGTGATTGTGGGCACTATGACATTTGACCACCACGACAAATGACCCCCAAATCTTCCCAAAATTTTTCACGTGACAAATGACCACCATAATTAAACTTAGTACAGATTGAAGCTATACATCGAAAAAAGGTCCATAACTCCGAAACAAAGTGACCGATTGAGGCCGGAGCAGTCTCAAATTGACCGGAACATCGCTCCGGTCAATTTGAGACCGCTCTGGCCTCGATCGGTCACTTCGTTCCAGAGTTATGGACCTTTTTTCAATGTATTCTTATCTGTACTGTACAAATTGAAGCTATACATCGAAAAAGGTCATAACTCTGGAACGAAGTGACCGATCGAGGCCAGAGTGGTCTCAAATTGACCGGAGCGATGTTCCGGTCAATTTGAGACCGCTCTGGCTTCGATCGGTCACTTCGTTCCAGAGTTATGGACCTTTTTTCGATGTATAGCTTCAATCTGTACTAAGTTTAATTATGGTGGTCATTTATCACGTGAAAAATTTTGGGAAGATTTGGGGGTCATTTGTCGTGGTGGTGGAATGTCGTGGTGGTCAAATGTCATAGTGTCGTGATTGTGAATGTGAATACGACCGTGATGAAAATTTTTGATTGACGATGTGATCATCGGATCTCCGCGAACGGCGTTTCTGATTGGCAGATTACCATAAAGTGGCGCATCGTTAGTGTATCCCGCAAAATCGCGACTAAATTTTAATTTTGTAGGATTTTTCACCGATTTTGCATTTTTTTCGCTTTCGATTAACTTTTTGGATAAAAATTGTTGGCTTCACGCATGATTACACACAGCTAATATGGTAATACAAGATGCTGAACACGATAACGCACAAATGCGATAATCAAACAAAACAAAATGACGTCAGACAAGGACGCAACGACGCAACGTCATAGGGACGCAAAAACCGAAAAAAAAAAACGAAAAAAAACAATACCAAAACAAAATTTGTTTTGGTATTGGTATTGGTATTGGTATTGGTTTTTTGAACGTTTTGGTTTTGGTTTTGTTTTGGTTTTGGTTTTTTCGTACGTTTTGGTTTTGGTTTTGGTTTTGTTTCGTTTTTTTGTGTTTTTTAGTGTTTTTTTTTCGGTATTGTTTTTCGGTTTTGTTTTGTTGTTAATGACTGGTAGTGTTTTTCAAACGGCCGTAGCTCCGGCAAAAATAAACGAAAGAAAGTGATTCACCGCTCATTCGATAGCTGATAAAATTCTCTTTAGAATGTGTGTAAAATTTTTCCCGCGCGACGCGCGCGGCGCGCGTAGCGGCGTCGCTCTCAGTTGTTTTGGACCAACCTTTGTAGGTAATAGAGGTACTAGGTACTAGAGGAGGTACATCTACATACATAATGACGCAGTGACGCGAGTAGATAAGCATTAATAACTCGATTAATTATTGTTATTCGCGCGATGCGACTCGATAATCGATATGTAACCTAAATAATACTTATTCGATCGATTAAAAATTTTCAGTTTCGAGCGACTAAGATTCGAGAGCAAAAACACTCGAATACTTACGATGTTCATAGGTATTATAGTAAGTACCTCTACCTACCCATACACATCATAGCATGGCGCATTAAACTAGCGAACAAAATTTATGAACAATTTCGCACCATACGTACCTAAAAAAAAAACAATCCCTTCAAACGTTATCGTCACCGTAGGCGTACGGTACGATGAATTCAAATTACCTAATACAGGTATATCAAAATTTTATAAATTTCTACCTCACTCTCTTTTTCCAACCGCCCAAATAAACGTTTATGCGGGGTTCACACGCTTCAATTTTACTGGATCCAGTTCCAGTATGATCAAGTAGCTCGAATCAAGGGCTGTGTTCAGAAAATGGTCAACAAAATAACAGATCAACAGAGACAAATTTTATTTTCAAAAATTAAATTGAATATAAATCTTGAATTTAAAAAAAGGGTATTTCTTCAATCAAAACATGATTTTTCATTTGAATTAAAGCGAATTTTTCAATTAAAGACGCATACCTGTTTCAATTTTTGAAAATTAAATTTCTCTCAGTTGATCTGTTGTTTTGTTGACCATTTTCTGAACGCAACCAAGCAAGAAACTTGCCCACTTGATTGCAATCTAACCAATAGGAATAACGATTTTGTGAGAAATATTTGACTATTTTTGGTACAGTTAATCTCGATTGGTTGATTTCTTAAAAAATAGAAACAAATTAAAAATAAACAAACAATTCCTTTGAACTGATAAAAATTTGATCAAGTTACTTACGACTTGATTCTACCTGAATCAGAAAAAAATTGAAGCGTGTGAACCCCGCTTTATGGATGATCAGTGGTGGTATCCTAAATTTTTTCTGGGTGTAGCGAAACTAAGATTGTTTTGGGGAAAAAGCCTAGAATGTTTCCGGGTGTAGCAAAAATTTCCGAGGTTCAGTAACCCTGTCGGAAGGAAAGTCGGCAATATAAAAAATGAATTTTTGAAAAACTGCATTCAATTTCATCCTGGCGGCCTTTTCTAACAAGCATAAGCGCATCCAGAAGTTATGTAAGGGAGGGGCTGATAATTCGAGAAGAAAATGGGGGGTGTCAAAATTCAATGAAAAATTTAGATTAAAACACTGCCGGAGCGAAGCGAGGGCAAAATTTTTTGAAAGATCATTTTCAGAGAACAAAAAAATGCACTCATTTTTGACATTAGTCAATATACATCAGGGCGCAGACAGAACGTAGTACGTAATACGTACCTATCTATGCGGTAAGTAATACAAAAGTACACTCTTAATTACTAACAAATCAATTTTCTATACGTTTTACCCTAATGAACCGATAACAAATTGATAATGTAACTACACCTGTCAGTTCGAATTACTTTTTACGAGAGTTGCCAGTTACAAAAAAATAAATAAATGAAAAATATGCCTATACCTCGGCGAATAGGTTAAAATAAATGACCCAAAAATAAAAGGAACTACCTACACAAGGCGACTGCGTAAGCGAATACTTTTTTCCGACATATTCTGCAATAAAAAAGTTTTCGATAATTTTGAATTGGAGCCGGAGTAAAAGAAAAAAAAAGAATACTCGGGGCATGGGAGGATTGAAAATAAAATAATAACCACCTACGTAACCGAGCATTTACCCATTTACCCACGTGTGTTCGACAATTCAACCTAATTTTAGTGACGACGAATTTTTGAGACAAATGACGAAAATTATTGCGCTCTTCATCTTAAATACACATTTCACTTCGCGACTGCGAGTAAATCATACAACACCATAAACGACTTAAGAATGTGTCATGCGCGCAGTAATCGTTAAGTAAACGGCGAAGGTACTCGTATTAATAAGAGGATGAAGAAAAATAAAGAAAAAATTCGCCACATCGTCACTCGCCAACGTTCTCATTTGAACGAATGATATAAATGTGCACGAATAAAATTGAATTCTAACGTAAATATAAATATTTAGAAACAAAAAAGAAACATCGTCACGTCGCAGTCAAGGTAATATAAACCAAACATCGATTTTTCATCCGTTTCAATATTATAAAAAATAAGTAGGTAGGTATAAAAACTCAAATACCAGGGTTACCTACGTAAGTAAGTGTAAAAATACCTAATCAGAATTATTATACATAATATAATAACAGAACTCAATAACGACGAGTACGAACCTCCCCAAGGAATTTTTCCTTGTTAGTTGGGAGAATTGGATCGTCGTAATTTATACTTTTTTGGACAAAAAAATTAATTAATTACCTAGTCAATTTAAAAATTTTTACTCGTCAACTGAAAAAATTGCAATAGTTGTAATTTAGGCTTTTTAATGGGGAAAAATGAATAAAATCAAAAATGGTGATTTTGAAATTTAAAATAATGTTCACTCGTTAGTTGGGAAAATTGGCCCGTTGTAATTTTTTTAAGAAAAGAAAACCTAGGTAGGTAAGGTACCTATTGAATGCAAAGCCGCCCGGCAAAGAGGACAAATAGACAATTTCACAAGTTTTTTCGACTGAAATGAAATTACCAAGGGAAAAGCGATGAAGTAAATCCAGTATTTTCCGACTACACCAAATATTGGAGAGGCAACTTGCCCCCTGCCCCCTGCCCCTTTCGGTTCAGCCCTGCGTTTAATACGTACTTAAGTTTCCTTTTCTTAAAAAAAATTACAACTGACCAAAATTTAGTTTGGTCGGCAAATTTGTGCCATCCACTTCGCTTCCCAAAAAGTACAAATAAGTTTGTTTCGGGCCTGAAAAAATTGATTTTCAAAATGTTTCAAAAAACTATTTGAAAATTCTACGATTTGCACCCCTCCCCCCATATCTGGATTTCGGTACGTCACTGATTAAATTAATAATCGCCGCGCCGGTTCATTTTTTAAAAATTGAAATAGCTCAAGAATTTGAGTTTGGATTTTCACCAATTCCCCCCCCCCCCCCCCCTAGAAATAGCCTTCGGTATGTCACCGCATGTACAAGGTACCTGTACTTCTAATACTTATTCAATTGTAGCCAGTAGGCAGGCAGGCAACCACGCCACGTAAGTAAATAAGTACATATGTAGTAGAAAAATACGCGTCAACAACTAGGTTTCGATAGTGCGGTGGTTAGAACTTACTTCTCCAAAGTACTTCCCAGAGCAGAAGACGAATGATCTTTCAACGTTTCATAAAGATCGCCAACTTCGAGATCTCGTTTTCGGCCTTTGAAAAATAAATCCAGCGTCCAACTGAAAATAAATAACGAACACGTTAGTAATTAGCATTAACTGACAATAATAGATCAGATCAGTTGAATGCACTAGATATGCAGATGCAAATGCATCATGCACTTGTATGATTGCAGCAAAATACCCTAACATGATTGTTTCGGCAAAAAGCGTTCTATTCCAGGTAAGTAAATATTTTAATTCGCCATTCTCGATTATTGTGGGTCTTTTATTCGAACTTTTCAACCGTTTTTCATTCTATGTAGCTCTCGGCCCTCTTCTCTTCTCTTCTTTCCTCCGAAAACGTTGGTTCCTTCCAATAATTTAATTTCGTAAAAAATAAAGTCAACAAAAGAAAAACGTAGGTAACAAAATGAAAATGCCGGAAATGCTGGTTCTATTTAGCTATTTAGCGACTCGGAACTTGGACCTAAATTGTATTTCAAAGATCAAGAACAACGCTGTGGCCTACGAAAAATAAACAAACTACAACGACCTTGCGAAACGCGGTTGAAAATCCAACTATAACGTAAGTATGTACAATGTACATCCACATATATATATATATTAGGTAGGTAATTATGGTATATGTAACGTACCTACAATCACATTATTTTTCGTCGACGCGACGCGGCGTCAACGTAAATATAGGTAGGTAGGTAGGTAGGTAGGTAGGTAGGTACCGCAATTATCGCGCAAGTACCTATTAAACTTTTACAAGTACCTAAGTATCAGTAATTCGGTATAGGTAGTTAGGTAGCATAGGTATCTATTACGTAATAGGTAACTTAGTCCGGTCCGTAGTTTGTGCTGTTAAGTACCAGCGAAATTAAGAACATTCAACAGGCGAGAAGAAAAATTGTTACCAAGTACTAAGGGAACTTGAAGCAGGATGCAAATCGGTCTATTGTCGTCTATGACGTACTCGTATTGGGAAAAGTTTTCTACGTGATTGGTGGACTGGTTACTTCGCGACACGAACTGTACGTGAAGTAGCAAACTTCTCGGACAGATTGTTTGCTTTTTTAAGTACATGCATACTAAGTACATACCCAGTTACCCACTTATAAATTAGGTATTATCAAAAATATGAGTTTGCGTTCCCGCCGTAAAATTTTCAAATTACCTTTTTCGTATAGGAACCAGGTACCATAGGTAATATTTTCTCAAGTTTTGAGAAAAATAAAAATGGAAGCCAATTTTTATGTGAAGTACATACATCCAATTAGCTATCGAATGATGCATTGTTTCGCATTTTCTCTCATTAGATACTTTTTTTCAGAATACCTAGTGCTTTAAAAAATGTACATATGTACAGAAACGGTGGAGCATAATTGTAAATTGTAAAATGGGAATGGCACACATTTCGCAAACATTGTTTTTAAGTACGATTTTCTTGAAAAAGACACGTATAGAGCCGACGCCGGGCAAAAAAATCGGGGCCGAGGAGAAAAAATGTAAAAGCAAAAAAAAGTTCTTTTGAACGTCTATACGACGTGGTTAAGTCGAAATTTTTTGTTCAAGAGCCTTCGCAGTGAAAATACAGATTTTACTTTAGCTCTAGCAGGCCCTCCAAAAAAACTCGGCTCTTTCCACCTGCACAAGCTTGAAGACATCTTGCCTCCGCTTACTTTACTTCCGGGATCGGCAGTCCTTTAATGTAAGCGCAGTGTGGTAAGGGAGTGGCTCCATATACGCGGCACGGTGCGGTGCGGTGCGGTGCGGTGCAGTGCGGCGCGGTGCGGTGCTGCAAGACGCGATTTTTTTCCATCGAAAATTTTTTATCTAACAAAACATAACAAAAACATTTTACAAAATTTTCAGCAGCCAGTGATAAATGAAAATAAATAAATTTTATTGGTTGCCAAGGTTTTGCACAGTTGTTCTTATTCGCTTTCGTGGTGTTAACTTTCATTTATCACTGGCTGCTGAAAATTTTGTAAAATGTTTTTGTTATGTTTTGTTAGATAAAAATTTTTCGACGGAAAAAAAATCGCGTCTTGCCGCACCGCGTCACGCCGCACCGCACCGCACCGCACCGTGCCGCGTATATGGAGCCACTCCCTAAGTACCTTAGTGAGGTGCCTCAGTGTCTCACCACATCATGTACCCAGCCTTTATGGGTACTGCAGGCCACAAATAGACGTATTGAGATTGCAACTCTCGGAACTAAAATGCCTGATTTCACTGATAAAGCCCCTATTTCAAATACTTATCAGTGATAACGTAAAATATATGAGTGAAAATTACATAATTGTTATTAAAGTTGCAATGTAGAGAAAATATTATTTCAGATATTGTCTTCATTATGAAGTAATACCATTTAATTATTGAAAAAAAAAAAACAATTTAAAATTACAATACCCCTATTTCAAATTCAAGTGACACTAGCGCTCCACTGGGTGTTGCAATCTCAATAGGTCTAGGTACTAGGTAGGTTCTTAGGTAAATAAGGTACTATTATTACATTATAATCAAAAGGTACCAGTTACCAATATTCGGTTAAAATCTTCCCGGGGCAAACGATTCGACCAACTCTACGTCGTACTTGAACATCGCATCGCGAGCAAGTAATTCGACTAGCGATTACCTATTGCTAGATGCCTGTATCTAGGCAGTAGGCAGTAGCCTGCAGTAGGTAGTAGATAATTAGGTATGTATCACAAATCTATACCCAACTGTCGGAAAAGGGGAAACTTTTTATTTTGATTACAGTTGAGCGCGATGACATGACGGGAAAATGTATCAAGGACGCCAAGACGCGACATCGGCATGACCGCCACGCGCACGAGACCAACCAATCATCCGCATCGCTTTTCCAACGTAAACTTCAATGGCACTCAATTTGCAACTACAAGTTTAGAAGCCACGAAGATAGCCAGAATGGGGCGAGGAGAAGGAGGAGGAACAACTTTTTCTTTGTAATTCATTGCCCATTATAGGTTATCATGTTGGCTGATTCACCTTAGACTCGGACTGTTAGCGTGTAAACATCCAATCGTTTACTTCAACGACCAAATAATTACCTATTACACGAGAAAAATTTAATTGGGGAAAAAATTCTATGAAAACTGCGCTGCGCCGCGCCGTTCGCTTGTAGAATGAAGACAGAACATGCGCGCCTAGTTGCCTACCTACTGCCTAGGTGTCTGGACCGCCGCTAGACCTACAACCATTACCAGCTACAACCAATGTACTGCTACTGCACATTGAGCAATTAGCCTGGGAGCTGAACCTATCAAAATTTAACCGAAATACTTAATTGAAAGCTGGCACCTGTCCCAAAAGTTAGTGAATGAACCCCTATTTCGAAAACCACCAGTCTGCCGATCCACAGCTGCTGCTTTTAAGCACAGCGAAAGCTCGAAAGTTCACAATTTTCATCAACTTTCGACTGAAAACATTGATGATCGAAATTGGTGTCAAATTACAGGATTTTTTGCTCTGCCAGCCCCTAGGTGCTGCCAAAGGGTTGGCAGACGGGGTAAAAGGAGGAGAAAATGCAAAAAATTCACTGATTTTTGATAAAACTCTTATAAAATTTGCATAATTGAGTTGAAAGGGGTTTATAAATGGTTCTTCGCATTACATGAGGCTAGGGATGACTTTTAAACTTCAAAATTTCAAAAAATTTCCAAATCTAAGGGATGGAGTGTAGGGGAGTATCAACAAACTCATGCATATTGACATATGATACGTTAGAATATATGTTTTCTGGGTTGCAGAATTCGTTTATGATATTTTTTTCATTGGTGGTGAGGAGGTGGTAACCATGTTTTCATTAACTATATCAATTTTTTCAATTAATAAACAGTTTATACATTGTTTTTTTTTCAATTTAAATTTCATTTTAATGGACGTGGTTAATTACCAGGATCAATTTTTTTTTCTAGTGAATTGTGATATGAGGCTACCTATTAGGTAGGTAGGTACTACATAAAAATAGATAATTCGCATGATTTTAATTTGATAAATAAAAATTTTGTAATTCTGTATAGGTAATTCATGGAAACAGGTACCACCACCTCAACCCCAATGAAAGAAAATTATTATCATAATCGAGTTCAACGACCCAGAAAACATACATTTTGATATAGGTATCACATGTCAGTAATGTCAGTATGCAAGAGTTTGTTGATACTCCCCTAACCCTCACCCCTCTAGATCTGGAATTTTTTTTGAAATTTTGAAGTAAAAAAGTCATCTGTAATCTCATGTACTGCTAAGAGCCATTTATAAACCCCTATCAACTCAATTATGCAAATTTTATGAGAATTTTACCAAAAATCAGTGAATTTTTTGAATTTTCTCCCCCATTTACCCCGTTTGCCAACCTTTTGGCAGCACTTAGGGGTTGGCAGAGCAAAAAATCCTGTAATTTGACACCAATTTCGACCATCAATGTTTGCAGTCGAAAGTTGATGAAAATTTTGAACTTTCGAGCTTTCGCTGTGCTTAAAAGCAGCAGCTGCTCTCTAAATTTGAATCAGTCAAAAATTCCAAAATTGACTGATGAAATAGAGAAAATCAAGTCACTGATAATCAGTCAAATTCCACTGATTCTCCTGTTAATTAGTGACATTTTACTGCCAATCAGTGAAAAATTACTAATTCAAATAGCGAATTTTCATTATTGAATCAGTAAAAATTAATTGACTGATTGAAATCAGTCAAAATTTACTGATTCAATCAGTAAATTTTTTCACTGATTCCTACAGTGACTCAATTTTGTCGATTTAAATCAGTCAATTTTGACTGATTCAAATTAGAAGAGTGTGGATCGGCAGACTGGTGGTTTTCAAAATAGGGACTCATACACTAACTTTTGGGACAGGTGATAGCTTTCAATTAAGTATTTCGGTTAAATTTTGATAGGTTCAGCTCCCAGACTAAATGTACAATGTACATACGTATACAAATGGTACATTACAAACGTATACAATACACACCGTGTCTCCGCACAATATCTAATAAATAATACCCATTGCCCATTGCCCATTGCCCATTGCCCATTGCCCATTACCCATAATTTATATACGTATGTACTAAATGTACTATATAGTGTATAAGTAAGCGCCTAGTACACAAATAAATTACCAACCTGAACGTAGCTATTGAAAAGATATTGGCTTTGGCACGAGGATGCGGTGGCCTTTGAGGGACTTTTCTGTCGCTTTCCATTTTCTTTCCATTCAGTAAGTAAGCTCGACCGTTTCCGGTTTATTCTGCACAAGAAACAAAACACACATTACACATTACACATAGCAGGTAGAATAATACATAATTTTAGATTTAGACAAGGAATGGAAATTCGTTCATCATCACCAACTCCACCTCCACCTCCGCCACTCAGCACTTGCCGCTTGCTCCGTCTGCCATTTGATAAAAAAATTTAACGCAACATTACGATTACGAATACAAGCTGCGTCGCGTCATGTCGTCAATTTCAGAAAAGTCTACCGCGAGTAACCGAGTTGTCGTTATCGCACATTCGAAAATCGGAACTGAAATTGGTCAATTTTTTTTACGAGTGCGGATGTGTAGTAGGTCTAGGGTCTAGGGTCTAGGTAATACGTAGGTAGAGGTACAGGGTACAGGGTACAGCTACAGCCGAACGCCGCCGCGCCGTCTCCTCGCCTCGCCCCGCCCCTTCATCTTCGTCCCTTTCTCTTGCGCGTCTTTATAGCTGTTTAGGTGTTTACCATACGCGTATGTCATTCACGCTATTAATAACCGCCATTAATAGTAAGTATAGCGTACGGTTACGGTACGGTACAGCATAAGATGCTAGACGCAAGACGTTTGCGTTCGTACTATTTTACGAATATATGAGCAATGACCATGGTTTCGACGAGCCTTTATTTTTCGAGATCGACCCATTTCAAACTTTCGCCTGATACCAGTACCTGCTAAATTTCAAGACCCGATTTCAAGAGGAAAAAAAATCTCACGAAAAACCATATCTGATTTCGCTGATTTCCCATTTTTGCGGGCATTATCACTATTATCAGTATCAGTATCAGTATCAGTAACAGTATCATACACGCAGCTCATATCGTAACTGCATTCGAATAACCGAGATAGATGGAAAATTTTATACCTAGCGTATGGCATAGGTACGCGTGCGGTGCAGTGCGGTGTATATAGTAGAAAATTTTCTGTAAGGTTCGTCTCTTCTCTTTCTCTGTCTCTTTGTCTTCGTCTTCGTCATCTACGCGAAAGGTCAACAGGGAAGCGTACATCAACCGACTAACGTAAATACAGCATACAGCATGCGTAGTTGCGCAGGTCTAGGTACCTATACCTACTATACCTATACGACGTAGGTATACGCTATACGCGCGTAATTACGTATGGTACTCGAAAAAACGCTCGACGAAGAGGGCAAATTGTTCAAGTTTTGATCGAAATTCCTTCGTTTTTCTCCTTAAATCCGCATTATCCGAGTACTTTTCCACTATACGCGATATCGCAGTCGCAGTGTCGAAATACATAGAAAAAGGTCAGTTTGGTAGGTGCGAGTGCCACAACTCAAGCAGGCAACAAGTTATATTGTAAAGAAAATTACACGTCGCGGCGCGACGTCGCGACGGGAAAATTTTGGCTTCTTATCACGCAATTCAATTTAAAAATATGTATGTAATATGTACCTACACCTAGGTAGTAGGTAGTAGGTAGTAGGTAGTAGGTAGGTAGGTAATAGGTACTGGCACTCATGTCTCGTTTGAAGAAGTTTTCAACACCAAATATACGCGTTGCATTGGTATCGGTAGTTCGATAATCGGTACCGCGGACCGCCGCGCCTGCCTGCGCCTCGCGCAAACAGTACTTATACCAGACACCCGACACCCGACACCCGACATTTGCGTATAAAATCGTATTTTTTCTCTCTCTGCGTGTCTACGACTACCATGCAGCCTGCAGGTTAGGTACATATCTATTCTTCGGATGGATTTTCCTTTTTCATCGACGAAAATGACATCGTTCGTGACCCCGGAAATTTTTGCATAGCAAAAGCAAATGACCCTCCGGTAGTCGTACCCCAAGTCTGTCGCACCGTGGTGAAAACGACCGAAAATTTTGTTTTCTGTCGGACCTTGGTTTAAACGCCTGAAATGTTGATTTCCTGTTGCACCCTGGTCAAAATGATCAACATTTTGATTTTTTGTTGCGCCCCGGGCTCGCAAGGGTCAATGTTCTTATACAAGTTAGACAGTTAGTAATACGATTTCGGTCGTTTCCACCAGGGTGCGACAAGTTATATGCATTCGGTATTTTTGACCGTGGTGCGAGTATAACCCCTTTACGGTCGTTTTGACCGATTTGCGACAGTCCAAGGGTTAAACACGACGAAAGTTTATACTCGTAAGTACTATGTCCCAACGAAACCATCAACTACTCTTATTCATCAGTCAACACGCAACACTCGTACAGAAACAGAACTTATAGGTACAATGGTACATATATTCGCGTAAAATTGATACTTAGGTAGGTACCTATTACCTACTACCTTCTATACCTAGCCATCTGTACATACATAACTAACGTAAGCGACGATTTTCCAAATGCTGGTGGAATAGAAATTTATTTTTTGAAAATTATTAAAGTTTGCGGAATCGCGTAAAACGAAAGTACCATCCAGACCCTTAATTACCTACTCGTATCATTCATAGTCATTCTCATTACCGTAAGTTTGCGTAGATAGGTAGGGGGAATTCGAGTACCTATAGGTAATGACAAACGATACGTTTCGTCGCAACGTTTTCACGCGCGTGTTACGCAAAAGAATAGGCGTAGACAAAGACAATTTATGGTAAAGAAAAATCCTTGAGCATGACCGTGACGGAAGATGTACACTTACTGTGTAGTGTGTATACTGTACGAGTGTACATCCACATACAGATACCCAGTACCTACCAAGTATACCTACATACGCCACATATCGCATCGTACTCAAGTCTTGAACACTTGTAGGTAAGCGGTAGCAGATGTAGGCATAGCCATAGCCATACCTAATTGTAATTAGTAATTTACCTTTGCTGCATACGAGTATATATGTACGTACGTAATCTACATATTACGTATTCGTATTCGTACCTAAACTAAATATGTTGTATGAGTGATCGTAGGTAGGTATAAATACTTGCGTATTCTATATATTTTGTACTGACGCGAGATCAGATACCTATATACATAGGTAAGCTGCCTCAAAACAACTGACAGTGAGTGAGAGTGACGTTCATGCGCGCAACGCGCGCTTCGCGTGGAAAAACTTTTTTTGGTAGGTAACTTTTTAATTTTCGACCGAATAATTGCACTCTGAAAAAAAACTTCATTGTCTGATCCTTGACACGTAATTGAACGTGTCACAGCAATAAGGACATACAGAAAAAATGGAGTTTTTAGAAAATCGCGATTGAAGTTTGAGTATACTTTTTTTTAATACTTACTAAATTAAGGAATTGAGCTGCGTAAAAATGTAACCTTAAAATTTCATCTTTTTGCTACAAGAAAACAGCTAGCCCATCACTTGATATCTTTTCTATTTTTTTCTATTGAAAACAAAAGGTTGAGTTATATGTCCTTTTTGTTATGACGAAATTTCATTTCGACCCTTCTACGTTTGATGACGTATAATTTTTCTGAAAGTGAGAATTAAAAAAAAATCTTCATACAAAAGTTGAAGAGAATGAAAAAAGGAACATTTCTGTGAAAAAATTTCAAATCATCTCTTCAGGGAGCGGATATATCGCACTTTGAAAAATGACAACTTTTTTTTCATTTTCTTAGTTACAAAAAAATGCTAAAAATACATTTTGGACGAATTTTATTACTTCTTCAAAATGACGAAAAATTAACTAAAAAAAACACTTCATTAAAATTTGAAAATTTTACAATCATCTGCACAGTGAAAAAATTAAACATTACGCAAATTCTCGAAAATCAAACATGTAATGTAGGTACCGAAATTGCGAACTTGGCATTTTAAAAACGCCATAACTCTTCGAGGAAAACATATTGGAAGGAGGGAGGGAACTCATTGGATAGAGAAAACTTCAGAGAATACGAATCGCATGTCGCATCAAAAAGGACATACGCTGAGTTATGCCTTTTTTGTTGTGACACATTCAATTTCAAGCAACATTTTTCGAAATTAAACAAGCGGATCAAAAATTCAAAAAAATGAAAATCTGGTACCTACGATTCAGCTTATTTTTTAATATGTTATACTTATACTTCGATCTTAGATCCTCCCATACAAATTTTTAGCCCATCAGGGCCCCTAGAAGTGAAGTTATGGGTCGTCATGTCGTCAAAATGTGGTGAATCTTGAAAATCACACAATTACCTAATACCTACCTATTTGGAAAAAAAACGCCGGTTTCACATTTTTCTTCACTAATACTACCCTAACTCCGAGAGTGTTAAACGTACCTAGTACCTACTACCAGCACGCCGAGCAACCACATCAATTGGGCAAATTCCTCTACTACCCGAGACGCTGAGACGTCAGCGTCATTCCATTCCACCTCTTACATTTTACCATTTCCGAGTGACGCCTGTTTAAAGGAGGCGTTAGGAGCCAGACGATGTGGTTGTTTTCACAGCGCGAATACTCAGCCGGAAATCAAGTTAGAAAACGAATCACTCCTCATTGGATAGCTAATGAGTTGTACTTCAATTTGCAAAAAAAATCCAATAAATTCTTCCATCGCGTCGCGCCGTTTGAAACCCTTTTTTGTCTGGGTAGTGGGTAAGCTTTTTACTGTCAAGAATCCCCGATTCAGTCGTGGAAATGATTTTCCAGCCTTTAAAGTTCCTACGCTCCTCGTCGTGCTGACGACTTTTTTGGTCGTCGTCTAAAGTCACACCCTAGAAAAATTACTCTTCACTGGTAAAATTTTGCCTACCTTCAGCTTCGTAGTTTCGATTAGGTCAAAAAATACTGTAAATATTTGAAAAAGAAGTATTTTTCATCCCTAATTTTTGGACAAGGAAGTGGGGGTTTTTGAAAATAATAATTTTCCGATTTTGAGGCTTATTTGAGAAGAATAAGTATTCGCGAAAAATCGGTTTTCAACAAATTTAGTACCTAATACCTTTATGTTGTTTAGTGGACCATTATGATCAAAAAACACGAAAAAAGAACTCAAGCTAGAATTCGTACGTCTCCCGTAAACGTAGTACGTAGACGTAGACGTAGACGTACCTAACCTACAGTACTCGTTGCGTAGGAGATACCTGAATATGTACAGCGTGCTGGTTAATCAACGACCACAATATGGGTATCGGATGCGTCTACGTCTACATTCTACATCTAAATGTACATATGCACTATGGAACAATGGAACATAGTAGGTAGCTAGGTAGTAGGTCTAGGTACTAGCGACACAATACACATAGTGCATTACACGTACAATGTACATAGCATATATTTATAGGTAAGGTTGCGCATTTCATAATTTGCAATAAACAGCGAGTCGCAGCCGGTCAAGTCGTCAATTTATGTCTCTGTCTCTGAATCGAGGAATCGAGGAATCGACAGATGACACACACACACACACTGCATAGATAGCTAATTATCTAATCGTCGTGACGCGCCGCGTCAGTTTTTCTTTGTCTTCTCATACCGTACGCAAGTAGATAGGTATTAGGTATTCAGCAGATACACAGTACACACACATAATAATCAATACATAACATATGTATGTATGTACTATGTAGTATGTACATATTATCGGCGATATAAAGAGTCCGAACTAATAATTCATCAACCCGTCAACCGATCAGTCATCGTTCCATCTCACGCGGTCAGTTTTTACTTTTCAGCACACAATCGTGTATTTTCGTTTGTTTTTCTCTATCTGCGTCCAAGAGTCCATCACGAGTGTTCGAGATACGGAGATTACGAACTCTTCGACTCTCATTTCTTCCTTCACGATTCACGAATCGGCAAAACTTGTGGAGAAAATCAAATCACTCATACATACTAGACAAAAGTAGGAACTAAATATTAGCGCAGGAAGAAAACGCCAATCGTTAAAACTAACCAAAAAATCTACGAAAATCAGCAAATTTTACTTTCTGGGTTTTCATTTTCATTTTTCAGTCAAGCTCAAGAGAACCTGCTACCTACTACCTAGAAAGGGTAGAGTAGAGGTACTCGATAGTGTTGCACCTAATACCTATTACCTATACGCTTACGCGATACGCGACGACAAATAAATACCGTATTTTTAATAAAACAACACCCTTATCTCTTATCTCATAGACTATTCTTTTGTCAGCTGCAAAACTCACAAAAGGAGTCGATATCAGCTAATCAGCCTTAATTTGATCGCGTTTTTATCGACATCAACTTCCATAATACAACGAGCGATTACCGAACGGTGCTAAATAATACGATTTTAATGAGATGTAGATAACGCAGAAATGTGTTGTTGCCCTCCACATTACTCCACCTCACCACACTCCGCTCATTCATCGCTTTCATTGCCAATCCACAATCCACAATCCACAATCCACAATCGATAATCACAAGCACGAGTGGCTCCGGTAACGATAAGAATATCTGCGGCTGCGACGCTGCGACTGCGAGAATTAATTCGTCGAACTCGAAATGCGTAAGTATCTCTAGCTCTACCTAAACGTCTAGCGTCACTGACGAATATTGTAATATTCATATCGGAAGCGGAAATGCAAATATTAACAACAAAAAAAAGGCTCAGAATAAATCACGAATAACGAACTCAGATGCTGAGTAAAATTGAAGATCTAATACTTTAAGCAGATATCATAAATCTAGCCATATAGAATGCATTTATTTGTTTACCTAGCTATAAGTAGTACATACATTTATACAGGTATTATAGTTCAATATGGGTAGGGTAGATAGATTTAGATACTAAAACTCGCACTCGTCTGTTTACCATTATTCGCAATAAACTTGTACGGTAGTGTACGCTCATACGCTGCACATCAGGCCTGTGCAGAGCGAGAGAGAGAGAGAGAGAGAAGAGAGGTATATTTAAACTCAAACGTGACAACAATTCAATTAAAATTGAAAGTACATATAAATTGATAATAGAGAGAGAGTGGGAGAGAGGGGAAGGGAAAGAGTTTCCTCCGCGGGTTCGATTTTTTTGGGGTTCCTATATAGAACTAAAAAACATGCTCTTTTTGGCTCGGAGGCCCTCTCAAACAGAAAATTTTGCTCAGCGCGTACACGTCTCTCGAGTTTACTCGTAGGTTTAATTTGAGTTTTATCATTTTAGTTGTGTAATACCTACGAAGGGCCGAAAAACTAAAATTTTTGATTTTTGAATTCCAGTACCTACCACACAAGACGGAGACATGGGTTCAAAATTTTCAAAAATTCAAAATTGATTAAAATTAGTTTTACAGTTTGTTTAGTGACTATTCAGACCAGAAAGCACCATTTTTTTAATAAATTCACCCTATTATTAATGTTTTTCAATTATTTATCATAAATGAAGTGTTGGGAGAAATTAAAAAAACTATAAAACATCGATTTTTTCAAAACAATTGTGTTTTTTGGTCTACGTTGTCTACATAGTCACTAAGTCTCTAAAATTGATTTCAATTAATTTTTGACAATTTTCAAAGGATTTAAGGCTTTTGGGCGATCGGAAGATATTAATCGATTATTTTTCTCTATAGTCTCCCCAGCTCTCGTGGGAGACCTTGTTTGGCTCTTCAATTTTCTCTGCACTGCCCTGGAGTACTGTACAGTGTACACGTACACTGCAGGCTACAGTATACAACTGGGTTCCCCATATACGCGATATGGCGATATGGCGATACGCGCACGAATTAAAGCTTCGTTCAAACAGAGAAACAGAGAAACAGAGCCTCGGTACATACATAGACATACGTACACGTAGTATATCATTGCGGCTTATATATAATGTCATTTTAAAGACGGCGGTTATCAACTAATTACTCTTCCTCCACCGCCGTCGCCGCCGCTGCTCTACGGCAACTGTACGTACACGTAGTAGGTAAGGTACTCAAACTATTTACAGGAGAATAGGAAATTTTCAATGTAAATGCGGTAATTAAACGTAACGTCGCGTCGTGTCGTAGCTCGTACCCACTGCCTAGTTGCCTACACTGCCTACCCACATAGGAAAATGAAAAATATCGTCAAAAAAAGCGGCGCGACGACGGTGTACGGAAGAAGAAAAAATTAAGTAGGTTTAGGTTTTAGGTATTCTATTAAAGTGAGGTAATGCAATGATTTCATTACGCCGCCGCGCCGCACTTGCGATTACGTGAGGCTTGAGGAGTTGAGGACCACAGAAACAGATAAAGGTAATGATAATGAATGACAAAATGAATATCGATACGGATAACGGATTCCGGAAACACGGAGTGCGAAATTTGGGCGCGGTGCGGCGTCCAGCTCCTATCTTCTTGGTGTCGGTATCGGTACTCGCAGTCGCATGGCAGTACCTAACTACCTAGTACCTAGCTACGTACTACCTACTTAGTGAATACCGCCAACCAGTCACGTTAAAAACAACTTGAAACGATGAAATTATTAATAATTGTTATCTGTCATCATATCAACGACCAGCGACAAAACGATAACTACTGTACTCACATCCGTATACATTACATTACATTAAGGGTACAAGGAAAAAACCAGTCAATTTTTTTGGCTAATTTCGAGAAAATCGAATTTTAAAGTTTGAAACGATGTGAAAAAGTAAGATTTTTCGGGGCATGTAAATATTGCAATAGTTACGTAATACATATATTTGAGAGTAACATATCTTGAGATGAAAAATAAATATTAAAAATTACCCGAGTTATAAACTAAAAACCAGGAAATTTAATAGAATATTCGGCATTATTTCTTCAATTTTATTATAAATACGAAACTTTTCATGAAAATAAAAAATAATATGGTACCTTTTGGATGGTGCGCACGCGTTTATATTGGTCACGCGAAGGATTTGCTTGGTTTTTTCTCATTTTTACGTAACTTACTTATTTTTCCCCCTTTACAGTGGATTTTTGAACACAATTTCACGACACAATTTTGAAAATTTTAAAAATTCGAGTATGTCATGATATTCTAGGTACTCAGAATCATCTACCAAAATATACATAATTATCTCATTTTTGAAAAAAAAGTGAATTGGCTGCCTTTTTCCCTGTATCCTTCACATGGTACCAACATAGAATTATTGTAGATAGACGTAGGATTACGCTTACAATACGTAACGTAGCCGTACTTTACATTTAGCGGTACGCACTACGTAGCTAGTAGCTACAGCTAACGAAGCGAAGCTAGCGCCGCGCCCTGACGTAACACATCTTCATGGGTTTCCCGCTTCCAGCCAGTCAATAGCTAAAAGCCAATAGCCAATAGTTAATGGTAGCCAATGGGGTTCAGCCAATGATTTTTCTTTATTCTGATTTTTTTTTTTTATTGAACCCATCATGAAAAAAATGATTCATCAGCGAATAATTTTGGATTTTTTTTGAAATTGATGGTTTTTTTTTTAGCCTTTAGGCTTTCCAACAGAAATAACAGAAACAGAAACATTGTCAAGGTCATCATCTACGTATCACTGCGAGTATTTTAAGGGGCCATACATATGATTTTTTTCTAGAAGTCCGCCAATAGCCAGCTTTGTTTCAGCTCATGAAAAAATTAAGCTAAGACAATAGCTAAAAGCCAATGACGATTAGCTGGAAAAACCCCTGCGTAACGTACATAAATGTATCATGTATTACGATTTACGATGCAAGATGTAAGATACAGGACGCACCCCTTACCGCATTACCTATCGATTTTCTTTCGTCCATCGGCCCATCTACGAGTGAGTATCGTATCGTGCACCATATCAACATTCGTCGCGACCATCTGTCTCGTTTCTCGTTGTCATGGTCATTATTCACTGGTATCGCGAAGCAAATGAGAAACGCGTAAGAACAAAAGCTTGACGTTCGAAATTATTTACAAAAATACTTATTCAACGTCACTCTAATTTCATAATTTCCGGTTCTCGTTCGCATTTTATTCGTCATTAGTATTCACAACGAAAATGACAAAAAAAAAATCATAGATGCGTGTTCTTCTCCCATTTCCTAGCCGCAGATGTTGGAATACTAATATCTACTTACTCGAAGATCATAATGATGGGATAAATGATGATTTTGAAATCAGTGCCAAAAAATATGTACCTTGTGATGAGGAAAGACGTGAAGTTCGAAATTCGAACACAACTGTGTCTCGATAATTCGACAGGATAAACAGGTATACGAGAGCTTATCGAATTGAAGATTTTCAAAATTTTAACCCTCCGGTACTATCTCATATGTAAATCAGTGAAAATTATTGAAAATCGCTGGAAAACCGTAGTAATAAATCAGTGAAAAAATTATTGAAAAATCAGTGAAATTCACTGAATAATCAGTGAAAATCCGCTGAAAATCAAAGAATTTCACTGATTTTCCCTGGGCTGCAATTCCAACTAAGTATATATCAGTGACTTTTCACTGATTCGAAATGAGAGAATAGTCCCGCTCCATTTTTGGCGCACCCTGGCCAAAACGGCCGAAATGGTGGTTTTCAGGCGCACCCTCTGGTCAAAATGTCTGAAATGTTGATATTCTGTTGCACCCCTTTCTCGTTTTTCGGAACCTCTTCTCACAAATAAAGGCTCTGGTGCAAGGAGGGGGGGGGGGTCATTTGGCCTCACGTGGAACTTTGTAAAAATTCTTATGCCATTCGATTTTTATTGGTAGAAGATGATTTTAGAGCGTATGAGCGAATTTTTATCTCACCCCTGGGGGGCTGGGGGCCCAAAATACGTGATTTTTAAGCTAAAAACTTCAAAAAATTCCCTCTCCGCGAGTTTTCAACCGATTTTTTTCAAGCTCGGCACATAGGTAGAGGTACTAGAAGGGAGTGCTCTGAAATTTTTTCAGATTTTTTCGACCATATACAACGGCTAGCGATCAGCTACTAGTACTAGCTAGCAACTGATGGGTCAACAGAATCAACACACCGCACCGCACCGTACCGGATGCCAGCTTTTGAGAAAATATGAAAAACCTCGACCCAATCTATCGTGCATCCATCTATACGCTATGGGGACCTGCGGGGGAGGCGCTCCGACAAAAGTTCTGCCCTAGCTTGCCCCTCTCCCCAAAAAAATATAAGCTACATTCATAAATTTACATAACGCTTACATCAGATAGGGATTTTCAAAGCATTAAAACATGGAAAAATGTCTTTTTAGGGCATTAAAAATCCAATTTTTTCAAAGCTTCGCTCGGGCATAAACAAAATTGCAATTCTGTGATCTATTTGAGACGAAAATGCGGAAAAAAGCTCCCTTTTTACCCCTCGCCATTTTTAGCGGGTGAAAAAAGTCAGTCCCTCTTTTCCACTTCGAAAAAGCAAAAAAAGTTGTGCAACACACGGCTCCTTTTGTTCCCCTCCTAATTTTTGATTCTGACGACGCCACTGTAGAATAGAATAGGCAAAAAAAATCCTTTTCTGCTGCGATACACTGAGGGCTCATCACTATCAGCGTAATTTTCGATAGATCGGCGAATTGGTGTTCAATAAAAAGAGGCTTGTAATTTTGCTTATCGTCATCGTTATCGTTATCGTCAACGCGAGATGAGAATTATAGATTATCATCGCTACACAACGCCGAGGGTCCGCTGCGCCGACGAGGGTAGGTAGATATGATTTTTTACTCTTGGCCGCGAGCGAGGAATCTAAAAATTTCCAACTGATGCAGTGGATCAAATGAACTGACAATTGGACAAAGTAACACACAAACGATCAACGGTAGGTACCATTACCCTCTTCTCACTTTCTTTTCAATACGTAAACGTACGTAATACTTCGACACGGTGGGCAGCTAAGAATTTTTCATGGAAGAGGGGTTCAAACTTTCAAATTTTTACGAGAGATTTCGAGTTGAACCCCCCCTCCCCCTCTCCACCCTACTAAATTTCCTTTTACCAAAAAAAAACAAAATTCAACATTTGAATCATTTTCAAAAATATTAAGGAGTCGCACAGGTGTTATAAAGTTCTTACGCGAATTGCATAGAATATTTAGGAAAAAGACTCTGATGAAAATGTAATTTGGGAACAAACAACTTCCTTACTAATTTTTTTGACCTCAAAAACCAAAAATAATACCCAACAAATTCGAACAGTAGCATCGGAAGCTTTTTTAAAAGGATTCAAACTGGGTATGGAGACTTGGAATACCGGAACGGAGCACTCTTTCGCATAGTTACTTCAAATAATTCATATTGTGATTTCGTTCGTGCCAGAGCGAAACAAGGGCGGAGCTTTGAGAAAATTAATTCTTTAATGTTCCGAGAAGGCATTTTTTCATGTAAAATTTTGGCCTCGCCTCATGGGAAGAGGGGGTGTCCAGATCCCCCTGCACCCCCTGGCAACGTCACTGCTTCGTCAGGTTCAGGTACGATATTAATTTTAATTACTTAGTAGAAAATTCAACCGTAAAAAACATTAGAACCCAACTCGACTGTGAAAAATTGAATATGGACAAAGGATGAACAAAACAAGGTGTTGCATTTGCATTACACTAACTGTAAAACGAAAAACAACGAGCAACTGCCAACTACCAACTATTGCGGGTTTTTCCAGTCCGCAGGTAGAAATAGAAATACAATAGCAACCTAAACCTAAACGTCAACCTATTCGCGATTTCGCGCAGCGCAACGTGTGGCTTGGAAAGTTGGAATTTCAGTTGTTAGGTCGAATTCGATTAATACGCAGGGGCAGCATGCTGCATGCATCGTGCAGCGTAGCGCGGAAAAACCACCATGGGCACGACACGGCACGGACACTATGAGGTCTCGCGAGTCGCGACGACTGTCGCAACGGCGACATCATCAAGGAAAATACTATGTACCTAATTACCTACTGATTTAGGTAGGTAGTGCAAAATCGATATTCGATAGATAATCAAAATAACGCCAAACTGCTCGTTCATTCAACATTTTCGCTACACGTCGATATAAAAACTAGAGGACACTGGCGAGCTGGACAGTGAAGACTGGAGGTGGGCCAAGGTGGGCACAGGACAGTAAAAAGAAGCAGTGCTACTGCTACAGCCTACAGCTACAGATCGAGCGAACTAACCTACACCAATAACGAAACGTAGACCGGCCAATGACCAAATCACATACTACATAGGTACTCGTAACGGTCGTATCCACGCCGGTTAGAAGCGATTTCAGGACATGGGTAAAGAATAAAGATAATAATTTCTGGCATTACTTTAAGAATTTGGAATCTGCGTTCTGCGATAATTTCACGTCGACAGTCTACATCCTCCATCTCCCTTCCTGCCCCCATCCCCAGCCCCAGCCACAACCACAGTTTATAACGAAAAAATATAAATAAAATAGCGGTAAGTAGGTATTAGGTAAGCGTAAACGATAATTCGTCCTTTGATACGCATCGGATCACATCGCTGCCGGCTGGCCATCCCATTAGCAGCAGCACATCACCGAAAGACAATGAACGGTAAGGGGCGAGGATAGAAAAAATTGTAATTATTTTTTAACTTCTCAAATGAAAAGTGGTTTAAAAATGGAAATTAAATTAAATTCGCGACGTTTCCTTACAGTTGACGATTAACCACGATCACGATCACGATAGTGCAGTTTTATTTTCATATTAATCGCATTCGCATGTACGAGTATAACCGCACAATTGCACTATCGGTACTTACTAATAATCTAGTCGTAGAAGGTTTTGGCGCGATCGTTATTTTCGACTAAATTATTAGCAAGTAATAAAATAATTTTCGTATTTAAGTAGCTCGGATGCCTCGACAGTCGACATACTCGCAAACTACTACATGGTACTTATGTATAGAATTAATTTCTAACGCACTAACCAGTCGTCAATCCAATCAGCGGGACAAAATCCAAATAATTATCATCAGGTATTATTATTCACTAGGTATTCGAAAAATATTACAGCACCGGTCACTCGGGAGCACTATCACCGCTTAACGTGCACTGTATTTACCGTACGTTACGTTCTCCCACACAGACACAGACACAAAGTAAAATGGAAATGCGAAGGAACTAAGGAAGAACGAATGATGCCTGCAATACCACAGCTACTCGCAGCTCGCAGCTCGCACTCACAGAAACAGAACACTGACTACTCTACTGACAATGACTTCATTTCGAACTTACTCGTTACTCCCTAGCACGTGAAATACAACTGCGCGAAACGCTGACACTAATCGAATGATCAAGGTCGTTTGACCGATGATAATAACGATGTAAAAATACACATTATAATTTTTCTCACTCTACAGTCTACACTTCTACACTTCAACACTCAATACAGAAATACAGTATCTAGTCAAAAAATTATTTTTTTTTTTCTTCAACAGCGCCTATCCGCGATTTTTGGGGTTTTATTTTTCTATCAACTTTACTTTCCGTAATACAAAAGTATTCTGCAGAATTCAAAATCGTTATTCGTTATCGTTATGATCTAATGAATATAAAATAAAGCAAAATAATTTATTATATAAAATACACGAGCCTAGCTTCGAAAACGGAAACGTTATTAACGTTATGCCGTATGCGCCACAAAAACAGTGTAGTCACACTCTCAGTACATTTTGTGTTTCAGGCAGGGCGGGTTCGCGAAAAAAAGTATGCAATTTTTGAAATTTATTGTAGTTATTCTGTTATTTATATTACGCTTATAATGCTTATACGAATAATTAAATATTAAAATTTATACGTAATTTGAGTCATTGAGCGAATTTTATGCAAATTTATACAAAAACCGACTATTCATCTTAATTTACTTGGCAAGTAAACCTGTAATGTAACCCTTACCGAAAAAAAAAAAAGAGAACAAAATTCTTAACAATTTAATCCTACCAAAAATCCAAGTTGGTAACATTTGATACGAAATCCACCAATCACGGTTCGTATTTTTAAATGAAATGTTACCAACGTAAGTTTTCGATAACGGTCAAAAATATGAATGAAAAATATAATACATAATACATACTATATCACATATTACATTACATAATATACCTATCCTGATTCCAAATTTGAATGAAAAATTAAAAACACTACTGAAACAAAAAACTCAAAATAGAAGCTAACAAGATATAATTAAACTGTTGAATTTTTCTGTTCTTTAAAGGCAATTTTTTTTACAACCATATCGAAATCGAATGCAAGAATGGAACACTAGCGCTCCAAAAACAAGTGTTCTTTAGTTTACTTTATTTTATGGTTGAAAATTGAAATGAAAAGTGAAAACCTGAAAACTTCATGTTTATACACAATAATCCCGATACAATTAGAATTACGAATACTGCCTCAGCCTCTGCCATCGTGGCTTAGTACAACGTACAAACTCTATAATTCCGAGCATTACTTTTTTCCGAAATTATTTCAATTGTCAACACTGGTAATTTCTAATTTGGTTACACTGGATACTACAGAATTTAGAATCGACCAATCAGTCAGTCGAACAAACCATCTGAAACGCAGCTCAAAAAAAGGCGCGAACATAAAAACGGAAATTTATGAGAAAAAAAAACACCGCCTATTGGAAAATTTAAAAAATGTAGATGAAAACTTCGGAATTGACATGTACCTAGATAGCGTTAGTTTGCGCTCGTTTGAAAACTGTAGGAGAAATCGTCAATATAGCGTTTATACAGGAATGTTTTGTTTTTATAAATTTCTCGAAAACGACGAAGTCTGTGTAATTTTTTGTCTGAATGGCTTTCAAAGATGATTTAATTTACTTTGAATTTAGTTCCTATAAAAAATTACGCATTTGCCATCGTTTTTGAGAAATTTGTAAAATAATAAAACGCTCCCAGGTCCCATTTCCCATATAAAATAATGCCATGTAAAAATTATTTTTTACACAGTTTTCAAGTTGGCCCCTTTTCACTCCGCGCACCAGGCCACGTTTCACGTGTCAACCCCGATGTATTGCCGCACATCACACCCGCAGAATAATAATCATCATTAAGCACACTGAGTACCGCATAAAACGCCAGAGAAATTTCATTAGGCAATAGTATCAACTTGGATGTAAAACGAAACGAATACGCGCTTGTAAAAAGGTGTTCTCGGGTTGCTGAAGGAGTTCAAAAATGTACATATCTACAATTTTCTGTCATTTCTGTCATTTTCGAAATTTGTTGCGGCCCCACTTTGTAAGTCTACGCACTTTCACTCTCAATCGTATCACGAAAACGTAGAGAAAATCAAAATTCTGACTGCCGAATTTACGAATAACATATTTTTCTAATATCTACAGCTAATTTTATTCATTAGCTAATTAATTTGAGTAGGTATAGCTAAGGCTAAGACGGCAATACCGATTATCTACCTCAGTTCCCGGCGAATCCTCGATCAAACATGTATCCGCAACAATGCGCTACATACCTACCGGGTGAATTCTGATGAAAAATTGATCGATAAAAATCATTATAATTATTTCAACTGTAGGCTACAGAATCAGGTACAGAAAATTTGTCGCTAAAAGTTGCGACGCGACCAGAGGCCTTTCGAAGCGATATGCTCTGGGGGGGGGGGGGGTGAGAACTTCAAATTTTCCAACTAATTTTTTCGAATTTGCCAACTATTTTTTTTCAAATTTGCCAATTGATTTTTTAAAAAATTATACCAGTGCTAATTTTTCTCAAAACATTGCGGAAGCAATATTCATTAAAAAAATTCATTTAGGAATAGAAGTTACCACTTTTTTGGTACATATAAAAACTGGTTCAAAAATAATAATAATAACAAAAAAATGTTACAATCTCGAATTTTTTCCCTGACCAATTTCATTGTAAATGAAAACCCCTTTGGAATTGTCTTATTTGTCTCGAGTGAAGGAAGGGTGAAAATTTTCAAGAAAATTTAAAATTTAATAAAAAATGTTTTGTATTTAACGTAGCTTTAATATGAATAGTCGATGAGAGAAATGAAATTGGCCCGAGCGAAGCGAGGGCGAAAATTTTAGAAAACCTCAAATTTAAGGTGCAATAAAACAATATTTTGGATTAATAAACTTAAATGAAAAATTGGCTGCTTTTACTTTAACAAAAGAAATACCTATAATAAGGCCGAGCACAACGAGGCCAAAGCTTTTGAAAATTTTGATTTTAAACATCGAAAATGAGTTTTAAGAAGATAGAATGTAATAAAAGTAGGTATGTAGTTGAAATAATTTTGAGGAAAAATACGAAAAAAATCACTTTTGTAGGATTTGAATTAAGTATTTTAAAATTATGAAAAGAAAAATACAGTAAGGCCGAGCGCAGCGAGGCCGAAGTTTTTGAAAAATTTTTATTTGGGAGGTAATTTCAGTGATGGGTTGAAGAATTGCGATTTGGATCGTGATTTTGGGGAGTAATTTCAGACTTGGATTATGATTTCTGAAAGGAGGTCCTCAAAAAAATCGTTCTGAGGACTTACTTGCTCTCTGCCTCTTTAGGTAAGACCCTGCTTAACTATATCTTACTTGAACCGTTGAATCTAAAAGTATACCTACCAATATTATAAAAATCAAAATCAACTTTGAGAAAAATTAAAAACTTGAAATCATGTTTAGAAATCAAAACGTGAAGTTACTTCATTAAAAAGGTTCTAAAATCAGGTTTTAGAAAAATTGTTTAAATGAAATAATTTTTTAAAAACTTTACAGTTAGATTTTCCAAAATGAAAAAAAAATGTATTTAGCCCGAGCGAAGCGAGGGCGAAAATTTTAGAAAATCTCAAATTGAATGTGCAATAAAATAGTGTTTTGGAAGAATAAACTTTAATGAAAAATCGACTGCTTCTACTTTGCAATGATAAAAGCAGAAATATACCATGGCCGAGCGTAGCGAGGCCGAAGCTTTTGAAAAATTGGATTTTCAAATATCAAAAATAAGTTTTAAGGAGAACAAGAACAATGAAATTATTTGGAATAACTTTGAAGAAAAATGCGAAAAAATCGCTTTTAAATTACAAGTACAACTATATAAAAATTTTTTGGTAGACGAGTAAAATTTTTCAAAATGCAAGATAATTAATCATTTTTTTCCTAAAAAAACATTTATTACGACGGTTTAATTCTTCGCTGGGAAAATGATAAATTTTCAGTTGGAAAAGGTTGGGAAAATGACTAATTTTTCCAACTCATAAGTGAAAATTTTGTTGATTTCCGAATTTAAAATAGGTAACCATTTTATTTAATCATTGTTCATTTAAAAAATAAATACCAATCGTCCCAACTGACATTTTTACTCATCACTTGGGGGAACGACCGATTTTGAGTTGGAAAAATAACCAATTTTGAGTAGGGAAAATTACCAATTTTGAGTCTGGAAATTAACCATTTTCGAGTTGGGAAAGTTACCAATTTTGAGTTGGAACAAATGAAAATTTTGTTGATTTCCAACTTTTAAAATAACCATTTTATTTATTATTTTTCATCAAAAAAATTAATCCCAACTGTCCAATTTTCCCAACTGATGTGTTGAAATGTTCAATTTTCCCAACTCACAAGTAAAAAATTTCCTCAGGGGGGAGGAAGTTAGCCCCTTATCGGTACGTCACTGATCTCACAAATCTCACATAGGTACCTACGAAATTTTCTAATGAAAAATTTACAACACATGCCATTTAATTTTTTTTTTTCAATTTCAATATTTCACAACTTTTCTCAATTTTTATCACTCAGGCTTTTCTGCCAACTTTTTGCCAACTTCACCCAACTTTTCCAACTGGAAAATGCTTGGGGGTTAGACACCCCCCACACCCCCCCGGTCGGAAGGCCTCTGGACGCGACGTTCGTTTCGGTTATTCAGTTTTGCTTTTGCCTGTCTTCAATGTTGTGTGCTAAATAATTTGAAAATTCCATAACGAATGCACAGCGAACAAGCCATGCACCACATTTTTTGTTGGTAAACTTACTCCGACATTCATTCAAACTGCAACACTCGAGCTGTGGTTTTTCACAATTTCAAATTGAAAAGCTTCTAATTCTGAAGATTTAGTAGAATCGCCAACTCCAGTCAGTTACTAGCAATAAAATAAAACAGAATTTCACGTAATGTCCGGCAAAATACACGTATATACTCTTACGAGTACACAAGGTTGCCTATAGTGAAGTGATAAGGGATCCTCAAACTGTATAGCGCAGAATTGTTACGCATTTTTCAAAAATAATACACCTCCAACTTCATGCGGGTAGTTTTTTAGTTTCTTATAATGTACACGTGATGGGTGCACTGCACACTACATTGATGGATGTTCATAAATGGGCCAGTTTACCGCTGTAGGGTATGACTCGTTCGAAAAAAGATGAATAGGGTTGCTATCGACATTTGACTTGGAACTCGGTTTCAGCTCGACCGATGGTTGAGACCTGAAATGGCCTGAACCAGTTCCATTATATTCCAGACTGTAAGTCGAAGGGTGCTTTCTTTACCTCTCCACTTGATGCCTTTTTTTTCCCTTGTACGATTCAACAGGTGAGAGAATATTTTGATTCGAAAAGAGTATTTTGCGATGGTTTAAAAGAAAACACATCAAAGACGCAAAGACGCAATTAAAAGGAAGTGAAGGCAACTTGCCTTCTACATAATTATTATCGCAAAACTGCAGTTTCAGTTCGGAAAGGGTTTGATTTAAAAAGATTTCGAAAGTAATGAAATCTTTTTATGAGAGTCAGGAAAATGTTGGACAAAATCTATCTCATATGAAGATTTGCAATGTTCTGTCTCCCCTCCCTCCGTGACCATTCCGTTCATTTCTGGTTGGAGATTATTCGATTCCAAATTTCACGCGAATACCTAAATTAAAATCTGTGCAACGTAGGGGTATTCAAAATTGATAATTCTTGATTTTGATCTTGAATAAATTTTTTCCAATTTCAAAATACAATTTTTTTACCCATGCTGCAAATTTTTCTGACTTACACAGAAAAAACATTACTGATTCACTTTCTCAAATTATTCAGTCCGACCCTGAGTAGATTTTCTCATTTGACAAATTGAAAATGCAGTAAGGTTTTGGGGTAAAATATGATCTGTTTTGCGTTGGTTCTTTTTTGATCCTGGCCTATGTCTCAACTTGACTGTGTAAAAATTATGACTATGCGCGAAATGGAGAGTGAGGACGGCCCAGTCAAATTTATTGGAAGTTCAATGAAATCGCATTTTTTTAATATGTATAATATTATATAGCTAACCCTTATCCATTCTTTCTAATTTGAGAGTGCTCGGAGAACAGAAAAATTCTTTTACTTTTTCGCCAATAAATTCCATAAAATTTCATTCTACAGATGAACCATAATATTCATGTTTGTAGTCAAAATATCTGCTTGCGAATATTATTACCTATTTTTAATCAACCACTACTACAAACTTTTAGTTCAGCAGTCTTTCCACTTATGATCTTCTCATCTTTCAATTTTTGCCAAATCAGCAGACTAAAAATATAATACCTACCGACTATGGAGCAACTTATATGTAGATACAGATACAGATACAGAAACACTGAAACAGAAATAAACCATAAACGAACTCACCGTCAGAAAAAGAAAAAAAAATGAGCAGGTGCCCCGAGCTCAGTACCTACTCCCCTGTAAAAACCAGAATGATGGAATGCGAGTTAACCTTGAAAGTAGTCGACCACCTATCCTCCCATCCTCCCATCTTCCTATCCGTATACTCGTACGTATAGAGAGTCTGTTCACCCTGCTCACTCAAGTCGGCGATTAAAACACCGCGAACCGCGAACATGTCTTTTCATTCTTACATGCGAAGGGGTAGGGGTAAAGGTAGGGGTACAGGTACTTACTTATAACACGTCACACCTAACACAAGCGAAGCCACAAGCGAAAGAAAATACATAGGTGAGGTGTAATATGTAATACAAGTACCTACATATGTAATGTACCTATACCTAATACCTAATACCTAACGTATAACGAGACGAGACGAGACGAGACGCAGCGCTATCGCGACTCGCGAACCCAAACGCAATGAAGGCTGCTCCAACGCTCCAACCGGTAAAAATTATTCTGCTCTCTAAATTTGAATCAATCAAAATGCCAAAATTGACTGTTGAACTAGAGAAAATCAAGTCACTGAAAATCAGTCAAATTCCACTGATTCTCCTGTTAATCATTGACATTTTAATGCCAATCAGTGAAAAATTACTGATTCAAATAGTGAATTTTCATTATTGAATCAGTAAAAAAATAAGTTAACTGATTGAAATCAGTAAATTTTTTCACTGATTCCTGCAGCGACTCAATTTTGTCGATTTAAATCAGTCAATTTTGACTGATTCAAATTAAGAGAGTGCGATTAGCGCCTACCGCCTAGCCATGTACCGGTACGTCTACGTACTCATGTGGTAACTGGAGTGATTTCAGCTTTTGTTCAACTTCAGAAATCAGAAATGGGTAGCCGCTCCGCTCGTCATTCCCACATGATATAAAATATTACATTAGGAAGGCAATAATTACCTACAACGACCAGCAACTTGTATAATAGGTAATCCAGTAATCCAGTAATCCAGTCATGTCATTTACCCAATCAGATATGAGAATCATTACGAATCTGGATCTGAAACTCGGAATCTGTTGATTTTACGTTAGATCTAACTTACGTTGGTTCGTCTTACTGTTAGTCATTGCAGATAAGTTTGCTTTCAACTCTATATGAAGAGTCGTTTTCCAAAACGCATTAACGAGAAAAAAGTGTTTTCGAGATAAACGAAAAAAACTTTTCCATTCAACAAATCATGCGCATTCGGTTTGAAACCTTTTTAACATAGTAGTTGGGACGACCCTCGATACACTAGGTGACATTTCGAAGTTTCAGACATTGTTACCTATCCACAATGGACTGAGAAAAAACAGCACTAATGCGTTTTGGAAAACAAATTGGGGTTCTGATGCGTTTTGGAAAACAAATTCGGACTTAATGCGTTTTGGAAAACTCATTATTGAGATGAAAATGCATCATTACCCAAAAAAACAGAAAATAAGATTTTATAACTTCGTAACTAATCATTTATTATTAAAATCACAATCTTTGATGGGATCCCTTCACCCCCGGGGGGGGGGGGGGGGGATACAGGGGTCCACAATTTTGCCCACAATTACAATTGAAAAAAAATGATGAAACGTATCGATTTCTACTGATTCGAAGGCGCTGAGTTCGAATATGTAATCGGGTTTTTCAACCAACCCCTCTAAATCCTCTTATTGGCCCCCTTGATGAGGTCAAAATTCAAAAAAATGAAAAATAACGGATGACCTGTCGTTCATGAGGTTTTTGAGGGCGCTGAGTTCGAGTATTTGCTTATTTTTTGAATTTGACCCTTCGGTGCCCTTCTAGCTCCCCAATTTTGGGAACGGGGGCTGAGAAATGAAAATCAGTGAAAATCAATATGCCACACGCAATTTTCATTTTTCAGCCCCCTTTTTCCCAAAATTGGGGAGCTAGAAGGGCATCGAAGTGTCAAATTCAAAAAATGAGCAAATATTCGAACTTAGCACCCTCAAAAACCTCATAAACGACACGTAATATGACATTTTTCGAAGATATAAAGCTGCGCCGTGTCGATAATGCGTTTTGGAAAACAGATGTTGAATTTAGGGTTTCGCTTTATGCTGGATAACACAAAGTTCAAGTAGGTATTCAGGTAGGTAAGTGCTACATGTTGTGTAGTATGTTCTTCTGAACAATTTGGCTCAAAAAAACGATTTTCGAAAAAATGGTCGATAATGCGTTTTGGAAAACGACTCTTCATATGTTTCAACTGTTCACTTTTAGTTCGATCACATCACGATTCGTTTATCCGGTTGAATATTATCTAACGTAAGCTTAGGAGGCTTGACTTACGTACCTATGGAAGTATTATTTTGCATCGAATTGGAAAAATCGAAAAAGCTGGGAAAATGTGGGGGGGGGGGGTGTTACCGTGCCTCAGTTTTAGAGGTATTATTCAAACGAAAGCTTCGTTCGAGTCATTTCATTCTACTCGGGTACTGCTTCCTTGATCCTTGGAAACGTTTTAAATTTCGTATCTAAATTTTCTACTCGGGTTCCTCATTTCTTCAGTGTTTTCACATCGAGTATCGAGTCTTACTTGGGATACAAACAAAAACAACCACGATAAAATTTTCTCAGAACGTCTTTTTTCAATTTAAAATTTTTGTCCCCGTTCCGTTCGGGACATTTTTTTCTTTTATCAAGCATGCGAATAGAATATTCATTCGAATTTTTACAAATGATTTTTTTTCGGTAGATATCAGATTTCAATTTTCTAAAAATTTGGGTCAAAATCGTCATTTTCCAATATTTTATTATGTATTTTTCGATTTTTAGAAAATGAACGCCGACTTCTTCCACTCTGCGATTTGCATAGCACGTTTAAGGAAAAAAACTGATGAAAATGTAATTTTCTAACAAACAACTTACATAGGTACAAATTATTTTGGTCTTAAAACCCAATAAAAATACATAACAAATCCAAGCAGTGGCGTCAGAAGCTTTTTTTGGGAGGGTGCAAAGTGGGTATGGAGACTTGGAGTATCAGAAGGGAACTATTTTTTATACATAGTTGATTCTAGCAGTTTATATAATAGTGATTTCTTCCATGCCCGAGCGAAAAGAAGGCGAAGCTTTAAGAAAATTTGATTTTTAATGCTCCAAAAGGCACTTTTTCACGCGAGTTCCTGACTTCCTGACTATATAATTGTGATTTCTTTCATACCCGAGCGAAGCTTTAAGAAAATTTGATTTTTAATGCTCCAAAAAGGCACTTTTTCGCGTAAGTTCCTGACGCCAAGGGGGGCGAGACCCCCGCTCATTTTGCTCGTTTTCGGACATATTTTACTCGTTCCATCTTTTTTTACGTTTTTTCGCCTTTACCACGCAAAATTCAATTTTTAAAAACTCTTTCTCGCTAAAAAAAATGAAAATTTAAATTGCAAATTTTAAAAAAACTACATTTTGTACAAAAATTGAAGCTTTGTCTTCATTTTCTATCGAGCAATCAAATATTCTGATTTTGAATCAAAAATCACTTTTTATGAACGAGAATTAGTCAAAATTGTCTAGAATAGCCCTCATTGCAGCACTTCGAGTTTCATTTTGGTGATCGGGTTGAAAAATCCTGTTTTTCGATACCCATATTGTGTTTACATATTTTGAACTTTCAGCGCATATTTTTGCATAGGTAAGTATTTTTACCCTTTTTTAGCGCATAAATATGTACATATTTTGCGTTTTTCAGAGCATACAATATCCCCTCCTTGTTTATGAGTTTTTCAGCGCGTACCTACTACCTACACCTAGCTACCTATATACTGTCACTGTCCAAGTGCATGTCTAGTGTCCGACATTTCATTTTTTCAGAATCAAACGCCCAATTTTATCAGGTATCAAGGTTTCTACGTTTTTTGTTTTTGTTTTTTTCT
This sequence comes from Pseudococcus viburni, assembly GCA_033439095.1. Taxonomy (NCBI): domain Eukaryota; kingdom Metazoa; phylum Arthropoda; class Insecta; order Hemiptera; family Pseudococcidae; genus Pseudococcus; species Pseudococcus viburni. Next base: position 374,600 of record JAVBJF010000215.1, read on the forward strand.
AACGAGTCTAAGTATTTGAAATTTCTTCTTCAAGGGTGGCGATGTCGGCTTGTCGGCCGTCACGTCGCATGTTTTATAAGAAAAATAAATAGGTAATTATCCGTGCACATTACACACGGCCGGCGGCGCGGCTCACGTATTCGTATCCACCAGACCAGACACAGGAGCCACCAAAACCAACCACAAAAAAAACGCAGTGAAATACACGCCTAGGCCTAGGTATTTGTAGGTAGGCTAGATACATATATTATATTAGTACTCACGGTGCGGTGCAAGAATTTCGTCCAAATGATTGATTAATAACGCAGGTATAACAGGCATGCCACACAGATTTTGGGGAAAAATAGTGACTTTAGTGATTTTTTATGAGGCAAAAAGTGACCTATTTTTCGAAAAAAGTGGCCAGTTTTTCTCTTTTTTTCATAAATAAATACATCCCCCCCCCAAAAAAAAAAAATCATAACTTAAACTGTATTTCTCTCTGCAATAGTGCTGAAAATACTTTTTTTTCTGAAAAATGTTTTCATCAAGGGTAAGGGTGCCATATTTCGACCACTTTTTTTCAAACTTCCACCAATCAAAGACTTATGGAGGTAAAAACGTCAGAAATGGCTTAAAAAATACATTGATCTTTCCTCCACCACCCCATAAAATTCTGAGCCGATACGATCATTTTTTGTGATTTTTTTCTGAGGGAAATCAAAAATTGATTATCGAAATTTTGGGTTCCTAATTTCGACCACAAGCCCCCCCCCCCCACTTTGAGATGAGGGGTCGGTTGTACATTTTTCTTATTCTACTTAGTAATAGGATGTAAAAAAAAACCGCTACTAAAAGTCGATTAACCCGATTATTGGTAATTATTTGAGGTAATGGAAAATTTTCAAAATTGATTTTTTTCTGAAGGCCCTAGCTCCTCTCCATGACATTCTGAGAGAAAATTGTAAATGACAAAATTGTTCGTTTTTTAATGCTCTACAACTTTTGTTTCAACTATTTTTTCATTAGTGCGTAATTTCGAAAGTTATCGACGAAAAAACAAAATTTGAACCCCTTTACTCCTCAAAAGGAGGACTAAATTATGCACCAATTTTAAAAAAGTTCAGGAATCTTAAAATACATACCCTACTACGAAACTTCCCCTTTCTGCTAATTTTTTTTGGGGTCAAACCCTAAAATGACTGTACTACTATGCTATTTCGTTTTTTTTTCAATTTTCTCCGCTACTTTTGCCTGTGGGGTAGTCATTTTGGTCTCAAACTGTTTATCTGAGAAAACGGAGCATGAAAAATTTTTTCCCGGTAGATTACGTCTATAGCGGCTGAAATCGGCCGGTGGTAGAAATTAGGAAGCGGTCGAGATCAGGGCATTTTACCCTTATTTACTTGAAGCTACGAGTTTAAAAATATGCTTCAAATAACTGAAAAAAGGAATAAAATTTCCGTCTAAAATAAGTTTTTACTGAAAAAAATCGTAATATTCTGCATCTAAAAATTACGAGTTCTAAAAAATAAACTAGTATTCTTTTAAATTTTATGCAAGAGCGGAAGGCCGTTTGAATGAAAAAAGTGACTTTAGAGTAAAAAAAAGGACTAATAGTGACTTTTGGCCAAAAAAGGGACTTTTAGTGACCAACTCTGAAAATAGGGGACAAGTCACTAAAAAAGGTGACTCTGTGACATGCCTGGGCCCATAATCATAGTATGGGTGTAATACCTATACCTATACCTATACCTATTGATATAATCCATAGGTATGGTACGTAGTACGCTACGTATACGTACTACGTACATCTACATATATCATACATCACATCCATACAATATGTAATGCACATAATTGATAATGTGTAGATGTAGATGTAGATGTATAGATTAATAGTTCAGTGCATCTATCTACTCGTAAAATACGTCAGTTGATCGAAGTGGTCACTGCTCACTTGGTCTTGGTCAGGTACACCGCGCCGGAGACCGGAAAGGAGCAATGCAGCGGGAAAACCAGAAAGTTGAATTTCGTACAATTCACGAATCACGGAATCACGATCGATTCTGTTATAAATTCAAGTTGAAATCCTTCCATACAATGTTCAGTTTTCCAGGCTGTGCTGGCTGTGATCTGTGATCTGTGATTGAAAAGAAGAAAAAGAGGAAACGTCTTGTTCGGAAAAGTACACACACCATATCGCATCGTATAGTAGGAGTAGGTTGCCATGCCTATATATTTTGCTTGTACTTGGACTTGGGACGCAAATACCTACATTTAGGTCTACGTAAGTAAAAATTTAGGCGAAAGCGATGGAGGTGCGGTGCGGTGCGGTGCAGTGCAGTCTCGCCTCTCGCCGTCGCGTCGTACTTGCGCGTACGAACGAATATGCGAAAAAAACGGCGAACGACGAAATAATAATTCGCACGTTTACGCTTTTCAGCTGACCAACTATTAGGTCGGTAACCTTGAGGTGTTTTTTACCTTCAATGACGCGCGCGTATCAATGAAATTAATAAAGCGAGGGCGGCGCGACGACAGCGACCGTCCCGTTCCTCGATACGGGTTACGGGTATATCGTGAAAATTACGTACGTTACGTAATACGTACACCCTTTGTCTTATCTCTTGTACTCATGTACTCACTCTGCGTTCCTCTTTTCTCTTCCACTCATCTTCATCACTCATCAGTTGGTTATCTGTAGGTAATAAGTAAATTTATACTTGTAACTCGTACGAACGACGCTACGCGAGTCGCGAAATGCGAAAACGACAAAACCAGACCACCTTTGACATCTTTCTTTCTTTTTTGTCTCTCGATTCTCGATTCGATCTCTCTGACACATGCTGAATATTGAATACGGTTACGCTCACCAAAGCTGACGCTGGTGCTGACGCCGACGCCGACGCTGACGCTGAAACGACGCAACGCGGCGCAGCGGAATTTTCTTTTTCGTCGGCTAATTTTCATAGTAGCAGTAGCAGTAGCAGTAGCAGTAGCAGTAGCAGTAGCAGTAGCAGTAGCAGTAGCAGTAAAGTATATTTTTTGAATACATATTTGAACATTTAAACAGATTATAGTGAGAGGTGCGGCAACAGTAATACCCAGTAGTAGATAGAGGAAACCCCCATGCATTTTATACGAGTATCATTCTTATGCAAAATTTCGGGGTGTAAGTACATCGCGTGAAATATTACCTCTCCCCCCCCCCGTTTACGAATATCATGTTAAAAAGGTCTGGAAAAATTCAAAAAAATGTTCTGGAAAACCTGGAAAAGTCAGGGAAAATAATTTCTGAAATATAGTGGACATCCATTGGATTCGAAATAGAATCAGCGACTCTGCGTTTGTGGTTTGAAATCACTGTCGCATAATTTTTCAAAATTGAATTATCGGTAAGTATAAGAAGCGTCGCGCTGTTCGTAAGACTTGGAGCGATTGTGGAGCTCGTATACCTCAACCGATTTAACCGAAATTTCCATCGTGGGACCTACTACCTTTGCCCAGTTTCAGTTTCCCTTTCCCCCTAAAGCTGAAGTTTCAATTAATTCGGCTTCCAAGTGTGACGTCACATTACACATTTCCTACTACAAATGCCCAGTATCAGTTTGTGTACTTTTTCAAAAGGAGGATTGCGAAAAAATCAACATTAATTCTTATGGGAGTTCTGTGGTTTTCTAATTTTTTTCATTTTTGATTGGTATGTTGAATTCTTTTTGTTTTGACAATTTTGGCCAATCTAAGAGTTCAACTCGTCGAAATTATCAGAAAATGAAAAATTCAACACATCACAACTGAGAAAAATTGAAAAAACGATAGAACTCGCGTAAGAATCAATGCTGATTTTTTCTTCGATCCCCTTTTTGTAAATGTACACAAATTGATACATGAACTGGTATTTGCATTAGTAGTGGTGCGATGACGTCAAAGCTTTGAAACCGAATCGGTTTATTGGTACATGGGAACGAGAGAGTTTCAAATTTTAAAAATGTTGTGTAAGTTTGAGTTTGAAAAAAAAAGAATTGACCGGTTCTTCCGGCGGACCATTCGTATGTAATGCATGTACTACACAGTACACACTTAGTCACTTACACAGTGTACCACACTACAACTAGTCGACTAGTGACTGCTCGCTCGTGTCTCATATACCCTTCGTCCTATCTTTACCCACTCTATTCCTATACCACTAGGTATAAGGTATAACTATCTATTTTTGTGTAAGCATAGGTACTTGGGTAGTAGGTACGTAGGTAGTAGGTCTAGGTACAGGTACAGGTAGTTGGTAGTTGGTACATATTTCGTATTTCTATCATCCGTCGCGTCGTCTCCCCGTGTATGTAGCTATAGCTACATGTACGTAGACGTACTCATTGTCATTATAATGCGGTTTGACCGGTTTTTCTTTTTACCCTATAATTTTTACTTACTACCGCGCGCCGCGCCGCGCCGTCGCGTCGTCGTTCGTACAGTCTTGCTTCTTGCCTCTGGCCTTTAGCCTGTAGCTTTCTCGCATATTACGTATGCCTATGCCTATGCCTATGCCTATGCCTATGCGTATTCCTATTCTTATTGTTATTGTTGTGCAGTACATACAGTACACTGGTAAGGTCATTTGGGGTAATTGTAAACACGGGGTAATTGTAAACAAGTCATGCTGTAAATACGTAAATGCATCTAGCGAGCTGGAGTTGCCAAAAATAAAAACTTTGAATAATTGGTCTTACTATAATAAAGAACTTCGGGTTCTTGGTGACAGCTGAGATGAAAAATTTCGCGATGAAAAAAACATGATATCAAATTTTGATTTTCACATAATCTACGTAATCTTCAAAATTCGAGAAAAAATAGAAAAAAGTAAAAAAGTTGGTGTTTGATGCATTAATTTAGTTCTACGGACATTCAAAAATGATGAAATTCAATACTTATGATTTTCGAAGCTGAGAAATTAATTTTCTGCAGCATTCACAAATACCCATCAAATTTTTCAGGTGTGGGGTAATTGTAAACACGTGTTATTTAAATGGGATTCACAAATTTAAACACAAAATATCATTTTTTTGTTTTGATTTTTTTTGATTTTTTTTTACAAAAAAGTTTTTCCAGGCGTTTAAATATTTAATCTGTATAATTTTTTTCCAAATTATGCAAAAAAAAATGAGGGATACGTTTTTATGGGGTACAATGTATGCATTTACATTTACCCCATCATAGTGGGGTAAATGTAAATATTCTTGTCCAATTGTAAACGAAGTCCATAATTTCGGAATGAATTATCGAATCGATGAAAACAAACCGCCATATTACTCCTCATACATTCATTGATACATGGTAAAAATTTCAATCACTTTGCTTTCTTACTCACAGAGTAAAACGAAAAAGAGTATCACAAAATCGGTTCAATTTTCCGAAAAATTTACAATTACCCCAATTGACCTTACATACTTTGCGCTTACACCTGAAGGGTACAGGGACAAAAGCAGCCAATTACAAAAATTGTATAAGTATTAGGAAAGGGACTTGGATGTAATCTTTTTTGAATTTATGCCTAGTTTGCTTTTTTAATATGCAATTTTTGTAATTGGTTGCTTTTTTCCCTGTACCCTTCACCTGGTCTCTGGCCTTTTTTACCTCTGTCATCGTTATCTGTCGCCAGCTCACTACATGGCCCATGGCCTCTACTACTAGTGTTCTATCGTCTAACGTCTATCTAGTGGCTAATGCTATTGATGTATAGTCTACATATATACATTACCAATTACGTAATACGTAATACCTACCCGACCATTGTAGACGTAGCTCTTGCTAGAGTTAGCATCGTTTTCAATTTTGACTCCAAGTCGAACTCGAGTTGTTTTACTCGGCTCGTCGCGTCGACTGTCGAAATTTGGGAATTGGGACTAGAAACGTGACGCGAAATCTCAGCCATTTCGATCGTGTTTCTCCATAGAGTTCTGACCGTGACCGTGACCGGTTCGATGTCCGTAACAAGTACTTATAGACCTACGCATACGTTAACGTTACGTATACGTATACGTAGATTACGCGTCGCAAGTATATGCCAGTGTATAGAGTTGTAGTAGCGTATAGGTAATACATAGCAGGTAATACGGTAATAGGTATGTATGTATTAGGTGATCTTGCTGCCTGGGTACATACGACTACTGCGGTATTGTACCTAGTACCTCTGTACGTTGAAAAATAACTTTATTAATGTATATAGAATAAATTTTACTGCGATTACAGCATTTTTGTTTAATGGAGTACCGATATTTTCAATAAAATTTACAACTTTTTTGCAACAATTTTCATTTTTCCACGTGTGGTAATCACATTAGAAAATTAATCGAATGAAGACACTGACAGTTCGAAATCACCAAAATATTGAAAAGATATTTTTGTAGCGAGTATTTATTTACCCATCCTTTTGAACAGAAAAACGATAACGAGGAAATACAAATTTTGAATCGACCAACTTGGGTATAATCATTAGTTTTGTCAACTGCGATTATTTTTTCACGTCTACATAATTTAATAAAAGTATTGTAATCAGGGGCGCAACCAGACCTCTTTTTTGGTGGGGGCTAGAATTTGTGAGAAAAGTAAGGGGTGCAGATCTCGGGGGGGGGGTGTCCTCGGAACCTGCGTTTTTTAGAGGGCTCGCTAAGACTCGCCGTGGTTTAAAAAGTTGAAAATTGTAGTCTTTTTACTGCGAGGACCTTAGAACAAATGGAAAATTTGCCTAATTACGTCAGACATCGACATTCAAAATATCGCAAGACCTTTTTTTGACTGTACATTTTCCCCCTGGGGTCCAAATTTTCTCTGTATGGCCCTAAGGGGGTGTAGACTCGGCTTAGTGACTATCTATTTTCATGGGCCATTTTAGATTTTTCCCCCTTGAATTATAAAAATGAATTTTATTCAAAACAACGGAGTACAAAGGGCATTCAGAAACAACTGGAAGTGAATTTTTTTGAAGCGGGATCAACATCTCATACAGGTAAAACGAAGGAAGAGTCGTGTAAATTGAATTTTTTCTATCTATTCTATACAATCCTTTAGTCTCATCCTAGAACTCGTTTGGGTTGATTTAGGGTAGTGATTTTGAAGGCGTGTTGATTTTTGCTTTCAAACTAGTAAAACTGCGAAATTCTTCGAAAATTAGGGTCTTCGAAGATATTTCTTTAGCTCGAGGAATAGAGAATAGCCACGGGAAGCCAAATCTGGAAAATTGGCTCCCTGTGACTTTTCTCTATTCTCCGAGCTAAAAAAAAACGTCTTCGAGGACACTAATTTTCGAAGAATTCCGTTGTTTCGCTTGTTCGGAGACTAAAATCAACACGTTTTCAAAACCCCTACTCTAAATTTGCCGCAAACGAGTTCTGCGATGAGACTAAGGGGTAGTAAGGCATGATATAGATATTAGAAAAAGTTTCAATCTGCACGATCCTGCCGTCCATTTATCTGTATGAGGTGTTGCCTCTTCAAAATAAGTTAATGACAGTAGTTTCGGGATGATTTTTGTATGTAACATTCGTGTTTAGCTGAATACTTGTATAGTATAAGTGTATACATAACAAAAAAATCAAAACATTACAAAAAGTTTGGGGGGGCTTTAGCCCCTTAGCCCCCCCCCCCCCTTGATTGCGCCCCTGATTGTAACCGATAATCAATGTACATTCGATTTTAAGCTTGTAAACCTTGAATATTTTTTAAATTAGGTAGGTATTAATTAATCACTGCCAAATCAATCGATTACTTGGTCGAAGATCTTGTCGTCAAATCAAATAATGAACAGTTGGAGTCGAAATTTTTAAACATGAAAATTAAAGCTCCAGACTGCAATCTTAGTGGAAGGATATTTTTTCGAAAATTTTCAAAAAAAAAACAAATTTTGATAGAAGTGATCGAAGAAGACACTTTGAGATATAATTTAGCAGTGCATGTTTTTTTTTGCCGGATATTTTTTAGTAACCTTACTCGAACCATGCCTTTTCAATTCTGTGCGTGAATTTGAATTCTGAATTTCGAATTTCGCGGATAGATTAACAACGTGGCGATCGCCAACATGGCCAACACTCTTCTTCGCGGTTGCCAATTTCGACGCAAAGTCGCACACCGGGTACGACACGCCGCGCCGCGCCTTCATCATACGCCAGCAGCAAGTCGGCGTAATTTTCCCACGCGACATCGACACACTTTATGTATGTAGATGTACATATATTTTATATTGTATACATATAATTGTAAGTAAAACGCAAGTACCACGTAGATGTACCAGTACCAGTACCAGTAAGGGTAGTGTATGAGTAATTCACCAATCACCATTACTCGTCGATTCGTCATTTCATTGCCCACACCGAGTCCCACATCGTACGCCATGGCCATACCTACATTAAATAGATAGGTAGATAATTTCCACGATCGTTAATTGTGGTTGCGTACGTTGCCGCCGTACGTGTGTACCATGGTACACGCTTTACCCGCATCTTCGGCTCGTTTTTTCTCATCAATTCGCTTTTTTCCCGCATCGGATCGGATCCAGCAGCGGCAGTTCATTTATCGGACGCGTTGATTTAATCAACCTAGTCGTAATCGTAAGCGAAGCAGAAAAAAAGCCGTCGGCGCGGCGCGATGTAACTAAACCCTTTACTCCGCAATCATTGCTCTCCTAAACTGTTTGTATTGGATTGGATACTACACGTACACGTACTCGCGTCAGCCAGACAGCCACTCCGCAGTTCCCCAGTCCGAATTACGGCCACGGCTACGGCTACGACCGCGAACCGTTGCCGTTGCGTTTCTGTATACGCCTATCTCGGTACTTTCTGCTTACTAAACAGAAAAAAAAACAAAAAGTAAAACACATTCTCAAATATTTCCCACGCGATCCAAGTTTCAACGTGGATTCTACGCTATCAATTTACAGATTTCTACGAAATTGTAGCAAAAAGAGAAAAATACAAGCCGAGCTGCAAATAATAAGAGCAGACGTTGGCAAGTCGCGCGCAGTTTTCAAGTCAACAACGGTCACATCACCGTGGAACATTCCGTCAGAACTTCACAATCCACTATGCATATGTAATATGTATGTAGTATGAAAGATATGAATACCTTCAGATTTCGTACGTTGCCGTTATGGAAGAAATTTGCAGAATTTGGGGGAAAAAATGATTTGCGAATCGCATGGGGATGTATTTGGGAGATGAAGGTCCATCCTTCATCACGAAAATTGAAATGTTGGAAAAACTAACGAAATTTCCAAAGTATAAAATCCGCAGATAGCTCCGTTTCCAATAAGTAAACCGTAAATTCTACATAGATATCCGAATCCGAAGGGGCATCGAGTGGTCAACTTACATACCTTATTATGTACTTTTAACAGGTGAAAAAGAAAATTTTGGAGGCAATCTATAACTTACATGTGAATTGTACCTACATGAGTCAAAATTGAACCTACACCGCTATACTCTATACCTATACATTACCTACTGAATTACTTCTTTATGTATGTATCTCTACTTCCATAAATTCCTATTTCCAACTGTCAGAATAGTGAAGTTAGAGGAGGAAATACCTACCTCCGATTTGTCAATCGGTGGTTTTGTAAAAATCTCCTGAAAACCTCCGACAATTAGGTAGTTTTTCAAGTAAAATTTGCTAACGAAACAACCGATTCATTTTCAAACTACCGATTGTTTTCAATTTTTTCGAGAAAATGTGAAAAATGAGAAAAAACACACTTCTTTAGGTCAAAATTCCTATTTTTCAAAATTTTCAGTGCCCTATTTTTAAAATTTTTGTCCAATTTAGGCCCAAAAAACAAAAAAATTCTCTAAATTTTCCTAAAATACGAGTAATGCCCCCTCCATCCCAAATAGCACTCCAAATCTCCACCTAATTTCTTCATAAAAACATCTAAAAATTTCTAAAAAAACATAGGTAATTAAAATGGGGCACGCAATGTAATTTGAAGTAAAAGTATGTAGTTCAATTTTTACATTTTTATTTAATTTTGTTCAGAATTAGGTGGCAGGTAACGTTACGAGTGACGTCTTTTTAAAAACACATTATTAAAAAAAAACCACTGACTGTTCTAGAAACTACCGATTGATTAATCGGTAGTTTCTAGAATAGGAGGAAAAACCTCCGATTACTCATAATCAATCGTACAGTTCCTCCTAGGAAGAACAAAATCAGGAGGTTCAACATCTCTATGTCAGAATCAGACCAACACCGCACCTCCAAATAAGGTCTGGACGTCTAGACCTTCGATGTTTGGCAATATCGCGAATAGCCCTATGTTCTCAATTACATGCGATAACTCGTTTTCCTTTATTACTTACAGAAAAAGTTGAGAGAGCACATGGATGTTTGAGATATGAAAAATAATCTACGATTCACGTTATATGTACAAGCTACCCCCCTCCCTGCCCAACAGGTCACAACACTAGCTCCGGCGAATCAGAAGCTATAAAATTTGGAACTTTTGAGCTTGTATACAGATACCTAACGTTTGATGGGTTATAACTAGAGCTTTAAAAAAACATCTTGCAGAGCGTGAGAAGTAAGTAGATTACTTTTCGTATTTCAAACACCTGTGTACTCGCCAAAAATTTTGCGCTATTTGGATTTGAATTTCGAACAACGCGATTTTTGCGATTTCTTCAGATTTTGATTTTTGATAACTTCTGACTGGTTTGTGCTGGAATTTTGAGACAAAAACGAGGCAGTAGAGGATAAAAAGCGGATTCAATTTCATGCCTCAAACACCCACTTATGCACACACAAGTTTTTGAATTACCTTTAAAAAAAAATTGAGAAAAACAAGCGGCTATTTTCTATAAGACGCAATGTAAAAGTCGGCGTACTTACGAATTGGCAACGCAGGAATTCAAAAGTGTCCCGCGCTTTATGTACAAATATGTAGAGGTGGTGTTGATCAAGCAGCCACTAGCCAGGTACAGGTATACATAGGTTGGTTAGTAGCTCTAGCTTCGTAGCTCGTACCGAAACAATCAACTACTTCTTGTTCTTCAACAAAGAAGATTTTTCAAACTTTTTTCTTTACCAGCGAATGCGTTGAAAACGAACGTATATTTTTCATCGTGTCGCTCGGCAAAACCAGTTTCTTCTCCATTAAATGTAATATACTATAAGAGCTCGACATTTGCAGCGGCGGAATGAGAAAGAGAGAGAAAGAAAAGAAAGACAGAGCGAGAAATGGTGTGTGCGATTGATAAAGAAACCAAACCAGTTTTCAGCCGACGCATACTTTAGCCGACAGTCGGAAACTGGTTTCTTTCATTCTCGCTCTTTCTCTGATTCTTTTTTCTTCGTCGAATCGTCCGCTTCTTCGGATGTTACTAACGTAACTTAATCACTTTTTTTAACATTCTACTTTTCTGGAAAGAGTCAAATGCAATGCGCTAGTTATTACTTATATGTACCACGACTTCCACACTACTTGGATAATTTAAGGTACCCGGCGACTAGCGTACTAGCTTGGTAGCTACAGCTACTAGCTAGCTAACTACCTGTACCATCCCAGCGGATGAGCTTGTTAGTTATTTAAGCTCAACTCATAGGTATTCTTAAGTAACTACAAGCTTTGCGCTTTTCGTACTTAATTATGTTTACTGAAGAATAATTTTTTGTGTATCATAATGTTTAGCCACGTGCCTCCTGATCTTAAATACCATATTTAAGTTACGCGATGTCTAATAAAAACCTATTCTTTTTATGTAACATCTAGAGATAGCTTATACCATTCACCTGTGTGTACATTCGACCTCCTCCCCCCCCCACAAAAAAGCACGTTCAGCGCGCGTGCACCGCCGGTTTTTAGCCCAGCTCAATTTTAGCACATACTACATCGTAGATCGTACACACATAAGTCCGCCGATAATTTCGATTCGATTCGCTTGTAAAAATCTCATATACTCAGGCGCGCCCGCAGGATTTTCCGATGAGGTAGCAAGAAAAAGAGCCCCAGATGGTGCCCCTCGATGTAAACAAATTTTGACCCCCCCCCTCCACCTCTCCCTGTTGGAGCTATGACCATTTTATTGTATTATTTTCAAGAATTTTTAATTCCAACAGAAGTGAATTAAATTTTCTGTTCTTTGGCACAAATTTGCATGGTGTTCAAATATTTACAATAATTTTTAATCAATTTTGGTGCACTCCTTCATGAGGTTTTGGCCATTTTAAATTTTCAACTGTAAAAAAAACCTTAACAGTAAAGTTCGACTAATTTTTGAAAATATCCTAAAAACATGTTTCTCAAAGTAGATTCACGTCACGTATTCAGTTTTGGCGATTTCGATGGCGCAAGGGCTGAAAATCGCGAAAACCTGTAAAGAAATGTTGCTATTTTGGCAGATTTTTTCAAATTTTGAGCATTTTATACGGAAAGGAATGACCAAATGAAGAAACTAACGTGGCATTCGTATTAAGCAGGCCAAAATACCATAATAAACACCCTTTTCGCGATCATTTTACTTTAAATCTCGAAATTCAGTTTTATTCTCATGAAAAATCAGTGAAAAAGTGAATTTCGACATTTAAAGTAAAATGATCGCGAAAAGGGTGTTTATCGGGGTAGTTTGACCTGCTTAACACGAATTCGACGTTAGTTTGTTCATTTTTTCATTTTTTCCCCTATAAAATGCTCGAAATTTGGAAAATTTTCCAAAATAACATTTCTGTAACGGTTTTTGTAATATTTGGCCTTTCGTTCAAAATAACAGCAAGAACCAAAAAATTCTACCAAAAAATAGTATTTTAGTAAATTTTCTAGGGTAGCGGTTCTTGGCTTATATGGCGTTTTTTCACGTTTGAAAACTTCAGATAGCCAAAAAAACGCGAAAGACTACACTAGAATGATGAAAAAATTATTATAAATCCACTTCCATGACATATTTCTGTTGAACTTGGAAATTCTTGAAAATAATGCTGTAAAAATGGCCATAATTTGAAATAGGGGGAGTAAAGGGTCAATTTTTTCCAGAATTTTTTATACTGAGGGACACTTTTTAAGGGGTTAGAGTAAAAATCGGAGCAAGGGCTAATTTCATCTAACTTTCAACCCAAGTAAAGGAAATTTTTTGTTCTTTGGCACAATGTTACATCTTATAGAGGGGTTTTGGCTGTTTCTTTGAACAAAAGGCCAAAAATTACAAAAATCCTTCCAGAAATGTTGTTATTTTGGATGATATTTCAAATTTTGAGCATTTTATTTATACAGAAAGAAATTACCAAACTGAATTTCGAGGATTTAATCCTGAATACCAACTATCCTAACCTACATACCTAATAGGTACTGTACCAATTTAAAAAAAAAAAAATACGGAAAGTTTATGAGGTAGCGACCGCTACCTCCGCTACCCTCTGCGGGCGCGCCTGCATATACTGTACTAGCCACTTTCGGCATCAGTATAACATTAGGCTTAAGATGACCACCATATTATATTGTTGATATTCACGCGCGAATAAATGAATCGCACCGGAGCCTAGTTCTGGACTTCCGGATTGCGTTGAAAAAAAAAAAGAGCTACCTCTGTACGTAGTCTGTAGGTCTGTACCTATTCTACAAACGTAAGCTGCTCAACGGTACCGTTGCACAGAGGTGAAGATGCATTGAATAAAAAGTATGAAGTAGTAGAGTAAGAGTACCGAGTACGAACGTAAGTAGAAACACCTAGCCAAATAGCAAGTACCAAGTATCCGAGTATGCGCAGTGCAGTCCAGTGTAGTATAGTGTACGCCACGGTACGGTAGAGTAACTGCGACTGCGACTGCCACTGCCACTGCGAATGGAAATGGATATGGTATATGGAATGCAACGAGAATAAGGTTTAACCCAGCATAATTCGCAACGGCGAATTACCGCTTCATTAAGGAAACCTCCAGGTCGCATCACGAAGGATTCCTTCAGGTCGCATCACGAAGGATTCCTTCAGGTCGCACCATGAAGGATTCCTTCAGATATTTTTTATGGATATTGAAAAATGCCTAGCAATAACTCATTTTTTTCAAAAAAAGATTAGATAAATACAGAGATGCAAGAGAGAGAAAAACTTAGGAACCTTGGCAAATTCGCCAAGAAATTTTAAAAATGAAATTTGTGCCCTGAAAGTTGCGACTTGGAGGTTTCAATATGTAAGTGACCTATCCGAAGGAAACCTTCATGGTGCGACCTATCTGAAGGAAACCTTCATGATGCGAGCTTTCTGAAGGTTTTCTTAATGGTGCGAGTGCTGCAGGGATATGTACATTGTACAACCGAATACCGAATCCAATCTAAATCCTACGCAAGCAACAGGTATTCGATTATTCGACGACCGACTCGACGTGCCAACAAACAGCGGGTATTTTTCACTGGTCAAATTGCGCCTTCGAATTCGAATAATGAAATCGAGCACCTATCCTATGCTTGAATTTCTCTCAAAAAAACGTAAACAAACAAACAAAATTATATCGATGTGTAATACCTTATGATTTTTTTCAGGCATCATAGCGAAATTTCGAAGAAAAACAGTGACTTTTAGTGACTTTTTTTGAGCAAAAAGTGACCAATAAGTGACCAAAAAATGACCAAAAGTAACCAAAAATTTGATTTTTCGGGGCGGGAGATTTTTCTACAGTTTTTTTGAGGGGGAAATTTTTTTGTAATTTTCTGCAAACATTTCAAAGATAAATCAACTGAAACGACCTGAATAATTTCATTCCAGGTATCACAGCGAAATTCTATTAAAATCAACTTTTAGTAACTTTTTTCGAACAAAAAGTAACCAAAAAGTAATCAAAAAATGAGCAAAATGTAACCAAAAATTCAATTCCTTAGATTGGGGGGGGGCAATTTTTTTTGAAGTGTCCTGCAATCGTTTTAAAGATAAACTGAAACGACGGGAATAATTTTATCAAATTCCTTCGTCAGAACTGCAAACAAATAATAATTTTATTACAGTTGTAACACACAGTATTGCCGAATTCTAATGTTGAAAAGTTCCCAAAAATGTTCCGGAATTCGTAAAAAGTTCCGGTTTTTCATTTCCCCACCACTATAACTAATAAAAAGAAGGCTGAGAATTCAAGAAAAAAATGAGGGGAGGGCGTAAAAATTCAGTGAAAAAATTAGGTAATCTAAAAATCGATTTTTTTTAGTGACACTTTAGGAGGCAGATATACATAATTAATTTATTTATACAGATTTGAGCAAAGAAAAATTGAAAAATGACGAGATTTTTTGAACAAACAATTAATATGTGTACGTGAATCTAAAAAGGTCCCACTTTGTCGGGATTGAGTTATGACCGGAGCGTAATACTAGATAAAATTTCGGATCATTTAAGACCACTACGAGGCTCCATGGTGCAAATCTCTCAGAGATACGCGCATTTGAAGTTGAAAGTTCAAAAAACACGATTTCGAGAAAAACGTGTTTAAAGTTTTTGAAAAAAAAAAGTAATAAAGTTTCAACTTCAAATCCGAATATCTCTGAGAGATTTGCTCCATAGAGACTCGGAAAGGTCTCATTCGATTAGAAATTTGATAGATTTTCAATAAAAATGTATGCCGAAACAATTTTTACTCGATATAGATCATGAACAATTCGAAAACTTTGAAGTAAAAATAATACAAAATTGTAGGCTGACGTTTCTCTCCATAGAAGCGAAACGCAAGGTCGGATCGAGATGCGGTTTGCGGCATTCGCATAGACCTTATAGTAACATAGACCGCGCTGTCCAATGCTATTTGTATTATCAGCTGCCCGAACATACGTGGATTCTATAAGTATTCTGGTTCCAAACAAATGGAATTATCAACCGATATGCATAGTAATTTCTGTTTGTTTGGAACCAGAATACTTATAGAATTCTGCGGTCTATGTTAATACTTAAAGGTCTATGGGCATTCGAAAGAGCAGGGTTGCCACTATCAGAAACGTCGAAAATCCCAAAAACGTCATTTTCGACCCAACTTCAGAAAAATCGCTATAACTCCGTAAATAATCCCGACAAAGTGGGACCTTTTTAGATTCACGTACACATATATCGACCCTCTAATTCTAAAACGGTCTAAGTGCCATTTTCATTTTTTTACAGGAGAGCCAAAAAACGTAACAAAATTTGCATTGCGCTTATGGACTTTGTAAATTCCAATCTCATTTTTTTCAGTTCTGAATTATTTCATTTACGTTTTTTAGATTTTAATCGATGCAGCTTGATTTAGAGAACTCGAAATTGTAAAAAACTCAATTTTGAAAAAAGTGGCACTTGGACCGTTTTAGCATTAGGGGGTCGATATGGCCTATAAAGGTATTAAGTATCTACTTAGTCAAAATTATTGATTTATTTTGTCAAATGGGGAATTGACTCAAAAATCAATTACTTTACTGATTTAAAAAAACAGTATTTTTTCAAATTTAGAAACAGTAAAGTACCAGTTATGGATCGGGGATCGTTTGTGGATCAAGCCACATAACAAGGAGTTGGGTAAAAAAAAAATTAGGCGTTTTAAAGGCATTTTTTGGCGCGAAAAATAAATGTTCTAGAAAAAATTTACCGCCGGTATTTTAAAAAAAATGAAATCCGTAATATTGATGTAGAGGGAAGTGACTTTCCATAGGATTTTTTTTTTGAAAAATTATAGTCCTCTGCAAGTGGTTTGATCCACAAACGCCCCCCCCCCCAGGAAAATTCGAAACAATGGAGGTTTGGGGGGAAAATTCCCAAAAGCAAAGGACTCATGGCAAAAATCTGAAACAAATATATTTTGGTAGTAAAAACTCCACTCTTTCAGATGCCGCATTCAGTTTTACCTGAAACTCAAAATTTCAGTCTTTTAGGTGATCGTAAAAACCTGATCCATAACTGGTACTTTACTGAATAGAATTATTGAAGTATTCCAGCATTTTTTTTTTTTGAAAAATCATTATCAACTTTTAATTTTTTCCTTGAAGAATTTTAAAAAATAGCAATTTGTACGTAAAAATTTGAATTTTTGCTTAAAATTTCGAAAAAACGTGACTTTGGGAGGAAAAAAGTGACTTTTAGTGACCTTTGGATGAAAAAAGTGACTTTTAGTGACCTTTGGATGAAAAAAGTGACTTTTAGTGAGCAAAGTCGAAAAAAGTGACCTGCTATGATGCCTGTTTTTTAGATTTTCGGACTCGGAGCCACGTAAAAGTAAGCCTAAGCACTAGATGTAGATGTACGTAGTACGTACGTACTACGTACACGTAGGTAGGTAATTCAGAACGACCGCATGTTTGTACCCTGCACCTGCATGGTAAGAAGTGAACGGTGGAAACATAATGAAAATGTACAATTTGAAAACTTTCAAAGTCGCACTCGATAAAGGAAAAAGAAAAGTGAAAAAATTCCCACAAACGAGTCTTTATCGAATATAATTACTTCGACGCGTGACGCGATTATAGATAATCCGGGTCTAAGGTTGTTTTTAATTGAAGATGATAAAAGTGCGTTGATTTTTTGTTTCCTTTTTTTAGAGAAAAAAAAATACTTTCAAACAAGTGTGACTACGAATACCTACATGCAGGCGCTTAGGAATGGTAATATGAATCATACATACGCGTAATTGAAAAACTCACTTTTACGTCTAACCAAAACTGAAAGTATCTTTTTCAATCGCCTCATTAATAGATTTAATTCAGATTTAAATCGGATATTAGTCGTATCAGTCTATGCAATACCTGCAACCTGGCCACCTAGCTAGTAGCTAAAGCTAGAGCTAGAGCGAGCTATCTAGCACCCACAATATTTCAGCCAAGTCTCTCTTCTGTTTCGAATAGGTCAAGTTTCGGTTGGTATTATTGTTGCTCAATCACGAGACTTTGGACTACGAGTAGAGATAGTATGTAGATAGATATTAGACCTGTGCCGCACTGCCGCATTACTTTTACGATATAGACATGTGCATTGTATAACGTTTGTAGTTTTTGTACTATTGGAATACCTACTACCC
The DNA here is from genome assembly GCA_033439095.1 of Pseudococcus viburni. Classification (NCBI taxonomy): domain Eukaryota; kingdom Metazoa; phylum Arthropoda; class Insecta; order Hemiptera; family Pseudococcidae; genus Pseudococcus; species Pseudococcus viburni. The sequence goes on from JAVBJF010000215.1 coordinate 392,573, forward strand.
CTGGTGGCGGCACCCCCCCCCCCGGCTGTGTAGTTGTTATACTTACATCACACACACACACACACACACACCCATACGCGTTGTTTAAATTTCCATCATGCACGAACATAAATGTATGTAATTCGTGAATCCAACTCGAATATCGCGTCGAACGACATCCATTTTTCACCATAGCGCACGATGCACATTGCACATCATCTAACGATGTTAATTCGAAATTCGCAATACATGATACCCCATACCTTTCCTACCACACCGCAACTAGCAGTTGGCTACTAATCTAGAAAAGTGTACAGGCAATAGGCATTGACGTAGACGTAGCTGTAGCCGTAGCCGTCGAATTGAACGTTGCCCTCGTTCGTATTCAGTTTCCAAAGTTCGAGCTAAGTATTTACTACACCATTCGACGATATCGCAACGTACTGCAGGTATCATCTCGAGTGTCGTGTCAGGTATAACTAACGTGAGTCTGACAAGGGAGCTACCCGAGGTCGGGCACGAGAAATGAAAAAACTTCTTCACAGGCTTGTAGAGCATCACCAAAAACTTCCACAGTCAAAATTTTAGCCCCCAAAGTTGATATGGGGGGGGGGAGCTATGGGGGTTTGAATTTCGAGAAATCGCCTAATACACCGAAAATTTACAAAAATCTAAATAACTCGCGTTCTTATGGCATTTAGGAGATGGATTTTATACCACGAACCACGAACTGCCCTCGGTATAGGCCATCTGAAGATGGGATAGCCGCCTAGGTTCGCGTGTAACATGGGGGGGGGGGATTTTCACTCATACATTGGTCGTTATGCGCAAGAAAGGTATGAGTGTAAATCCCCCCCCCCCCGTTACACGCGAACCTAGGCGACTATCCCATCTTTATATGACCTTCCTGGTATAAAATCCATCTCCTAAACGCCATAAGAAAAGAGTTACATATTTAGATTTTTGAAATTTTTCGGTGTATTAGGCGATTTTTCAAAATTCAAACCCCATAGCTCCCCCCCCCCATATCAACTTTGGGGGGCTGAAATTTTGGCTTTGGAAGTTTTTGGTAATGCTCTACACGCCTGCGAAATTTTTTTCTCATTCCGCGTGTCCGACCTCGGGTAGCTTCCTTGTGAGTATGAGGAGGCAATTTTTATCTCCAAATCGGTTCGAGTCTGGACAATTGCAATAAATAAGTAAATAAATGTACGTATACGTATACGTATTACGTATAGGTAATCAAGCTTTAGGTAGGTCTTGTCTTGCGTTAGGCATACAATGGGTAGTTGGGTACCTACACCTAGATTAGACACAACAATAGGTAGATAGGTAATTAGGTATGTAGTTTAGTTAGGTACATGGTACAACGTAAGCAAATCACACATACTCGCGGCACGGCGGTGGCACGTTGTTGGCACTTGGCAGCTACCCAGTCCTCAAAGAGCAGGATTCGCTCTCGAGTTCTCATTTTTATCGAGATTTGTAGTAGGACTTGATGAATTGATACGTGATACCATACATTCGTCCATCTTTCCCATAAACTCACGAGTTCGGAGCATCAAAAAGGAAAGAAGAAAACGTTTCATTGCGAATCGTGTCACAGGCAATGGATGAGTGTGGATCTAGTCATGACTGAAGAGAGAACAATATAAACATGCACGAGAAACACACGCATCCATGGTAGCTAGTGACGAAAATCTTCGTAGTTGACTGAAAATGGTTGGAAAAATCGTTCGTAAACCGCTAAATGAAGTATTAGTAGCGTGATCCGTATACCATACATACATATATGTACACAACATAGACACACATTTACACTTACACAATACACATTTACACCCACAAACGTAAGAAAACAAGACACATACGAGTATGCATTGCATACCCCAACCCATTACCTATTACCTCGTTAATGATAGTTACGAATTACTTACAATTAATAATAATGTTATACAACTTTTTTTTTTCAGCAGAATAAGTTTTCGGGAGCTATCGATTCAATCAACTCGTGTCAACCTGTGCCAGCGAAATGATGGTGAAAAATAACGCCGAACCCGAAAAACAACAGATACGTTCGCATTTGCGAACCCTTTGGTCAAAAGCTACGTGTACTCCCAGCGCCATTCTGTCCATCCAAATATCGAATACCCAACCATAAATTTCAGAACAGGGAAAATCGAGCACTACGCTGAAAAACAGCTGCCATAAGGCATAGGGTTAATGTGAATCGCATTTTTAAGCCTGCGATTTGCAATTTTGTTCGATTTCAAGCGTTACTGATACGAAAACGAATATATCACATGGTAAACTTGTCCACCTGAAATTTAGCATCGAACATGTATCAAATTGATGAAATTTCACACAAAAATTGCGTACCTACGGATAGTAGTTTTACCCAGTTTTTTCATCGCTTCGCTCAATTTCAGTTTAGTTTAGTCATTTGTGACTGCGACCCTGCGACTGATAGTAAGCCCATTTCAACGACGCGTATCAGGTGCGTTATCAATTAATCAATTATCATTTTATCAATTAATAGGTAAGAGAAACGACGCGACAGAAACAGTGAAATTTATTTCTGTAGGTGTAGGTGGTGGTTGTCAGTGTTGTCACGATTCAGGAGCGTACAACCGAAAATTAGAAGAGGTAGGTTAGGTACGCGTTTACTAAGAGATAAGGGTAAGGTCTGAGATCTGAATTGTGAATTCATTCGTATTCATTTGCTGAACGTGAAAACGGAATAATAAAACGAGGTGACCGAGCCGAACACCGGAGCACCTATATTTTTCAAGAAGGTATTTAGAGAAGTATTGCAAATGCAAAGGCGTTCGAGAATTTTTTTGTTTACACCTTACACCGCATCGCAGTTCGGAGTGGGATAATCAAGTGGTGTCGCGCATTGAACTGTTACGTAAGTCTCATTCCACCTACGCACAAATTTGAATCATTTATTAGGAAATCGCGCCAAAAATCAAAAATGAGAGTACTCGTCAAATCCTCCGTCTCCGTCCCTTCAATAATAATAAGGTATCCTTCCCCAAACACGATAATACTTAGAACTTCGTTTTTGATTTATTCGACGTCTACCTAAATTCAAAATTGGCAACTGCCATTCGAGAAAAATACTAGAATTAGAATACCTTGTTCGAGGAGGAAGGCGCTGTTGCACATGCACTCCGAATAGGTGGTAGCGAATCAATCGCGTTTTATTAGCCGATCAAATTTCCGTAACCTCTTGCAAGATGTAAGATGTACTTTTTAGTTATGTTGTCGTACTACGTGCCCCACTGTACAACCTAGCTAGTTAGTAGCTCTGGCGAGACTAGCAGCCACTAGTAATTACCTAAGTAGCTGATTCGGGTTTCAATTCGCAATCGTAATAACTGGCAAAATATTTGGCTCGAACTTACAGATAATACATATTACCTATATTACTTTACTACGATACGATACACATTCTTAGATTCGTATGATAATCAAAGTAAGAAACGGCGTCATACGCAGATATACATATATCCAACCTTATATTTTATTCGAGTATACTAACGAGTATAAGTATTTTATAAAAATTTCTACGAGCAGTGTAGAACAGGCAAGGCAACGAGTAGTAAAAAATGAAAATGAAATCCTGATCAGATGATTATTTCGATTCGGGTTGGTCACGCGTACCTATTTATAAAAAGGATAGGCTATTTTGAAAAGACTTCCTTACTCCATTAAAAAAATATTCGCCGAAAATCAAAAATGTCTCCCATATTTATCCAACATTCTTACCACAAATGTATCAAATGGTTAAAACAGTTACCGAGTACTCGATCAATTCCGACCCCCCCCCCTTATTTTTTGCAAACAAAAAATTCCAAATTTCGTAACGATTAATTCAGATTTCAGATGTTCTAATAATGGATAATGGTGATCCTATCGCGAATAGATGAAACGATAATGGGTAAAAGAGGATAACAATAAAAAATTAGAAACTCCAGTTTTCCTTTTAACAAAATTTCATGTACAAAGACCTTCGAACACTATGTGCTCATCATCAGAATCTGGTAACGAACGTAAGCCTGATGATGAGCGGCGTATGGTCGCATTTTTCCTTACACATTATAAGAGAAATCCATGTCCAAATTCAATTTTGATTAATAATATAAACGAAGAAAATCCAACGAACCGCCGACAAACGAATTGGATAAATAATCAAAACTCGAATAAAATTTCAGTCGTATCCAAATCCAAAAACTTGGCAATACGAGTGAATACATAAAATACATAAATATTATAATAATGCAGAGATTCGATTTAAATTTCAAAAAGCCGAACACTTACTTCTACATCGATGTGTTTCGAGTTTCGACTCATCGACTGTTCGCGAAACCGGAAAGTTGGGTAAGCGCGACTCGTAAACAGTAAACACGCGTAGGTCTAGGTACCGTTGAGCATTTGTTTTTCCAAACGGCAAGAGCACCCAACAACGAGACAACGAGACAGTATATCACGACCACGAAGAAACGACGCGATGCGATGCCGGATTGCCGGAGAATGCACTTGGAATCCGGTACCAGCGTCAGCCGTCAGTTCAGCTTTAGTACCGATAGGGCACTCGACTCTAGTACCGGCAACGGCAATTGATTGACAAAAAACTGAGACACCACGAAACTACGAAACTAGAGATCGAACGATTGTGTTTGCATCAGCATAAGTAATCACTGTTCAAGTGTTCACTGATCAGGATTCGGAGAGCAAAGAGCAAAGGCAAAAAGAGCAGAGACCGAACGACGACCAAACAGAGAGCCGGACTGTTGGACTTGGAACGCAAGGAAATTGCGATCGCGTTCACGTTCGCGGCGATGGCGAACGTTAATGAAGAAATTCGAACTTGCGACTTCCCCTCCAACAGTCAAACTACTATTTTATTAAAATGAAAATCGTCTCGCACTCGTTGCAACGAACAGCAACGAGCAGCAATCAGGGCAACACTGCAACAGTTCAAGTTAAATAATATTACAATACAAAGAACTTGCCTTGGCCTTACAGCTTATACATTAACGATTAACGATTACGAGAGGGGAATACGTTATTATTCGTCTCGTTGTCTCGTACCCATTAGGATAGACTTTAGTTATGAGAAGTAAAAATAATTATATGTATTATTTAGGTATATATTTAATCGCTGCGCTACGTTCTTTGCAACATCCATATTGTATGATGTACCTATACACTATACTTCATTACTTCCTCAGTTTACACTCCATTCTACAACAACAACTACACAATTCGCAATCGTCCATCGTTGACCGTTAGGGTACATCCTACATCGTAAGTATTCACTATAATAAGTAAATGGTCATATAATTTGTAAGTTTCAATTTAATCACATAGTCGCAATATATGTACATGTACATTATGTTTTACGTATTGTCCTTTTGTCACTTTGCGAACGAGGCGACGTTAACTTCATCTCGCTTGTAGCCATAGCCATAGCCCACACCATACCGGACTACAGGGTACACACCAACAAACCTTAGTTCTCTCAACATTAATCAAGCGTCCGACAGAAGTAACTCAGACCTAGTAATAATTAACGAATGAAATTTTTAAAGAAAACCGCGGATAAAACGTATCATCTTCTTTCAACCTCCTCCTTTTGCTCGATTGAGGAGAACAAACGGCTGCAGTTTTCATATTCTAACCGTCATTGAATAATGTTACAATCGTACTACCTACGTACTATATATAATACGCAGTACCATCATACGCCAGCGTTATCAACTATTATTCAATATTCGTAACTAAATAGTAAGAAAAATGAAAAATAATTAAGATTTCAGGACTTACGAATTACTGTACTGGCCATGCAACTACCATGCTACAAATTGAAACGTCGGAATGGAAATCGTTCAACTTCATTCTTCCGAACATAGACGCTTTGTTTAAAATAACGTATTAGGAATAAATAATGTCGAGTGATGAATTAACCGAAAACATTGAAAACAGACTATCATTTTACGAAATTCCACGAACTTATTGGAATATGAATTGCGAGAAAAATATTATAAAGTATAATCAATTATTTTAGATTCACTAACGTTGACGAATTATACACGTATTTCTTCTTCGAGATTTAAACTTCATCAAGATGTATTAATAACATTTTCATATTAATATTGTTAACACATTACTTACGACAAATTCGCGAAATAAAACGGCCAATATCAAGAAGAGAAAGAAAGTTACAAGGAAAAAGTTAACATAACATAATCACAAACTATGAAGCTAAAGCCTCAACATGAAGAAATACATAGCACATAGCAAACAGAGACAGCATGACAGCAACTATCTACCTATCAATTTCAACCATAAACTATTTAAAATTTTTAACTGAAAAAACTAGCAAACGCAAGGAACGCAACAGGCGGTTGCGCGGCTGTGTTCTGTTGCGTCAGACTTAGACCATATAGTATTAACATAGACCGCGCTACCGATAAGCGGCAAGTTCTAACATTATTTTGCATGAATTGGCCCCATTTCTGCGGGAGAAATCAAGAGAAATTATACCACATCAGCAGTCAAACAATTTGCACCAATCATAAAAAAAAATTGGAGCGAAATCAGAGGATACGACTTCATTTTTGGTTCGAGTTCGGTGCTTCGATCGCATTTTCCGCGGTGGACCCAATATTTATTCGCGTGAATTGGGACCATTGCTGCAAACAAAATTCGGAAAATTGGTAGTCAAACAATTTCCACCATCAATGGAGACTCATAGAAACAATTAGAGCGAAATCAAATAACGCGAGTTCGTTTTTAGATCATTTTCCGCGTTTTCCGCGGAGGACCCAATTTAATATGTTGGAACACGGTAATAACATACGTCTTATGGACCTTTGATTATATAAATTACATGGATTGCCAGTCCATTAGTTAAAAAAAGTGTTTTTTGAAGCGGAAAAAAGAAAAGATCGAAACGTAGTGCGCATGCTTGAAAATCATTAAAAATTTGTTTATTTTGACACAAAATTTTCTTCATTTGATTGGATGATTGGGATTGAAACGGGAGAAATCAGTGGCTAGATAATGTTTTGTTGACACTGTGGATTAATGTTTCGAATTCTTGAATGATAAGAAATTTCCAAATTTCAGATTTATCAACAGTTTTTGATGAAAATTTTGCTCAACCAAAGTGAAGTGATTATAAAAATTTATAAATCAGTCGATTTACAATGTTTTTGGGATTCTTTCAATAGTAATTAATAAATTACGTAACTTCAAATTAAATTCAAACACAATGTCAACAATTCACGCATGCGCTTCGAAATTCTATCTTTTTATTTTTCCGCTTCAAAACACCTGATATGAACTGGCAATCCATGTACAAGTACATATATATAATCAAAGTTATGGACCGTAGCGCGGTCTATGTTAATACTATATGGTCTAAGGCGTCAGATCGAATCAGTGTTGTGGCTTGTGATATATTACATTGCATCAGTGTAACTATATGATAAAACTGAAATACTTACAGTCTTACATCCATTTTAAATAAAAGTTGAAAAAGCACTTTTTTGTTTTTTCAGTTGACCTGAAAGTTCTCGGATGAACATTGAACATGATCAATTCGAGTTTAAAATTTCTTATTTTTGTTTATGATCAATGATCGTTATAACAAATTGATGAAGAACTACCCTGCCATTTTGCAATTATGTAATGATTCATTACACAAATGATACGTAGGTAGTGCGGTGCGGCAATACATTATTTTTGATTGAATGTTAAAAAAGTTCAAAAAAGTCCCGCTTCCCATTATTTAAATTTGGGACTTAGTAAACGGAGGAACTAACGAATTTTTCTGTACTAAATTTTAGTACCTAATTTACTTACTATTGCAAATTTTTGAAGACAGTTTTCGAATACCGACGTGCACAGCTGGCACAGCCGGTGCACTTATTTAGATCATTTCCATAGAAAGTCGGGAACAAATTCATGATCTCATTTCTTTGCAGAAAAAATATCTAATCCAATAATGAGTAAATAATAAAAACAGAAAAGAATGAGAACAAGATTCATTCAATCAATAAAAACAACACAAGAATTTTACTCGTGAATAAAATACATAAAAGTACATACAAACACGATAATAAAAATATAAACAAAAAATAGATCACAAATGCCATCTAGCACCAAAATTTAAGAATAACAATACCTATATTCAATACGAATATATAACGTATAATTTATTTCAATTTTGTTTTCAAAAAATTATAAATACCTGGGCATATTGCATATTGATAGGAGCCTAAAATAAAAATCTTTGAGCTTTGGTAAAAAAAATGTTTCACAGCTTCATGGTTGAAATGCAAATTTTTTTAAATTTTCCTTTCTCAAAAACAATTTAGCGCGCCCTTCGTTCGGACCGGTTCCGATTAGAATAATTATAATACCTTTAATTATCATTCTTATAACGGCTATTTCCATAATTAAGTACATCGCGTACCTTCTTATTCTCTACCAGATTGGAATTTTGTTTGTAATAAAAAGTAATCTTTTCAACGGAAAAAATGAAAAATGAATGGAATGTTGTGAAATAAAATAATAGTTTTCCACAAAAATAGTTTTCAAATATTAGATGTATTTTAACGAGATTTAACTAAAAAATGATCAAAATCAATCGCTTAATTAATTTGAAAATGACCAACTCGGCAGACGAATTAGTTTTCTGTTCTCAACATTACTTTGCATTGGGAATCCTCCAAGAAAAAATAAACAGTGATAAACAACGAGGGAAGAATTTTCTACATGAACTAAAAAACAATGAATTCAGAAATGCGTAGACAATAAATGAGGAAAAATCCATAAACTCATTGAACTTTAAGAAATACACAGAACACGTAAGTACTATATACATATTTTATTACCTCTTCGCCCTCTTCCTACCTTCACAAGACCAACAGAATACCATTATTTCTACATACAGATTGAGTGGGAATTTGGTTTTTTAACTGATGGCACATTCAGACTGCTTTTATTCATAATAATTACAGCCAATATTACCAATATTACTCATTCCATACATGTAAAAAATTCTACTCGAGCATTATTCGAATTTTAGAATTTTTCATAATCTCGCGTGTAATCGATCGAAAAAAATCAAATTAAATACATAATTACCAATAACATGACGATTAAAGTTAATATTATGCCACCGATTAATACGTATTTATCTTCTCTTGCTCTTCTTTCTATTAACCTTATTGTAGTATTGGACAATCCTAAAGTGTTACCTAAATCGAGAACTCTACGGTGGGCGCCTTTCAATTTATTTTTCTGCGTTTTCAAATTATCCAAAATACTCGATCCTGTACCAATAAGATCATCGACACCTCTATTTGCTGACTGAAAAATAATTAACACGTAATTATAAATTTTTCCCCTTTTTTTTTCAACATTAACATTTCTGAATTTTTAATAACCTGTAATGAATTTTGATGTTGAACAGAGTAATCAATATAAATTGATGTGTCCCCAGAAGCTTTGTTTTCCGTAAATCTTCTGCTCAGTAATTCCTCTCTTTCTTTCTGTTCTAATACTTTACGATTTTTCTCAGCTTTGTACCTTGCCAATGCATTCTATAAGAATAATGAATCGACAATTTTCAATCTCCATTGCAACGAAATACTTCACTAACGACAAAAAATGAGACCTGAAAATGTGTTGTGTCGTACTTCAATTGATCCACTTTCAGTTTTGAGCTCTGTCTTTTCAACACTGGTTCTTTTTGCACCAGGATATCTAATCGCTCGCAATTCCTGAAAATTTGTGAGATTATTAATGAGTTGTACGAATACAGCTATAGACAAACTAAGAGATGCGACAAAAATAAGAAATTACTTTTCAATTAGATTCATTTTTTCATAGATTTCATTTTCCAGGGTAGTGGTATCAATATTCGATTGTTTCAACTGACTCAATCGTTGAAAACAATCTCCGATTTCCAATACCATCTGATTGGTTTTATGATATAATAATTCCATGGCGTGAGAGAGAACGCAACGGGAAAACTATTACTATAAAACGAACATAAGTAAGTTGAACAATATTTTAAAATAGAATCACGTACAATTAGCGAACAACATGAGAAATTAATAAAACATCATTTGCTATCAAAATATTATGATTGATATTAATCACCATCTGAAACGTGGAATTTTTTTAATGATTTTAATAACTAGAATGAATGATTAAGAACAACTGTACAGATTTAATATTCACATAACACCTTATTTGTTCATTTTTCTTTTGAAAAAATTTTTAAACTAGTTTTTAAATTTTTTATCATTTTATTTTTTCCCATAGGGACATGATGGGGACATGGCATATCACGCCGGTGGAGCTAATTATCCATTATCCTTTCCGTGTACTATAAATAGGCTTCTGTTATTTATTTCTCTCTTTTAATTGGTTTACTAAAGTGATGCAGCTTTACGTCATCGAGGTGTAAGCCAATGACATTCTTCAATCGATCTAAAGAATTCATTTTAATAGGGTTCCCGCTCTCCGGAGGCCGGGAACCCTAAAAAACAAATAATTTTTCTAAAATTTTTTTGGCATGTTGTTTTCAAAACGGATTTGATCAGCATTTACTTTGGGATGATTGAATTTTGTTCGCAGCTATTTCATCAGTAAGCGGTTCGAAATTCTCATCGCACACTCTCGCTCACATTTCTTCGTTCTTTATGTGTGAACTGCTCTTTGAACACAGCACCAAGTTTGTTGTAAGTGTCGAATTTACAATTTTTAGTTTTTATCCGTTTGTTAATTAATATTTTTCAGGTAAATTTTTGTTCTTGTTCGCCTTGTTTCATTCGGTTTGATGGTTAAATGAACAATAATATCTTTTATAATATCATAGTTTCATGTAATTTCTACTTCGCCGCTTCTCGTAACCGAACACACATTTTGATAATCGCCGGCTGTCTTGAGTAAATTTCCTGTGAATTAACTACATCGAAAGTTTTGTAATTGCGTGTGTAATTTATACTCGTGAAAATCAAAATATTTAAATTTCACTTCGAATTCGTAAATTTTGTACTGTTCCAGTGATTGTGAATTGGTGTACGATATGCCACGTTTTTGAAAGCATGGTCGCCATGTTTTACATCACTTTCGAATTATAATTTTTAAGAATTAATGCATGTTAAAATCAATTTTTGCTTGTTTGGTTACGTGGTATCTTATTGTTTTGCATTGCCGAAGTTTTCCGGGTTAATTCTATAACTGTGTGTTCTCGACTGTAGAAATAGGTGTGTGAATAGCAATTGATTCGCGTGTTATCAACTTCGGCATTACTGTAACGTGGTATTAATCATAAGTGATGCAATCTTAGTCAAAGTGTGCATTATTATCGTGGTGATCTGTTTGTTTTCAGAATTTGTGATTTTGTGTCTACAATTAATACTCGATCAAAATGGGTAAAGAAAAGGTTCATATCAACATTGTCGTGATTGGTCACGTAGATTCTGGTAAATCTACCACCACCGGCCATCTAATCTACAAATGTGGCGGTATCGATAAACGAACAATCGAGAAGTTCGAAAAGGAAGCCCAAGAAGTAAGGATCGCCGTATTGTAATTAATTTCGTAGTTTTGATATCGTAATTAACTCCGTTTGATTTTGTAGATGGGTAAAGGTTCGTTCAAATATGCTTGGGTTTTGGACAAGCTTAAAGCCGAACGAGAACGTGGTATCACGATCGACATTGCTCTGTGGAAATTCGAAACCGCCAAATACTATGTCACCATCATCGATGCCCCGGGACACAGAGATTTCATCAAAAACATGATTACCGGAACCTCTCAAGTACGTGTTTACATTACATTCTGATCTTTGAAGAATCTCGCGTGAATTTGCGTCATTTCAACTCGTATGAGGAGTGCGAGAGTTCGTTTTTAGTAATGTCACATGTTATCCACGTGTCAACTGTTTTAGGCTGATTGCGCTGTATTAATCGTTGCTGCCGGTACTGGTGAATTCGAAGCTGGTATTTCGAAGAACGGTCAAACTCGTGAACACGCTTTATTGGCTTTCACTTTGGGTGTGAAACAACTGATCGTTGGAGTTAACAAAATGGATTCCACCGAACCTCCATACAGCGAAGTAAGGCGGCGCGTTTAAGTACAGTTTTTACAACAACGTGATTTGTATCTAATGCGTGTTTTTTTGTTGATAACACCTTTAGGCCCGGTTCGAAGAAATCAAAAAAGAAGTTAGTAACTACATCAAGAAAATCGGTTACAATCCGGCAGCCGTTGCCTTCGTACCAATTTCTGGTTGGAACGGTGATAACATGTTGGAACCATCGGACAAAATGCCCTGGTTCAAGGGATGGGCCATCGAACGTAAAGAAGGCAAAGCCGATGGTAAATGTTTGATCGAAGCTTTGGACGCCATCTTACCTCCGAGCCGACCCACTGAAAAAGCGTTGAGACTCCCGCTCCAGGTACGCCTCCTTTTTACGTCAATCTTGTTGGTTGCTTGTTGTATTTGCATCGGCATTTATATGTTTTCCTCATTTACAGGACGTCTACAAAATCGGAGGTATCGGTACAGTGCCAGTAGGTAGAGTCGAAACTGGTGTGTTGAAACCCGGTATGGTGGTAACTTTCGCCCCTGCCAATTTGACTACCGAAGTAAAATCCGTTGAAATGCATCATGAAGCCCTTCAAGAAGCTTATCCCGGAGACAACGTTGGTTTCAACGTCAAGAACGTCTCTGTTAAAGAGTTACGTAGAGGTTACGTGGCCGGCGACTCCAAAAATAATCCACCCAAAGCTGCTGCCGATTTCACCGCCCAGGTATACAAAAAGTTGTTAGCTTATCGTATATACCTATGCTTTATTTTCAAATGTATTCTTGTGATTGTAGGTCATTGTTTTGAATCATCCTGGTCAAATTTCCAATGGATATACCCCCGTTTTGGATTGCCACACCGCACACATTGCTTGTAAATTCGCCACCATTAAAGAAAAATGCGACCGTCGTACTGGTATGTGCTTTTTATTAGTTATTTCAATCTGAATTTTCGTACGCTATCAGTTGTTTTTGTGCACTTTACACTGCTTATCATTTGTTACTGGTTTTTCTCGAGAATTTTGTTATTCTTATTCGTGTTTTTTTTCCTAGGAAAAACCACTGAAGAAAATCCGAAAGCAATTAAATCTGGAGATGCCGCCATCATTAATTTGGTACCAACGAAACCGTTGTGCGTTGAATCTTTCCAAGAATTTCCACCTTTAGGTCGTTTCGCTGTACGTGATATGAGGCAAACTGTTGCCGTAGGAGTAATTAAGGTGATTGATGATCCGTTTTCTATTTGTTTTGTGAAGTGAGTGAGAACTGATTTTGATTCATGATTTTTTTTTCCTTGAACAGAGCGTTACTCAGAAAGACCTCAGTTCGGGTAAAGTGACGAAAGCAGCGGAAAAAGCACAGAAAAAGAAATAACTAGGCCTGGGCGCGTGTAACGGTACCCTACAGGGTCCGATATTAGTGCCTAAGAAGATACCATCATTAACCGCTCCCTACATATTATCAAAATGGCTACTATTACCATTGTTCCACCGGAAAGTATTTCGAAGGATAGCAAAACTTTAATTTTCTCGTTTTTAATTTATTATCGTTTTTGTATCGTTTTTAACGTGTGTACTTCTCAACTATTATTTACTTTCGGTAATTAAGTTCAGAAAAGAAGTAGATAAAAACGCTAAATTCATATTATAATCTTAGTGGAGAAGCGTGTGCGCGTTTTATCCGTTATCAGTCGATATTTTCATTTTCATAACTCTTCCCTCTCCGATAACTCTTTGAAATTTTTTCGTCTTATTTAATTACTATTTTTTAAACACCGTTTAAAAGTTGATTTTTCACATCTGTAACGCGCTTCGTAATGTTGGCTTGACAAATTTATTTTAATATTAGTTGATTGTTAATTTGTGCATTTTTTTATTTTTATTTTTCATTTATGGTGGTACTACAAAGGCCAATAAAAATGCTTAAACGATCGTGATTTTGTTTGAAGTTTATTCTATGGGAGATTCTTTGAAGAATTATCCAACTTGCGTTTATGTTTTTCAAGAAAATTGATGTGACGGTCTGGCGGATTACGATTAATCTGATATTGATTGATGATGAATTCTCTGTGTATCTCGTGATGATGATGATGATGATGATACATCCTTCACTGTTTTTAATGGTGAGATAGGTCATCATGTTGATGTCGTTTCTCCCATTATGTACTTCATTACATACTTGATACAGGTTCTAAATTACAAGAATTGTACATGATCTTCGTACAGTTGATTTGCTATTCACCAACGAATTAGACTGTGATATAACCGTACAATTTTGAAAACTAATACTAGTAGTCCGATAAGAATCGCATGAACTTCAATCTAACACGACGAAAAAGTCTGGAGAGAAATACTACAAAAAAAATTCCTCATTTTCAACCTCAGCCTTGGTAAAATTTTCACCCCCACCCCGTGCCCGTGCAGCTATGACTTCTTTTGATACAATTAAAGAAAACCTGCCGGCGATACGTTAGTTGTTATCAGAGCCAAATAATTTACATTGGAGATTTTGAATGGCTCAGAAAATTCTGAAATTCCAGCAGTTGTCTCCTTTTCTACGTAACGTATCCGTATGTGTAATAATGCATGCGAATTCTTTTCTTTACACATGCGCACTGCGCAGTGGTTCCCAATTATTCCATTCATCCGCTGGATTGTATTTTTTGTTGATTGATGTACGAATGAATTATACGAACTACAAAGTATCGCCGTATCGGACTGTATCCTTTTTAATCTTTATTTACTATGAGGTATGTGTGTTAAGTTGTTCAATTATGATTTAGCGACAAACCATTTCTCTAAATTAACAATTTAAAATTCGAATTCCATTTGTATCGTCGTACCTCTTAGAATAATTGTTTGTTTTTCTCTTCCAAGATTCTTTATTAATTCTGTGCAATTAGAATAATAGCTTAGTAAAGTAAAAATGGGAAAGCTCCATAACCTGAAACGTAATCCAAGAAGAGTTTCATTCGAACGTAATTCTCGTACGATATTGACCAGTTAGAGGTATGTCATAATTTTTATACCAAGTGTCATATTTCATTTTAAAATCGCTGTTTCAATTTTTGCTTAAGGAAATACCGGCAGCAGAAAGAAAATTAATTTTATTCTCAATGAATGTTTTTAGTGCCATGGCGCGATTTGTTTTTCTCACCATCTTCCATCTAAGGTGAACATGGACATGTACTTTGAAGCATCATGAAGTATTGTAAGAATAAGAAACCATGAGTCTGAAGAGAAACAATTTTGAAATATGGGATTCCGTGGTCCCTATGCCAAGTAACTTGCTTTGAATACAAGTGTCTTTCTGAGTTTATAGCTGGTACGTTGCTTTGTTGAAAATAAAAATTTTTGATTCGCAGAATTGAGTAGTTTCTCAGCAATAGTTGTGATAAGCGTTGCGGCATATGTTTCGTTCTCAAATTCGTTGAACGGAGCATTTGTTTTTGATGACCACGAAGCCGTAATAAATAATAAAGATGTCACTTCTGCAGATGTGAAGTGGTACGAAGTGTTTTTTCACGATTTTTGGGGAACTTCAATTACTCATAATGCTAGTCATAAATCTTACAGACCTTTGACAATTCTTTCCTTCCGGTAATGATTTTGTAAAATTTGTTTTATTAGGTATTATTGTGGTAAATTACATAAAATCATGTTTCAGATTCTTACACAGTATCAGTGATTACAAACTGAATCCATACGTATTTCATTGTTTCAATTTAATTCTGCATACCGTGATATCATGTTTGACATTTGCAGTATACAATATTTTGTTTGAAATGAGGTGTCCTAAAAGTTCATTTTTCTGCGCTTTATTGTTTGCTGTTCACCCAGTTCACACAGAATCGGTAAGACGATGGAAGTTCTAGTGTAACGTTCATCTTAACATTATACGAAAGGCTGAATTGTTCTCATTTTCGGTTCGGTCATATTTTTTTTTAATTTTCAGGTTGTTGGGATTGTCGGTCAAGCTGAATTACTTAGCGCATTCTTCGCATTTTTGTCTTTCATTATTTACCATTATGGTTGTGCGTTGGAACGATCTCTATTTTCCACAATTGTATATACGTTGATGAGTTGTGTATCGAGTATCATCGCTATGTTATGTAAAGAACAAGGCATTACTATCATTGTGAGTATGTTAATAAACAAATTAATCGAACCGTTGAAAGTCTTCAAACATGTAAATGTATTTAAGAAAAATATTTTCATTACGATGTGATTTTTTTTCATACAGGGTGTGATTAGTATTTACGACATTGTTATAGTGAATAAACTGACTACAGGAAAAATTCGGGACATCGTTACACCCGCGTGGAAATCATATATTTTGAAAAATATATCGAATTTTATACGGTACGATCTGCTGGAAAATCATAGTTCAAGAGTTAATTTGAAAGTTACGAGTAGAAGTAGCAACGTCAGTGTTACACTTCCTACGCATTCATTGGCTGCCTTGATTATTCGACATATCGTATTGGGAACGATGACGGGAGCTGCATTATACACTAGGTGGAGGGTCATGGGATCTACATTACCTAAGTTTCAAAAAATTGATAATCCTGCTTCTTTCGAGGAAAATTTTTTTATCAGAGTAAGCGATACGTATAAAATATTGACAATATTGGTGGGAGTAAATGTTATTTTGGCCCATTCAACTAATGTTTTTTCTATTTAGGTTCTGAATTACAATTATATTTATCTACTCAACATTTGGATTTTAATATACCCAGAATGGCTGTGTTTCGACTGGTCGATGGGATGTATACCTTTAATTAATTTAAACGATTCGGCGTTAGATTTTCGAATAATTTTTATCATCATATTTTGGATGGTTTTAAGCGCTTTGTTGTTCAGCGTTTATAAAAGTAACGGAATCACTCAAAGGTATGAATAATCGTTCAAAATATTTTTACTTATCAAATAAATTGGTAAATTATATTCCCTTATTTTTTATTTTAGGACTTTGATTACTGGTATTTCTTCGATGTTGATTTTATTTTCTCCCGCTTCGAATATTTTTTTCAAGGTTGGCTTCGTAATCGCCGAGAGAGTATTGTATTTACCTTCTTTCGGTTATTTTCTGATTATCGTTGCAGGATTACAAAGACTTTCTTCCATTTTTCGTAATTTGAGTAAAGTATGTTAAATTCTGTACACGGCTAATTACTTTTTTACGGTGGTTGATGATAGTATTGTGAAAATAAATGTTTTCAATTTTCAGATTATACGTGCTTCAACATTGTTCATGCTGATTGTTCTCATGTTACGTTCTATCCACCGAACAAGCGACTGGTTGAATGAAAGAAAGCTGTTTGAAAGTGCTTTATCGGTTTGTCCTTTGAACGCCAAGGTGCATTATAATTTGGCAAAAAATTCCGCCGATAGAGGATTTAAAAAGTTTGCTATTCAACACTACGAAGAAGCGTTAAAGTACGTTGAAGATTTTTTTGTGTTACCTACACGTAGTTTTTTTTTCGTTCTATTTTCATATTGTTCAACTTTTGCAGTTTACATCCACGATATGATTTAGCAATGAATAATTTGGCAAATATTTATCGAGACGAAGGCAATTTTAACACAGCTGAAAAACTCTTGACAAAAGCGTTGGAAATCCGTCCCGATTTCTCGACAGCTTGGATGAATTTAGGAATCGTGTATTCTAGCATGGGTTCGTTGAATGAATCTGAATATTGTTACCTGGAAGCTCTGAAATATCGTAAAAAGTACCCAGATTGTTATTATAACCTGGGAAATTTGGTAATTTCATTTTTCGTAATTCTTATTCTAGTTGAAAATTGAGAATTGTAAACTTTAAAGTACAAATTATTCGTAATGTTGTAGTATCTAGAACTTGGAAGAAATTGCGAAGCTCTTGCTGCTTGGCGAAATGCTACAAAATTGAAACCTACTCATAAAATTGCTTGGAGTAACTTGATTGTGATGTTGGATTCATTGGGTAGGTTTTTTTTCGAAATAAAACAAAATAGTCTCTATTTCCTAGATGTATATGTATTTTGCTTTATTTTTCAGGTCGTTTGAAAGAAGCAGTAAGTGAATCGTATAATGCGCTGTTACATTTGCCTTTCGAACCAAACATTCATTTTAATCTCGCTAACGTGTTGGGCAAATTAAACGAATATGAGAAATCAGAAAAGCATTTTCTTAAAGCAATTTATTTGAATCCACAGCAATCGACGTATCTGTATAATTTGGGTAATGAATAGAAACCGTTAGCTACATTGGCTTTCTTGAAATGTGATTATGCCTGCGATACATGTTTTATTTTATGTTTCATTACTTATGTTTGTGTTTTTCTTAAAGGTGTGCTGTATCATCGATGGAATAAATTTTGTAAAGCGAAACATTACTATTTGGAGGCATATCGTCTCGATCCCTCTTCCAAAGCGAAGCAACAATTGGATTTGTTGAATAAACTTGGTAAATTTGTCGATTGTACGACAAACGATTTCAATTAGGTTGTGAAGTTTAAGTTACGTTTTTTATTTTTATGTTTTGAATTCAGTTTAATACTGTTTGTTCGTACATATTGCGTTTTCCCATTTTTATGAAAGCGCTCGTCACATTCCAATCAATTTTTTTATATGTATTAAATACCTGAATCGGACTTTCGACATTCCACTCTCTCATTTTCATAACGTGAAAAAAAAATCACTTCAATGTTTTAAATGGTAATTTCCTGAAGTTTTCACTATTCGGAAGTTGTGGTTATTTTAGGTCAGGCTTTAAAAAGTATCCGAATAGGTAGCATTTGTATTTTTAATCATGGGTTACGGGAAAATAACATCTTAACGAAATCATATCAACTGATGTGTAGTATATTATTGTAGTGTTTAAATGTTCCTTTCATTGTTTATATTCAGAAATGACAATTTGTTTGCGTATGTATGTATTTTTTACTTATTGTTTTATTTTTTTCTCTACGTTTGTTGTGCGATTTAATTTCTTTTAGCATAATAAGTATATTTTGTACATTACCTATTAAGAAAATTTTATTACTCGTTTTACAAAAATTTATCATTACTATTCCTGCTTGTCATTTTCTATTGCTCGGTTTTTTTGTTATTTTTTTTGTTAGTATCATTTTCATTTTTTCAACCAATATTTTGGTAATATTTGTTTTATTTCATTACTTAGTGCATTTACATAATACATCAAATGCGACCCAACTTAATTTGTGTACATCCCGACCATCTGATGAAAGATGAAAAATGGGTATTCGGCAGGATGAAAAATTTGAGTAAAATTATTCAATTACTTTGGATCACACACGTTTCTGATTCCAATGTCTCGAAGAAATGTAAACCGTGGTAGGAGAGCCAGAGTAAACACAACATACGAAACCATAGAAAAATGCGTGAAATAAATTTCAAATTATTCAAGTGGCTCATTTGTGATCGAAATTTAACGTGTCTTCAAATATTGTAAAACTTACTTAAACATCATTTTTACTCGATTTTACTTTTGAACTTTTTTATTTGACCTTGCGAAAATTACTTCAAACATTCATGTCGATATAATAATGAGCTGAAAAAATCAGTATCAGTATTAATCATTACTTGAACAGTGAGCATCGCGTTCGTTATGGATCGAATATTTCGCGGCATTTTAAAATACATTAAAACGGATCGTGAAAAAATGGTCGAGCAGTTCATTACCGTAAGAAACAATCCAGAAGTAAGTGCTCGTATACATTTCAATGAACTTATCATTTTACTTTCATTTCATATCCAGAGAAATTTCTAAAATGACACCTGTTGACTTTGTAGACACTGTTACCAATACGTCTCCCACTTTTATCCTAAATTCAATGAAAATTGACATTTGTCGCAAATGAAATGTAATTCGTATGTCATCAATCTTCATTTGAAAAATGGTTAGATAAACTATGTTTTCCGTAGGAAAATAATATTCTACATATCGCTACAATTTGGTATAGCCTACGATTAATTTATCCAACAGTAAATGAGATTAGAATTATTGAATCAAGGAAAATTTTTATTTTGCAAGCTTTTCGAAGAAACTCTGGAATTATTAGTTATAGATTTTTCATTTCCTAAGGCCATACTTGCCAATTCGACTACAATTTTTTGAACGACAATTTTAATCTTGTTTCACTTTTTTTTTCGCGTGTATAATGTATACCAATTACCAATTACCAACGACCAACAAGCAAATCAAAAGTAGCTAGGCCTTGTTATTCTGTTGCATTCGTTATATCATATTGCTCCGACAACTTCGCAGAATTGAACTTTTATTATTCATTATTTCCTGTTTTTTTTTTTTTTTTTTGTGTACAGCCCAAAGCAATATTCTTTACCTGCATGGACAGCAGAATGATCCCCACAAGATTTACCGAAACTAATGTTGGTGATATGTTTATAGGTATATGCGTAAGAAATAATATATAATTACTTATTTAATTATTTTTTTTTACTATTTATTGCTTGGATATGTAGATATCTTATTGCAAGATTTTGATTTTTATATTTCAATTTTCAAGTCCACAGGCCAACACGCGCTTTCATTTGCACCTTTGCACGCTTATTATAGGGCACTAGCTTATTATTATTTACCAGTTAGATACTTAGATAGGTTCCTAGAACTCGTAGAAGTACTTCGGTCTAAGGTCTGCATAGGTAACTAGCAACATAGGCAGTAATAGGGAGCATGGGGGAGGCTGAAGCCCTCCATTCCTAATGTTAAATTAGCCCCCCCCCCTCAACGAAAATTTTCGTGTGTATGTTTCACTCAAAAAAAAATCGCAAACACCTAATTTTCAAGGGATAAACCATCAATACCTATGTGACGAATTTCCTGTTTTATTCAAGTTACTAAAATGGTCTTTTTGATGGAAATAATCTAGTAATTGATCAAAAACGATCCACAATTTTATCGATTGTTGAAACATGAATTTTTTCAAAAATTCTGTAAATCTTGTTTTTACCATGCAGCAAAAAATACAAAATTTCGTAAAAAAAAACTTTGAAAATCACGAAATTTTTACACCAAAGAAATGGAATTTTTCAAATTCAAACAACAAACTATTAAAAAACGAATTATTTTCCTTCTATAAAAAATCATCAATTTTTCAAATTTTAGCCCCCGCTTCGCTCGAGCATATAAAAATCAAAATATATTTAAGCATGAAAGATTAAAGATTTCGCCTCCAATTTAATACTAAAATTTGATTTAAGTAAAGAAAGAAATTTTAGCCTTTGGATTCCTTTCTCTTGGAAAATTTTCGTCCTTGCTTCACTCAGGCTTGATAACTTTAATTTTACACAATTCATGCTCAAAATTATGATATGAAGCCTCTTTCCTTCCATTGATTGTTCATAGATATTGAAAAAAGGTTGAGTAAAAATCACGTATTTAATGATAAGGATAACATTTTTTTTGAGAGGGTCGAAAATGAACATTTTTTTAAACTGGGGCTCAAGCCCCCCCCTCCCCCTCGGATACTGTCCATCTCCGTCTATGTTTAGTAATTAAGTAGATGGTAGTCTACTTTGATTTGAATTGAAGAAACCAAGTATTCTTATAATTTGAACAATATGGGCGAGGGTAGGATGGGCAGATTTTTGAAAAATTATTCAACAGAAATTGATTTTTATTCCTATCAAAAAATTATCAACTGATGTAATATGCATAATTTCTGATTTTTGATTGTTTTGAAGCAAGAAAAAAAATACAAAAAGGCTGTAAGTAATTATTATTTCCTACCTGCAATAGGATCATTTTTAAAAGAACCGACAAGTCGGAGAGGCCGTATTTTAATGGTAGGTAACTGGTTTAATGCGTTAGGTTTTACTTTTATAAATAAGAAGGGAAGTAGGTGTAGACGTAGAGGATCATTATAAGTTTAAAATAAGATCATTTGCAAGCTTCTTCTAATAATTCGGAAGCACGTAGGGTCTTAAGGCACATATATTGCATTGCCAAATTCTGCAAGCTTTGAGGGTCTTCTTTTCATAGTTTTTTATCTCCGTTTCCAAGGGCTGTTTATCTTCTATTCATGATATGTATTGCATACATTGTATAGGTTTAACAAGTTCAGTTGTAGGTAGTAATGGTAAGTACTAAGTACTTACACAATTAGTTAAACTAATTTTCTTTCGTGATCATTTCAGTTAGAAATGCCGGAAACATTATTCCACATTCTCAACATTTCCTCGATGAATTAACTACTAATGAACCTGCTGCTTTGGAATTAGGCTGCGTTGTTAACGATATTAGACATATAATTGTATGCGGACATTCAGATTGCAAAGTAAGAATAGCTGAGGCTTTTTGAAAAAAAAAACCTTTTGAATTCGGGAAAACGCGTAACTAACGATATTTTTATTTCATTTTATTTCAGGCAATGAATTTACTTTATCGCTTGAGGGATGTAGAATTTGCAAGCAAAGACAACAGACGAATATCTCCTTTACGTGCATGGTTGTGTACTCATGCTATGTCTTCTTTAGATAAATATCGGCAGTTGGAAATAGGCGGATTTGAAACGCCATTGATTTTTCAGTCAGAAACACCAATGAGAAAAGTGATAGCGTATATTGATCCGGAAAATAAATTCACCATAGAAGACAAATTATCTCAGGTAAGGCAACTAACGTGCTACCTCAGTGGCTTACAGATAGGTCACGAAAGTCTCGCAGTGTACGACTTTCGGTTAAGATGATGGGTGCGTGATATTAATTATAGTCATTGAAGATGTGGTAAAATTAATGTTGAATGATGAAATTTTTATTATTTACGGCAAACTGGTTAGGCAACTTTATTAACGTCAATGAAAAGGATCGTCTAGTAATTACGTCGGGGGTTGAAAATCGATGAATATTTTTTACGGCAAACTGATTATGCAACTTTATTAACACCGATGAAATTGATCGCTCAGGATATACGTTTACCTACGTAGCTAGTAGGGGTGGAGCGGGTTTTGAAAAATTTCTTCAATTCGGCTAATTTTTAATAGGTACCTATGGTGTCTAGTTTGAGTGGCTGATCTCCAAGAAAAATTTCAGCTCTCCCGGACTTCTTAGGTTGAAGTTTTAGGTCCTCAAAGTAGTGTCATTTTGAAAAAACGCGGTTTTATCAGTTTTCTGTCCTGTAAACATCCGAAAATGAAAATTTGAAATTCTGCGTAGATCTATACGACTGATTTTTTGATTCAATAAATACAATATATTTTAGGTTTCTGCAGGAGAGTTGAGAATTGGCAAATCTATGTGGTTTTTTTTTAGATATTTCAACAGTTTTTGAGGTTTTACGTGGAAACGAAAACTCGAATGATAAAACTGATAGGCTAATGGTGCGATTTCTAACATTCCCTCCTAAGCTCCAAACGGTCGGGGAGAAATTTTGGTGAAATTAGTGGTAAACAGTGGCGGATTTCCCTAAAGGCCCACAAAGCACGTGCTTGGAGCGCCAAATTTTCAAAGGCGGCACATGTGTGGCAAATTTTTGAAAAATTTTTTAATTTTATTCAAAATTAAAGAAAAATTATGTATAGGTATAGGCGCCTCTGAGTTCAGACTGAGAATATTATGCAACCCAACTTGCTATTATTACTTACGCAAAATTGCTGTCCACCAAATCTTTACAAAAAATAAAATTTTGCCTACTTTTCTGAGTTTTGAGAATTTGAGGGGAGAAGGCATTTGGTTCAAAAAGTAGGCATAGGCATGAAGAAAATTTCAAAGAGTGGCATTTCCCTGTACTTGGAGCGGCAAAGAACCTAAATCCACCACTGGTGGTAAATACGTATATATGTAGATGATTCATAAAAATTTCGGGATGAAATCGGAAGATGGGAGGAGCCATACCGAATGCAGTATAACGGTAGATGATTTTCAGTCAATTTGTGCGTAATTAGCAAAATCATATGTAATTCTCTATGAAATAGTTTAAAAAAGAGGGAAGCGCACCTCGGGTGGGGGTGAGAATTTCAGAATTGACAATTCGACGCTCTCTGGAAGCGCTAAAGTCTAGAGGGATAGCGTACATTGCGTATATAGAAAAATATACGTTTTTGGATTTTTATAGAAAACGATGGGATTTGAGAAAATTTTTTATAGGACATAAATTGAAGCTATTGAAATTCTCTACAGATTGTTGATTTACTCAATTTCATCAAAACCTATACCTACAGTACATATTTCTTGAAAATCGAGAAAACCTCATTTCTTCCATATGTATGGTATCACCCTCGGTCCTTGTATAATTTCTTAGTTCTAATAACTTCCGATAGACTCAGCCGCTTCAAATCGAATTGCCAATAGTTGAACTAAATTTCAATAAACAGGGTTTTAGCGAATTTAAAAATCTAATAAGTAGGCACCTAACGCAAGTTTTTTTTTGCGAATTTAAAAAAAAAAATCGTTGGACCAAGCTCATGTGACTTTTTTTTTGAACCTTCTTCAATTTCATTTACCCGACTAGAAAATAATTAAATTTCAAGAATCAAATCTTATGTTGGCTCTAATAGGGAATGATGGATGCTCATACAAGACCGACTTATTGTCAATTATTACGAGACACCCTTTGTACCTCGAGTCGAAGCAGAAAAACTGGTGTAAGGGGTGTATGTCTACGTATATGACTTAGCCCCATTTTTCAAAAATGTATTTTAGCTTTAGTGACAAAGTGGGTGTGTACTTAGTACTTACAACTTGGTTATGAACTTACTTGTAGCCTGCACAGTTTACATAGTCGATTTTTTTACAAAATATTTACCTATTTGTACTTGGGAGTTTTTGTACCCTTCTAATTTTATGTTTGCATTGATTAGGTTAACTGTTTGCAACAAATGCAGAATATAGCCAGTTATGGTTTCCTGAAGAAAAGACTAGAAACACACGATCTGCACATCCACGCTTTATGGTTTGATATTTATACCGGTGATATATATTATTTTAGCCGACAAAGCAAAAGATTTGTCGAAATTAATGAACGCTCTCTTCCATCGTTGACAGAAGAAGTTCTAAAATACTATTCGTGATTGATATATAAAAAAAAACAACGTGGTACGTCCAGTAAACATCCTACTGCCTATTATGGTACTGGTAGTGGTACCTAGTGCCTACCTACTTACTCACTTACCACTTACCGAATATCCCATTTTTATTTTAATTCAGCAAAAATTCTTTTCATTTTTCATACAAGTACCTACCAAGGAGCTAATACTTAACTACTCGATTAGTGGTACCTAATCAAATTGAAAAAAAATAATCATCTTTATAACTGGTACAAACATCAAACTATAGTCATTGTGAAATTAATTCATTTAAGTACATATGTATAAGTACGTAACTACGTAGGTAAATGTTTGCACTTACTTGAAAATGTGATATCTCAGCTTGTAAAGCATTGTTACCATTCCGAATTTTCAATTATTTGTCCTATAAAAACGAGCCTTTAATTTGAAGGTTGAATATGTCATGAGTTGGCTACAAAAAAGCACATGTACAAGTTGAGATGCATAGGTAGGTATACATATGAGTATGTGTAGGTAATTAGGTATGGTGTGCGTATTTTTTACCAAATTGCATTGTTACCTATCTGTAATCATTGGTCTCTATATTCATTTTTGATACGATTGTTTTTGTTATTGTATTCATGATATACATTAATATACGTACCGTAGGTAAAATAACTGCGAGTGAACTGCGATCATTTGTTAAATCAACGAGTATACTTAATAAACGGCTTTCGGGCGATGGGTGTTTCCTGTTGCGTTATATTTTGCTACTTATCCAGCAGTTGTGTTGAAAGGGTTGCCTGCTTAATGCCTACACTCTACTTGAGCATGCTCACTCTTTCAATAATGAGATTGTTTTCAATTTAATTTTGTCTTCCGATATTACGTCCAGCTTTGGAACTAGTTGGATTTCGCTAGGTGTACTAGCATTTGTCATAAAAGTCTCGGTCTCGGCGTAGTTCTATTTTTTTAAAATTCAAATAACAACGATGAATTTGAAACAGTACATGGAATCCCATTGATTTTAAATGTACTATTCTAGGTAGATATCTTCCTTTTTTTCCTTCACAGATACTGTATCTGTAAAGGGTAGGGTACCTACCTACCTACCTACCTATTTATTTTGGGCACTCAATATCTGATCAAATGAACACGCAATAGATGGATGATGAATACATATAATGTTTACACCGTAGGGGTAGGGTGTTAAATAATATCCACTTTGCGTTAGTGCATTCCTGTTGAAGTTAGTTACAGATCAGTAGTTGCGTTTATAAAACGAATTAATTTTAAACTTAAAATTGGTACCTCCATGTAAATTGATACAATACGAACATATGTGTCATTTCAAGGTAAAAGGTCCCACTTTGACATTTCAGGATTTCGAGAAAAATGGATTTTATGTCGAAATTTTTCAAAGTGGGACCTTTTTAGTTATTGACGGTTCGGGATACTAGAACATCTGCTGTATCACCCGGAGAAATTCCAAGGCGCGCCCCTCGCAGGAAGTCGGTGAACAACTACTGCGTTGAAGTTTACCATGGAGTACGTCATCAGATGCGTATTTTTTATGGTTTTTTGAAAATAAATTTTGTACTTACTTTCGCTGAAATATTTTTCAAAATGAGTAATTTTAGACCACAGTATACCATATTGGGTATAAAATTATCTATCAAATGAGATGTCAGGAAACTTTCTAACTGTTAAAGTTCCAAAGTTATGATTACCTATAATGAAAAGATATATCAAAAAGTTCAAAGCTCATTTTCTCAAAAACATGTTTTTTGAACTTTTAAACTTTCGGAGGCTTCAACTCGAGCAAAAATCATCCATTTCAGCTGGTTCAGGTCTGAAATAAAAAGGAATTTCATCCTCTACAACATGACGGTCTTAACTCCATTTTGCCAAAGTGGGACCTTTTACCTTGAAATGGCACATATGCGGTTGAGTAAATGCACAAACATTTAAAATAAGTAGGTACCTAAATAATTATTCAGTATCGGTTGCCCATTAATACCTATAGGTAGGTACCTATAAAATCTTAGAAGAAGTGACCTGGGTATGTGCACTTACAATTACCTACCCAGACGGGTGAAAGGAATGATATAGGTAGGTACCTACGTATATCCTGTACCAATATGTACATTACGGTGGATCGCGAAAAAAACATACCTCGGATTTGGACCAAATTTGGTGGAGTGGGTCTCCTAGATATGGAGACCTCCCAAAAAAAAATTGAGCCCCCCAGGTGCACGTGGGAGGGAGCAGGGGGTGGTCAAAGTGCACCTATTTTTGAAAAAATCGCTGTTTTTTGTGTTTTTCAGTCACTCAAAAGTCGTGCGAGAAGCCGTCGTAGCACTGAAAAGGTGCGATTTGAGTTTCTACATCTCCCTAAACCATCGCCATCCTCCTTCGATCAAAACTCAGACGGCTACCAGGGGGTCGAAAAGTTGCAGATCGCAAAATTCAAGTAGCATTTCGAGCAAAAAATGGCGAATTTTCAGGGAAGAAATGGCCAAATGAAAAAAACAATTCTAAATTCGCGTTCAGCAGGTCAAAATACCCCGATAAACACACTTTTCGCGATAATTTTACTTGAAGTCTGAAAATTCATTTTTTCATGATAAAATTCACTTTTTTTTACTGCTTTTTTATCATGAAAAAATGAATTTTCAGACTTGAAGTAAAATTATCGCGAAAAGTGTGTTTATCGGGTATTTTGACCTGCTGAACGCGAATTTCGAATTGTTTTTTTCATTTGGCCATTTCTTCCCTGAAAATTCGCCATTTTTTGCTCGAAATGCTACTTGAATTTTGCGATCTGCAACTTTTCGACCCCCTGGTAGCCATCTGAGTTTTGATCGAAGGAGGATGGCGATGGTTTAGGGAGATGTAGAAACTCAACTCGCACCTTTTAAGTGCTACGAAGGCTTCTCGCACGACTTTTGAGTGACTGAAAAACACAAAAAACAGCGATTTTTTCAAAAATAGGTGCACTTTGACCACCCCCTGCTCCCTCCCACGTGCACCTGGGGGACTCAAAATTTTTTTGGGAGGTCTCCATATCTAGAAGACTCACTCCACCAAATTTGGTCCAAATCCGAGGTATGTTTTTTTTCGCGATCCACCCTAATGTACATAGGTATCTAGATATGTAGGTACCATACCTAGAAACAAGATAGGATACCTAAGTATATTTACAATAAATCAGGGATGATGTTAGGTGTAGGTAATGTAAGCACTTACTTACTTATGTAAAGGAAGAAATATGTACTTATTCGCGAATAGGAAAGTGAAGAAATTAAGAATTCATACCAAAGTACTGAAATACAACTGGGTATATGTACGAGTAGATATACCTAAATTTGCAGAAAATTTGCAATTTGTTCCGGTAGAAACAGAAGCCAGTGTTTTCAGTATTTTAATCTTTTCGTATATTTGGAACAATTAAAGAGGCTACCGCGTGACGTTTCGCTCGTTAAAGTTGAGATGGAAACGGAGGGGAAAAAACAGAAGAGAAAGGGCAGCGGGAAGACAGTTGAGGCGGTCGAGTGAGGGGAAAAAGAGCATCTCGAGGCTTGGCGCATAGGTACAGGCAGACAACCAATGAGAAAACAAATTCATAGAAACGATTGTTAATTGTTATAAGTAGAGCATGATATGGATAACTAATATAAACCAATGTCACGTGATGATTCCTCATCATCCAATCGTTTTACTGAAAGAGAAAGCGTTCCCGCATGCTTTTTCTTAGTCCATTTTTTTTTTTTATCTCGCGTATTTCCATTATATGTATCATTATTAAGTAAGTATTATTATTTTTTTAAAGTAAGGAATACGTACGCTGAGCTACTTTGAAAGGGTACGTTTGGGTAAAATGCGTGGAAGCATGTCGCACCCCTAGTGCAAATGTGCAATAACGCAACACATCTCAAAAAAATTTGACCTTCGTATTTTTTCCTGAAACGTGCTCATCTTTGATCAGTTTTCAATTTACATCAAAAATAAAGAAGTTCATTTTTTTTGAGATGTGTTGTTATTGCACTGGAGGTGCGATGTAGGTACCTAGGTACCTGGCTACCTGATATACCTGCTGGACGTATAATTGTGGATGTTCAACGTTCTGATCAAGTAGCAATTTGGGTACCAAATTAAGAACGTGTAAATGATGACATTTTTTCATAAAACTTTTTGACGAGTATCGCACTGATACGTGATAGGTAGCTAGGTAGGTAGGAAGCTAGGTAACTAACTATGCATGTATGTTACGCTCACGTTTAGTAAATTGTAATTCACAATCACGAACAAGCATAGATGCCTATTTACTCAAAGGAAATTATCTACCTACGTATATGTAGATAAGAATATTGTATATGGTCCATCACTAATTACGAGTATCATAATTTTCAGAACTCTATCCGCAAGATGGGCGAATTTTTGTTGTAAAAAAGTGCCTCACATGATTATCAACATCAGGTACCTACCTACAACAATCGAGTGTATGTGTAAGTATATGTACTTACTAAAGTGGAACAATTTTTCTCTTTTTTTTCTTTTTTTTCTTTTTTTTTTTGAAAGTTGAATGGGGGAAAAGTTGAAAAATTCTCTCTGGACCTTGAAAAGATTTGGCGAAAAGTCTATCCCCTGACTCAACCCTTACTCTTGTGCAATAATTATCCTTAAAATCTGTCTGCACTTAAAAATTTTCAAAAATTGGAAAACAATTTTGAAAAATTTGCCAAAAATGGGATTAATATGAGATAGTTTTATCCAAAATTTTCACAAATGTCCATCTTGCAGGAGTAAAATTTAAAAAACTCACTTTTGCCAGTTTTTGAAAACTTCCTAAAAAATAAAATTGGGGAAAAATGATTATTAAGGTGGATCGAAAAAAAAAAACGTTATCCTAGATTTTGACGAAAATTGATGAGGTAGGTAGTTCACTTTGAGTGGGAAACCCCCCAACAATAATGTTCAGCTCTCCAGCCTAAAAGGGCACGAAACTAGGAGAGTAGGAGACCTCCAGGTTGAGTCATTTTCAAAAAAAACTACGAAATTTTTCAAAAAAAATCATAACAATGCTGCCAACTGCATTTTGACTTATGCTGCTTTCATAATTTCAATTGGCAGCACTGCTGCAAAATTTTTTCGAAAAAATCAATTTGAATTTATTTTGATGATACAAAAAAATTGGCTCATTTTTCAAGTCCCTGAATGATTTTGCGGTTTTTGGGTGAGTAATTTCAATTTTGTAAAAATAAAAAAATCGCGAAATTCACAATCCACAATTTTTCAACCCCTTTGTAGAGAAAAAAAGTGGTTTCTAATTTTGAGGTCATTGATTCAGGGAGGTGTGGAAACTCGAATCGCAACTTTTTAGGGAGGTGTCCGAGGTTCCCAGCAGGTGGCAGTACTTAAAATTGGCTAAAACTTGTTTTTTTTTTCGAAAATGATTCAACTTTGAGGTCGTCTAGCTCCATCTCTCTTTGCGTTGAAAGGGGGGGGGGCTAATTTTTTTGGTAGGTCTTCCACTCAAGAGTAAACCAACTAATTTTCGTCAAAATATCGGATATCTGTGGGTTTTTTATACTTTCATCCAAAAAATCATCGGTCGAATTTTTTTTTTACAAGTACCCTCATATTTGGAAAATCTACATATAGTCTGGAGTACACTTGCCGAACGCGGGTATTCAGCAAAGGTCGCCTAATTTTTGCACATTTTTCATTAAAACGTATTTTCAATGTTATGAATGGTTGAAATATTTTTGGAAACATTTCTACTCAACACGCAAGTTTGGGGCTACAATTTTAAAAAAAAAGTTCGTCCTCTTATTACTAATAGGGAATCAGCTATGATTGAAGTTATAAAGATTATTTAGTCGTAATGCAGTTAGTAGCAGTGCCATGAAAAGTTTAATCAAAATTTTGTTTTTGATGATTTAAAAAAAATGTCAAGTTGGGAGAATGATTTGGTTTGGTAAGAATCAAGAAAAGTTTGGTTTCGCGACTTACATCTTATTTACACCTACGCACTTGTTTTTTTTTTTATATTTTCCAAAGGATCTGCTAACCATTTCTTAAGCAAGCAAGCAGATACCTAGGTACTTATATTCGACTGTTTAGGTAGGTATCTTAGCATTCGTAAAAATAATCCACCTTTATTCATTGTATAGTCATCTACTGAGGTTTTTTTTTCGTATCTAAACAAAATTTTTAAGGAAAGATTTTCGAGAATGAGAGCGCTGACGCAAGCGGGAGTAGGTACAGAAGATGAACAGAGATGAATTAACATTACAACGAAAAAGTAAAGAATCGTTTTAATTTATATGGCATTTTTTAAGTGCAGACAACGATGTCCTATATTTTTGGTGTACACCGCGAAACCGGTTATAGTGGGTTAGTAGGATAAATGGTGCGTCTCGTCTTTCGCATTAAAATCGAATCGCGAGAAATGACAATGCGACTTGCTCTCTTTCTTTCGTTCGTTTTTTTCTTTCTTTCTTTCTTTCTTTTCTCTCTTTATTCTTTCACGTAGGTGGTTGCTCAGACAGCGTTGTCGACTGTAGTTCGAATCACACCTAAATTAATGACCAAATTACAAATGGTACAAACTTTATTAGGTATTAATTGAGCATCGTGATGATCCGATCCTCACGTCAGTGGGGAGGGGGGAAGAGAGCATAAGCATATATTTTTCTTTACTCCCTCTCGGGTGCTTTATTACCCGGTAAGTACCTACCAAAAGATTTCTGTTACATAGCGTTGGTATTTCTGCAAATTCTGCGATAGGTAGGTAACGTTAGATCACAATGCAACGTTCTTTTATCTACCTACTTACCTCCTCCCTTTTTTAATCGACTTTTTGATAACAGGCCAAAAAGGGAAAGAAGCAAATCGTTTCAGTTTTCGTTCTTTTTTCCTTTTTGTTCTTTAAAAAATGGAAAAAAGTCCAAGTTTCGCGTTGAAAAATATTGCGCCTGTGCATGATTGAAGTGAAAAGTTGATGTACATATTTATTCCTATATGTAGGTATTTATACGCTAATCCTGTATGTATGTAGTAGGGTGGGCCGAAAAACCAAAAATATTGATTTTTGAAAAGTTACCCTCCACAAAAGTTAGTGTCTAGTTAGACTAGAAAAATGAAATAAAAAATTTCAAAATCGATTTATATGTATCTTCCGATCGCGCAAGAGCCTTCAATTCTTCTTAAATTGCCAAAAATTAAAAATTTTGAAAATTACGAATAAATTTAAAATTGACTAAGATTAATTTTAGAGCTTCTGTAGTGACTACCCGGGGAAAAAAAATTGGATCCAATTGGATCTGATTGGATCTGATTGGATCCAAAAAATGGCGCGATCCAATCGGATCCAAGTGGATATAAGTAGATACAAACAAATCCAAATTAATCCAAATTAATCCAAATTAATCCAATTAAAGACATTTTTCTCTTTAAATTGAAAAAATTTGGATCCAATTGGATCTTTTTGGATCAAATCGGATCTTTTTGGATCTAATTGGATGATATTTCTTTTAGATCCAATTAGATCCAATTAGATCCAAATTTTATCTAAATTCAAGGAGAAAAATGTCTTTAATTTGATCCATTTGGATCCAAATAGATCCAATTAAAGACATTTTTCTCCTTGAATTTAGATAAAATTTGGATCCAATTGGATCTTTTTGGATCTTTTTGGATCTAATTGGATCTAATTGGATCTAAAAGAAATGTCATCCAATTAGATCCAAAAAGATCCGATTTGATCCAAAAAGATCCAATTGGATCCAAATTTATTCAATTTAAAGAGAAAAATGTCTTTAATTGGATTAATTTGGATTTGTTTGTATCTACTTATATCCACTTGGATCCGATTGGATCGCGCCATTTTTTGGATCCAATCAGATCCAATCAGATCCAATTGGATCCAATTTTTTTTCCCCGGGTATCTAGACCAAAAAGCACATTTTTTTAAAAAGATCCGTGTTTTACAACTTTTTTCAAATTTTTTCAGAGATGAAGAAATATGAGAAATTTAAAAAAACTATAAAACATGGATTTTTTTCAAAAAAGTTGTGCTTTTTGCTTTAAATAGACCCTAAATAAGCTCTAAAATTGATTTTGATTAATTTTGATATTTTTTTTAAACTTCTGAAAATGTTGAATTTTTGACAATTTTCGAAGAATTGAAGGCTCTTGCGCGATCGGAAGATATAAATCGATTTTGAAATTTTTTATTTTATTTTTCTAGTTTATCTAGACAACAACTTTTGTGGGGGGTAACTTTTCAAAAATCAAAATTTTTGGTTTTTCGGCCCTCCCTTGAATGTAGGTGGTGCAGACATAAATGCTTACACTAAGTAAGTACCGTAGGTATTATTTCCTTGTGTACCATACCGTGTAGAAACAAAATTTTCAAAGCGAATTCAACCTGTAATTAAGTACTCGAGTATCACCTCTTAGCTAGCTAGCAAGCAAGCTAGCCAGCTAGCTACCACATACACCTTAACATAGCTAAATTTTGTGGTGTACGTGTACGTAGTGTTGCGGATGACGATATTGACCAAAAGTTAAAATAAAAATCTGAGCTATGTAATAATTTCGGGCTAAATAGCGGTTTTGTGTTCCCACATCCTTTGAATAGACGGGCTGGGCCACATAGCTACATTCGGAAGAAAGCATCATCATATATTACACACATGCTTACCAAAGATGGGTTCTTTCACAGCAACTGAGTATAAAAAAAGGATGCAAATCGGTTTAAAAAGAAGAAAAAAAATACCTACAAATCGACCATTAATTTGGAGGGTTTTGTAAAAAAAAAAATCAGGACGCCCTGTTGTTTGGCGACACAAAAGCTTCGGATGGTCGGACAGCAACAGCTTCAAAACGACATCGTATACAACAGTACTGTACCTCGTTGGTGTAGTATCTTGGTATCTGTAGCTATACCGGGTAGATGCGGCTAGAAAATTAGGTCAGATGCGACGTATCGTTTTGCATCTAGATCTAGTGTAAACATTTCATTAAAAGAGATAACTATTTTTTAAAACCAAAGTTGAATTGAAAAAAAAGAGGAAAGAATAAAAGAAAGAAAAACAGCTACACAAATAGAATGGGTAAAATGCGTCTAAAAATCACCGTGTCCGTTAAACGTCGATTTAGGGTAGGCGAGTGGGACGACGAGGAAAAAATGCATCAGTGTACCTGCTATGATGAACCGCCCGTTTCGAATTTCCTTGTTCCGTATTTTTTATTTTCATTTTGGTTTTTTATTCGATCCTATTCGGTATTTTGCCGTGCGGTAAGAGTGTATGTCTGAGTACCCGCTTTTGTACGAGTAAAGCGCGTGAACGGCAATTTTGGCTTTCATCGAACGCTGTCAGCTATAGAAAACAGTTTCTTTACAATTTTTAGATTTTTTTACCAATATACCTTATCCGCTATGTTGACAATGGCCAGTTCCGTATCTTTTTCCGCAAACAAAACCCCGACGAAAAAGGTCGATAAAAAACAAAATAACGGCTATTGTACGAGTTAATTCTCCGTTCGTGTTTCCCCACAAAATCAAAACACTTGTTTATCATGTAGTCGTCGTCGCCGTCGTTGTTTTTTAAACCCAAATTCTCAAACTTCACGGTCTTTTCTCCTTTGTAACGTAGGTCGTTATTTGACTTGATTTCTATTTTTTCATTTTCTGGGGGTGGGAAATGAAACCCCGTTTACTTATTTATTTATTTGCTGCGATGCAATGCGTACTTTTCCCATTTCTCCAAAGATACGAAAAAAAAAGGTAAAAAAGCGAAACAATGTTGGATGATGCGAGCAATACAGAGGCGTCGTCAAAGGAGGGGGGGTGTGCCAGGCCTCCCCGCAAAAAATTCTGGGCCCCGCTTGCAGCCCCAAAAGTTATGTTGTATTCATAAATTTACATTACACTTACATCAGATAGGATTTTCAAAGCATTAAAACATGAAAAAATGTCTTTTTAGGGCAAGGGCATAAAAAATGCAATTTTTTCAAAGCTGCGCCCTCGCTTCGCGCGGACATGAACAAAATCACAATTCTATGATCTATTTGGGACAAAAGGGCAGAAAAGGCTCCCTTTTTACCCCCTCCCCATTTTTAGCAGGTGAAAAAAGTCAGTCTCCACTCCTCCTCCCTCCTTTTTTCCATTTCGAAAAAGCAAAAAAAAGTTGTCCAACACACGGCCCCTTTTGTGCCCTCCCAATTTTCGATTCTGACGACGCCACTGGAGCAATAAGTACGTACATCGATTCCGGGACTCCCACTTACTCAGCCGCCGCGCCGAGCCGCGCCGACGGCACCTATTTTCGCAAATACGCATGGGTACGATTTCGATTGCGATGGCGAAAAGAAAAATTTATTGCAACGTCTTCGCGTGCGTTCGTCTTCGTATCTACGGGACTACGAGTATTTTAAATTGCTAAACGTGATGCAGGAAGGGCGGTGAACCGGTTTCGTTTGTTTATGTTATACTGTTCGGCGTTTGGCGTTTGGCCTCAACATTGAACGTGAATACAAACACGCAGGCGCAGGCGCACATGAGCAGCAACTGCAACAGCAGAAGACGGAAAAAAGAAAGTTGTTGTCGGAACAAAGCCAAGTTCAAGTACTCGTATAATATACCTTTTCTATGCCCATGCCCATGCCCTTAAGTAAGTCTAAGTACATTAAATACCTACTTGGTATTTAACGACGCGGTGGGCAAGTATCTAATCTATGTATATTTTATGTAGGTGTGTTTCGAGGCACCATCAGCCATCACCCTTATAACACCACCAAATTTGGTTTTTAGCTATTTTAGCTAGGTAGGTAGCTAGGTACTAGGTACTGCGCTGCGCTGCGTAACGTGAACGAAAATTACGAGTACCAGAATTTACCTAGGTATCTATTTTTTTTTAAGCTACTTGAAGATGGGAGAATCGGAAAAGGAGAGTTGAGAAAATGAGAGAAAATTTTCAAAGGTAATACGAATTACCCACTTACCTTTGGTGATAGTTAGGTAGGTACCTATTATGGATTTGTGAACTGAAATTTAGGCATCTGCGCATCTTCATCGCTGCAGTCGTTTAAATTGAATTATTTTTAAAAAATTTTTTTGCCTACTTATTTTACCTTTACCTATCATTTGGCAACCTCGACCACTTGGTCGCGCTCAAATCCAAGCCCACTCTCACTTTGATTTGAATTTGAACGAAAATAATAGCACGAATAACAAACGATAAACCAGTACATCTTCTAAAAGAAAACCAAACCTAGTACCAGGTACCTACTTAACTGTAACTATCGTAGTTTTGCCTTCATAATTTTTACTGAAATGCTCGTGTGCTCGACTTACTTAGCCATCCTTAGGAGTGGCATCGCCAAAAATGTGAAAATTGGTGAGGCGAGGCACGGTGCAAGGTATTTCGAGGTAAACGTTTTTTCGGCGAAGGAGAATGAAGAAAGAGCACCCTTTAGTGAAGACATCGTACTCGAGAATAAAACTGGGGATTCAAGTAACGTTCAAGTTCAACGTATAATACCTAATTATAAATTGAGATTTTTTCGATCATATGATTATTAATTAGGTACCTGCCGCGGCTGGAAACTCCGCGACGAGTTTGGCATTTCTCTCGGAGAGCCTAAACTTTTTTTGACAACTACCAGCAAATACACGCTTGCAAGATTAACACCTATCGATGAAAAAAAAAAAAGCTTTGGTAATAATTATGCGATACCTATACTTATGCACCTATACTAAATATACTATAAGTAGGTATATTGTAAAAACTTTCTCCGATAATCTTTGTAGGCATAAGAGAATAACGTTTCCGAACAGGCGCCCGCCCGCCCGCATGCCTATGCACCAAGCTATAGCTATCAGTCATCGGCAACAAAACGTATATTGTTTTTGGTATTGGTGTTGGTTTTGGTTTTTCATACGTTTTGGTTCTGGTTTTGTTTTTCTTTTGATTTTTCAAACGTTTTGGTTTTGTTTTTTTTCGTTTTTGTTTTTTTTTTACATTAAGTACCTACATGTGTAAAAAGTATGAAATCATGGAGGTTAAGGTGTGAGGGGTGAAATTGAAAATTTTGAAAATTTTCATGTTTGGTGTCAAAAATTAGGTTTTTTGGCATGCCAATTACAATTTTGAGATTGTTTTTGGTGGCTCGAACAGGACAATTCAAAATTTTGGTAATTTTTTTTTGTTCCGACTTCTTTAACTTTTTTTTCAACGTCAATATTCCTTTTAATTTTTTATAAAGAACAATCTCAAAATTGTAATTGGCATGCCAAAAAACCTAATTTTTTACACCAAACATGAAAATTTTCAAAATTTCGAATTTCACCCCTCACCCCTTAACCCTCATGCCTGACATATCGTTTTTGAATCCTTACGACGCAAAGAAATTTTTCGTATCACCGTATCACCAATAATAAGCAATAACATCGCCTTTATATGTAGTACTTTTTCTTTCCACAACCTCGATTTTTTAAATGCAATATTCAATAACCTCCCTAATAATTAACGGTAGGGTTGAAATTTTTGCGGTGACTTTTTTTGGAATACCCTACCAGCATGTATTAAAAAAATACTCATTTTGGGTACCTACTTTTAGCTTCGTATTTCCATCATTTCTAAAAATACTGTAGATATTGGAAAAATAGGCGTTTTTCACCCTTAATTTTTGGGCAAAGAAACGGGTGTTTTCAAAAAAAAAACCTGTCTGATAGGAAATTACACGTAGAAC
This sequence comes from Pseudococcus viburni, assembly GCA_033439095.1. Classification (NCBI taxonomy): domain Eukaryota; kingdom Metazoa; phylum Arthropoda; class Insecta; order Hemiptera; family Pseudococcidae; genus Pseudococcus; species Pseudococcus viburni. The sequence goes on from JAVBJF010000215.1 coordinate 430,443, forward strand.
ATGATTGTTTATAAACATTTTTCCATTTTGAGGCTTTTTTAAGGAGATATTCTTAAAAGTTACGTTTTTTTTCAAAAATGCTGTAAATTGTTGAAAAATAGGTGTTTTATTTTTCACCGATTTTCTACGAGAAATTTCACTGTTTTTCACTGATTTATTACTGTGCTGCAATTCTTACCGTATTGCAGTGATTTTTGATAATTTTCACTGATTTATAAATGAGAGAGTGGCTAAAATACCGTCACCCTCACCCATAGCCTTCTTCGCCAATGTTGCTTCTCCCCATTTGATTGTTTGAAAGTAAAAAAACGCGATTGGGGTACCTGAAAACCTTTTGGTATAACCCCAGGGATTGAATTTTCACCAACTTTTCATCATAATTATTGAGTCCCAGGACAAACACCAAAAGTGGCCAGTTTTTGATCTATGAAAAATGTGAGCCATATCCCCCCCCCCATTTTCTATAAAAACATCGAAAAATGTCGAATAACGAGTGTATTTGTGAAAAGCGTAATGTTAACTTTATTTGTAAAAGCAAAACTTCGATATATTCGTTAAGAAAATGTTTTGGACTTCCTCTTTCTTGTTTTTAGCATTCAAAACAGCCAAAAAGTATAAAAATACTGTCGCGTATGTGTCAAATTTACATTTTGATACTTTCAGAGCGATTTTCAACAAATTTTGAGGGCGAGACGAAATCAAGTACTTCCTTATTTTTTTACGTTTCGTTTACTGTTTTGAAAATAATTGTCAAAATCTAAAAGTCCGATAGATGCTCGGAAAGTACATATTCTGAGCTACAAAATTGTTTATTTATTCATGATCAAAAATTGCTAACTTTGAATACTCACAATGAACGCTACAAAATCTTTTCTATAAGTACCTACAAAAACTTATTTTACGCACTGCTGTCATGAAAAGTGACAAGGATGCCAAAACGATGCTTACAGAGGTAATTAGATTATGGAGAACCCGTCTGGGTGATTTTCACCACAGTACAGCTCCTACCGACCGAGAAACATCGGGGGACGATCTTAGGGTCAGGTACTTTACTACTTAGTATTCTAATCGGCCCGCCGGAAATTTTGGGGGGAATTTAAAAAGCTGAATCGGCTCGTAATATGCGGGTACATTTCAAATATTCTGAAAGAAATGGGAGAAAATTAATTATTTTTGTACGTCTTTTTCTGGTTTTCTTTAATACCCACCCCTTTTTGGAAAATATTTAGGTACCTATTATCTATGAGTATGTAAAATGTATTCTTCGCGTTCTTAAAATGACGTGAGATGGGGAAGTGAAGAATCAACGCCAATTGCTTTTCCGGGGGAAAATATTTATGCTCTGACGCGGATTGAAATGCGGGATTTTTCAAATAAAATTTGCGTTCCCTCATTTGCATAAAATATCGTGTCATTTTCAGATTTTTAAAATCACCTAATTCCCGTAAATCTAGTTTTTTTTTCTAATTTTCAACTGTCGTCGTAAAAAAAACAAATTGACTTGGAAAATTTTACGTCTCTCGGTCCAAAGCTACGTCTGGGTCCACCGTCCACGCCTGTGCCGTAAAATCATTTCAATAAGGATTTTCTTCTAAAGTTTTTCCATTTTACCTACCTACTTATGTTGTCTCTAGTTGCTGGTACGATACAGTAACACCTACATAAATTAGTAACTAAGTAAGCGCAAATTTATAATGAGAGAATACGCTGAGCACATGAGCCGCACGTCGCACGTTGGACGATTTACTTTTGTTGAAAGAAGAGGGCACAGTATCCTTGCTACTCTCATTCACATGTGACCGCCGACCGCCGACCGCCGACTGCGAGATCGAAAGTGTTGGCTTTTTTTTGCCGAGCATCGTCATAAATGTTGGTTTTGTGGAGAGCATGCTGGTAAGCGCACGTTAGACTACTAGGTGGACGAGGTTTACGCTGTCGAGTACACGGTGCGGTACGTCGGTCTGCGCGGCGCGGCGCGAAGTGCTTCTGCCCCTTCTCCCATACTTACTCGTATAGTCTTAGATTCTTCATACTTATGAAAAAACGAAACGAAAACGATTTTTTTTTAATCGAACCAACGTCGACCATAGCTACAGTCTGGGTTTTTGTAATGGTGTCACATGCCGGTACTGGAGCTGGAGCTGGAGCTGGAGCTGATGCTGGTTACATACACGTACGTACGCGGGTAATAGGCATATTAGGTACCTACGAGAAAAGTGACGATGACGGTGGCGAGAGGGACCGCGACCGCGACCCCGACCCCGACCCCGACCCCGACCCTGACCCTGACTCCCACCCCGACTGCGAAGAAGAAGCTACGTATCCGCTCTCTGCCTACTCCCTACCCTGGGCATGGATACGGATACTAAAATCATCGAAAACGAATATGAATTCGAATGCGTACATTACAATCGCTAAATAAATAATCACAATATCACAAATGTGCGCGTACGTATAGACGTGACGCGACGTGCGGGTACAACGTACAACACACGTAAGCTTTACCTATACGTACACGTACACGTACACGTACACGTACCTACGTTAAAATCGACAGCGATAGAATACGAGTAGATACTACGCCCAAGTACAATGCGTACGAACCTGCGGACGAGCAGGCCATGGACTGAGGCGCTCCCGGAAGTAGGTCAACCACTCCGCGAACCGGATCCGGATATCTTAGAATGGTGGTGATGCTGTAGTACTGTAGCACTGTAGCAGTGACTGTCGTCGCTCGTCGGCCGTTGGTTGTGGCAGCCACCGCGCCACACCACACCGCACCGCACCACGCTGCCTCTATCGCTACAATACCGAAACCATGATTCCATTTCTACGAGTTGGTAGGCAATTAGGCATTACAGATTAAGTAAGTGAGTACCTAAACACTTGCGGCGATATAGACGTCTCGCGATGCCGAAAATCTTTCATTTTTTTCTCGCTTTCGTCTTCTATTAATCCTCGCTGAGAGGTGCGGTGATCCCTCTCAATCAATTGGAAGTGTCTCCCTCTCCCCAATCTTCCCAGCACGCCCCCCTCACCTCGAGTGCTTATGTAGGTAAACAAACATCTGGCTTTTCCAAGAAGGTGCTTTACGCTTTGAAGGATTGCACCTTATAGTTCGAATGCAAGTGAGTAGATAGGTACCTCGTACCTGTACTGACATACTTTTTGAAAATGTTATATTATTTCTGCAAATGATGAGATTTCTTGAAAAGGATCTATGTCGGTCGCGATGTTAATTATTATTCTAACAAGTAACCAAAAGTCACCGAGATTCTGTGATTTTTTCTTTCTTTACTTACTTCTTTTTACAAAAACTTAAGCATAGGTATATCCAGTAGGATGGATCGAAAAAAAAACATATCTTGGATTTTTTGACCAAATTTGGTGAGGTGGTTTACTTTGATTGGGAGACTTCGCAAAAAAAATTTGAGCCCCCGAGGGGCAAAGGGAGGGGAGCAGGAGGTGCTCAAAGTGCCTCCTTTTTGAAAAAACCCGCTTGTGTGAGAAGCCTTCGTAGCACTTAAAAGATGCAATTTGAGTTTCTACATCCCCCTAAACCATCGCCATCCTCTCCGATCAAAACTCAAACTGCTACCAGGGGGTTGAAAAGTTGAAAATTGCAATAATTCAATAATATGAAATTTTCACTAAGCAGGAATGAATGGTTTTTTCATCGAGTAATAAGTGAACCAAAAAAAAATTCAATCACTGAAAGTGAATTTTGAAAAAAAATTGAAAATTTTATACACCAGTGCAGCCAACAGCAAATCATAAAATTCAAAATACAGAATTTATATCGATTTTGAATTGATTATTTTTTCGCCTGAAATAATTACATATATTTTTTTCAATTACTGAAAGTATATTTCGAAAATTTTTTCGAAAATTTTGTACGTTAGTGCAGCCAGTTACAAATCGTGACATGCTACACTATGGAATTTACGTACGTTGACCTCGAATTAATTTTTTTATCGTTTGAAAAATTCACAATAATTTTGTTTTCAACCATCAGAAATAAAAATTTGAAAATTTTCTAAGAAAATTTTGTACGTCAGTGCAGCCAGTTGCTGATTGTGACATTCTGATATTATGAACTCGAATGCATTATTTTATTTATTTTTACGTCAAGGGATTGGACCAATTTTTTCTCCCAATCAATAGAAGTACCTATGTTTTGAATTTGAAGACATCAGAACATCACAATTAGCAACTGGCTGCACTGACGTACAAAATTTTCGAAATATACTTTCAGTGATTGAAAAAAAAATACATAATATTTTCAGGCGAAAAAATAATCAATTCAAAGTCGATATAAATCCCGTATTTTGGAATTTTATGATTTGCTGTTGGCTGCAATGGTGTACAAAATTTTCATTTTTTTTTCAAAATTTACTTTCAGTGGTTGAAAAAAATTTTTGTTCACTTACTCGATGAAAAAACCATTCATTCCAGCTTAGTGAAAATTTCATATTATTAAATTATTGCAATCTGCAACTTTTCAACCCCCTGGTAGCAGTCTGAGTTTTGATCGGAGAAGGATGGCGATGGTTTAGGGAGATGTAGAAACTCAAATCGCATCTTTTAAGTCCTACGAAGGCTTCTCACACAATTTTTATTGTCCAAAAAATGCAAAAAACAGCGTTTTTTTAAAAGGAGGTGCACTTTGAGCACCCCCTGCTCCCCTCCCTTTTCCCCCTCGGGGGCTCAAAAAAATTTTGTGAAGTCTCCCACTCAGAAGTAAACCACCCCACCAAATTTGGTCAAAATCCAAGATATGTTTTTTTTTCGATCCACCCTGATATCCAGTCCAGGCAAAGTTTGTGTTTAGCATAAGTCATAACAATTGGTGTTTTAGAAAAGCAAGAGAATACGTATATACTTATTGTATAAAATTTCACGAGGTAAGGCTGGCGAGAGGAAATGCAGGCCGGGACAAAACTTTCAGTTGGCTCTTTTTTGGGACATACCGTCCTATGGGAACGTACAGTCCTATTGGGACGTACTGTCCTATGAGGGAATATTGTCCTGGTGGAACATACCATCCAACGGGGACATATTGTCCTGGTGGGTCATATTGTCTTTGTGGGACATAGCGTCCTATGGGGACATACTGTCCAGTATCCTGGTGGGACATAGTGTGCTATGAGGACATACTACCCTACGAGGGAATATTGTCCTGCTGGGACATATTGTCATGGTGGGACATATTGTCCTGGTGGGACATATTGTCCTGGTGGGACATATTGTCCTGGTGAGACATATACGTCCCACCAGGACAATATGTCTCATCAGAATAATATGTCCCAGCAGGACAAAATGTCCCCGTTGGATGGTATGTCCCACCACAACAATATGGCATCATAGGACATTATGTCCCCATTGGACACTATGTCCCACCAGGACAATATTTCCTTATAGGACATCATGTTCCACCAGGACAGTATGTCGTCATCAGACAGTATGTCATCATCGATCTCGTCATCGGACAGTATGTCCCACCAGGACAATATGTCCCACCAGGAAAATTTGTTCCACCACAGCAATATGTCCCTCCAGGACAATATGTCCCTCCAGGACAATATGTCCCACCAGGACACTATGTCCCGCCTGGAGAATATTCCCTCACAGGACACCATGTCCCACATATGACACCATGTCCCACATAGGACACCATGTCCCACATAGGACACCATGTCCCACATAGGACACCATGTCCCACATAGGACACCATGTCCCACATAGGACACCATGTCCCACATATGACACCATGTCCCACATAGGACACCATGTCCCACATAGGACACCATGTCCCACATAGGACACCATGTCCCACATAGGACACCACAGTGTGTCCTCATAGGACAGTATGCCCCCATAGGACACAATGCCCTGTCAGGACAATATTCCTCCATAGGACAGTATGTCCCCATAGGACGATTGGAGGGACATCATGTCCCAGCAGGACACCATGTCCCAGCAGGACAATATGGCCCAGAGCAATATGTCCCTCCAGGACAATATTCGCTCATAGGATAGTATGTCCTCAAAGGACACTATGTCCCCATAGGACACAATGTCCTGCTAGGACAATATTCCCTCATAGGACAGTATGTCCCCTTAGGACAGTATGTCCCCTTAGGACAGTATGTCCCCATAGGACAGTATGTCCCCATGGGACACTATGTCCCACCAGGACACTATGTCCCCATGGGACACTATGTCCCACCAGGACACTATGTCCCCATGGGACACTATGTCCCCATAGGACACTATGTCCCCATAGGACACTATGTCCTGCCTGGACAATATTCCCTCACAGGACAGTATGTCCCAGAAGGACACTATGTCTCCATAGGGCACCCTATGTCCCACCATGACACTATGTCCTCATAGGACACTATGTCCTCATAGGACACTATGTCCTCATAGGACACCATAGGACACCATGTCCTCATAGGTCACCGTGTCCTCATAGGACACTATGTCCCTATAGGACACTATGTCCTGGTGAAACATATTGCCTTGGTGGGACATAGTGTCCTGCTGGGACATAGTGTCCTGCTGGGACATAGTGTCCTGCTGGGACATAGTGTCCTGCTGGGACATAGTGTCCTGCTGGGACATAGTGTCCTGCTGGGACATAGTGTCCTGCTGGGACATAGTGTCCTGCTGGGACATAGTGTCCTGCTGGGACATAGTGTCCTGCTGGGACATAGTGTCCTGCTGGGACATAGTGTCCTGCTGGGACATAGTGTCCTGCTGGGACATAGTGTCCTGCTGGGACATAGTGTCCTGTGAGGGAATATTGTCCAGGCAGGACATAGTGTCCTGGTGGGACATAGCGTCCTGCTGGGACATAGTGTCCTGGTGGGAAATATTGTCCAATGAGGTAATCAGACCATTTCTTAAGCTACCTATCTGCCTTATTCGGGTATACTTGAGCGTGAATCTGAAGTGACATTTTAAAACAAAGGGAAAGGGGTAAATTTTATCATTTAGGTCAAAATTGATTAAAAATTTTAAAAATATGGAACATAATATAGCTCGATTAATAAAATTTTGGCCTAAAAAGTCAATTTTTTGCTTATCTCCTTGTTATTTTACTACATTAGTTTTTTTTGGAGATGTTTGCGGGCCCTTGATATTTGAAAAAAAAATGCTAATTCGAAGGAAGCATACAAAAAAAAAAAATAACAAAACCCAGTTTTGAAAGTCTTTGAAATTTTTTTTATTGATTTCTTCTTTTCAGTTGGTGCGGGTGAGTATGATTCATTTTTATAAATAGGCTCATTCACCCCCCCCGGCCAATATTTAACGAGGAATTACTACTTGAGACTATACTTTTACCACACTTTTACCGCCGCTTGTTTCACGCCACTGAAAATAAAAACTTTACCCAATATTTGAGAGAGTTGAAATTGAAAAATTTTCTACGTCTCTTCTTTTGGTTTAGGTACGTATTTAAAATAGATAGGTACTTATCACGTACATTCGAAAATACAGTATTTCTGACCAATTCTAACGGGTACCGGGGTATTTATACCCATATGTAGCTACATTTAATCACATAGCAAGTTATGTGTATCAACGTAAGTAGGTAAGTACCATGTGATGTGCGATGTGTGCATACCCAGCTAATATACTAAATGTTACAGTTGCTGTTTATCGATTTTGGGCAGTTTTAGTCACAATTTTTGTACAAAATTTTTTCGACACCTCTTCCCTCCTCAGCCACAAAAGTCCTGGTCGCTATTTCTTCGCAACAGTCTTTCCCCCTTCGCCCATACCCCGCCAACGCCACGATGTCTCCACCCAAAATTCAACACAAAATATCGTCCTGGCGCCCTACGCGCGTGTCACACCCAGCGTTTACTTCTCTACCTGTGTCCTGTGTCCTGTGCTCTGTACTCTGTTACCCTGTACCTACCTAACTTTCTATATCTTCAGCTGTAGCTGTAGCTGTAACCTACTAGTATGCCTATAGAAGATATGGTGTTAGAGTATATGCGTAATGCGTAATGCGTAACGCAGGAACAAGCTCATCATACACGTATGTACTAGCAAGTATTGCGGTACTTGGATACTAGGTACTAAAACTACTTGCTTGTAGGTAGGTAGATATGTAGAACCTAAAATGACGTCGTTAAACGACGCGACGCGACGACGACAAATGGGTATTACCGTATTCTTGAATTTCAACACTTTCTCTTGCCGGATGTTGTTTAGTTGCAGCGTCATCGACGAGCGCAAAACACTCTTCTTTACTACGAACTCGCTGGCTGGCTGGCTGGCTGGCTGGCACTTCACCGCCACCGCCGACCATGCGGATGCCGATGCCGCCGCACTGCGTCGCGTCGCCCGCCCGCCCGGCTCTGGGCTTTAGGCTGTACGCTCATACGCTGTACCGCGTATCACGTATATTTCCACAATCGCGTTGGTTCCAGTACTTTTTTGTGGTTTCGGGGGCCGCGGCCGTACTGCAATACTGAATCGAACATTTTACGCGATTTTCGACGCCCACCCTAGGATGATACGCGCCGCCGGCACCCACCACTGTCACAACGGAGAGAAAAATCTTGCATCCGCAACGGCGACGGCAGCGACCACCGCAAGTTCTCGATTACGTCTGTAGGATCTGTACTGCCGCAAATGACGGTCTCGGTTCTACGAATTTTTTGTAGCGAATTCGAACTCTAGTAAACCCTACTTACGCAAATACGTACGAGTAATACCCAATTACGGTACGTAAATGATTTGATTTTGCTCTACATTTGACATTTTCACTGTTCAGACATGGTGTCTGCGGAGACTTGAACGCGGGTACAGAGTTCAAGTCGTTTTATTGCAACGTTCGGTTTAATATAACTATACGTACGTACCGGTGCGGTGCAAGCTGCGTATTGTGAATTTGTGATAAGTACTTTAGCTGGGTAGACGATTGACCGAACCTGTGCAGAGGGGAAGGGGGAGAGGGAGCTCCACCCGGACCCCGAGTTTTTTTAGGGAGTCGGCTATAGGGCTAAAAAATTCAGTCTCTTTACCGCGACGTTCTCAAACAAAAAAATTGGCCTAACCACCGGTTGAAAGACATTTTTTCTCTGTGGGCCCCATGGTACTGGGGTAGGTAGGTGCCTAGATAGGTAGTGTAGGTATCTAGTAGTCTATCCGAAAGAATTGTCTCCACTCCGTTTTGTCTCTTGTCAGTTATCCTCCATTCTCTGTACGAGGGCGGTAGCGAGGGTGAAAAAATTAATAGGTATGTTCGCGTTTCGTTCGCGCAATTTAAGTAGGTATAGAGGAGATATGTAGGTAGCTAGGTAGTAGGTACAACCTATGTAAGTACATCGTACCTAAATTTTAAGTTTCCATTTTCTTTCGAGTAGGTATGTAATAGGGTATATACCTTCGTAGGTATTTTCCAACGTTGCGTTGCGTTGTAGTTGCAGACTTGCAAAACGTTGAAAAAGCACATGTTCCATTCAAATTCGTGCGACGCGACAGCGACACTTTTTACAAATGCAGACTACCTGCTATAGACTACAGAGCTACAGACTGCGACTGGTGATCGTTGCGTGTTTCCAAAAGGGCGCTGATGCTAGTCAAGTGGTCACCGATCAGTAATCACTAATCACTAATCACTAATCAGTATACGCGTACGTGTACCTAATTAGGCCGAATTGACGCTACCAACCGACCTACGTAGTACGTCTACCTAGGGGCGTAGCCACCGGGGGGGGGGGGGTCTCTCCTCCTCCTCTTGCAAATGCCCTCTTGGAGCATTAAAAATCAAATTTTCTCAAAGCTTCGCCCTCTCTTCGCTCGTGCATGAACAAAATCACAATTATATAAACTATTTGAATCAATTTTGAAAAAAACTGGCTCTCTTCTGATGGTCCAAGTCTCCATACCCACTTTGCATCCTCTCAAAAATTATTTTTTTTAGGCATTTTTAAGGTCAAAATAATTAGTATGTAAGCTGTTCGTTCGAAAATTACATTTTCATCCGTTTTTTTTCCTTTAAACATGCTATGCAAATCGCATGAGAACTTTACAAAGTTTGAATTTAGTGTTTTTATAGTAAAAGGGAATTTGATTGGGGGGGGGGATTCAAACTTTCTCAAAAATTATGGAATTTCGGACCCCTTCCATGAAAAATTTCTGGCTACGCCACTGCGCCCACCGTCGAGCATTTTGATTCCGAGGCCAAGTTTCGAGTGTTTATATGTACCTATACTCGTCTTAATCGTAGAGATCAATAGACCGCAGACAAATCGCTATTTGGTAGCAACGGCGTCAAAAGTAGGCCTAAAGCCTAAAAATACACATAGGTGTACAATGTACAACTACATACGGTATCACTATCAATTCAGTTATCTGGCGTTTACTTTTTGCATTTCCCAAAAACTTGGCTAATTGATTGACAGATAGAGTCTGGCCGCATGTCCCACGTTTCACGTTTCCCTTTCCGCGAACACGCAAAGGAGACGGTGAAATGGCGATAAATGCCAGTAGAGCGCGGCGCGGCGCGGCCCGCAGCGTGGCCACCAACGTTAATGACCATTTATGTTTCTTTTCATCTTTGTAAAGTGTGGAGTGTGGTTAGAGGGAAGAGTCAAGGGATGGCAGACGGAATGACAAAATCAGAATGGCAGGACGACGACAAGACGACGGAACACGACGCGACGCGTCTCCGCAATTCGGCTACAGCAGGAGATACAGGGACTTGGTTACAATGGATGCTGAGGGTGGAAAAAAGGAGTGGAGCCCTGGAGGTGCATGGCAGTGGCGACGAGTCGCGAGTCGGCCATCGGAGAATTTGTTATTATGTACCTTGTACTTATTCGTATTTCAATTGTATCAGTTCAGTACTGGAATTGGTATTGGTATTTGACGTAGCGATGTAAGCATACGATGAACGATGTACGATGTATGACGCGATGGCTAGGCACCGCAACGCTACGTAAACGTACAAGTACGAGAATAGCGAGTGGCTATACGCTACAGAAAAAGGCCAGCACCACGCCATCGTCATCGCCATCGCCATCGCCATCGACATCGACAACCGAGCAGGAGCACCACTGCACCAGCCACGGTATTTGTAGTGTATCGTATACCTCGTACTCGAGCTCGACCCGACGACGATGATAAACCAAGCCAGAGCCAAAGCCAAAGCCAGTGCCAGTGCCAGCGCCATTGCCACTAAGCCAGTCGTCGAAATGTAGGTTAGTATACCGGGCATTCCCCTACCTCGCTCTTGCTGCGTTGCTCGACTCGAACGTCTTGTGCTGTGCACGGTACGCGTACGCGGGTACGCGGGTACGTTGCGTCGCCGCAAGGGCATTGGTCTTCCAAACTCGCGAGTCAAGTAATATTTAGTTATGTAGTCGCTAGTTGTTGTCTGCTCGAGGTTCGCATCTCCGGTGACGGACACGGACGTACGCGCCCCATATTTTTCGTTTTTTCGTATTTTCATTTTTTGTGCCTTCGAGTTTTCGTATTCGCGAGTTTTCGGCTCTTTTCCCCGCATCCTCGACTTTTCGGTTATCGTTTTTCAATTTCGGATTTTCCAGTTTCCAGTTTCGCATTTTTACCACTCTCGTGCGTGTTCGCGTTTGCTCATCTAATTTTTGTCGCCGAATTTTTAAATCTCGACAGTTTTCAAAGTGCAGCTCGGATACATACGATATGTGCAAGAACGAATAAATAGTTCGACTGGTTTGGTTTCTACGCTTCGGATTCGAGTGATACGGCGATATTTAAAAAATCCCTGGCCGACGAATTTTTCGCAAAATTATTTTTTGCTCGATACGGTATATGGTAGTTGATTGTTTTGTTTTTGGTTTTTTTTTTGGTTGTTTTTTTTACGTAGAATCGACATTTGCGCGAGTTTACTTGGGTATCTACTTAGTTACCACTCGTCGAACGTTGTGCGCGGAGATACCAACGTTGCTAGTGCTGCAGTGAAAATTTGTGCCTATCTTACGTTAATCTTATTCTTGTGATTTGTCATCATTCCACCATCCCAGAAAAACGTTGGCTGACGGAAGCATTGTTACCTGGACTTTTCGAATATTGTTTCTTCCTTCGGTGAGTACTCGGCTAGACGTAGACGTATGAGTCAATTTTCTTCTCGCGTACAAAGGCCTTTGCCTTTGCCTTTGCCAATGCCAATGCCTATGTGTGTATTTACGTATTATGCGATGCGATAATTGGCTGAACGTTTGCATGGGATCTTGTATCGGTCAGTCTTATCCTGTCAATAACTTCAAGTAGTGAGGAGGTAGCAAAACCTTACTTACGACATAAGACCTTTTTTTGACCATACATCGCAATCTCGTTAACGTGATTCTGAACACTGCGCATATCTACGAGTGTATTTAGCAGGTAGCTAGGTACCTCAGTAGTCAGTACTGCTACTTACCTAATTAGTAACTACCTATGTAGGCACGCATGTACCTACCTAGCAGTAGTAGATTCTACATAGGTACTGTAAAATTGAATGTGCGAGAAAGCCGGCAATGATAGAATAATACTGTCTCATCTCGCATTTCGTCCGGTTTGTCGATTGTCGAAGACCAAGCAATTGGGTAGAACGGGCATGGCGTGCGGCGCCGCACCGCGTGATAAGCTGATAAACGAAAATCGCATACTACCAACACGCATTTACTCGAGTCTACCTATCTAACTACTCGTTCGCGTAGTATTTCCCTGTTGTTCTGTTTTCTGTATTTCTTTCTTCTTCTTTTTTTCGCCATCTGACTATTTATTTACGAGTAGGTGCTTGTTGTACCGTTGCGTTGTATTCGCTTCTCGGTATGTAAATAAATAGGTATAGCAGCTAGCCAGCTACTAGGTAGTAGGTACTCAGTAGGAGCGTAAGGTGGTTGAATCTTATCAAAGTTACACCTGCGACTTGGGATCGGCAGGTATCCGTCGCTGTTCAATTAGCTTAGAACGAACTCAAAAAACGATAATTTTTCCCTCGACAATCGTTCATTAAAAGGCTGTAACGTACCGCAATAAAAGGAAACAGTAGACACCTACTATATTATGTAGTAATTTGCACAGCGATTTGATTTGAGCTTTGACGAGAAAAATGGAGTGCAAGTACAACCTACCCATAAATTTAGAATGAAAAATGATTCAATTTTGATTTTTTCACAACTTTTTCCAATTTTTTTTCGCATATAGGGTGCTAGGTACCTACTACCTAGCGTGCTATTTGCAATATTTTTTCTGGTTTACCGATCTACATACTAAGTATTCAAGTAGATAGGTATATGCATAAGTATCTAAGGTTTCTTAGTCCCAAAATGTTGTCTCGAAAAAACTGTCACTTAGTTAAGTTTTTCGAAAAATATATTCCAGCCCTTTCTTCAATGCCTATTGATCGATGTGACGAGTGATTTCTAAGAAAAGATTTTTTAAATTTCAAACCTTGAAAACTGTAAACGAGAAAAAAAGAAGGGCCTAGGTGAAATAAAATTGCGAAATAAAATTTCCAAACTAGGTGTGGTACCCAAGCAGTCCTATCGAAAAATAAAATACGAGTAGTAAAGTACATAAGTAGGTAGGTACCTAATAAAAATAACAATGTTCGCCACATGAGTTTCAATACATATACCCAGGTATATTGCGCTTGTTCACTTAGCAAATAAGTACTAGTAGGTATCTACCTAAATATTAAATGTATACCTAGACCTACGTGAGGAGTAGTTTTTCAAAATCGCCTCTTACTCTCTCATTTCGAATCAGTGAAAAATCACTGATAAACAGTCAGAATTGCAGCACAGGAAAAATCAGTGAAATTCACTGATTTTCAGTGATTTTTCACTGATTATTCAAAGAATTTCACAGATTTTTCAGTGAATTTCATAAATATCACTGAATTTTCAGTGAATTTTCACTGATTTCCAGTGATTTTCTTTCACTGATTTGTCTTCAGTGAAAAAATTTTCACTGATTTTCTCCCGTGCTGCAATTCTGACTGTTTCTCAGTGATTTTCGGTAATTTTCACTGATTTATAATTGAGAGAGTATATACACCTTACTGAATAGTACAAATCTGTACCGCTCTGAATTTTCAAGTGAAAAATTTTTTCATCAAGTTACTCCTTCTATTAACAAAAGTTCAGAGAGCTCGAGCCCCTTACCCTTCAGCTCGCCAAGGAGATTTTTCATAAAAATTGCAAAAAATGCATTTAATGCTTTTCAAGCATAAGTGTTCAAAAAAAAAACACCTTTGCTCCGCTTGGGTATAGCAGGTAGGTATTTTAATCAGCCTATATTTCTTGAATTAACATACCATCCGCTTTTTAAATCTGAATCAGTCAAATATGGCGAAATTCTGCTTTCTCGAAATCGTGAAATGAATTGCACTAAAAATCAGTGATTTATCACTGATCTTCAGTTAAAAATCGCCGATTAGGTACTCAGTCAATTTCCAGTTGGTCTGAAAAAATAATCATACTCTTCTTTGATATTTTTATGATGAAAAAATCTCCTTGCTGAGCTTAGAGGAGGGCTCGAGTCCCCTGAGCCCCCCTTTGGTTTTACAGCTTTATGAAAATAATTGAGTACCTAATTAAAACTACGAATGAAAACTTCGTACTCTCCCATTCCGAATCAGTGAAAAATCACTGATAAACAGTCAGAATTGCAGCACAGGAAAAATCAATGAAATTCGCTGATTTTCAGTGATTTTTCACTGATTATTCAAAGAATTTCACAGATTTTTCAGTGAATTTCATAAATATCACTGAGTTTTCAGTGAATTTTCACTGATTTCCAGTGATTTTTTTCACTGATTTGTTTTCAGTGAAAAAATTTTCACTGATTTTCTCCTGTGCTGCAATTCTGACTGTTTCTCAGTGATTTTCGGTAATTTTCACTGATTTATAATTGAGAGAGTATTTAACTTTTGTAGGTATCTCTTAAAAATATATACGAATATTCATACTTTCACATGAATGCATACGTTTCCAAACTGCCCTAAGTCCAACATCTGTATATGAGAAAAGGGACTCAGGGGTAACCTTTTTTTCAGTACATCTATGTCCCTTTTCTCATATACAGATTTTGAACTTAGGGCAGTTTGGAAACGTAAGTTTCATATTCATCTGGAAAAGAGGCGAGCGGTGTTTTTTGATCGAAAATTTTCATATTTACCTAGTTTAATTTATACGATTGAAAATATCACATTATTTTGCACATTGTATGTACTTATAGATTTTTCTAAAATTTTCATCTTCGCTTTGCTCAAACTGAATTTTGCTGTCATAGGGTCCCGATTAGCGCTCAGTGACAATAAAACTGCCAACCCGTGAAACGCGAACTTTTGGTAAGAAAATGACAAAAAGTTGGAAGAATCTCCACCAATGAAAACGCTTGATTTCAAATTGCCATTGGCAGTTAGTTGGTAAATAGTTGACAATTTTTAACAACAAGAAAGTCACTGAACGAAATCTTTTCAAAAAATTTGAAATAATTTGTTGTTTCAAATAAAGTTCGACTAATTTTTAAAAAAATGAAAGCTTACATAATGATCCAAATTTGTACGGGATACCTTTTCTGTATCATTTTCGAGACGCATTGATATTGATACAATTATTTCAACGTATAACAATTAGACATTTTGCTTTTATATATTTTATTTTCATTGAATTAATCAATTACATGATTTGTAACATTAATCCACAAATAACTGAACTCAATTTACAATGGAAGCATTACCAATAGATCATTATGACTTTTACCAGAAATATGTCGAAATAGACGTGAATAGTGCTGCTAAGATGTACGAGGACACCAGATTACAAAATACATAATTCAGAATGAAAAAGAGTTTATATGAAATACTTTATCTATGAACAAAACAGAAAGTCACTGAACGAAATCCTTTTCGAAAACTTTGAATTAATTTTTTGTTCGCGAGTTTATAATTACTTATCTATGTTTTTGTTTGAAATCCGATAAGATAAAATAATCAACACAAAAGCTGGCAATAGCCAGCAATAAGTGAAAGTTGACAACTTTGGTAGTAAGTTGACAATTTGTTGGAACTTTTTTATCAAATCATATTTCTTATCAACAAATTTCCAAATTATTGGTTTGTAATTGTAAAAATAATTGGCAGTAAAATTGCCAACCCATGAAAAGCGAACTTTTGGCAAAAAAAATGGCAAAAAGTTTGAAAATCCTCCATTTTTTGTCAATAAACTTCCAAATTGGTAGTTATATTGGCAGAAATAATTGCCACTGCGCTAATCGGGGTGTCATTTCTTTAATTTAGGTACTTCTTGGACAACCTTTTAGGATAAACTTAAGATAACGAAAATATTGTGGTGAAAGTTATTTTTGAAATTTTTGTCTTCGTTTTGCTCCGTCCAAATCAAAAACGTCATTTCAAATTTAAAGTCAAACTTGAATTTACTCGTATCATCTATCATGTAGGTACTTATCTATCAACCCATGTATACTCTTACGCAATAATCAGAAACTGCAGGCGGATTTATGAAGGTGTAGGAGATGACCATCATCCCTCCACCAATATTTGAGAATTTCAAAATGGTAAAATTGACAGCTGTCGACAATATCGGTACATAATTCCCTGCCCTAAATTAATGATCAAAAACAGAACTTCCATTATTTTTTTGATAATCCAAAAAAAAAAAAATGATAACAAAAATCCATGCTTATTTATTCGACAAAAATTGAGAAACTACCTATATAGCTTTCAGTGTATTTTTGGAGAAAATTTTAAGCTCTCGTTCTGTTCGCGCTCAATATTAGGTACTTACAATCAATATATTTTTTAGAAATCAAATTTATCTAGTTCTCAAAACACGTTTTACAATAATTTTTTAGTCTTGAATAAGTATTCATTTTCAAAAAAAATAATTTTTAGCTCTCGAGATTTTTAAGTTTTCATTTAAACTCCGAAAATCTAGTCTCGGTTTTTTTTTCTCACGAACCTTTCCTATGTTTTCGTTGAAAAAGTGTAGCTTTACTTTTGATGGCTTCGATCCGTCTCTGATGCCAATTGCCAATGCTTCCGAGTAAGGAGAAATAATGTAGGTATGTACTTAATTAGGTAGGTACTTGAATAAATTTGAAGTACAGAGATACGGATATAGGTAAAAGTATGAACTATTTGAAGGGAGCGGCGCGGCGAGGCGAATGTAGTCCAGAGTTTTGTGTCTGAGATTGTGGGAGATAGTAGTATCTTTCTTACAAAATTTTCCGTGAGAAAAAACGGTACGAAAAAAATACGCAAAGGTCGACCTTTCTTCTTTTGTTTATAACTGTTAAAAGTGTCTTCTTTCACAAACGGTATCGTCGACATTGATCCATTTATTAAAATTTATTAGGTACCAGCGTAAAAAATCACACAATGCAGGGTCTTGGTCGGATATCCATGTCCTCTCGGCGAGGGCTGTCCGCTGGTTTAGATTGTTTGAATGATCTGCTTTTAGTAGATTGCTAAATATCTTACCATTGTAGGACTGCGCTGCAGGATTTGTTTTGATTCGGTTGAAATGCGGTTCCGCTTTTATCAATTGTGTCTCGTTGTTGTTGTTGTCGTCATTTTTTTGGTTTTTTGTTCAGCATTTTTGACGCGTGTTACGTACACTTACGCGGAGATTTTTTCCTGCTTTCTTTCCTTGTTCCGCTTTTTTTTCACAATCGTGCTTAGGTACGGTATTGTATTTTGAACCTTTTATTGTTTACGTTTATTAAATAAAAAGATAAACTCGTAGCGAAAAAAAAAAAAGAAAAAAAACCAACAAAACAAAACTGTGATGTGAGATGTATAAACCATAAACCTGTCGTATTCTGTGTGTAAGTTGGGTACACAAGTAAGGTGGATAGTAGGTACTTACCTGATAGGTATCGATTTCGTATCCTAGAATGACCACATGGACGTAAGCATTATACTAACGAAATAGTACTATAAATAACTTTACACTACTCTGCTACTTGAATAGGTACCCACGTAAAAGATTGCGGACTAATCATCTGCTCTACTGACTGTGAGTACTGACATCGTGCATATGTACCTATTATTATCTTATTAGAAACGATGGCAACGCTGAAATTTTCTGCCCGTAGATGATCAGTCTCGATCAAATATAGATACAGTACCCTGTATCTTCACAACCCGATCACCTCACAGTACAAAGGTCTAACTTTTATTGCAAAGAAGAGAGCTTAGGATGGATCCTAGGTATACGTGTATGTCTATTATAGGTACATATTTTTTTTCAACTGCAGAGTTCGTTTAAGGTACAGAACAAGGTACTTTGGGAGGAGTAGATGCAGCAAATCAAAAATGATCAAAAATGATAAAAAATGATAGAGATGCCTAAAAAAATTCCAACAAAGAATAATTTGATTCGATTTAAAAACGGAAATGAAAACTTGCCCGAAATTCGAGACGGTTTCAGTACTTTTTCGCGGCGGGCAATATACTTTTAATTTTATGCGTTCGGAAAATCGCCTGTTTCCCACACTACTTTTGTTTTGAAAACTTCTGTTTTAATGCCCCAGGGTTTTCAGTCGCTATTTTCCTCCCCGGGCAGAAACTAGGTAGCCCTTTTTCCACTCGCATATTTGTCTGATGACGTTACTTTCGAAATCAGAATTTTTTTGACAGCGATTTTCTCTTTCAATTTAAGTCATTCGGCTTTGCCTCGCTCCTTAAACTTTCACACTCGTTAATCGGTTACTTTCCGCTCCTGTTACGTAATATACTATTTTCGCTAATTCGCTCCCTCCTTTCTCAATCATATGGGGAAGGGAACGCGGGAAAATTTCGAATACCTTCATGTGACTGTAAGCAGTGGCGTTGGAAACTTTTCCTTGAAAGAGGGGAGGAGGTACAAAGTAGAAAGATGCCTGTTCGGTGGTGAGAAAGAGCTGGTTTCCTTATACTTTTTCAACATTTTTCCACCAACGTGCTTTAGAGTAAGCTCGATCCAAGCGAGGGCAAAGCTTTGAAAAATTTGATTTTTACGCTTTTAATTTTTCTAAAATTTAACGTTTATATTAAGGAAAACGCTTTGGCCTAAAAATTTGCCATTCGGGGCCACTTTTGAAAATTTTCCACATTGGGCAGCTGCTCACTTGACTTTGAGCCATTCGAAAAAACAGCCTCTGTACCAAATGGTTTTATGTACCTAGGTATCTATTTTCCACTGACGAATGAAGAGTGTAGATACCTATTTTCCAATTAGGAGCGGCACAGGCACAGGTTCCACTTGAGTAAATTGTGAGTAGGTCTAACTCGTAAGACGTGTTGCTGACTGCAGGGATGAAGATTGAAGAATCGTGTGCATAGCGAAAAAAAAAACGAATGACAGCTGGCCAATGAACCATCTCACATAACCTTGAGCATTGAAAATCGCATCGAGTTGACGTTTTGTCGCGCTTATTTAATTAAGCGTAAGCTACCCAATTATTTAATCGACACGATCCGCGACGCTCATTCGGAAATGCCAAGTAGTAAAATATTAGCGCGTGTACAGTACATTGGGCAGGACTTTCGAGTGAATTGTCGGGAGTGTATCGCATTTGTGGGTTAACATTCGGACAAAGGCTTGCTAACGACTGACGCTGCTAATCAAATTCAGAAGGTGCGGTGGAGAGGTTAGATAGTACAGGACAACATAGAAAATGCTGTTTGAAGTTTAATGGGTGATTTTTGTAGTATTTTTCGTGCTGATCACGAGAAAATTGCTGACAAAATGCCATCATCCAAGGTTTTTTCACAATTTGAATTTTTTTTGAACATTTTTTTTCATGCTTTTTGATAACTTTTTACACTTGAAGTCAATTTTCTGAGCAAAGGAAGGGTTCAACAAAAAAAAAAAAAAAAATATGAAGAGAAAGTAAATTGTAGAGCATAAAATTTACTTTCTGAAGTGTTCAATTAGTTTTTTTTTCAAGAGGATTAGCTTTCGAGATATTTTAGTCAAAAGTTCAAAGTTCAGCTTCTTTTTTTAAATTGAAAATATGTCAAAAACTAAGTCTCTTAAGAAAAAAGTAATTGTACTCTACAGAAAGGAAATTTTATGCTCTACAATTCTTGTTCTATTCATATTTTTTCTTCTTTTTTTATTTTAGGACGTTCTCTCTGCTCAGAAAATCGACTCTAAAGGTCATAATTTGTACTTACATCAAAAAATGCAAAACGAATTCCTAACAAAAAATTAAAATTATAAAAAATTCTGACGGGATGGAGTACAACTGAAATCATATTCAAACTCAGCACTAAAAAGTAGGTCAGAATCAGCAACCAGGAACGTTCCAAGGACATATAGGGGCGGGGGGGGGGGATCTGTGAAAATCCCAACTCTGATTTTCAATCTTCCCAACTATATGATACCTCAATTTCACAACGCTCCTCTTTTACTGTATACTTACCCTGAATTTCAACTCAACTAAATTTTATGTAAAGGTAGCTGCAGCGAACATAATTGAAAATTTTGAACTCCAATTAATTATTCGGGGACGATATAGTCTGATTTTGCAGAGAAGGGCGGGGGGTGAATAACACAAATTTGCTGACCAAACTAAATTTTAAACGAATTGAACTCCTCCCCTCCTCCCCTCATCTCTTTCATTTCATTATTTATTCCAAATTTGTCATTTGTTTCAAACCTATTCCTAATTTCAACATATTTCATTGAAAACACTTACGAAATTACCTGATTGGCCCGAACGAAGCGAGGGCGAGAAATTCCAAAAAAAATTATAATTGTATGAATAAAATTTTGTAGTTTTATTGTGAATATGAGGGAGAAAAATTTGCTTCAAGCGAAAATTTTAGAGAACCTTAAATTCATGGTGCCATAAAATAATGTTTTGGATAAATAAAATTGAATAAAAAAAAACGGCCACTCTTACTTTGAAATTATTATTTAAAGGAGGAATATTATAAGGCCGAGCACAGCGAGGCTAAAGCTTTTGAAAAAATTGATTTTCAAACATCGAAAATGAGTTTTGAGGAGAGAAAAGAAAATTGATTGAAATAATTTCGAGGAAAAATCGGAAGAAAATCATTTTTGTAGGATTTGGATTAGTTTAAAACTGCCTACGGAAGGAAAAATACAATAAGTCCGAGTGCAGTGAGGCCAAAATTTTTTAAAAATTTTATTGCGTTTTTGTATTGAAAAAAAAATACCAAAAAAAACATAAAATTGCAAAATGTTCAATTTTTCCAACTTGGGAAAATATGGATATAAATAATAAATTTTCCCCTAAAGCATGATCATTTAATTCTGTTTTTTTATTTTAAAAAAAAACTATAAAAGTACAAATGTTCAACTTTCCCAATTTGGAAAAATATGTGTACAAATTGTAAATTTTCCCAACTTATGAAAATATGAAAATTCATCAACTTGGAAAAACATATTTCGTCAAGTTGAAAAAATTCACATTTTGTACTGATATTCTCTCAAGTTGTAAAAATACGAGTACTTACGTACAAATGGTAAATTTTCCCAACTTTAGGGTAGCAATGGTAAATTTTTCCAACTTTAGAGTAGAAATGGTAAATTTTTCCAATCAACTACTGAGAAATCCCAAGAGTGGGTAAGTTACCTCTCCCCCCTATCGATACGTCCCTGATTACCAATCAGAATCAATTACCTATGCAGAAAAAAATGATTGATTAGCCGGCCTTAAATATTTCCATTGTTATAAATGAGAAATGCTGAAGATGTGATTCATTACAAAAAATTGATTTTCTGGGAAAATCAAGCCTGTAAAATTTCTAAAAAAAAATGAATGCCTAGAACATGAATTGTAGAGCGTAAAATTTCCTTTCGGCAGAGTCCAATTAGTTTTCGAGATATTTTTAATAAAAAAAAAAATAGGTTGAACTTTCAACTTTGAACTGAAACATTTTGAAAGCTAAGCCCTTCAAAAAAACAAATTGGACTTGACAGAAGGAAATTTTACGTGCTACAATAATTTATGTTCTATTAATTTTTTTTTGTTGGACCCTTTCTTTGCTCAGAAAATTGACTTCAAGTGTCAAAAGTTATCAAAAAGTGTGAAAAAAATGTTCAACAAAAAATTCAAAATTTTAAAAATCCTTGGGTGGTGGAATTTTTTCACTACTTTTATCGTGATTAGCGTGAAAAATACTATAAGAATCACCAATTAAACTTCAAACAGCATTTCAAAAGCTTAAAATGTCGACCTATGTAATTATTTGCTTAGATTTTCAGATTGTTTTTCATTTCAAAAAAAAAAAAAAAAATAGAAAAACTGTATATCGAGAGTTTTGCGCGATGGTTAATACATATAGTTGATAGGTAATTTTTTTTTACTCGTCAAAGTGTAATTGTACTCATGTTTTGCGTCAAGATTGATAAAAAGGAAAAGAATTGAACGAGATTGTTTTCAAATATGAAAAGTTTTTCTTTAAAAAAAAAATTGAGACTTGGTGAACAAACTCACTTTGAATGAAACTTTAAGAAAAATTTCAATGGGTCAGGCAGGCGTCGCGTCGTGGATTAATTGGATTTTTTTTCAATGTACAGTTTATTTTGGGATGCCTGAAAAATTTGCTCCAATTGAAAGTGTCCGCTGGATTGGGCATTGGTAAAGCTCGCTAAAGGGGCTACGGGGACCTAACGCAGTAACACTAACACAATGACCCAGCGTGCAAAGCAAACCTTTATTTACGTACGTAGGTCTAGGTATGGATACTTCCTACGTCTAGGTTTACTGTTTACTCGCAGTCGCAGCTCGTACTACACAGACACAAGTATACCTATCTCGCGAGAACTCGCCTATTCGTACCTATGTAGATATGCGAAACGTACATGTACATTTGCATACTGATGCTTGTGTGTGCGTTTATCCAGAGTGTAAGTAGCAAGTACAAACACAAGACGAGTGACGAGTATGCGGCGCGGCGCAGCGCGGCGGACAGCGAAAAAAATTACAGAAAAAAGACAGTGCCGAGGTTTTCAGGTATCCGTCATCGGTCACATCTACGTCTGCGTTTTTCTCTGTGTTAGCACTAGCAGTCCAGTTAGCAGTTAGCAGTTTAGCATTAACTGGACAAGGTACCGGTACGACCGACGCAAGGGTAAAAGTACGCATACGTAGACGTAGACGTGTAGGTACCTACCTATGTGTTATGCCTAAATCTGACAATTGCCGAATGCCAGGGGTTGCCTAATGGCTATTGGCTAATTCAGGCACTTTTTCTATTAAGTAAAACGTAGAATGCATTTTCAATTTTTATGAACGATTGAAATATTATTTTTTTGAAAAATTTCTACTCAAAGTGCACGTTTAGTGCAACAATTTTAAAAAAAAGTTTGCTCTCCTATCACTAATAGAGAATTACTCGTAGCAATGTTGATCGATACTTGATCATAGCTAATTCCCTATTAGCGAGGGGAGCAAACTTTTTTTTTAATTGCTGCTCTAAACGTGCACTTTGAGTAGAAATTTTTCAAAAAATATTTCAAACATTCATAAAAATTGAAAATACGTTTTAATAGAAAAAGTGCTTGAATTAGGCTTCGCCTTTGCCGTCTACTGGCATTTGGCAACGGCTAAGCTAAAATTTCTTACACCTACGCAGGACGTTAGTACAAAGTACATATCTACACACATACACACTCACACAAAGACAGACAGACAGACAAATACACACGGAGACCGTGCATCGTACAGTACCTTCTACCGATATAGGTACCGATAAATACTCGTACTCGTACTCGTACTTGTACGTATGTATGCGTATGCGTATGCGTATGCTTACCGCTTACCTATACCTACAGCTACATGATACATGTAGGTACATGTGTGATGGTAATGGTAGATCAGGTGGCCGGCATTCGGACCTCAGGTGCGTTACTAGGTTATAGCTAAATGTTCCCGTTACATGGTAGGTGTACCGGAACTATTAAACGCGCATCACACGGGCCAGTGAATCCCAAAATGGGCGACGCGTCGCGTCGCGTCTTGTCCCAGTCCGAACGTATGTAGACGTAGACGTACCTAAACGTAAACGTAGATACCAGATAGCTAACTAGCTATTCGGTATGGTGGCGCGACTCGACTCGACTCGACGCCAATACACTCTGAAGGACGTCAAACGCGATTTAGGTGACGAATTACTAAATTATGGTACCTAGGTAGGTCTAGGTACTTAATCGATTATTCGGATGATTCGTAAAGGCAGCGCGTGTTATACGCATCGAGCAACGCCGGAAATCGCCATCGTCGCTTCGCGTTGCATTTTCAATTTCAAAAATACTCGTAGGCGCCTACATTTTTTGGTTTTAAAAAAAACCACTCGCTGCCCCGTTCGCTCACTCATTCCCTCGATTTCGACGATTGATAACTTATCGAACCGACGTCTGGACACCTACATAGGTAAATCAACTATCGCTCAAATTTTGGTATGTACCTATTTAACTAACGTAAAATACCTAATTTGGGCGCTTTCGGCTTCGGCCATTACCGTTTTTGATTATCGCGCCGCGATAGACTTGAATCTTCATCCAGCGTTTAAGTCACCGACACGACGTGCTGCGACGCGACGTACTTACAAGAGAGCTACCCGAAGTCGGACACGCGGAATGAAAAATTTTTTTCACAGGCTTGTAGAGTATCACCAAATACTTCCACAACCAAAATTTCAGCCCCTAAAGTTGATATAGGGGGGAGCTATGGGGGTTTGAATTTTGAAAAATCGCCTAATACACCGAAAAATTACAAAAATCTAAATATGTAACTCGCGTTCTTTTGGCGTTTAGGAGATGGATTTTACACCAGGAAGGCCATCTGAAAATGGGATAGTCACCTAGATTCGAGTTTAACATGGGGGGGGGGAATTTTCACTCATACCTTTTATGCGTGATGTAGAAAAATTGTAATAACGATCAATGTATGAGTGAAAATCCCCCCACCCCCTGATGTTACACGCGAACCTAGGCGACTATCCCGTTTTCGGATGGCCTATACCGAGGGCAGTTTGTGCTATAAAATCCATCTCCTAAACGCCATAAGAACGCGAGTTATTTAGATTTTTGTAATTTTTCGGTGTATTAGGCGATTTCTCGAAATTCAAACTCTCATAGCCCCCCCCCCCCCCCATAACCCCATAACAACTTTAGGGGCTGAAATTTTGGCTGTGGAAGTTTTTGACGATGCTCTAGAAGCCTGTGAAAAAAATGTTTCATTCCACGTATCCGACCTCGGGTAGCTCCCTTGTTAGTACCTAGCTACCTAAGTAGGTACCTAATCGTGGCAGGGATGACACATTTGCGAACAATACGCAGCTAACTCGAGTCTCTTTCCTCGATTCTAATCTGATAAGAATAACACATGTGCGATGAGCGTTTTGCGGCATTGCCTGTATCTACAATGTACTTGTGGATTTACGCTAAACAAGTTTTTTTTTCAAAATTTCGAAAGGTACCTACCTAGGTACAGAATAATGTGCACCTAGATTTTTAATTATGTACCTAGTACCTACGTATTGTATGTATGAGTACATAATTTCATTTCAGGTAGGTACCTACATATTTTGTAAAACATTTACTAATTATCTAACTGACGAAGTAGCGCGTTAAATTTCGGACAATGCAATGTATCCAAATTGAAATGCTTAGGTAAGTAAATAGAAAACATTTATTTGTCAAATTAACATCGCATAGCGTGGAAGGAAGAGGAAGGGGGAATTAAATCCTGAAAATGAAGAATTCAATAATAAATTGATTAGGGTATTAAGAAAAGCGCGCATTAACTAATGTAAATGGAGGATATTAAAATAAGTATGAAATACGTCGACTAAAATATCCGATAAAATAGACAAAATTCTTCTTAAAAACACCTAGGTATCAATTATAATTTCAAATTGAGGATATCCGCGTTTTCTTACATAGGTATCTAAAAAATCGAAACTGAAACTAAAAAACTAATCCCTCCAGAAACGAGTGGCTCTCTCGACAAAATTCGCAACGAATATTTTAAACGAAAATGTGTCAAATGTAATTAGGAGGATGCCTTTTTTGAAACGGAGACATCGTTATCGTTTGGTGTGGTGGCGCGACGGAGCTGCGGGCGCACCGCGCACCGTGTGGCAAACGCAAAATTGGAGCGTTATGGCTCGTGGCTCGATTACTGAAAAATGTCTGGCGAGAAAAAAGGTGCGCTGTTAAATTACACCTCATAGTGTTTATTTTAACCCACTTTTGTCAAAGTTTGCATTTGTTGAAAATTTTCAAAAAAACTGCTCCCTAATTGAGAGGCGAGAACAATTTTTTTGAAACGACTGAAAAAAAATAATTCGGGTATCGAATTAAGTATACGTTTTCAAAGGCGCTGGTTCTCGTTATGACAACAGTTTTCCCCAAAACTAAAACTGAACTCCTCAAAGAAAAAAGAGGTAGGACGTTTTGGGATCCTAAATTTGAAAAATGCGAATTGGGTGTTGACATACAGGTTTTGAGGGGTGCTGAATCTCATCCTGGTAGTGGTCTAATCTTTGAAAAAAAAAACTGAACCGCCGAATTTGGATTAGGAACCAAAATTTTGTAAAACTGTTGTAGAAATGACGAAGATAAATTTCTGTTTAGAAGGCCCGGTTTCGATTTTTGGGACAAACGGTCATCAAACGAGAAGCAACGTTTTCGCAAACATAATATTTCGATATCGATACCTCATTACTTTTTTCCCGGTCGGTTCGCGAATTTTTTTTTCACCCCTCCCACTCGGATGATAGTTTTTTTTTCAAGTTTTCCAAAAAAATGTAAACTTTGACAAAGGTGGGTCAAAGTAGACGTTTTGATGAGGCGTAAGTAATTTAAAGGCGACCCTTTTTTCCCCGCCTGGCATTATTTTTAAGTACCTAATCGAGTCATGACGCTCCAGTTTTACATTTGGCACACTGTGTGGCGAGACATATTTAAGGGTAAAGATCACGTGTGGTATATCTATTCAGGTACAAAACGTAGGCACCCGCACCCTTGGATATCGGGGAAGATGAACGCGTTTTTTTGACGAGCGATTCCGCGTGCCTGTCTAGTTTAACAATTAATTAATTGTCCCTCGTCTGTCAGGCGTCTACTATAGCGCATTTGTAATGTGGTGTATACAGTAGTGAACTGAGAATTTATGAGTATCTGTTCTAACGAAAAAGCAGAAAAAGCCGCTCACTCACACCCCAAGTTATGTCGAGTTAATTAGGGCTGTGTAGGCCACACATCCACGCACCCTCTTTCTCTCACCTTCCCATTATCACAGGTAAGTGTATGATTTTTACAGTACTTGCGATCTAGTGTTTTTTCTTTTTTGAATCGGAATCAGAAAGCTTGAAAAAAAATGATCTTATTACATTTGAAAAAAAATTAGGTACTTTATAAAAGGAAAGAAACCTCTTGAGCCTGAGCGTAACAAAGAAAAACTTTTTTTTACAAATATCGGTCAGCAAGAAGTTAAGACCTCCCCTACCTTTCTTTTAGTTACTTATTTCCCTGCCCATGTATTATTCACCTTCTCCTTTTAATTTATCTAGTGATGGACACTTTGTACGGGCGAAATATTGAAATTACGAGATTTTTGGCCACCGAAGCGTTCATTTTTTCAGTATTTGAAATTCAAAAATTCTCTTTTCGAATACATACCCAGGGAAAAATCTTCAGGTACGATTAGGTATGAGCATGACTGGATCACCCTGCTCAAGCCTGATTAGGAAAGAAAAACGGTCACGACTGAGCAGGCCAGAGCAGTCCTGGCTTCTAACAATGGAAATTTATTCGTTTATTGTCCTGCTCATGCCTGATCAGGTATGATCATACCTGCTCTAACACGGTCATTTTTCAGGCTTGCTCATGCCTGAAAATTTTCCCCTGAATATGTACAGGTTAAATTCAAGACTCACTGAGTAGATTTTGAAAAATTGTTCTTCAATGTTTTTTTAAAAAAATTTGTTTTAAAGGTGAAGATAGAAAATTTTAAAAACAGCTTTGATTTTCGGAAAAATTTATCAAACTCGATTGAAGATAACGTGAAAATTGTTACCAAAAAAATTTCAGAGTCGAAAGTTTACGTACTCTTTTTTTTCAACATTTCAGTCGTCATATTAATATAAGAATCGGGATACCGCTTTTAACTGCATTTTAAAATGTTTCGAACGATTGATTTGGCATTGTCAAATTTCAACTTAATAGGTTGAAATTATGTGAGCTCTAGGGTTGCTCAAATCTTATAAAAATTAACGTTTTTAAATTAATACCTATCCAAACTTCGATTACAATTAGTCGAAAACTAAGCCTTCTCGAAAAAAATTGATGACCCATTTAAAAAAACAAGTTCAATTCTCTGCAATTTCTTTTGCGGATATTTTTGCGGACGATGCTTCTTTTACCCAAAAAAGGTCGTCTTTTATTTGAGAAGTCATTCCAACTAAAACGCAACTTCTTCAAATTAAATTGATTTCCTGGACAAAGGCTGAACTTCGTCCGCAAAAATATCAGTAAGGAAAATTGTAGGATCCTTGCATAGTATCAACTCTCGTCTGTCTACTCGGAAAATTTCAGTCTTAATTAGTCAAGAAGTTTTTGAGGAACTGTTACGAATCGTACTTAAAGAGTTGAAAATGTAACATCTCAAAATTCATTTTGAGAAGTGACTGACGTTCGAAATATTTATCATCATGCGTTATTAAGTCTAGCAATCTTTTGTTTACGATAACCCAATACCGTTTGCTCACCACTCGTCCTAATTGCTTCGCGACATCTGTGTACGTACAAATTGAAGGGGCCTCTTCCGAGTTGAGATCTCAGATCTCGCTTCCTTTCAACATTTCTGGAGAAGACCCATTCAGACGGTGGTACAGAAATTGCCTATCTGGGTCATTTCAGCCGTTCTAAACTAGGTACTTGGCTAGATGGATATTGGTGGTTTACAATAGGTAATATGTTTCGAGTTTTTAACAATTGGAATGATATTTTTTCAATTTCATATTTTTTATACTTATACTTACCAAAACTTCAAACGCATTTTTCTCAAAATCACTGTTTTTAAACTTTTAATTTCAAAAATTCGTAAAAAATAGAGTTTTCAACAAAAAAAAAAACTCATCAATGGCTTATTTTGTTGAAAATTTTGTTTAATTCTACAGATGTGGTCTTGACTCAATATCGGCCAAATGCTCTCTTAATTTGAATCAGTTAATTTTCACTGGTTTAAAGTAAAAATTGAGTGAAAATGACCGAATTAAATGGTCAGAATCACGTTAATGCCAAATTCACTGAAAAAATATAATTTCCCTGATTCATCCAGTAAAAAAAAAACTTTCAAATCAATTGAAAAATTACAAAAATTTCAGTAGTATTTTTTTTTTCATTTAACGGATTCAACTGGTGTTTTTTTCCACTGTAAATGTTGTTCAGTCGATTTTCACTGGTTTGCAGTTAAAAATGACTGATTGAAATCTACAAAATTGAGTTACTGCCGAATCAGTAGAACTTCACTGATTCATCCAGTAAAAAAAAAAAAAACTTTTGAATCAGTTGAAAAACTACCAAAACTTCGGTAAATGTAATGTACGAAATAAATCGGTGATATTTTACTGAATCATTCAGTTAAAATTGAAATTTTACTGATTCTACAGTATTATGCATGTTGAAAAACATCACTGATTAATCAGTTGTCTGAGAAATAATTTACTGTTACAAATTGAGCCAGTGATATTTTGACTGATTCAGATTTAGAGAGTGAGCCCTTTTGATTTGAAGTTTTGTACGCCCATTTGCACGCTGCGAATATACATACTCGTATGACTACGCACAATCTCCAGCTGAGCACCTGTACGAAGATGTTATACGGTTGGAGGAAAGTGTGAAAAATTCTTAATTAGGGGGCGAAGTTTTTAGGTAGCGATAAATGCCAATATCATGAAAAAAAAAACTAACAAACGAGCTTTGTGCGATCATATTTTGCGTGGACGAAGGAAAAAATGTTCCCCGCGTTGAAAGTTTATTGAAACTACTCTTTTTGGGAGAGTTTTTCCCCTCCCCTCCTGCAATTATTCCGTGGTTTGGTATCTCCATCCGTATCCATCGTGTAGGTATGTACGTTTAATGCCTACTACCTACTACCTAGGTATTTTCGATTAGATACCTAAGTGATATTCGTAGGGTTCAAAAGTCAAAACCGGTTAATAGTTGATGCACATACGCGACATGTACATTATTGTACATAGACATATATGTAGACATACCTAGTACCTAGTACCTACTACCTGGTGGAACTTGTACTCACACTACTTACTGATAGGTAGGTACTATGTATTTGTATTTTATTGTTGGCAGCGTTTTATTTATTTAGTACGATTGTACATACATACGACTGTAAATGCACGTGTCTGTACGTAGATGTACGATATATACAGGGTGTCCGGTAGGTGGTCGGCCATACTTCATTTTTGGATATAACCGGGTACCACTAAAAAAAAGTTAGATGAACAAGTTGCATATCTTGAAAATTGAAGGGGGAAATGATGTTTTTTAAAAAAATCACGTAAATTTTTTTTCAACCATGGGAATGGATAGTACATTGAAAACTGAATAAATTTTCATTACATGACTTTTTGCATAACTTAAAAATTGAAGGGCTACAAAAAATTTTGCTCGAAAAAATTTTTAAAAAAATAAACTAATCACGGGAATGGATAGTATGTTGAAAAATGAACAAATTGTGTTCTACACACTTTTTGCCTAACGTCAAAAATGAAGGGGCTACGGCTCACCCAAAATTGAGAAAATTCAAAAAATTTCGAAGCCCACCTTTTTTGAATGACTCGTAGCCCCTTCATTTTTGATGTTAGGCAAAAAGTCTGTAGAACACAATTTGTTCATTTTTCAACATACTATCCATTTCCGTGATTAGTTTATTTTTTTAGAATTTTTTTCAAACAAAATTTTTTGTAGCCCCTTCAATTTTCAAGATATGCAAAAAGGCATGTAATGAGAATTTATTCAGTTTTCAAAGTACTATCCGTCCCCATGGTTGAAAAAAAATTTACGTGATTTTTTAAAAAAACATAATTTCCCCCTTCAATTTTCAAGATATGCAACTTGTTCATCTAACTTTTTTTAGTGGTACCCGGTTATATCCAAAAATGAAGTATGGCACACCACTTACCCGACACCCTGTAAGTATTAGGTACCTAGCTACCTACGTAGGTATGCGTATTTCAATACGTATGTAGATACTAGATACTTGCTTATTACTCGTAGGTACCTACCTAGCTACCTACCTACAAATATTTTTCGACCAGCAAAAATGTTAATACATACGTTCGTCGGAAAGTAGACGTGTAGACTAGGTAAAGGTACCTATGTATGGTACTTACGTTAATTAAACGAAACACGTAAACGTTAACTTTTACATGTACTCGGATCCGGATTTAAATACCTGCGACCTGCGACCTATGCCTGCGTAAGTGCGTACTGGGTAGTTAGGTACCTACATATAAATGTCCGTATCCCGCGCGTTCATCTTCATTGCTCGTCGCTCGTTCGTCAATTCTTTCAACAAACTAAATTGCACGAAATCATCGTTACTTAGCCGTTGAAAAGTTAACACGGCCTTTGTCTTTGCCTTACCTACATTTTGCGTCTTTTTCGGGATTTACCTTTTCATTTTTTTTTTTTTTTTTTGATTTTTACACGACCATCCTT
Source organism: Pseudococcus viburni (assembly GCA_033439095.1). Lineage (NCBI taxonomy): Eukaryota > Metazoa > Arthropoda > Insecta > Hemiptera > Pseudococcidae > Pseudococcus > Pseudococcus viburni. Next base: position 462,167 of record JAVBJF010000215.1, read on the forward strand.
TTTTGCGAGAACCGGTCGGCAATTTCACGTTGAAACTTCAACAAACATGTAGATATAGCAATTTTTGTTTTCTCCAATGTGAGTTTCCAAATTTGACCAAAAATTACGGCATTTTCCGACTAATCTCCATTCAAACCTCTTCTTTTATGCCACACTAGTTGTCTCTTTAAAAGAAGTTGTGATGGCTAATGACTTTACTACATTTTCGTCTCCGATGGTAAGACTAGCTCGGGGTATATTTACCTATGTATTTGATAATAAGCTCGAAGTCGAAGTTGATTGCATATGCGTGCGTCCTAAGTTAAATTTTTGGTAAAAAAAAAAGAAAGTAGGCGTACTTACTATTATTGTGCATTCTTACAAACTGAAGGCGGGAGAGATAGCGGGCGGTTCCCGTCCTCAAAATCAAAAGAAAGATATAGGTATTGCATTGAATGAGCAGAGTGAGGGCGCTAGAATCGCTGAAATTTCGACAATTTTGACAACATTCCGTCGTCACTTTGTCAGCTTTATCGATGTAATTCGTGGCGGCCGTAGCCCCTAAAGCTTTTTGTGAAATTGTGGATGTGTGCTCTGCTGGCGATAGCACGGTCATCAATTCATCATTATGGGAAATTTGGTATTGATTGGTTAGGTGTAGACTGTAGGGAGTTGGGAGTCAGTACGGGATCCAGCTGACAGTTTAAGCAGGCAACTGGCAAGTGTTCCGGCGATTCGGCCGGGCCGGCGCGGCGCGGCGAGTACGTTTACGTAGACGTACGCGTACGTACTACGTATGTAGGCGAAGCTGCTCGTCGCAGACGCTTTATCAAAAAAGAGAGACAGTGAATTATGTAGTTGAATATACCTACATACGAGTAGTCAGAAGGCACCAATATAAACGTCCGAGGTTCGATGGCACTACCCGCTGCTGGTATAGGATAGGCTGCCAGGCTGCCAGACTGCCAAGCTGGGCACTCCGCGTTCACTCGTATTCGTACCTTACCTACGCTGCGCTACGTAACGTCAACGCAAGTACACATACAAAATATATGCTATCTACTACTGCTGTTTTATGCTTTGAGAACTGGGTCAGTGGGTTAGCTTCGTCGACGGCATCGCCTCTTTGTTCGAGAGAAAAAACTGGTTGCTCTCTTTATACCATTGCCGAAATTTGTGGCGCCCTGTCTCGTCTTCTTTTTTCTCATTTATCGACTCGGCTCGACTCTCGTTTTAATTTTTCTTTTTCCCGATTTTATTTAGGTACTTTTTTTTATTTATTTTTTTTCGTTTCATTTGATCGACTCTGTCGTTAGACAGTGCTGCGCGTGCATTTTACGTTTGCATTTGTTCTTATGAGACTTATGACGAGTAGTCTGGGGCATAGATTAAGACTTATTCTTAATCTATGGCCTTATGAACCAAGCAGATCTGGGTACTTGTGTACTAGTTGTAGGATGTAAACAGTATTTGGTAAAGGTTACCCGACTCATCGAAAAATGAGAGCTTTGACGCGAGTTTATTCGAAACATGTAGGTATGCGACCGGCTCGGAAGAAAAAGGGTTAGTGTCCAAAAATCATTTTTTTATTACCTAATGAATTTTTTAAATAGGAAATTTAGTGCTCTTTCCATTGGAAGTCGTCCCAATCTTCCTCGACGCACAGTTTTCGCGCTACACCTGTAAAAGTGAAAAATTCTATGCCAAAATACCATTCAATTTAAAACAAAAACGAATGCCTTCAATCGAATAAACGGCACAGAATGTTCTCCAAACTCCCGTAAACAGTTATCAACACTGTACCCGTCAAACATTTCGCTACCCAATTTGAAAAAAAAAAAGGTAGTTTTGCTGCTATTTCTACGGTAGTAACGTAGAATTTCAGTTACTAAAATACATTGAAATTTTGGTAGCCGCTACGGTTTTGGGACTCTTTTCGCTACCGAATTACTACCAGTCTTTTGGTAGCTAAACTACCAACATGCTACTCAAAACTTTTTGGTAGCGTATGAGTAGTATGTTGGTAGTTTGACTACCAAAAGATTGGTAGTAATTTGGTAGCAAAAAGAGTCCCAAAACCGTAGCGGCAACCAAAATTTCAATGTATTTTAGTAGCTGAAATTCTACTTTACTACCTTAGAAATAGCAGTGAAACTACCTTTTTTTTTCAAATCGGGTAGCGAAATGTTTGACTGGTAACGGGTAGCTACAATACTATTTACTTACCGATTTATCCTCTCCGAGATCGTGGTTTACAGGAGTACGCCGCCGTGTTGGGTTGATAAATGGGAATTAAAATTAATATATGTACTTGATCAAAGAGTCATTTTTTTAAAAATCAAATCAGGTAGCTTTTTTTTTTTTTTGGTTTATTATGATAAAAGTAAAATTTTAGGGCACATTTAGCGAATTCATATTCTTCGCCTAGGGGGAGGGGGGTTCATAATTTACAAGAGGAAAAGGAAGAAAAACCTAGAAAAATTAAATTTTCCATTTTTTGAGTGATATGTTGGAATCAATGTTTTCGTAGGTGTAGAATACTAAATTTCATAATTTTTTCTCTTTGGAATGCAGGGTTGGATGGAGATGGCCGAGAGAGAACTTGAACATTTTCAATTTTTCCAAGTTTTATATCGAAATCTATGTTTTCGAGGGAGTAGAATACAAATTAATTGGAAAATTTTTCTCTTAAGAATGAAAGGTTCAGTAATGATGGGTAGGTGGGAGGGGGGGGATGATTTTAAAAAATTTAAATTTTGCAATTTTTCAGAGTTACATATCGATGACTATATTTTTGAGAGTGTACCTAGAATACAAATTTGGCTATATTTTTCTCTTAGGAATGAAGGGTTAAGATAAGGGTTTGGGGTTAGGAGTGGGAGTTAGAACCTAGAAAATTTTGAATTTTACTATTTTCCGAGTGATATATCGAAATCTAATGTTTTTGAGGGTAAATAATACTAATTTGGCAAAATATTTCTCTGTTTGGAATGAAAGGATTCAAGAGTTTGAAAAAATGTGAATTTTTCAATTTTCCCGAGTGATGTATATCGAAATCCATATTTACGGGGTGTGGAATACGAATTTGTTAATATTTTTCTTCAAGTACGGAATAAATAGTTGGGAGTGGGAAGATATGAAGAAAAGTCATGTTAGAGACATTTAAAAATTTCGATTTTTTCGAGATACATATCAAAATCTATGGTATCTACGAATTTGGCAATATTTTTCAAAAAGGGGGCTGTGGCCAAGGGAGACCTAGAATTAATTTTCCATGATTTTTTTCTTTAGATCCGATCACAACTGTTTATTTTTGATCAAATCGAATTTTATCAAGATTATAGATGCTTGAATTAGAATAGATATACCTAGGTACCTAATCAGATGTGATGAGATATAACTTTATGCATTCATAATGTACTTTGATACGAATCGTAAAATGTAATGAAGAGTGAGATTGGCATTCATTCCTTCCAGAAATATGTGACCTTCCAGGAAGAAACCGACCTTCGGTCCGAAAAAAATTTAAAATAAAAGTTTCTCAATCAATCCAAAACAATGATCATTTGTTTTGGATTGATTGAGAAACTTTTTTTTAAATTTTTTTTCGGACCGAAGGTCGGTTTCTTCCTGGAAGGTCACATATATTACCGAATTCATGCTCTACGTTCTAGAAAATGTGGATTTCGATTAAATTAGGTACTAGGAAAAATGGAAAAATTTAAATCTAGCCCTCGCCTGCACTCGTCTTCACCCTAACCTCCTCCGTCCAAAGAGAAAAATATTGCCAAATTCATATTCTGCGCTCCCGAAAACATAAATTACGGTATATTACTCAAAAAATTACAAAATTAATATTTTTTCTGGTCCTGCACCTTCTCTCTAATATATAACTCAGGAAAATTGAAAAATTGACATTTTTTGAAATCTCTCCCCCATCCCCTGCCCTTCCATCCACGCAACTCTTCATTATTGAGAAAAAAATTGTCAGATTCGTATTCTACACACTCGAAAACGTAGATTTCGACAAATCACTCAAAAAAATTGTAAAATTTCAATTTTTCTAGCCAAAACCAACAGAATGTATATGTATAAATATTTATTACCAATCCGGTAGAATTACTACTAAATTGCGACTGTATGATCTAGGCCTGCACATTAAGGTATTTTGGCTACTGAATGAGGTAAAGTAGCTTTACTACTAATCTGCTACCAAAGGACTGTGGTAGTGATTCAGTAGCAAAAATACTGAATGAGGTAAAGTAGCTTTACTACTAATCTGCTACCAAAGGACTATGGTAGTGATTCAGTAGCAAAAATACTGAATGAGGTAAAGTAGATTTACTACTAATCTGCTACCAAAGGACTGGTAGTGATCAGTAGCAAAAAGACTGAAACGAGATGAAGTAGCTTTACTACCAATCTACTAACAAAAAAATTGTGTAAGAGGCGAAAAGTAGCTGTGCTACTAATTTTCTACCAAAAATTTACTCAAGAAAACTGATGGTAGCTTAGCTACGGTAGCTGCTACTAAAAATTGTTTGACGGGTACAAGTATATAAAACACCCTACTACCATTGAAATCGAGAACAAGAAGAGAAATCAGCGTTTTTGTAATGAAAACTTTAAGCGTGTTTTTCTCGAAAAGTCGTTTTGGACACTAACCGTTTTTCTTTCGAGACGGTCACATATGTAGGTAACTAGGTACCACATGCATATGTACTTATAGGTGTTTTCGAAGTGTTGACGCGTATTTTCAAACCCGCTTCCATTTTTTATGGTTACAGAAGAATTGATTTCAATTTGAGCCGGACGCCAGCTAAAAGAATCGTGACTGTTTTCCCATTGGTCGCAGTTATACCGTGCACATTGTTCAGGTAATGTTTTACGATTAAAATTCGTCACCAAACTAATTACTTGAATAACAATTACAAATATGCCATAGTCCGGTAGATACTTGTTACCTACTAGCCGAAAATTACGAGTAAATGCCATTCAACGCGTATTGGTGTATACTAGACTACCTACCTACTTAGTTATTGGTAGTTTACTAACCATAGTGGGCATCATAGTTTCGACTACTTAGGATTACTCACATACCTACTAGATATGGTCCCAAAAATCCTACATTTAAGCACGATGTCTAAAAAATGGATGTAATTTTCAAAAATAAAACAACTTCAATTTGGACGTAGAGTGTCTTAATAAAAACCAGATATGTACTTAGTACTCGAATGGTGCGTCCCACTAAATCAATCCTAATTCAGTGTACCAAAACCTTGATTTGTAGTATATGATGTTTCAAAGCGGCCAATTTTGACATAGTGTCCTATAGTGCCCCCCCCCCAAAAAAAAAAAACAATATTATGATACAGTATCCCAAAAGCACAAGAGCAATTTGGACATGAGACTCATAGAATCCGATTAGAACGCAGTGCCACAGAAACACAAATTTGAACTTGAGTCCCAAAAACCAGTTTGGATACACTCACCTCTCACCTGATATCAAAAAAACTCGAATCATAGCATCTGAAAAAAATTTGAACAAAACTTCCAAAAAACAATTCTGACTTGATGTTTAAAAAACCTAATTCCCAGTTCTGTGAACTTTAAAATAATGGTATTTGTTTACAAATGAATGAAAAGTACCACCCGACCCCCTCCCCTCCCTATCATTTATAAGAAACTGCTCCTCAAGAATATATCTCCACCACGCATTTGCTCAAACTCATATCCCTTCATTATGTATAGGTATCAATACCAACCTTCACCGAATGCGTGATTGCTTCTTGAAAAAAAAAATGAGCAAACAGCGCCAATTTTCATATTTGTGTATTGTTTTTGTTCGTTAACGTCCGCATTGAAAATACCTACCGACTTATACATATGTAAGTGTGTACCTACCTAAATGTATAGGTACATGTCATTTACCACTATTTTTCATCATCAAACATCTGTTTATGTATTGATTCGAAAATAGGTATTTTTTTTGCAAAGAAATACATTTCTATTCGACGATTCATAAAAAAAATTAATTTCCCCGGTATACTTAGCTACCCACATTCTATAGTTTTGTTTGGATTTTTTCGGAAAAATTTCTCAGCTAATGCGTTTGTCTACAAATTAACGTTACCTTTGGAAATTGCTAATCAATTTACAGAGTACAGATACTGAGGAAAAAGTACTTACCTGCATTGCGTATCTATACCTACGAATACAGGTAACGGATATACCTACAGTATGGTTATTGTGTACGTAGACGTAGACGTAGACATATGACATAGAAGTACATAATGTACGTAAGGTCGTACGTGTAATATACCTACCTAGGTACTCAGTTTGTGTGCGTGTGTTGTCGGCTTTGAGTTTTTGACATTTTCAGCGTAAAAATCACTCCTGCTTTTATGGCGTTTCTTTTGAATGTGTCGAGGGAAACATTTCTAGACACGAGCACTCGAGCATGTCTGAAAATTGGCCGCATCTCAGCATGTTTGATCAGTGATCAGTGATCATACATGATCAGTGATCATACATGATCAGGCAAGAGTAGGTTAACAAAAATAAGGTTTTCGAACATATTAAACATTGTTACAAAATAATACCTGCTCATGTCTGTTCATGATACTCGTAATTGCTCAGACCTGCTCCGTACCCGAAAATGTTTCCCTGGATAGTCTGTCGCATGATCCCATGAAATATGGCTGCTAAGCGGAACAGTTTTCACGCTGAAAATTATTCACTCAGCTATCTAGTAGGTATAAGTTATCCCACTTAGCTACCTACTACTTATTTTGTGTATCTTCTTTACTCCCATGTACGAAACCTGCAAAATGCAGACGTAGATTTCGCATTATACATTTAAATAGGTACGTACTACGCAGAGCGTATTTTATTCTATGCCTTTGCGTCTTAACGCCTGTACATAGTACTATACGCCGTATTCTCTCCTGTTTCCTTTATGTATGTTCGTAGGTAGGTATATATGTATTTGTACAGTTACTCACTTCTACGTGCTCGTATTTCCCAGTACCTATAGGTTAGTCTTTCTTCTTCTGAGTTTTCTTCGCGCAAAAATCAACCTTTTCGTCACTGCCTCTGTGCAGCATACCTATCGTTTTCAAGTCTGAAGCTTGGCAGAATAATTATGTGTACTTCCTTACTTTTTGAAAATTTGCATTCTTAACGTTTAACATTTTCAGACAATTTTAATACTGCAAGTACTTCGATCGCTTACCTAACTTTGCCAAAAACTGACACTTTTAGATTTTTTAACCATTCGTCACATTCTCTAAGCAACTTTTGATTGCTTCTTAATTTTCCAAAACTTTCAGATTTCATAGAATTTTAACAAACTATACCAATTTTTATCGAAAATTTTAAAAGAAATTCGTTCATTTTTTACAATATGAAAAATTTTTGAAAAATGTTTTTTAAACAGTATTTTTAGACATGCAGACTTGCAACATCTTACACCACATTTCACCATCATTTATATGTACTAAAGTACCACAGCTTATTTCTGATCAGGGTCTATTTTAATTAAAATTTGGAACTGTGCATGTAAGCACATTTACCCTCCCCCCCTGACCAGTAACGTGCCGAGGCCCAAATATCGGGAGGGGGAAAATCTCAGAATTTCTGACTCGATTTTTAAAAAATGTTTAAAATTAATTTATTAAGGTACGAAACAGACTGACTTTTTTTAGGGCGAGGGTAGATAGCATAAATTTGTCGACCGAACTAAATTTGGATTATTTTGTTTATTTGTCCCGAACGAAGCGAATAAAAATTGATCTATCAAAAAAATATTATTTTTATGATTTCTCCCTATACAGCATAGGTGGCTCTGGTTTTCGTCAATTTTGACCATGGCCTACCCTAGGTAAAATTCTGAAAAAATTATATGATATTCTAGGACCAATAAGGTATCTAAAAAATATTTTTTGAAAATTTGGCACTAGTCTCTTATAGGTAAGGAGGCTCTCAAAATATTGTCTCAGCGTTTTGAGGGGAAAGGGAATGGAGGGGGGAGCTGAAATTTTATTTGTGAAAAGCCCTTACATATACCAACACTTATAATCAAGTTTGAAGAAAATTGGTCGAGTCAATCCTGAGAAAAAAATTAAAACTCATTTTTCACCTTTTGAGTCATTACTTAAGAGTCACTCACATCAGGGGTCTGAAACTTGGGGAAATGATGTATCCTTAGGATATGTATATATCCTGTAAGTATCGTTCCAAGATCACTTGGGGGCCGATTTTCTATGTAAACCCGCCAATGCCCTTTTCTTCTATCATCTCAGGTATACATACTACTATAAATGATTGGTGCATGGAGAAAAAAATCAAAACATTGCATGCTACCTATTTTAATTTTAGATAATTCAATAATCAATACTCCTCTTCTGTGGATAGTATAAGTGGCTACTTTGGCTAGGACAATACTCCTCTTCTGTGGATAGTATAAGTGGCTACTTTGGCTAGGGACTTGTTTTATACAGCTTGTATATAATATGTACTTACCTAAACAATATTGAGCTGTTTAGTGGTAGGGTAATTCTGTAGTGTGGGTAATTATACATATGTAGATAGATAGCCTATACGTATAGGTAGAAGATACTACTTCTCTACCTATCTACTTTATCAAATGGTTGGCTTAATACCTAGTGTTGTTATTTGTAGATAGGTATTGCCTATATTATTATTAAAAGGCTCCCAAAGAGTGCTTAACTCAAAATCAGGTAATTAGAGGAACTAACAGTAACTAAGGATTGGGGACTTTACTATTTTGTACCTATACTTTTCTATGTACATATTGTAAATAGTAGTGTATAAAAATACATAATTTTAAATGAACCTATTCTTGGGTTTCTTCTTTTTCTTTGTTACAGATAAACTTAGATCCAGATTATTTAAAAACTACGAGTGGAAAATGTCGCCGAATGTATGCTATTTGCCGGGCATTTCCTCAAGATGGTGTTCTTAAGAATTACTCTAGATCCTTTAAAATATCCCGAGCATACTTAACGTTAATCCTAACCACAACGATAAAGACGACTTCCTCAATTAAAAAAGAATTTCGAAACAAGGAGTGGAAAAAAAAGAAAAGGAGAAAGAAGAGAAGGAAGAAGAAGAAAACGATAATAGCGGTGACGGCGACAATAACTATAGAAAAAGTTAAGGATTAAAAATAACTTGAATACTGCTACAAATCAGCACACACAAACAAAAAACGATACCAACACTGGTAGAAATAATAGAAGTAGTAGTAGCAGTAGTGAGAGCAGTGACAGTGGCGACCTCGCCGGCTTAGTGTTAGTTGAAGGTAAAATACCATTCTCCAGTGTGGTTTACCATAGCACTGAGACCTTCACCGAACAAGCTGGACGGGGTATCGAACCGCGTTTGTTTACAAGCGTATTTGCTGGCTGTGCGGCCGCCAACCGTCCGCAAAACGAAAAATCCGAAAAGGAAAAAGAAAAAGAAGAAACGGAAATCTTCACAACGATTCAGTTCGACGATTTAACGTTGGATCCTCCGTGGCTTAGTCCGCATCGAGCGCCGCCGGAAGACTCAGCCAAAATTGTACACAAAATGAAACTCTCCGGCGGTGACTCAGAAATGTTGGGCTTGCCAGTGGATTCCCTACTTATGAATACATGGAATAATAATAACCATCTCCATCATCACCACCAACACCTGCACCACCATCATAACAACAATAACAATACCAATACCAACAACAACAACAACAACAGCAGTAATCACAATAACAACCATAGCAGTAGTAATCACAACAGTAGCAGTAACAATGATGACATTGATGATGACGACTTCACCAATGCCGATGTAAGGCATTTCCTAATTGGTGAAGATACAAAATTAACATTAGGTGCCGGAGATACAGATGACGAAATTTGTGATCAAAAGCCAACTATTGATGATCTAGATCTACTGCTAACAGCAACAACAACAACCACATCCTCAGCATCAGCTGCTTCACTACACCACAACAACAACACACTAGCTGAGTTGAAACCTCTACCACCATTCACAGGTTATACCAGTCATCTCAGCATAAATGGCATCTCTGGCCATCATTACCACAGGATAGCGACGGCACCAAATTCGGCTCTCATCATGGTTGAAACTAATAACAATTCAGTTGACACAACAAACCAGAACAATGTGAATGTACCACCATATTATTCAACTGATCATGTGGTTAGTTCATCCACAATGGATACCATTGACAGCATTAAGTCAGAAAGCACAGTGCTAGACTATGGGTTGCATAATGACTGTATTGATGATGATTTTGCAGCCATCATTAGCTCAGCTATGGCTGACACCACAGTGCCTGGTAATCACCCAGATGGTGATGATAGTCGAGATAGCTGGCTTGACTTGGATGCATGGATTGTGAGCCATTGTGGTCAAAGCACATCTTCAACATCCGGAAAGACCACTATCAATCTTCAAAGCAATGTTGCAAATGGTGCTGCCTCCGCTGCTACCACCACTGGCAATGTACTTTGTCCACCAGATACCCTAGCTGATTTTGTAACCAACTCACAATTTGCTGTGAATGCGGCACCCTCTCAAGTCATGACCTACACAACACCGCAGCAGCCCCAACAGCAGCAACAGCAACAGCACCTAAAAACACAAACTGGGCCGCCACAATCACTCCATCATAGTCAGCCTCGAAGAGGTGGCGGTAGCACTGATGTTAGCATCATCAACTCAGCTGTCACTGCTACTGCAGCCCCTACCACCACCACTTTTCCTCATATGCCGTTGCTGCAGAGTCGGCTGCAAAATGGCCCTCCAAAATTACAGGAATCTGGAGCAGATATCGCATATGAGTGCTCGTCGCCGTCGTCATCAACACCATACCTGCCACTTAGCCCACCTTGTCATGTGGTTAGCACATCTGACATTGGCTTCATGCAGGTGCACAGCTCAACCAGGCCATCGCCTGAGCTGCAGGTCAGCTTTCCCCACACCACTACTCCTAGTAAGAAGTCAAGAAATCGCGCCAAATCCAAGGTTGCTTCCAGCATTGTATACAATGATGGAAATTTGGGTAAAGAGAAGACTGTACATCGGTGCAACATCTGCAATCGAGGATTCCTCAATAAGTCCAACATTAAAGTTCACCTACGTACACACACTGGTGAAAAACCATTTAGGTGTGAGGTTTGTGGCAAAGCTTTTAGGCAAAAAGCTCACCTTATAAAGCATGCTCAAATTCATAAACGAGTGGGCCGTGATTGACAATCCTTTCGATGATAGGTACATACTTTCAATGTTAGTCATTTGTCATATTTGGTATACTTTTACCTGCTTTATGTCATGTTATTTTTTTTGTTTGTTTCTTATTGTTTGTTTGTTTGTTTATTTATTTGTTTGTTCATTCATTTGTTTGTTTGTTTGCTTATTAATTAATTTTTTGATCGATCGTTTCCTTTTTTATTTAATTTTTTTTCTCCTTTTCATTATTATTAAAATAATTACCTATTGTATGAAATACCTCCTGTTTTCATTTGTTCTTCCTTTTCTCTGTACAGATATTTAAAGTTAAAAAATGTCATTTGGCTATTTATGTAATGGTGTGTGTGTGTTTGGATGGATGAGTGTGTGTATATCTTTAAAAAAACACCTATTTTTCCTTTCCTTTCATTTTTGACATATAAAAATTGTAAGTAAGTTTACCTACATCTTAAAAATACTGACTGTATGCTCGCTATGAAAACTTTCTACTTACCTATTCAAGTGATGGTTATTTTATTTAGGTATCGATCGGTACAGGTATTATAATATAGGGATTTTGTTTTTTTCAATTTTCACTTCAATTTTTTTTTCTTCTTGTCTCATATGTTTGGAAAAAAATGCGAGTGTCTAGATGCTATTTAGGTATTTTACGTAATTCGTCAAATCCATCTTCTGGAATCGATTTGTCGATAGATAGGTACCCATTGGGGCTATGTATAAAATCTCATTTCATAGAACAAACCTAAAATCGACGGATCACAGATTTTTTGAGTGAAAAAAGTGGCAGGGTTGAAATATCAAAAATGCATCAAGATAAGATCAAGTTGTTTATTTTACACCACGACTGAAAATTGACAAAACTATAGGAACGAATCGTAACTTTTCAATCATTCTTTTTCGTGAGTTCACACCTTTACAGTAAATACTTTCATAATTTTGCGACTAAGGATTTTTATTACCTAGCTTATTTATCGAAATTTTCACGTTTCATTAGCCAAATCAACTTACGAAGATCTAGGTAGACACCCTATCACAAAATTACAAATGCGGGTACTTATCTACATGTTCAAACGGAATCAATTTTTTTACGCGATGGGTAAGAATGAGTACCTATCTCTTCTCATTATTCTAGGTTGGGAAAAGAGTTGGATAAAATTCATTTTTCTTAAAAACTAAATTTGATACGAAATGATTTGACAAAGTATACATAGTCCTTATAGGTACCTGTTACGACTACTTACCTACTTAGTCAAAGCATCTGAACTATTGTTGTAAATATTGAAAATTAAAAGTTATATAGTATGCACTGTTGTGCAGATGAGTTGCGTTTTTTTGAATGCTTTACAGTACAGATTAATAGTAAAAATTCGTTTGTTCCAAGATCTCAATTAAGCTTGTACATAGTTATAATTGGTGAAAAGTTGCCCAAAAAAAACTAAACTTCAATTCTCACGTTGGAAAATTTCCTCGCTGTAGCAATGTACCAAGGTACTTTGAATGTAACTATCAAAAAAAAAAATATGAATCCTACCGTAATTATTTTTTTTCAATCAAATGTTTCCATACATACCTATGTTAATTAAGGCCCTAAGGATAAACATAATGCAACTGATGGACATTTCTCACTTTCTCTGTACTGTATTATCGTGTAAATTTTTAAATCCTATATATTAATAATATAGGGCTGTATAATTTTATAAATGTAAATGTACATGCTTTTTTTTAGATTTAAATGAAAAATTTTGTTTTTAATTTTTATTGTTTTCTCTGTTTTACGTAAATTATTGTAGGCATTCGATATACCTAACATCTACGAATTTTCTTTTAAAAAGATTTCATCAGCCTTTCTTTATTTTTATCAAGTTGGCCAGTAAAATTATTGGGTACTTCGTTTGTAAAATAAATAGGTAAACGAATCAACTTCGACAACAAAATTATGTGTACCTATGTTAGTGGTAAATGAGTAGGTACAAAATATGTAAATTTTTCAATTTCATAGGTACCTACTCAATACGTACCTAGGTATTTTACCTCTTCGTAAAACAAGTTTAATCAACGACGACAAAATAATTCGTAATAAGTTACCTACCTCAAAAAAAACGTTGAATAAATTGTACCCGCATAAGTTATATGGTATGTATTTGTACGGTTAAACTTACTCAAATACCTAATTCGGATAAGAATTAAAAATTCTTATAGGTATATTTACCTCAGCTGTTGTAAAATTGAACCTTAAGTAGGTGCATATATTGCTTAAATGGTTAAGATGCTATTCAACTTTCACTATTTTACGCGATTCGATTAAAATACCTATTTCTTCGTCGTGAAAAATGTATTCGACTTTCGTTTGCAAGATACTTACCTTGCTATATAGGTAGATAGATAGATAGATAAATGGATACCTATAGTACTTACCTACTATTTATCAGTGAATATAAATGGGCTGTTTCGATGTTTTTTCCTTTTCTCGATAGTTAGATATTTTTTTAAAGAGTGTTTGGTCTTTGGTACGATTTTATTAATTGCTTGTTAAATATTTGTAAAATAAGTAAGTAATACGATTTTTAACAACCAAAGGGAAACACTTTTGTACATTTTCTTACAAACATGTGATCGCAAAATGTTTTCTTTGTGTATTTATGATAATTTTAATAAAAATTTTCGTTAAATTTTGTCGCTTCGTTGTTTTACTTTCCATTTTTTTTTTTTAATTTTTTAGAGAGAGAAATACCTAGGTACGTGTACCTAAGTAAAACGTGGGCTAATGGTTTGCAATGGCACAAATGTTGTACCTAGACAGAACTTATAAGATGATGATGATAAGTAAAGTATCTATCTCTATCAATCTAGCTACCATTGGATTTGGTGTACAGAACGAGCAAGAGATTCCTATTTACGATTCGATTCCACCAGTATTGGTAGCTATTGCTATATTTAGTACAGAAACACCACACCTCTTCTGCACTCCACCATGAAAATTGAGTAGGTAGGTGTCGCGTAGGTAGGTACTTGATTCTACCTGCTTACTATAAGTAGGTATTTAGTTACCGTTGAAATTTGCGGTAACGCACTTAATAAGCTGAAATATGTAGGTACATAAACATTAGTATGTTCAACTGCAGAATGACGCAGGTAGCGGTTTAGCTAAACGTAGGTAAACCTTAAACGTGTTAAACGATTTTCCAAATTACGAGTATTGTCAGTAGGTAGATAGTTTAATTACATTCGAAGTGGATAATATGTGCAGTAATGGCAGGTAATTAAAAAGTCACGGTGTTAAAGCCGGGCAAAGAAGTGTACAAATCTAATCCGAATCCGAAACCGAATAAGCGCGGCTGCGGCATCGCGGCAATCGGAGTCGGAAAGAGAGAGGCAGACGGCCAGCAGAGAGGCGAAGGAAAACTTGAAATAATCCACAGATATACCCATACCCGTACCTAACTCTGAATAAGAACCGCAGCAGAAGTCAATGACACAATTTAAAGCGGTGGTGATTTTGTAGGTCGTTTATTCTACAACGATTTCGGTACGGATGACTAGACACGAATCTTGTCACGCCGCGTCCGCGTCCGTGTCCGCGTCCTTTCAAAGTACGACATTGCTTATCTGTCACGTTGCGGGCTACGTCGCGTCGCGTCGCTGCTATTGCTTCGCCTCACTTACATCCGGTTTCTTTACTTACTTTTCTCGATGTAAACACGAAAACGTTTCATTTTCATCGTCTTCGTAATAATAATAATAATAATACCTAATAATAAAATGAAAAACAGCCGAGTTAGACATGTACCTACTTCTACAGTTCAACTATTCTTCTTCTGATGTGTTACCGCGTAATGTACATATGAAAAAGTATCGACCATACCCACCGTATAATTATCTTCCTATCCACATACCTTGCCCTTCCTTCATCTCCCTTTCAAAATGTTGAGGGTCTAAAAATAATTTTTTGAATTTTAGTGAATTTTGGAAAATTCAAAATTACCCTATGATCTCCAGAATTTCGAACATATAATCTAATTAACAAAAAAACAACTGAAATTTGGTGTATTTGGTGTATAGTACGTAGGTATTGACCTTATTTTTTGACGTCTCGAATCGATTAGAAGTACATAGTATTCAATACCTATGTTTTGGAGCCTCACTGAAAAAATTTCATAAAATGGTCCATACGAACTTCAGCGTCTACAAACGTATTAGCTTACTTATATTGGTGACCTAGTTCTTTATTTCACTGATTAAAGCATGATTTTCCTAAATTCGAAACTTCCGGTTCAAATCCATATTTTTCATAGAAAAATTTTTTGGTGAAAATTTCAAAATTTTCTGGAGGTTACAAAACGGCTCGAAACTAGTTCCAATCGATTTAAGATTACACAATATGAGGTATATGTGAACCTGGATGCTGAAACCACTCTTAGGGATGAAAAACTGGTTTTTGAGTTAGGCAATACTGGTTTTCAGCTCTTCAGAGGGAACAGGATCTGGAGGGAGCCTCAAACAACCTAAATTCGGCTAATTTTTTAATTAAGTTATAATCAAAATATAAATGACCGGATCTAAAAATTTTTTGAAATTGTCCAGCATTTAAAAAAAGCTCACAAAAATGGTACGAACTTTCAATACCTACCTAGAAACGCGGATACCCATGTTGATGTCCTATTTTATCGAGTAAAGCATAATTTTCCTAAATTCGTAATTAGGGACCAGTTTAAATTTATATTTTTTCCGGCAAAAATTCACGACGAAAACTGATATGGTAAGTACACTGGATATATTAAAATAACTCTCAGGAACAAAAACAAGTTTTTGAGAAATGGTGTGGGGTTGATAGGAGACTACACTGACTACAGAAAAGGTGGTGAGGGGAGGGGGGTCGACGTGCATTTTTACGAATGCCTCACTATATAAAATCAGACTTAATCAAGCCTTGATAAAAAATTTTTATTATGATGTAACTAACCCATTCAAATTTCAGTTTTCTATAGGTCATCTGATTCATTTTTCAGCCCATAATATTTCGCGTAATTTTTAAGCTGTGATCAACTTACGGCTTTCTTCACTTTAGACGTTGTCGGTAGAGAGAGACATAACACTACGAAAAAAAATCAAACATTTCTTTATAAATTTGTAATTTTTATTAAAATAGTTAGGGTTATTTAAACATTCAGTACCACATGTAAGGGTTATTTCTATAATCAATCAAAATCGAAAGCAACTTTCATTGTACCTACGAACAATTGAAAAAAATTGTTTTTTGTAACTATATTTATTTGGGCTTCAGATAGGTGAACCATTTTGGAAAATACGTTATAGAAATACTGAAAAAGAGTTGTTTTAAGTAATTTGCCGCTGCCGCCAGCATGAGTTCATTAATCATCATCATTAGCTAATGGCTCTACTTGAAAAGTTACTAGCCCACAGAGACTTGGAAAAAATATGCGAAAATCATCTAGGCTGATTGAGAGATACCTATACTTGCTCAACTTACTTGCCTTACGCGAGTATCCTCGTATTTGTGGCGTAGGCCGCTCTGTTAGGCCGCAATGACAAATAGGTACCTAATTGCTCATATTTACTTGTAGCTGTAAGTAGTCTTAAGGTATAGTGCATATCTGCCCAACTACACGGACGTAGGGCTACTACGTACGTAGTACGTACATAATGTGAGTGCATTTTCAAAGTATTGGTGAGGCACAAATTACGCACAGGTACAGCATAAACTTGCGTACTTAACTATGTATGGTACGTAGGTAAACGTATTATGTACTATAGGTACACTGTACTGTATGCACCGTGCAGTATGTTACCTACTCATACGCCTTTACAGGCGCGTGTTTACGCTTAATAGCAGAGTAAAAAATACTTTCACTAATCGAGCCTGCCAAGCACGGAAAATTACCTGCCCATAATACATACGAGTACATATGTAGTATGTACTCGTATATATGTACAATAAAGGCTGTCGACAGTCGACGCGACGATGCGACGGGGCTAGCTGTAAAGGGAAGGGAAGGATTCACGGACCTACATTAACCACGCTGACGGACTGATAGACAACTAGGCATACAAAACCGGTTTCGACTTTTGTTTCATTAACCCGGATATATGTACAGTATTCAATAAAGCAAGATAAACTGAAGTAGGTACTCGTACATCTACATACATACATCGCCATGAATCTAGTGTAGGTAGCTAGGTAGAGTAGGTACCGCTGTATGCACCGTACACTTACAATAGGTAGGTAATTAGGTATCTGGATATAAAAATGTAAGTATAAATGTATTAAATAGTAAATAATAGGTTTGTAGGTACATCAGTATTTCATACTAGTCGCTGTAAATCACATTACATACCTATATCTGATTTTCCATACCTGTGTTGGAGCCGAATCAAACAGGTAAGTAGGTTCCTAACACGTACCTAGTAGGTAGCCACCGAGGTAAGTCACTTTCACTCACCGATCGACTAGTTGTATGTATCAGAAATAGAGACCGGAAAGTTATTATCGAGATTCCAAAAGTTCGTATCATTAAAATTCTCTCAAAGGAGGATCGAAACATATGGATAGGTAGCTAGGTACCTTACGTATGTAACCACAATGACGACGTCAGAAAATAAAAAAAAAGGTTCGCGTGAAGAAAATTTAAAAAATAGAGCGATTTTTATAATTTTCCGAAATAAAATCTACTAATACTGTGGGTGTCCGGGCGATCGTTCAAATACCTATAACTCCATGAAGGGGAAAAAATTGAACATCTGACTAACCATTTCCGAGCTGAAGAAGAGGAGCAACCAGCGATCGCAACTTGAATAGGTACATCTGAACTTTGAATTATCATTCTCAACAAATCACAAAAACTTGCCTAATTGAATTTCTCTTTATTTCGTTCTCAGATAGGTACCTACCTATAACTTTGAAAAACGAATAATAATGCTTGTTGGTAACAGTGGAAGTGAAAAAAATTAAATAAATAGGTAAGTACCTAAATATTAGGTACACATTGTTCGCAAAAATAGAATTTAAGGCATTTCCTTCAAACGCCAACAGGAGATATATTATTTACCCGACTCCGCAGATGATGATTTTCCATCAAGTTTTTTTTTCTCAAAAAATTTATCGAAAATTTACAAATTGGTAGTGCACTTGCACGACACAAGAAAAAAGACACTGTAATTAGATAGATCTGGTGAGTAAATTCTATTCCAAGTTTGGATTAAATATGTAGGTATACGTAAGTATCAATAGGTAGGCATAAAAAATCAAAACAAAAACACTCGTAAGTACCTATAGGAACTTATCCACGAAATAATACAATGTAGGTAAGTAAAGTTGCATGGGATAATTTTGTTTTACTTTTATCGGAATGATTTGGCAGCATGGTACGAGACATTGAATAGAAAGTAAAGGGTAAATTGGAATCATTAATCCGATCAGCACGGATCCGCGAACAACGACAGTGTAAAAAAAAAGTGTCGGGAGTGGGAACGTAACAACTCAGCACAACGTAAGAAGATAGAACGAAGAGAAATGAAAAGAGAAAGAAAATGTTCGTGAGACTGAGAGTAGTAATGTTTCCTCGCACCGCTCTCTCTGACCTTATTATACTTTGACCTCAATCTTTGCCAAGGACGAGACTTCGAAATTTTCTAGGTCAACACACTGCACGTAAACATTCTCTTCGTCTTCGCGCCACATCCATCAAATACAATAATTTAAAAGGGAGAAAAATCCGACCATTTGAATGATCGATGCTTACACGAATGTTACCCATCTTGTTACCGCGTTTGGTGCTCGAATTAGAGCTATTTTCGTTTGAAATACACGAGCAATCGTCGTCTCGTCGAGTTTTATGGCCAAATTATTTATCCACCTACGTAATTGTGTTGTTTTTTTTTTATTAAAATGTGACTCGTGCGGGAAAAAGGTACCTAAAGTCGGAATTTTCAAGAATGAATTTTTTAGCTAAAATAATAAAGGAGATCATAAGGAACATATTGAGACCTTGATGAGCATCTAAGGCAGATTTTTCCCCGAGATAGAGACATTTGAAGTTAAGAAATTCTTGAATTCCAATAAAGCAAAATTCTGAGAAAAACGCGTTCAAAGTTTTTACTCCTGTTTTTATCAATCATCAAAAAAGCTGCCAAAACTTTTTTTCAATACTAAAATTTTACAAGGAATTTGTTTCTGCCGTCAAAAAGTACGTGTGTGAAGTTAGCTTCATTTCTGGAGATTCATTTCTATCCACATTATAAAATTCACAATTAACAGCAAAACTGAGAAAACTGATGGAACTAAGTTTTCAACCAAAGAAGAGGATAATTTATTTAGCTAAGATATGAATTTGCTCTATCGGAGATGAATTTAATTTTTCCTACACAATTTTTTTCATGTTGGTGAAGTTAGCTTGCAAGATGATCTTCGTCTTTGGATTTGGTGAAGCAAATTTACACGGTGCAAGTATAAGTCCAAACTAGTAAAAACGAAGTTATTCTTCACTCCCAGTGATCCCACACTCAATGGCAACACTTACTATGACTCTGACAACATTTAAAGATATTTCCCAAACACGAAGGGAGAGGGGGATTTTTCAACAGGTAATCTAATATCTCACAATAATTATACGTTCTGCTCACTGGGGAACCTTCACAACTGTCACACGCGGATTCGAATGAAATGTAGCCTAACTTGTAGTGCGTAGGGGTAGAACACCACCACTAAAATCTTAGGTGCCCGTTTTGATTACAGCTCTAGGCCTACGCGATCAAAGTTTCGATTTTTACCATGTATTTTAAATGGGCGAAAAAAAAATTCCCATAAAATCATAAACTATTATGGCCTATGGGTAGAACACGTGGAGAGGAGCAAAAAATGTTATACACACATATTGCATAACTCGAAAATTGCAGGGGCTACTCTTAATCAGAAATCGTATTTTTTACTTACTATTCCAATTTAAATGAAAAAAATGAATTTGTTCAAGAAAGCTCATCTTCATTCGCATATAAATGCTCACAGCTCCACAGCTGTCAAAGATGAGCTTTCTTGAACAAATTCATTTTTTTTATTTAAATTGGAATAATAAGTAAAAAATACGATTTCTGATTAAGAGTAGCACCTGCAATTTTCGAGTTATGCAATATGTGTGTATAACATTTTTTGCTCCTCTCCACGTGTTCTACCCAAAGGCCATAATAGTTTATGATTTTATAGGATTTTTTTTTCGCCCATTTAAAATACATGGTAAAAATCGAAACTTTGATCTCGTAGGCCTAGGGCTGTAATCAAAACGGGCACCTAAGATTTTAGTGGTGGAGTTCTACCCCTACGTACTACAAGTTAGGCTACATTTCATTCAAATCCGCGTGTGACAGTTGTGAAGGTTCCCCAGTCAGTCATCCGAGCCGAGTGCCACCAAATCGATGGTGCCACCTTGTAGAGGACCCCAAACCTTACTTCTGAGGAAAGTTTGAGTAGTTTTCCATGCATAGAGTTCGAGATGAAAATTTCCAAAGTATAAGACTTAGGTTCGTAACACGATTTTTCAATTTCTGCTGAGTCATGCCGCCTGAGTGCCACAAAATTGATAGTGCCACCTTGTAGAGGACCCCAAACTGTACCTCTGACGTATTTTTCAGAATTTTTCTATGCATAGATTCTGAGAAAAAAATTTCCAAAGATGAGTTTTCTTTGAGTTTTTCAATTTCTGCTGACTCATGCCGGCTGAGTGCCACCAAATCGATAGTGCCACCTTGTAGAGGACCCCAAACTGTAACGCTGACGAATTTTTCAGAATTTTTCTATGCATAGATTCCGAGAAAAAAATTTCCGACTTGACAAGTTTTTCAATTTCGGCTGACTCATGCCTACTGAGTGCCACCAAATCGATAATTCCACCTTGTAGAGGACCCCAAACTGTAACTCTGACAAATTTTTCAGAATTTTTCTACTCATAGATTCCGAGAAAAAAATTTCCAAAGACTTGAGTTTTCTTTGAGTTTTTCAATTTCTGCTGACTCATGCCTACTGAGTGCCACCAAATCGATAGTTCCACCTTGTAGAGCACCCCAAACTGTACCTCTGACGAATTTTTCAGAATTTTTGAAAAATTCGTCAAAATCTAAATTGAGTGAACTATTTTGAAACAATATTGCGAAAAAAAGGCTCCCTTTCACCCACTCCCAGAACCGGCGAGAGGAGGGGGTGAGGGCGGACGGCGCATTTGCATAGGACCCGCATTTTTTTCAAAAAAAACTTGTAAAATAGCGAGAAAAATGAGCAAAAAATTCACTTTTTTTGGTCAAATTTCAGTTTTTTTAATGTATTTTTTCCTTCACGCCGGCTGACGCAGCCGTGCTGCCGCTATTTCAGAGTCGGTGGTGCGCCGTAGCCGACAAATTTTCAAAGATGCGCCGCCGCCGCCGATAATTTGTCGGCGCAGACCTCTAGGTATACTTTTTGAAGTACATCGTTCCAAATGTTTGAGTTGAAATATTTCAAAAAGTATAGCACAATATGAAAAAAAACATTAAATGAACGAAATGTAGCATTTTTTATGCTCTTTCCAGTGTTGTCGGGCGTTCGCGTTCTGAACGCCCGTTCGTTCAGAACGGGCATAGTTTTTACTATTTTTGAACGGAACGTGAACGAATGCAAAAATTAGTGATTGAACGAGGAACGAACGGCGTTCAAAAAAAATGAACGCCGTTCATAAACTGAACGCTGTTCTCATAATTTTTCATTCATTTTGTGAATCATTGTTTGCAGTTTGCATGATAATTTGATCCAGAAAATTACGGATAGATAATTTTGAAGCAGATTTAGACTCCCATTGATTTTTTTCATCAAAATTCAAAATTGATCAAAAAGATTCCGATTTTTTTTTAAAAAAAAAGCAATGAACGGACGAACTCTGAACGCTGAACGTGAACGCTGAACGAACAATGAACGAACGCTTCCATTTTTTGAAAAAAATTGAACGGAACGCGAACGAACGCTAAAAAATTCCTCTGAACGATGAACGAACGGCGTTCAAAAAAAAGGTGAATGCGACAACACTGGCTCTTTCTAATCCTATCCCAAAGTGGTATAGATAAAACAAGTGTACGCACTCTGAAATGACCTTGACGGAAATCTATGTTAGAGCTAAACTATCCGCCTGCAGCGCTGGCAGTCCATTGCGATGGAAAATTACATTGGTTTAAATGGGAGAATGTTCATCTCAAAATTTTTGAATCGTTAAGGAGGGTAATTTTCATAATTTTTAGATTCGATCTTATGTAAAATTCACCGAGCTTTCCGATGGTGTAATTACTTTTTGATTATGTGCGATAGTTTTCAAAAAAATTGAAATAAACAATAAAAAAAACTGAAAAATCTAGTCTACAATCTACAACACCTTGCTGTTTATCTCAATTTTTTTCGAAAACTATCGCACAAAATCAAAAAGTAATTACACCATCGGAAAGCTCGGTGAATTTTACATAAGATCGAATCTAAAAATTATGAAAATTACCCTCCTTAACGATTCAAAAATTTTGAGATGCACATTCTCCCATTTAAACCAATGTAATTTTCCATCGCAATTGGTAGTCAACGCTGTAGTGGGATAAATTAACTCTAACATACTTTCGCGCCACGGCCAGAACACGGCGGCTTATGGGAGTGCATACACTTGTTTTATCTATACCACTTTGTCCTATCCTATTATACTAAAATCCACTTTCCGAACTTTTCGAATTTTATTTTCCATGGAGGCGATCACAGTTAGCGGGCGTAAAATTTTGCCAGCGTCGAAATAAACATTGCTGGTTGCCAAATTCCATGGAAAAATTTCAAAATTTCATCTAGGAAGGTAATTTAGTAGGTAAGAAAATTATCACAGAACCAATCAGAAGTCAGAAAAAATGAACAACTGTTGGTTAACAATGCAATTAATTTTTTTTTTCAAATTAAAATTGTTTCCTTTTCGAATTACTTTGCTATCAATATTCGGCTATTTATTTTTAGAAAATTTAGTCAGTTTTATGAAATAGGTAGGATTTTTAGTAGGATTTGTTGTAAGTACCGTTTTTTGTTTTTTTTTTCTTAGTACCACGTACTAATTCAAAATTTAGTTTTATTGTCATGAAAAATCAATGAAAAAAAGCGAATTTCGACATTTAAAGTAAAATGATCGCGAAAAGGGTGTTTATCGGGGTATTTTGACCTGTTTAACACGAATCCGATGTTAGTTTTTTCATTTGTTCATTTTTTTTTCGTATAAAATGCTCAAAATTTGAAAAATCTGCCAAAATAACAACATTTCTGTAACTTTTTCCAGAATTTTTTATATCAAGGGACACGTTTTGAGGGGTTAGAATAAAAATCGTAGCTGGAGGTAATTTCATCTTACTTTCAACGGAAGTGAAGGAAATTTTCTGTTCTTTGGCACAATGTTACATCTTGTAGAGGGGTTTTGGCTGTCTCTTTGAACAAAAGAAACCCTTCCAGAAATGTTATTTTGGATGATTTTTCAAATTTTGAGCGTTTTGTACAGAAAAAAATGGCCAAACTGAATTTCGAGGATTTAATCCTGAATAATCCCTAATACTGTACCAAAAAAAAAAAGTTTATGAGGTAGCGACTGCTACCTCTGCTACCTTCTGCGGGCGCGCCTTATAGGAAACCAAATTATAAATTGGTAGTTTTGGGATATTTAAAATAGAAAAGGACAAACCAGTTTTTCGAACTTTTCACAGCTGCGATACTTTTGGAAGAAAATTCGACTTTTCCTACAGATGATTCACCCCTTTGAGATCTTAGTCTCGAGAAGTTTCAGAGTTTCCAGAAAATTTTAGAATTAGTACGCTATCACTGTATTCCTAAATTTTTTCCAGGAAAATTTTTTACCAAAAAATATGGATTTTGATTCGAAGTTACAAATTTTGGAAAATGATGTAGAAGCTGAATAATTTGGGGAAAGAGTTTCCTCGAAAGAAGTAGGATATTTAGTAGGTCGGAAAAAATAGATAACAATTTCGAAGAGTTGAATATTTCTGGGGTTTTCATAAGTTTCTACTGTTACCTTTTTTTTTTTAGTTCACGTCTGGCATGCCAAATGAACATTTTTTACAGGCTTGTACAGAATCGCAATAAACTTCCACAACCAAAATTTCAGCCCCAAATTGGCATGGGAGGGACCGGGAGTTATAGGGTTTGAATTTCAGAAAATCATCTAATATGCACCGAAAAATTCCTCCATATGGCATTTAGGAGATGAATTTTATCCAGGGTCCGGAACCACTTGGGAGAACAACCAAAAAAAGACCAGGGGAACCACTTTTTTCGAATTTTCAAATGAGAACCAGCACCAGAACCAGTTGAAAAAATTTATAGAACCATTCCCAATAAAGGGAACAACCAGGGAGAAGTAATTTTGAAACTAACCATAATCACCGGAACCAGTTTTTATCTAGATTAAAATAGTTTAAGAGCACCAAGAGCAGCAGCAGAACCCAACCTTGATTTATTATTGCTTAAACTAGTTATTCAAATTTCAATTATTTCACAAAAATTTGATAAAATTACAAAACTATACGCAGATCTTAATTTGACTTCAAAATTGAAGTTTAGTCAAATTTTGATGTGTTATTTTGAAAGTAAAAAAAAAAAAAAAAAAAATGACTGGAACTGGGAGCACCAGAACCACTTGGAACCGGGAGAACCAGTACTAATTGGAACCACACCACAACCAGGAGAACCATTAAATTTTCTTGACTCCTGGAACCAGAACCAGAACCCCACCAAAAAAACTGACTACGGAACCACTTTAGAACCAGAACCGGAACCATTTCATCTCAAAGGTTAAAGAGCAGCGCCAGAAGCACCAAAAAAAAAATTTCAAATGGTTCCGGACCCTGTTTTATACCACGAACTACCCTCGGTATAGGTCATCTGGAGATGGGGTACCTGCCTGGATCAGCGAGTACTGCCAAAAAACATTAAAAATCAAATCTTGGAACTTTGAATCAAAAAATCAAAATTCGTGCTAAAAATTTGATCTGATGAGGAAATGATTTCTACAAAATATTACACCAAGACTGTCACAAAAAAACCTTCAGATGACCTATGGCAAAATTAATTAGTGGTAAAAAAATTACATCTTAAACGCCATAAATTGCAGAGTGATTTCAATTTTTCTATTTCTCACAAAAACTCAAAATCACTATACCCCAGGGGTTGAGAACGGAACGGGAACGGAACGGAAAACCGGAACGGGAACGCCAGGTTTTTCAAAATGAACGGAACGGAACGGTAAAACAGACCGGAAAAAATTTGGAACGGGAACGGAACGGAACGCAGAACGGAACGTTTAAAGAACGGAAAACGGAACGGAACGGAAAAACGTTTGAATTTTATCCGGTTTTCCGTTCTTCCTTTTTTTTTTCAAATTTGTACTACCTCGGGTGTTTTCTGGATATTAAAGCCAATGAATACTAAGGTGATGGAAAAAATAAGAAATGATGAAAAAATGTGAAAAAAATTATTCATCCTCCGCCAAAAAATAGTGTGCTTATAGAAAAAAGTTACAGATCATGAAAAAGTGGTTATATCCATTTTTTCTAGACATACCTACCTATACCTATATCCGCCATTAACAATGCGAATTGCAAAATTCTAAATAATAATCAAAATCGCCATCTTTCGTTTTACATATACGACTACGTGTGTAATTTTCAATTTTTCATGCTGAATTGAATTCCAAATTTATTTGTAGTTTATCGACTTATTAGTAGAGAGCAGAAAAATATGCACCTGAAAATGCCAAAATATCAGAGGATCAGAGGCGATTTTCCAAGGGAAGTTAGGGAAGTCAGACTTCCATTGATTTTTTCAAAGCTTGAAATTTTTCAAGTACGATTTTTTTTTGGTAAAAACGTACGTGTCCAGAAAAATAGGTAAATTGAATTAAATTCTATCCTAAAACGAGGTTCAATTCCTGTTTTATTTGGTCGGAGTATATTTTAAAAAACATGACAAAGTTCTAAAAAATTGCTAAAAATTTTTAAATTATTGGAAAAAGTTATCAAATTGGAAGAAATTCCAAGAAATATGAATTTGGAAAGATGTTGAGAGAATTTGAATTTAAAAAATTTTATAGTTGGAAAACTTTTTAGTATTTATTTATTAAACATTTTTCCAACTTGGATTTCTTCAATTTTTTTTCAAATCCATATTTTTTTTAAAATTTCTTCCAACTCATAAATGATTAAATTTTTTAAAAAAGTTTTCAACTTCATGTTTTTCAAAATTTCTTCCCAACACAATGAGTAATTAGAAGAAATTTTTAAAAGAAATTTGAATACAAGAGACATAAACCTATTATTATTTTGTGTGTTTTTTTGGTAAATTCGTATTAATAACATGACCACGATTAGAGAGTAAAAAATGTTTAGCTTTGGTGAATTTTCTGACTTCCTCAGATTTTCCCTTCCAAAATCGCCACCGCAAAATATGCACATATAATATGCACTTTTTAAAGCAAAAATATTAAATATTCATAAAAAATGCATATTTTTCAGAAATATGCAAAAAATATGCATTTTTATGCAAATTTTGGCTTTAAAAATTGCATATTTGTCATTTTTGGGTGCATATTTTCCCGCTCCCTACTTATTAGGTTATCATTTTTTTACCTTATTTTATTCCCATGATAATGATTCATGTTTACGTAGTTAACGACCGACGTGACGAAATTATAAATAATTTATGAAAGCTCAACCTTTTTTGAAAAAAAAAAAATTCGAACGGAACGGAACGGAACGGGAACGGGAACGTTATAACGGATCTAAAAACTGGAACGGAACGCAGAACGGGAACGCTTCGAAGTGTATCTGGAACGGGAACGGAACGGAACGCAGAACGGAACGTTTAATGAACGGAAGAACGGAACGGAACGATGTAACGTTCTCGTTCCGTTCTCAACCCCTGCTATACCCCCATCCCATCCGAAGGATGGGCTAATCCCCTAGTGGTATATTAGTTTTTGTTCTATGATCAATTTTTCTTATTTATTTTTCAATAATTCGACGACACCTCCAAATTTTTTTTTCGTTTATCTCAATTTATCAGAAAACTATCACTCAAAATCAAAAAACAATTACACCATCGGAAAGCTCGTTGAATTTTATGTAAGATCTGATCCAAAAACCATGAAAATTACCCTCCCTTTCAAATAAAAAATTGAAAAACGCACATTCTCCCATATAAACCAATGTAAATGTCTGCCATTAATCGCCTACACCTGTGACGTCACGAGCAAATATGGCTGCCTGTACTCAGGCCTTGTACTATAGGTGGTGTTGTGTTGGCTGGCTGATCGGCTCCTTGGTCATTTGATGCATCTGTTTGTAAACAAATCGGTTTGTTGGTTCTTGGTTGTTTGACGCTGGGGTCAAATGCCGTTGTGGTTCAATGGCAGGGTCCCTTTTTAATCACTAAAGCGGGGTCCACACGCTTCAATCTTTTTCAATTTTACTAGAACCAGTGTGATCAAGTAGCTTGAATCAAATTTTTATCAGTTCAAAGGAATTGTTTGTTTATTTCTAAATCGTTTCTATTTTTTAATACATCAACCAATTAAAATCAACTGTACCAAAACATAGCCAAATATTTCTCACAAAATCTTTATTCCTATTGGTTAAAATGCAGTCAAGTTGAATCAAGTGACAAATAAAGTTGAAAATTTTCAACTTTACTTTCCGCTGGTCACCACTTGATTCCAAAAATTTGCAGTTGAAACAAATTGGTACACACGAGTCAAGTACAGTCAAGTATGTTCAAGTTTACTTGATTCAAGCTATTTGATCATACTGGTTCCAGTAAAATTGAAGCGTGTGGACCCCGCATAATGCAAGAATTATCTTGAAATTTCGAAATAAATATTTGTCAAAATTATGTTAAAAGTTTGCAGTAAAATGATGCGAGCTAATGCTAATAATGACAGTTATATTGAAATATTATCTCGTGTGGCGAACAAACTGAACCTGCAACTTATCATCCAAAAAGAAGGTAATTTTCAAATATTAATCAGAACTGCTTACTTACTGAATTGCATTTAAAAGTAAATATGTTTTCGTAGTTATGGATTCCGCTAGAACAATTCGTGAAAGTTTGTTAAATTGGCAAACCAAGGAAAATCGAGTGCTGTCCAAAAAAGAAGTTGTAGTGTTCATCACTACCGCATTTTTGGAAATGAAGGGTATCAAGAAGAAAGGCGATGTTTTCACTCTGGGCAGCTTTTCTGAGAAGCCATACGAGTTTATTTTAAGATACCATGAGGATGGATTCAATGGGTATATTGCTTTACAGGTAATCATCTTTAATTTCAATTTATTCGTGCATGATCGAACATTTATGTTCAATGTGTATTTTCAGAGACAGCCTGTGAACGGAGCCGAATTGTTGACAGTTAGTAGTTCTTTTCCAGAACTACCGTCATTAAACTCAACATCAGAAAAAACTGATTTACGAATAATTGATAAACGTTTACTACAACTTTATACGCAACTGAAACCTTTGTAAGTACCATCATTCATCAATTATCATAGTGTATTTGTAACTACATTATTTTTTGAAAAAATGTGTGTATTTTCCACGATGATATTGAGCTTTACGATGTTGAATTTTTTTTGTTCAGATGGAGTGGTATCAACTACAATAATCCTAAATTAATAACTTCTCGACCCTCATCAAGATCGACATCTAATCCTGTTTCGATGGCTCAGTCAACCGTCACTACACCTGAAACGCATTCTGAGTCAGTGACCCCATCAACAGCAACTTCTTTGTCCAGGGAATCATTAGAAACCATCAACAACCTTTTGGGTTGGTCCAGGAAGGTTTTTTTAGATATTGCTGTATGCGATGTTTTTTTGGGGCGAGTCATTTTGGACGTGAGTGATTTTAAAATTAATGCATATCCATGTACTCAATCCATTGAATTTAAAAAAAACATTTTGTTTTGTTTTTACAGCTGGATATCGATGTTACACCAATTACTTCCAGCAATTTTCTTGCTTTATGCGTCTCGCGATATGGAATTAGTTATAAAGGAGCGTCCATTAGCCTTATTGTCCCAGGCTTTTACTGTCAAGGTGGTGGTTTAATCGATCAGTCTCATACATCAAATGAAACACCTGGGATTCAAAATTTTAAACATGAAAGCTTTTTGCTAAAACATACGGAAGCTGGTATGTGTTTGTAATTTTTCTTATGATTGTTAATTTCATATTTTTTTCTAATTATATAATCTGTAAACGTAGGTATTATAGGCATGTGCAACAGTGGCGAAGGCAGTAGTCATAGTTCTGAATTCTACATTACTTTTCGGAAAGCGCCGGAATTGGATAATAAGTTCGTCGTTTTCGGTTTGGTTAGCGAAGGTTTGAATATTTTAGAGAATTTACAGTCTTACGGAAGTGAAAATGGAACCACTTCCGAAAGAATTACTATTCTAAATTGTGGGCAATTGTAAGTTTTATTTAATTACGCCGTTCGATGACAATGAATTTAATTTAAAGATAGAAACTTCCGCGTGTTCTCATTTTTTTTTGTAGTTTTAAATGTATTCTGGTAGATTGTCAGTAAAATTTTTAACAACGCAACTTTCATTGTTTTTCGTAAGTTTCGAATTACAGTCGAAGGTATTTCAGGGGGCGATATTATCAGTAGTTAAGTTTGAACATTCGTGTGTTTCTGCTGCTATTTCTGATTCGTATGTTTCTGCTATGCGAAACAGTTTTATTGCCTCAAAAACTGTTTCGCATAGCAGAAACACTCATTCGAACCAGAAGAAATTGTTCTTTAACTTCATTTCACCAGTGATTGTGGTTGAATAAGTACCATGGTGTGAAGTATTCATTTTGTTGAGTTAATTTTTACGTGCCGACAAGAAAAAAATGTCAGAAGAGAGGAGTGCTTTCTCAACAAGGAAAATCAAAAAGAGGAGCTCATCTGAAAAGATATTACGAATAACAAGTAAGTCACTTCCGCAACAATAACAGATTTAATAATGTATAATTACGTAAACAGCGAGCGTGAGTAATAAAAGAAGTCAAAGCTTAACGGTGGTGGGGGGAGGGGTGAAAAGTTTGCGAAGGGAGAAGCGACACTAATATGATGCACTATCTCACCACTAAAAACAGTGAAGGATGTATAATCACGAGATATACAGAAAATTCATCAAGGCCGCCACATAAACTCATACATCGTTGATATTCTCTTGAAAAACATAAATACGCAAGTTGGACAATTCTTCAAAGAACCAACCAAAAAATAAAATCACGATCGTTTAAGCATTTTTATTGGCCGTTGTAGTACCACCATAAATGAAAAATAAAAAAAATGTACAAATTAACGAAATATTAAAATTTTGTCAAGCCAACATTACGAAGCGCGTTACAGATGTGAAAAATCAACATGGAATCGAACTTTTAAACAGATGGAAAAAAATAGTAATTAAATAAGACAGTACAGTACCATGCAAATCAATACATTACGAAATCGACAATTTCTTAAAATTGTTTTACGATTTTTTTGAAACTTTAAAATCGATGTCAGAAATTGCAACCACGAAAAACTTTTTCAGATGCAAAGTCAAGGATATCAACAACGCGATTTTATTCAATTTTTGAAAAGCAGTACAATTTAGTACGCTGCGATGTATGAAATGTTGCCTACGTCAAAAAAAATAAGGAAGTTTAAGCTTTAACCCTTGGTACCATTAGTGATCGAAAAATCAAACAAAATTTGAGATCGATCTGATCAAGATCAAAATGGACCGAGATCGATCTGATCAAAATCAAAGAGATCGAAAAGATCAAAATTTTCCCCATGCCGCCAAAAATAAAAAATTCCAATTTTCAATTTTTCGGCTTTCTACTTGACAATTCTTAGGTTTTTTGTTGAATTTGGAGTTGTAATTTGTTGTAATTTTTATTTGGAACTTCAAATAAAAGATCAAGAAAATCCAAGTTTAAGGTTTATACATTTCCAAGCACCTTAAAGCATAAATTTTCATTTTTCAGTTTTTTTACTGATTTTTGATCTTTTCGAGATCGATCTCATTTTTCGAGATCGATCTATCGATCTGGGGAGTGAGATCGATCTGATCAAAATCGAAATAAATTTTTTCGATCACTAGGTACCATTCATCCGACTAGACCAGATTTGCTATGATCTAACGAGTTAATCATGCGCCCAACGTCTGTAAAAGTTCAATATCCGCTCTTCTCCACCCCAGGCTTACATCATCTCATTCGTATCTCACTCATGTTTCTCTTATCGTAAGTCATGTTTTCAAAAAAATATGTCGTAAAGTTTGAAAGGTTTCGTATTTATTTAATAAAAAAGATCGTACAAATAATGACTTATTCAATACCGCATACATCATGGACTTCACCATGTTTTCAAATAAGGATATATTAAACCTCTGGAACAACAAAACAAATCGTCTTACGCGGTGTCCGGCTTCGATTTTTTAGCAGAATCTTCTGATTCATCTTCGGGTTTTCGTTTTTTACTATTAGAATCATCAGACTCTTTATCAACTTCAATAGCTTCTTTTTTGTTAGTAACATCTTCGCCGCCTGGAGAGTCTTCATCTTCGTCATCTTTATCATTATTAGCGTTACCTCTTTTGTTGAATTTTCTGCCCTTTGATTTCTTTCCTAGTAGGATCAAGTCGAAACTTACTTAAAACGAAATTGAAAAAGTAGATTAAACGAAACACT
This sequence comes from Pseudococcus viburni, assembly GCA_033439095.1. Classification (NCBI taxonomy): domain Eukaryota; kingdom Metazoa; phylum Arthropoda; class Insecta; order Hemiptera; family Pseudococcidae; genus Pseudococcus; species Pseudococcus viburni. The sequence goes on from JAVBJF010000215.1 coordinate 494,198, forward strand.
AACCTTTGTTTTTTAATTTCATCATTTGCTGCATGACTATCGTGTTTTTATCATCTTCCATTTTCTTCAATAATTCGGTTTCTTTTTCACCTTCGACACATTCAGCTTGAAGGGTAACATCATTCACTTTGAAAGAATTGTTTTCTAATTTCGACAACGCCTAAAAACAAGAAAAAAAGACGTCAGGTCGAACAACAAAACGCGTAAGTTTTGATCTGTAAAAGTATTACTTGTTTAGCGGAATCTTGAGCTTGAAGGCGAATATAAGCTGTTGGATCTCCAATATTGTAATCAACAAAAGCGACATCCCATCCCAATGATTTAGCGGTATCTTTCAGTTGATTTCTGCCAATAGTATTCGTTAATCCGGTGACGAGAATCAGAGCTCCAGTGGGAAGTTTTTTCAGTTCCTTCTTTCTTAATTCTTGTTGTTCTTTCAACAACTCGTCTTTCTATAAGTAAAAACAAAATTACCGAATCCGAAAAACAAAAAACGAAAACAGGTATAAAAAAGGTATACAACTCACCAACTGTTTTGATTTTAACTTCTGTTCCAATCGTTCAGTTTTTTTTCCTTCAATATAATCTAATCTGAAACAAAAAAATTAAAAGCAAATTGAAAATTACTTCGGTAGTAGACAGAAAGAAAACACAGAATTTCAAATACTTACTGAAGTTTCCTAATAAGTTCATTACCAGCAAATTTGACAGATTTAATGCTAATGAAACTTTCAGCTTCTTCACGTGTGGGGAAAGCAGCGTATACTGAACCTTTAAATTTCCACGTTTTGGTGGTTTTATCAAAATAATTTCTCCTCTGCAAAATCGTAAAATTATGTCACCGTTGAATGATAAATACCGAAAAACTAACGAGTAAATCTTACAAAAACGTTGTCAATCTTGCCGAACGTCTGCATAAACTTTAAAATATCATCCAACGAAGCGGTTTCAGCAGGAAATCCTTTAACATATACTGTTCTTTGTGCAACAACACTTTTCCAGTCATCATTGAGTTCAGGTAACACACGATCGGGATTGCGTCGTACGCATTTTCTAAGTGCGTCAACCTACAACCATACTGTAAATAAAACACATGGTTTCGATTTCATAAAAAGGAAATAAACGCCAGTACTTCAATCAGTTCACTAGGATTTTCTTCAAAGGCCGAAAGAATAACTGCAATGTCTTTTGTCAACGCAGCGAGTCTATTGAAACGTAGAAGCGTAGTAAGTGGTACCCAACCTTCGTCTTTGACGATTTCTTGTTTCAAAAATTTATCCTTCATCAAATTGAAATCTCCGAAATAATACTATTAAAACAAAACAATTCGGTCAACGTAAATTCAAATCAGAACACCACGACCTTAAACGAATATCTCAAATACCTCAATTTGCTCGGCTACTTTGAGTTTCAGCATCGGAGTGGCAGCCGCTTCGTTACCGGTGGAGGTTACAACTTCTGCTTCAGGCATGATTACAAAATTTCTACGACACAACGAAAATCTGAGGGATCTCTATTACAACTACATTATACACTAAAAACAAAAAATGAACAAATTAACCGTGGTTCGGTGATCGTCTCGTGGTAAAGAGAAAAATAATATACAAAATACAAAGTAGTCGTGGTCCGTGGTCTCGTGGTTTTTTTCGCGTTGTGCGGACTTCGGCATCTGGAAACACGGCTACGATAACGTTTACGGTAGTGGTACAATGCCTCGACTTCGAAGGAAAACAAACAACCTAGGTAGTAGTTTACCTACTAACTACGGTATTACGGAGGCACGATCAGTGCAGACTGACAGACTGGAAGTCTGGAATTACGCCATTTTGCGTGTTTTTTTTTAGAATTAAATAAAATCAGAAAAAATCCTCGAGCTATCTCTTGAATTTGGAAATGAGTGGAACTGAAATTCGTTTTGTGATTGTAATTAATAATAATTATAACTATTAAATTGAATGTAGACAAAGATTCTCTCTACTCTTCAAGATTAGTGTTGCATTTTATCGGCTTTCATTTCTTGGTTTTAAATGTATCATTTTTTGTAAAGTGTTTTTGAATAATCAAGAAAATTTTCGCAATCATGGCCAATAACATTCCGCGTACACACGAAGGTAAGTGTATTTTTTGGTATTTTTGCGAAATATTCACTCGTTTTTAGGCACGATTTAATAATCGAAGAAGTTTAACCTATACTAAATATCTGCTATGTAATCCATTTTAGAAATTGATGCCCAAATCCGAGAAATCCAGTCTCGCAAGAAAGAAGTTCACAACGGAAATTCTGAAAATCCAGGAATAGGATTGGGCGAGAGTGGATATTACGATCGCGACATATATGAAGGTTCTGGTAAATTCGAAGGATACGTTACTTCAATTGCTACAACTGATGACGCGGACGTAAGTGATGAAGGATTGAAGTTGTAACTAAGTTTTAATTATATAATTACTTGTTTTCAATTTCCTATTTTGAATTTATTGTGGCAGGAAGATGAAAGCGATGTCGCATATATGCCCAATAAACGTTCATATACGGCGAGTGCCGCCCTTCTCAATGATGTTCCAAAAGTGAGTATACTTGATCGTGAAAAATTAATTTAAGTAAAAATACCGCATATTTTACGACATTCTTTCAATTTTCAGTCTGATACCGTGTACGATCCTTTTGCTGAAAGGAGGCCGAAAACCATTGCGGAAAAGGAAGACGAATATAGAGCGCATAGAAGACGTATGATCATTTCTCCCGAACGTATTGATCCGTTTGCCGAAGGTTTGTTCCGGTTTTGTTTGTTTCCTTATTGATTATATACTTTGCGTACAGTTTCGTTCAAGAGAAAACAAAACAAACGAATTATTATTAATAATCGTTTGTTTTGTTTTATTATTTGTAAGTAGTTTTTTACTCGTATTTGTACGCTACATTTGCATAAGATGAGATCGTATGTGAACATTTTACTAATATTTTGCTGGGATTTAAATTTGTATGGCTGAATGGATGTTTGAAAGAATAAGTGTGTTGTGTGTACTCCTGTCCACTTTCCTGTTTTCTCATATTTCATCAAACGTATTCCTGTTATTTGTATTCATTGTTTGAAAATATCATTTCGTATTAGGTATTTATTCATTTTTGACTCGTGAATTTATTGATACATTTAAACGATACCATAGCCATAGAAAATGTACCGGAAGATCTTTGATGCCGTCTTTGTCCATTCTCTTCGCAAGGATAGTGATAGCAAATCGTTATATTTATGTATATTATAACTGAAATATTGCCGCTTTCTCCGAAAAGTTGCTATGATAGGTTATTGTAGTATTACCTAAATTATACGTATTAGTTTTAATGAAAATCGGAGAAAAACTAATTTTATTTATTTTTTCTTTTGAGCTGGAGTAGCACCGTTTACGAAGTGCCACGATGGTTTCATCAATGTTGTCTTCAGGTTCCTAGTACCATTATTATTCGCGTTGTCTTTTACGTAAACATTTTTACGATAGTTTTATAAATTATCATGTTTCATTAACAAATCGTATTTTTTTCTAGTTAAACGATACATCGATGTTGATCGATGAATTCATCGAAGTATTTGCATGTACGTAGAATGATACGTGTGCTGAAAAAAAATCCGATTTCGGTTTGCAACATTGCAGTAATGTTGTGAGGTTTATTTTGGCTAATCGGGGAAAAAATTTTAACGTACGATTGATTCGATATCTATGAATTTTTAATCATTTTTTCGTTGTGTACGATTTTACAATAATTATTTATTTTTAAGATCTAATATTTTCCCGAGTTAAATTGATAAGTCGACTTTTTTTTCTCGTTTTGCTTTTCGTTTCTCGTGAAAAATGTTTTCATTTCACGTTCGACGACGTGAAAATTTACTATTCATTTCCGGTTCATGAAAAGCTTGCTTACTGCCAGGTTCCTTCGTATTCTAATTCTCCAGAATGTGTGAAAATCGTATGTGTGTTGAATGGAACAATCGAAAAATATTAATTAAAAACCCAGCTTAATTTCTAGGTCGTTTATATAAAAAAGGTTGACGCTGTATTCATAGAATATGGGATGTCGCTGTAGAAGAAATGTGGAAGAACCAGTACGTACACGTTGGTAGCGTTAATTTTAAAATTACCGAACAACATAATACGTTAAGAGGAAAAAACACGAAGTTACATTCGTATTTTCTCCTTCGCTATCGTATTCTATATATTTTTTTAATTTTTGTGGGGATTTGAGGAAGGGTAGAAGCAGTGGAGTATCGCCTTTTGGACAAATAAACTAATAATATGGTGTATTGAATCACCAATCGTTTTCGATCATTCGATCGAATCATGAATAATTTTTTGCAAAAATGTGAAAAGAAAAAGATGATGGCAAATGGGATTATTATTTACAAAATTAAAAAAAAAATGTCAATAAACATTTGATGTAATGAATGTTGTACCAGAAAATACGTACAACTATTAACCGGTGTTCTCGTAATGGAGAAGAAATTTTTATGGATATGTACGGATTTATGATTTGATTTTTAAGAATTGGCTTTTTGTTTTGGTGTGTAGGTGGTAAAACTCCAGATATCGGCTCTAGAACGTACAGCGAGATTATGCGAGAGCAACAAATTCGCGGAGAAGAATCGGACGTAAGTGTTGCATTTTCTGTTACCAAACATTAACACCTATAGATAGATACACAGTACTTGTAATGAATTAATCGCTTGTTCGCGGTTTTTTTTTCACGCAGGTTCGAAAAAAATTACTGGAAAAGGCGAAAGACGGAACGTTGAAACCAGTTGTAAGCGAGGAACCGACGGCCATTGTTGGTAAGAAACGCGGTCGATGGGATAAAACAGCCGATGGTGTGGCCGCCGTTCCCGCCAAAAAAAAGGCTATTTCGGTCCCGGTTGAGTCAACTTGGGAAAAAGATGATGTGCGTATAATGGTTTACGGTATTGCTAGAAATATTATTCCAACTTTTGGGAAATGTGTATTATTTGTTTTGTCATTTGTACAGGCGGTCACTCCGGCCACGCAGCGGTGGGACGAAACACCGGCGTACGCTAAAGGTAGCGAAACCCCGGGCGCTACTCCTAGCGCGCGAATTTGGGACGCGACTCCGGCCCACGCGACCCCTGGCCGAGAAACGCCGCTAATAAGCGGAGAAAAAGCGTCGGTTCGTCGTAATCGTTGGGACGAAACACCAAGAACGGAAAGAGGTTGGTGCGATTAGTGAATAGAAAGTGGTTATTATTTATTATCGGTTATCACTAATCGCTATTTATGCGTTTTAATTGGTATTTGCTTCTGCTACAGAAACTCCGGCCCATAGCGGTTGGGCTGAGACTCCGAGAACCGATCGAACTGGAGGTGATTTAATTCAAGAAACTCCCACTCCTGGTGCCAGTAAAAGAAGGTCGCGATGGGACGAAACACCGTCGAATCAGATGTCCGGCACACCAGGCACTATGACACCGGGTGCCATGATGAATTCGATGACTCCTTCTACTCCTGTCACGCCTCACGCATCCGCTACTCCGTTAATGACTCCGGGCGGTATTACACCGGTGGGCTCTAAAGCTATGGCGATGGCTACGCCGACTCCGGGTAATTCAAATCATTTGCTATTTTTCACTACAATTATTGCTATGTCTCTGAAAAATTTCGAGCGACATTTTAAAAAATGGTTCTGTAATTTTTTTCAATTTCTCGTAAATGCGACACATTTTTTGGAGAAACTTTATTTTTAACACTTTTTGCGCGATATTTTTATAGGTCATTTAGGTTCGATGACGCCGGAACAACTGCAACAGTATCGCTGGGAAAGAGAAATCGACGAACGAAACAGGCCCCTGAGTGACGACGAATTAGAAGCCTTATTCCCACCCGGTTATAAAATCCTGCAACCGCCATCCGGCTATATTCCGCTACGTACTCCTAGTCGAAAGCTAACAGCTACACCTACACCCATCGCCGGCACTCCAACTGGTTTTTTCATCCAATCGGAAGATAAATCGGCGAAATACGTCGACGACCAACCAAAAGGGAACTTACCATTTTTGAAACCGGAAGACGCTCAGTATTTTGATAAATTATTGATCGACGTCGACGAAGAACTACTCAGCCCGGAAGAACAGAAAGAACGTAAAATTATGAAGTTGCTGCTGAAAATCAAAAACGGCACGCCTCCGATGCGTAAAGCGGCTCTCAGACAAATTACAGACAAAGCACGAGAGTTCGGAGCCGGCCCGTTGTTCAATCAGATTTTGCCTTTGTTGATGTCGCCTACGTTGGAAGATCAAGAACGGCATTTACTAGTCAAGGTTATCGATCGAGTGCTGTATAAATTGGATGATCTCGTTAGACCGTACGTACATAAGGTAAGATAGTTGAATAGTGTACGCGGACAAACGATCGGCCGTTTGGAATAATTGTAAACTGACGCACGGGTATTTGTATTTTACAGATTTTAGTGGTAATCGAACCTTTATTGATCGACGAAGATTATTACGCTCGCGTGGAAGGTCGTGAGATTATTTCGAATTTAGCCAAAGCGGCTGGCTTAGCTACGATGATTTCGACAATGCGTCCCGACATAGACAATATCGACGAATACGTTCGTAACACGACGGCCCGAGCGTTCGCTGTTGTTGCGTCTGCCCTAGGTATTCCGTCGTTGCTTCCTTTTTTGAAAGCCGTCTGTCGCAGTAAAAAATCATGGCAAGCTCGACATACCGGTGAGTATATAGATGTTATTTCTAATTTGTCACCTTTATTTGCACTATCGGACGTATTTCGACGTTCGGGTATATAACGATTCTTATTTTCGATTCAGGTATAAAAATCGTGCAGCAGATCGCTATTCTAATGGGATGCGCTATTTTACCACATTTGAAGGCTTTGGTCGAAATCATCGAACACGGGTTGGTTGATGAACAGCAAAAAGTACGCACAATTACCGCTCTTGCCATCGCAGCTCTAGCCGAAGCAGCTACGCCTTACGGTATCGAAAGTTTCGACTCGGTTTTAAAACCTTTGTGGAAAGGTATTCGGACGCATCGAGGAAAGGTACGTCGTGATGTTTTATGTAGTGTAGCAGTCGGTATTTAAACTATCTATTAGACTATTAATCTGTTTGACGATGATCTCTTTTAGGGTTTGGCCGCTTTTTTGAAAGCTATTGGTTATTTGATTCCGTTGATGGATGCCGAATACGCTAATTATTATACTCGAGAAGTAATGTTGATATTGATTCGTGAGTTTCAATCTCCGGACGAAGAAATGAAAAAGATTGTGTTGAAGGTAGGTACACAAATGATTGAATTGACGAAACGAACGTCGCGTGTCGATGCAATTAATTTTATTGTCGCGATTGTCCGCAGGTGGTGAAACAATGTTGTGCGACTGACGGTGTTGAAGCGCAGTATATCAAAGATGAAATTTTACCTCATTTCTTCAAACATTTCTGGAACCATCGTATGGCGTTGGATCGACGAAATTATCGACAGGTAATTTTTTACATTCTATTTGAACGCATATCCGCTTATCGCAAGCATATCTGTAATCCATCTATAAACGTGCAATACCGAACAGTATTGTATTTATATGCGCTTACTTGAGTATTTTTGTTGACAGTTGGTGGACACGACTGTAGAAATTGCCAATAAAGTAGGTTCTTCGGAAATAATAAATCGTATCGTGGACGATTTAAAAGACGAAAACGAACAGTATCGTAAAATGGTCATGGAAACCATCGAAAAAACAATGACAAATTTAGGAGCAGCTGCTGTCGATTCGCGATTAGAAGAACAACTCATCGACGGTATCCTGTACGCGTTCCAAGAACAAACTACCGAGGTACCGTTTATATTTTACTAAATACTGAACGCGATCCTGCTATCGCGAATTTTCAGACGGTTTGTCAAAAATGTGTAATTTTACGGTCGTGTTCTAGGATGTAGTTATGTTGAATGGATTTGGCACGATTGTTAATCAACTCGGTCGTCGAGTAAAACCGTATTTACCTCAGATTTGCGGTACTATATTGTGGCGATTAAACAATAAATCAGCTAAAGTACGTCAACAGGCTGCCGATCTTATATCTAGAATTGCCGTCGTTATGAAAACTTGTCAAGAAGTACGTATTTTTGTGTGTCTGCGTGTACATCGTAAAACTCTACACCTTGTTGTATACTGTCCGAAATGAATTTATTAGTAATTTGTGCCTATTTTATGTTCTTTTCGAATTAGGAAAAATTGATGGGACATCTAGGAGTCGTATTGTACGAATATTTAGGCGAAGAATATCCGGAAGTATTGGGTAGTATATTAGGTGCTTTGAAAGCCATCGTCAATGTTATCGGTATGACGAAAATGACGCCTCCTATTAAAGACTTGCTACCTCGATTAACGCCAATTTTAAAGAATCGTCACGAAAAAGTAAGTACAAACTAAGTGCGACGAACTATTGCCGCTGGTGCAAAGAATTACGATTCAAATGATCGTCTCGGTTTCAGGTGCAAGAAAACTGTATAGATTTAGTCGGTCGTATCGCTGACAGAGGCCCGGAATACGTTTCAGCCAGAGAATGGATGAGAATTTGTTTCGAACTGCTAGAGTTACTGAAAGCGCACAAAAAAGCTATTCGTAGAGCGACAGTAAATACTTTCGGTTATATCGCCAAAGCTATCGGGTAAGTTCCATGGTACCCACTCAAGCCCCCCTCCCCCTCGCCCCAATTCTAAATGCTCGTGTGATTCTTTTTGCAGACCCCACGATGTTCTAGCTACGTTATTGAATAATTTAAAAGTTCAAGAACGTCAGAATCGTGTTTGTACGACGGTAGCGATAGCCATCGTTGCGGAAACGTGTTCACCTTTTACTGTATTACCAGCTTTAATGAACGAATACCGTGTACCCGAGTTGAACGTTCAAAACGGAGTCCTCAAATCGCTATCGTTTCTTTTCGAATATATCGGTGAAATGGGTAAAGATTATATTTACGCGGTTACACCGTTGCTGCAAGACGCGTTAATGGACAGGTTAGTAATCACTTGTATTTGACGTACGAAATTTCGTATACTCTCGTCGATGATGTTTTTAACCACGCGTGATTTAATTTTGTTTTACAGAGATTTAGTTCATAGACAAACAGCTTGTTCCGCTATCAAACATATGGCTCTAGGAGTATACGGATTCGGTTGCGAAGACGCTTTAATACATTTATTAAATTACATGTGGCCCAACGTTTTCGAAACATCGCCGCATTTAGTTCAAGCATTCTTGGACGGCGTCGAAGGCTTAAGAGTAGCCTTGGGTCCTATTAAAATTTTGCAGTACACGCTTCAAGTGAGTTTTTCTTTTTGAGTACCATGTACATATAACGAAAACTTAACATTGGGATAGATCAGGAAAAAAAACATACTTATCTTGTGTTTTACGAAAATTAATGAGGTCAGTGGCGCCGAAAGGATGAAGTCATCTTTCAATTTTGGGGGTGGAGGGTTATCTTGAAATTCAATTTTTACCCTTGACAAAAATTCTATGAGATGAACGTAGAACAAGTGAATAATTATTGTATTGCCGATTGAAATTTTAACAAAAATTCATCTCCGACCATACTTACTCATGATTGCAATTATTTGATGTTTTGAATTTTTTAAATTACTTTGTAAGGGGAATGCTTGAAATTGGAAAAACATTTGTATTTACTTACACAAGTTTTTCTTTGGAGCAAAGCTTTCAAATCATAAATATATCTTAGAAATGACTCTTTATTAATACCTATGTCTGATAATTAAATCATGTTCATATTTTCCAACATGATTTTTTGTTTAAATATCAGAAATTTAAATAAGTATTTTAAATCTCATTTTCAATGTTTCTAAATTTTGAAATTTTCGTAGTACTTTGAAATTTTGTCAAAAATTAGAAACCAAGAAATTTGATATTTCTTTAGCTTTTTAATATTTTTTCAGACTTTGAAAAAAACTATAATTTTCTTATCGGCCAAAATAATGTGATATCCAATTTCGAAATCAATAGTGAAAGAAAGCGTGGAAACTCGAAGCGCATCTGGGGGGGGGCTACTTGAAATTGACAAAAAACAGTGTTTTTCAAAGTTAACCCTACTTTGAAATCCCTAGCATTGTTCCATTTTGTACTGTTGGGGGGGGGGGGGGGAGAGCTTAAATGTTGGCCAGTTTTCGTCAAAGTTATATTTAGTACCTAATTACGTTTAACGATGTAAGGTGGTCATGGGCCACAATTACAAATAAAGAATTGAAATTGAAATTGAAATTGAAAGTCCAAGAAGTATGGTTTTTCTTAAACATGCTACTGAAATATTATTGTTCGTAACTAATGCGAATCGTTTTTTCGTTTTATTTTTAGGGCCTGTTTCATCCAGCGCGTAAAGTGAGGGATGTGTACTGGAAGATATACAACGCGTTGTATATTAGCAATCAAGATACACTGGTTGCTGGATACCCTCGTATAGAAAATGACGCCAAAAATATGTATAATCGATACGAGGTTGATTATATTATGTAATACGGACCGTGTCTTTTTAGAATTTTTTAATACCCGCGCATATTCGAAGTAAATTAAACATTCAAATTTTTCTGCTGGATACATTTGTGTATAATCTGCGTGTATGAGTCGATGAAGACAAGTTGCGAGTTGCGAATACGAACGTTATAGATTCTAGAATCGTCGCCTCGTCGGTTGTACTTGTATATTTTATTATTGTGAATAAATCATTATTTTTTGTTTAGCACTTTACTCGAACGAATGAAAAAACACGATGTAATTGTAAGTACTTATTTGGAAAAGTGTTTATTAGGAACTTCATTGAGTGGCTTAGAATACTGTCTTCTAGAAAATCAAACTGTTACAGTCTAAGTGAGGTAGTTGATTAACATACTCTGGAACTCCGTTTGATTAAGTTTCGGCAACCGTACAAAATCTACATCGGTAGAAGAATCGTTTCTTTTACGAATGCTAAAAGCGGGAAAAGCTATTCTCGGTTTAATGGGTACTACATGCGGTTTCAGATAGTACGCTGCGAGCACAGCACTCGGACAAATCCATTGCTTACTTTTACTCGAATCTGTATTATTAATAGCGTTCGCTTCTAGCTTATTAATGGTGGCAATTTTTCGACTTTTAATTTTTCCCAAAACGTTAACGCGCCAGTCCTGAAACATAGATAATGTTCTATGAATGGTTTCGGATTTGAATTCTTATGAAAAGAGGAAAAAGGACTAGCGCGTTTTATATTTCATAAATGACTACCTACCATAATTTTTGGGTTATTCGTTTGTACAGATTTTCGACTCGTTGGGAAAACATTTTTTTGTTTGTTCGTGAGAATTAGGATTACTAGTTTGCAAGTGCCAAATGCGTTGGCTATTTAATTATTGTAGGCAAAGTAATGTGACCACCAACTACATACAGAGCTGCACACATTTGTATGAGACGTGATTTTAGTGCATTTCTAATTGTAAGTATATAGCTAGATACAGATTGAGAATTTTTGTTTGGTTATAATAAATAAATTGAGGTAATTCATACGCACTTCAGGTTTCGTATCAAGAAGAAACGAAAGAACCGAGTATCTATGTAGGCAACAGAGGTGAAGAAGTAAAAATTTTTTTTTAATAGGTACTGATGTTCGCCAGTTGAGTAAACCCCCCCCCCCAGTACCGCAAAATTACCAAAATGTTGACAAAAACTGGAATTTTTGAAGGATATTTTTCTGCAAATATTTTTTTTATTTTATTGCGACATGAATTGCGATTGCAAATATTAAAATTTGAAAAAAATGTAAAAAAACAATTTTTCCTGATTTGATAAATTTTTGGCATGTCGCGAAAATTTTCACGTGTCACAATGCGACATGCGAAATGCAATGGGTGTCACATCAGTGACATGCGTGACACGACACTCCCCGCCAATAATAGGCAATTAGGCATGTACAGTAGGCATGCTTGCGTATGCGTTGGCGCATGAATATCTTATGGTAGGAAAAAATATATAGGTACGGATTTTCCCATCACCTCTTCAACAAATGTTTTGAGGAGAAGTTGACTGCCTATATACCATTATACAAGTTTTACTTTGTTTGCACACTTATACCGTTACATTTTTTTTATGAGGAAAAAAGGGCGCAATAAAGGCGAAGAGCAGAAAATTTTATTCTCCTTGTAAAAATATCTTCCTGTTTTTCTTAAAATTTGCAATTATGTATCCTAGAATCGTGGGAGTTAAAATAGTAGGTAGCTCTGGGAAAGAAGAATTCTACTTTAGGTAGGATCAGATTTTTTTTGAAAATAATTTTAATTTCAAAAAAGTACGTAAACTTATAGGTTAAAAGTATAATACAGAATTCGGCGATTTTATGAACATGTAAATATTACGATACCAGTGAAATTTGCATTTTTGATACGTTTTCCCAAGAAATGAAATAGATTTTACGAGTCAACTGTATCCTCGGATCGAATACAATCTTTAACGCTTCTGGATCTTGTTGAAAATTGAATTCGTTGCTCGTATCCATAGCGTCGAGACCTAAAATGAGAATATGCATAAGAAAGTAGGTACAGGTATGGGATAAGTATGTAATTTGGTTAGGGTGGTCCTTATTTATACTTGGTGATTTTTTTTTGAATTTTTCTCGTACCATTCCCCCTCCTCCTCCTCCTTCTCCTCCTCCTCAAAGTTGTTCCTTTTTATGAGAAGAAATTTTTGGCCTCCAAAGTTAATATTAACACGTATTTGTAAGCCCCCAAAATTCCAAAATTTGAAAAAAAAAATGAAAAATACAGCGAAATAACTAAAAGTTTTAATTTTTGTGCCGAACTCATTTTGATTACTTACTTACTTACTTATACCTTTTCATGAAAATAATTGGGTTTAGAAAATTTTTGATCCCTTCTCTTACAAATAAGTAGTACCGGTACTGTATTCAAAAGAGCTATAGAAGCTATGATTTTCTGTATAGGTACTTAGGTAGTACATACAATCGATGGGAGGACGCAACCTGGCGAAAAATTATATTATAAGGCCTTTTTTACTGAAAGTGCTCCAAGACCACGCCCTGGGCAAAATATAATCACCCGGCCACCCCAAACTTGTTTCTATCCCCTACGGTGGATCAAAGCCCCCTCCTCCCAAAAAAAGGGGTGTTTGCTTCTCCCTCCTCAGATTTTAATTTTTGGGTAAAATTAGCTCAGTAGCTTTTTAATCTGCACCACAATACCTATAAAACGCATTTTTACAAAATTTTTTTCAGCGAGGGAGCCAGTCCTCTAACCATCTTTTGGGGTACCCCTTTTTTATAATGAAGCAATTTCAACATTAGGGTGTCGATTCCGTATGAATTAATGCTGCTAAACGCAGATATTTCATCATTTTTGAGTTCTATCGCGAATATTATTTTTCTCATTCCAGTATCGAATAATAAACGTAAGGGTCATCAGATTTGTGCAATGTAATTTTTCAGTGTTCAACGAATATCCGGATATTCGGAAAAAATATCCGGATATTTATTTACGAATGCGATTGGTTGTGACAAGGTTGTGACTCTTGTGACGTCCCCTTTCCGGTGAATTGACGATGGTAGTCACTTGTCATGGGGGTTAAATGTCGTAATTTTGCTCGATGCTGATAACGCATTCGGGCCCCCTTCGTATACGTTCGGGAAAGATCGGTTCGTTGAACACTGCTACACCTTAGTGCTGGATGATTTCTTTCATTGGCGTTGATAAAATTGCATAATCAGTTTGCCGTAAATAATATCTTTTACCCCTATGTTTTGGTAGACGATCCCTTTCGTTGGTGTTAATAAAATTGCCTAACCGGTTTGCCGTAAATAAAATACGAATTCGTCGAATTCATTCATTATCATTCTTTATCAACCATTCTACCTCTTCAACGACCCATTATCACCCACCTTCTATTTTAAACATAAGAGTCGTAAAATTGCGCGACCTCTTGACCCTTCTGCACGACACTGAATGCTGAATAGCATGGCGTACAGGTAGTCTAAGCGTGTATTAAATTATTGCAAATATTGAAATGTAATTGCCTAGGTAATTGTAGGTATACCTAATGAAAGTTAAATAAAATGCTTGGTATCTGGTTGTTATGTACTTACTATAAACGCTTCCCCCTAAAATGTAAATATGTCTCACGTCGCGTACAAATTCGGGATATATTCTAATAGCTAGTGCGATGTTTGTCAAAGGTCCGGTACAGAATACCGTTACTTCGCCTGTAAAAATGTCGAAAATTCACGCGATGAAATAGGTACCATACTTGGATTATAGATGATTATGCACTGCAGATTCAGCATATAGCTAGGCGACAGGCAAGCAGGTACCTGGATATTTTTTAACGGCATCAATGATGGCTAATACTGCGTGGTATTTCGGTAAATCGTCAATCGATGGGCCTTGATAGCCAGTCTCGCCGTATCCTTCGTAACCGAAATAATACTCGCGTTCGTCGTTTGCATCCGGGTATTTCAAAATACCTACAGTCGTACCCATATAAATTGGAATCTGAAAAATCGCAGACGAGTGTACTGTACCGACTCGTGAAAAATGGTATCTACATCGTATAAATGTATAAACTGCCTGTCGTGTCATATTAGTAATATGTAATACATAAAATATGTACGATACCCAAAACTTGAGCCATCTACAAGAATTAGGGATCATTTACTGGACCCTCTTAATGGCCAATGGCCAAAATACACTATTTGAGGCCTTCTAAATTTCCCATTAAAGATCGCTCAAATCCAAAATTCATCTTTGAAAGTCAAAGTTTAATTTGGTAGGTAGGTACACCTATTTTCAGATTTTCAAGTAATGTTTGAAAACGATTTTTGAATTATTTTTTCGTTTTTTTCCCGTTTGTAACATATGTTATTCCGTGTTAAATCTTAAAAGAAAAATGAAGCCTAGGTAGCGCATGGCCTTTAATTGATGTATTCGTAGAGGGATAAAATTTTGAGAATCTCAATTTTAATGGAATGAGGAAGTACGATAGCAATCAAGTTCAACTTACGTCTCTGTCTTTCTCTAATACTTTTAACGTCCTTAAAATATTTTTTGTGGCGTTTTTTACATCTGTATGACCAAAAACCGTGGTAATGGCTAAAACTTTCGCTGGTCTTAAACGTTCCGACAGTATCATGAACACAGCTATCGCGTCATCTACGCCTCCGTCCGTATCTATGATGAGCTTTCGTATTCGGTTTTTAGATATGAAATTTTCCTCTACCGATTTAGCCGAGTACACACCGGCCTGTTGATCTCTGCCTTTGAACATAGCGAATCCATTCGTAAAGCTATTGAAAGCGTTGCTCAACATACCGTTTCCATCTCCGTTTGATATAGATAGTACACCTTGAATTCTACAAACGGTGCAACAAAAAAAAAAAAAACTTTTCTTGTAGGTACTTCTACTTAGGTTAGTACAAGTAATAGGTTTATAGGAAGGTCTATAAATAGGTATAAGGTAGGCACCTAATGTTTAAAAAAATGGTCATCGATCATAATTAGTTTCGTTCGATTATATTTTTGAGCAGAAAAATCGATAACACGAGAAAAAACCGATTGATTCCGATCAATTAAAATATTTTATCGATTTCAACGATAAGATTTAATTGCTTTTCCTTTTTAAAAAAATTTACACACGCGTAAACGAGTGAATGCGAAAACATTTTTACAGTTTCTCGATAGCGGACTTTCAGTCAACATTTTTTAATCTGAAATTTATAAATTAAAAATGATTACGACACGCGGTGCCAGTGCCTTTTATCATGAATTGCGAGCAGATAAAACTCGAAGAATTATCGATTTATCACTATTCTATCAGCATTGAGAGTTTAAACGTCGGACGCCAGATTTAAATCTGTAGGTATCCAAGTCTCATCTATACGGGTAGGTATAGTTTTCTAAAATAATAAATTGGTTTAGTGAAGTTTAAGCACCTAAATTACGGTTAAAATGAGGGGTCAAGTGCATGTAATTGCGCCAATGTTCCAAAAACATATGTACTTATAGGTACCCGGCGTGGAAAAAAAACAGACAAATGGACAGAAAAGAGCAGAAATTCTCACTTGTCTGCAGAGGCGTCGTCAAGGGGGGCCGGGAAAAAATTCTGGCCCCCGCTTGGCGCCCCCAAAACTTATGTTGTATTTCTAAATTTACATTAAACTTACATCAGATAGGATTTTCAAAGCATTAAAACATGAAAAAATGTCTTTTTAGGGTATTAAAAATCCATTTTTTTCAAAGCTTCGTCCTCGCTTCGCTCGGGCATAAACAAAATCACAATTCTAGGACCTATTTGAGACGAAAGGGCAGAAAAAACTCCCTTTTTACCCCCTCCCCATTTTTAGCAGGTGAAAAAAGGCAGTCTCCACTCCCCCCTCCCCTCCCCTTCCTCTTTTTCATTTCGAAAAAGCAAAAAAAAGTTGTCCAACACACGGCCCCTTTTGTGCCCCCCCAATTTTCGATTCTGACAACGCCACTGCTTGTCTGCTCTTTTTGACCCTCGTCCCCGTTGCGCGATGAACGACCTTTTTTGACTACCTGTTGCTCGTTAAACGACCCCTTTTAACAACCCCCCCCCCTCCCTTGCGCATCGGACTGTCAGAAAGGAACAGAAAGGAGCAGACAAGAGCAGAAATTCTCAGCAGAAAGGAGCAGAATTTGTCTGCTTTTTTTGCACGCCGGGTACCCGCAGTTGCGCCGGATGAAAATATCTAACAGTTCAAGTGTCAATAAGATTTTGAATCTTCAATCTTCATGTACATAACTAGTTGTACTCGTATGTGTATAAATGACAAGAATACGTAGCTTCAAATTTGAATGAAGGCATAACAACAATTTCGAGGTCGTAGATTACGAATTTCGTACTCAAAAATTTTAAGAGTGGGGATGGGGAAGAGGAGGGGTTTAACTTGAAATGTTACTATGATATCGTGTAATATGTCAAAAAAACATTTTTGAGGTCGTAGATTACGAATTTTGTACTTAAAAATTGTAGAAAAAATGGTGAGGCAGGGAAAAGGGGTTCATACCATAGTTAAATTTTAATTTACACCCCTTCTGCTGCCCTACCCTGACTCCTACAATTCTTTGAGCCCAAAATTCGTAGTCTACAATCTCGAAAATGTATGTATATTTTGACATATTGTGCGATACCATACCGATATTTCAATTTAAACCCTTCTCCTCTTGCCCCACTACCACTCTTATAGTTTTTTTCTCATAATATTTGAAATCTACGACCCTGAAAACATAAGAGAGAAATTAAATCCTACAGTGAGGAGGTCTACCATCAAATTTAAAAAATTGCCAAAAATACTACAGAATCGCGAATTCAAATACGTAGGTACTCAGAAATACCGAGCATTCCTCTTCTCATACATCATCATCAAATGTGATGGTGCTCGAATTCAAAACATAATAGGTAGCTGCGTTCTACTACATATATCGAACAGCCAATACCATTAACCTACAGATCGATTTTTGAATGAGTATAGGTATGTTTTGAACACAATAAACAAGTAGGTAATGCCTGTCAAGATGCTACATGCATAGGTACCTATTTATAGGGAACCCAGTAGGCCTAAGTACCTAATTTACTTATCATACTCAAACGTCAGACCCTTAATGAAATTGATACGATTTACGGCTGTCAACTCGAGGTACGAAGGTTGAAGGTACCTACCTGGTCACTGGGTCATTAATGCCCAATCTGCATGAAATATGGACATGATTCGAGTAAAACACACCTAACGCGGAAATGTTCGGGTATGTTTAATTCGAATTAGGGAAATGTAAAATAATGTATGTAGGTACTAGGTATTTATCTAAGTATTTGTAACGATTTCGGTATCTAAGTACTTACATAACGCAACCCCAAGTAATTGCGAAGAAAAGAAAAATGCAAAAAATGATGGCAAAACTGGCCACTACGAGACTTTTAAGCTTCTCCAGGTTGTGAAAATAGTTGGTCAGAAATGTTTTGAGGCGTTTCACATGAACGAATACTCTGAACATGCCTGCAGTTAAACAAAATACTTAGAAAGGTCGGTAGTTAGTTAGGTAAGTAGGTACCTACGTATGTATTGGAAAAATCGTAAATGAAATTTTACAAGCTGGTAATAATGAAAGTTTATAGGTATCCGTATCACGATAAAAATATACGGTACCTATAGTTCTTTTATTTAATTAAGTAGGTAAGTCCAATGATCGAGTAAAAATAAAAATAAAAGTACTTACTGGCGCACCTAAATAACCATTATTATCGAATTTCACAGGCACCCGTCAACGGTGCTCGATGACTGATAATTAATTGATTTCAAAATAAAGCTGACTCGATATGTCATAATTTTCAAAAAAACCAAAAACTGAAATGAAATTAAAAAAGTGCACGTAAGTACGAATGAAAGAGAAAATTTTTAATCAGTAAGTTCACATAGATACCTACAACGGCATTGCAGTGTTTGAACCTTTTGTCAGTTAATAAGCGTAAAATTTGCCAATAAACGCGACGAAAAAGCAATTAAGAGATAACAATTTTTTCATTGCCTCGCCCGATTAAAAATAATTATTGATACGGCAAATTCAATTTCTTCTTCTTTTTTGTGATGATAAATGAAAAATGTTAATTGTTTTGGACCAGTTCACGGATAAATTCAAGGCAACTTGAACCGTGTGTACCTAACCTATACAGTACAGTTACTCATGCATGCGGGAATTACAGTATAAAAATGCACGATTTTTTGAAAAATATTCGATTACTTACCCGTACTCACCCATTAAGTAAAAGTAAGCGAGTGCCTGTATAAATTACAAAAGTATACACATATCTATACTTACTTACCAAATATGTTTATGCATTACTATACTTACCTATAGGTATAAATTTACCAGTACCTACGTAGATCACTATACCTAGGCAATTTGTAAAAGCCACTAAAATGGATCGTTTTTCTTTTGCTTCGAAAGTTGTGATGAAAAGTACAGTAACCGGTAAGTAAGCTGTTTTTTTAATTTATAGGCGACTTGATAGTAATTTTAGCCCCATTGCTCTTAAAGTTTTTCATACCCACTTATTAATATATTAATCCGTTACATGTGATCTTATGGACTTTTAAGATACAAAAAGTGTCCCATATAAGTCACTGATAGTAAATCTCTTTAGAGCACTCATCTTCCTCTAGAGCCAAATCTAGTTGAATGACTTTTTTTGGATCGTTTGGCCAAAAACTGGTGGGTTGGAGGAGGTTCAAACAAGTCACATGGGTTAGATCCTCAATAAGTTTTCCTTCTCAGTCTCGGAGTCTCCCTTAAGAAAGACTTGAAAAGGATCTAATTTAAAAAAGAAATCGAAATTCAAACTCCACGTCGTCAAAAACATCAAAAAACGATACTAAGTATCACGCGATTATTCAATGTTTATTCAATTTCGGCCGAAATTTCAGGCTTGGTGGTAAATGCAGCCATGAATTATGCAAGGGAGGGATTGAGAATTTGAAAAAAATGAGGGTGGTCAAAATTGAATGAAAAAATTGAGTTAGGTAGGTATATGTTATTTCAGCGACGTACTCTCTCATTCCGAATCAGTGAAAAGTCACTGATGAAGAGTCAGAATTGTAGAACAGGAAAAATCTATGAAATTCACTGATTTTCAGTGATTTTTCACTCAAAGAATTTCATAGATTTTTCAGTGAATTTCATAAATATCACTGAGTTTTTAGTGAAGTTTCACTGATTTCTAGTGATTTTCTTTCACTAACTTGCTTTCAGTGAAAAAATTATCACTGATTTATTGTACTGCAATTCTGACTGTTTTTCAGTGTTTTTTGTTAAATTTCACTGATTCAAAAATGAGAGAGTAAGTTTGAATCAATCAAATTTAACGAAATTCTACCTTTTTGAATCAGGAAAACAAATTTGAGTAAAAGTCAGTGATTTTTCTATGATCTTTGAGTCAAAACTACTGATTTTTTTCTACGAATTGGGAATTGAAAGAAAAATCACTGATTTTTAGTAAAATTTATTTTACCGATTCAAAATTATAGAATTTTATTAAATTTGACTAATTCAGATTTATCGAGTAAGTAATATCTACCTACTTAATATGTTCAAAGTTTATTCTAGGAAAATATAGATTAAGTAGATAAAATACTGATCGAGCGAAGCGAAGGCGAAATTTTTTTTAAAATCGTGTTTGAAAAACAAAAATTATGCACTTATTTTTGACATTTTCGCAATGAAAAACCCTCTAAACGACCTTAATGGGGGATTTGAGCCTCCTGAGTATCTCCCTTAAGTGCGCAATATGTCATGGAGAAGATCACATAAAAGAAGAAGACGAAATTTGAACTCAGCACTCTCAAAACCATTAGGTACAAACGATACCTCTATGTCATATGTACATGTTGATATTTTTGGGGACAGTTTCAAAACTTCTATAGTCCCCCAAACGGGTAGGAGAGAAATTTTGGTGGATTTTTTATTGGTGGAACATTTATGACGAATGCAGTATGCTGATAGCTGTTTTTTAGTCAATTTTTATATCACATGCAAACTCTTAATCAGTAATTATCCAAAAAAAGAGGAAAATTACCCCCGATCAGTGAGAAAATTTCAGATCAAACCTGCTTAGACGCGGTTATTTTTCAGACCAGCTTATGCCTGACAATTTTTCCCTGGCGCGTTATAAATAAGATTTCGTGTGTGCGATTGAACATGAGTAAACATTGAATCGGGTAAAAGGTGAAAAGCATTGCAATTTGTTTTGAGGTCCTAGTCCAACTTTCAGGCCATTCTCTCCACCACGCAAGTTTATATAGCTTTTGTTGTGTAGAGTTGGTGTTTTGCAAGTTACCAACCTACCTAAGAAGTTTAGAAGGTAAGGAAGTATTAAGTAGGTACAGCGTACAGCATAGTCTTTGCGTTAAAGTATAGGTACCTATAGACCTGCCATAAGCGCGTAGATGTATCATGTATGACGTGTGTATAATCGAAATATTTAAATTAATAGGTAAGTACCTAATCGTTTCATGGAGATATCCAATTATCCATCACCAATCAATCGTCAAACTATCGCACAGATGAGATAACTTATCAGATTGGACGATGCGTACGCTTACTTACAATCGGATAAATTTCATGTAAATGCCTCGACGTGATAAGACGTAGAAAAGAATCTCCACCCCGAATAGGTTCATCTGCTCGTACGTGATAGTATTTACATTAGGTATATTTGTATACTTACATACGAGTATTTAGTATATATCTGCGGAGAGTTTACACATACACATTTACTTACATGCCATATACTTCCGCAAAAAGACTTGTCGAGTTTAGTTCGAAATTCGAATTCGCAGTGCCTTCTGCCTGTATAAGTGTATACTCTTTGTCTTTACGCGTTCCTGGATAGTGGGTTTACGTTCAGATAGCAAATAACGAACCGTGTTTATGTAATTTTATTTTGAAGCGGAATTTGCGATGAAAATACCTGCCTTTGGTGAAATTATTGCACTCGCCTTATGTAAAGTTGCTTTCGCCAGTTCTTTGACGGTTTAGTCCGATTTGTTCGAAATTTCGTTTAAACTTTTGTACTCGTTGCGGTTAACGATTTTACGTTCAGAAGCTTACGGTTTACGGTACCTACTTTTATCCATACGCTTAAAATTGTCTACAAATTTTCGCGATAAATATGAATCGTTTTAATCGCGAGTGGCTTTCCATTGTGTTGATTACGAGTGTAATGTCTTGCTGTGTTCAAGTGTGAGTACCTAGCTACAGTACCTACTTATTTATACGCAACTTCCTACACTACATAGCACATATTAATATTCGTAGATACTGATACCTAATTACCTACGTAGGTAGGTAAATAATTTGTCAACTCTATAGGTATAGGTGATTAGGTGATAGGCAGGAGGCATCTATACTAATCGTCTTTCTGTTTATACATATACCTACCTAGTTACCAATGTTTTACTCAACTCAAGTGTCTTTGCTCAACACACCGTACACCGCATGCGTTTACAATTTACAATTTACATATTCTTGTGCTGTATGTGTTTAGGTATGGAGCGGCAGTTCAAGAAAATGAAGATATTCTCGCAGATGATGTTCTTTTAACCAGAGGCAAATTCATCAGACACGTCAGACACGTGCCCATATTAAGACGTGACAAAAATTTCAACTTAATTACTACTAGTACTGTTTCTTACTTAGTAAGTACACGCTACTTTTCCATTATTTAAGCATTTCAGCGAGTAGCTCGACTCTATAACTACGTAGTACCTAGACCTACCTAATACCTATATACCTAGTATGTAAACATTTACATCTGCTATGATGCCGAAACTGAGCAGGCGTAGGTACCTACTACCTACTAAAAAAAAAACCTTGAAAAAAAAACACGTGGGATTTTCGAACAAATTCTACCGCATAAGTACAATATTTACGTTTCAATTTACATATGCCGAATTATGATGAAAATTGATTTTAAAAATTCCGCCTCTCTTGGCCCTAGTGTAGAAATAGGTATCCATCTATTCAACACAAGCGATAATCTTTTCAAGTCGATGGGTAAGTAGGTAGATAGGCAGGCGTCTAAGTTCCTATAATTTGCGGCGATGGTTGGTTTTAATTTTGAAAACGCGAGGGTGAACCGTGAACCGTACGTTATCAGTACCTAATCCTATCTAGTTATCTGCACGTAGAAAAAATCCATAAACCTACCTATGCGATTAGTACATAAGGTGCATTTAAATACTTTCACAAGGTACTTAGGCAGGTACTATGCATATCCAACATTGCTACCTATTTACTTTACCTATTTAAGTATTTTGAAATGATGAAATGATTTTAATTCGCGCAGGGAAATCTCGAGTCTTGGCAAAGAGAACAAATTTTACGTGACAACGAGATATTGAAATCGGCGGAAGTTGATTTTTCGGAAGAGGATGACGAAAATGCAACGTTGACGTTGACAGTGCCAGTGTCCACTACCGTGCAATCGGTTCAAGTCCGGAATCATTCGTCCGTCAGTTTAGAGCTTGAAACGAATTCGTCCGATTCGCTATCGCTTAACGTACTCGATTCCAGCGAAACTCCGTCTCAAAATAAAATCCAACGAGGTATTCCTGTTGAAAACGCCGAAAAGGTCGTAGTTATAGACACGGAAAAAGATAAAGTGTTCGGTACGTAAACGTATATGAATTTTTTCGTTACCTATTTGTAGGCATTAGTAGTGAATAGGTATCCTTTCTTTAAATTGAAGCGAATAGCCAAGTAGGTAGGTACTTCTGTACTTACGTATCCCAATCATAGGTATTTATTTATAATAACCCGAACATACGTAGGTACCAAACAGCTGTACCTAAACCTACTACCTAGGTACCGGTACTGATACGTCGCGTCTTGCCATTGCCATTGCCATTTGTTAAAGTATGATACACGTTGGCTTTTAAAATGTTTGCAGATGAAAACGAAAGCGAAGGATCGTCGAAATTATGGATTTACTCGAACGCGATTTGCATACTTTTAGTTGTCGGCGTTTCCATTTTCCTAATTTATTATCCGAAAAAGGATCGACGCAAGGCGTGCAAAGATTCGTCCGAATCATCGTCGTCTACCTCTTCTGCTAGTTCAACGGCTTAATTTTTCCACGTGTAGTTCATCTACGAAGAAGGTCAAGTTCCGAGATCAATCTACGTATGTACCATCCTTTTATCGAGACCGCTGTCATCGCTAGAGCCGTCTCAAAGTTTTTCAATGTTCAAGTATTATTATACCTATCTATATAATCGTATCATTTTTTATATTTTTAAAATTCGAAAACTTCAATCGAACGTGTTTATTTTTATAAGTACCGGTATACATAGGGCGAATACGAAACCACCCCTTGTACAAGAATTCATTTAAACATACTTACAATTTACCTACCTGCAATATTTATCTACATATGCCCATAACCGAAACGATTTTATACACCGATGACTAATATTATCTATATCTACATCGCCCTATGGCGATTTTTCGGAATACACTAACTTTGCGCCACTTAAGTATCCAAAAATGAATAATGCTTATTTTTGATTATCATGATTACGACTTTAAATTTATCGCGCAGTCCTCAAAATTTTTTTCCAACTCTGAAAATAATTTTCGTTTAAAAAATTTTTCATTTAAAACTCCAACATTCGTTCTCATTTTTTTTTTCAACACTGAAATTTTTTCTACACTTGAGTATTTTTTAAACTCTTGAATTTTTCCAATCTTTTTTTTCAACTTGGATATTTTTTATTAAATTTTTTTCAACTACGAAATATTTATTTTTTGCAATAGCTAATCCTAAATTTTTGAAACGAAATTAGTAGTAAATAACAAATCTCTAGGGTTTTTTGCTCAACTCTACGATTTTTCTTCAACTTTTTGTAGAAGTTTTATTTTAAAAATCAAGTTAAATTCCGAAAAAAATTTCAATGCTTTGGATGAACGATTTTTTAAATTTTATTTGAAGACAAAAAAGACTCTGCGTACTATAAAAGAACAGGAAAAAATTTTGAAGCCGAAAAAATGTGGAGAAGAATTTCGAGCTAGTTCTGATTGGTAGATTGTCGTAAAGTGTCGCATCGTTAGTGTAGGCGAATTTTTTTTATCAATTACTTACCTATATTTACCAAATCGTTCAATTTTATTACGCCTAAAATACCGTGTCTACAACAAACTAAAGTTTAATCATTCGTTCCAATTCCAATAAGTAAAGCTTAATTCGCATACTTATTCGAAATAAATAGGTAGGTATTTCAAAAAAAAATTCTTCATTTTAAATGGTCTTGGAGTCCACAAAATGTATCTAGAATTCCCAAATACTCCAAAATAAGCATGTTCGTTTGGTATTTATCTATGTCTATGTGTACATATATAATTATATAGTTTTCTTATTTTAAATATTGTACAAATTGTTTTTTAAATCTTAAAAATTCATTCGTTTGTTTGTTTGTTTTATTATTTTTTTTATTACTTTTTTTGATCTTTACATTACATACTTTAAATACATTATACCTACTTATCACTTATATTACGTTTTTTTGTGCGTGTTTTACTCCTATCTGGGTTAAAATATCCCCATGATCGACGTGTAGCGGTGTAAGTACATATAAATGTATAAGCACTATAACCTTAGGTACCTTATGCGAAACTAATGGTACTCCGTTATAATTATACCTAAAGTAAAAAATATTCAAAAATCAGTTATCAAGGTACCTAATTTGAAAAAATTACAAAAATGATTGAAAATATATCCAATAGGTAGCTATAGGCAGGTAAGTACTATCAACTACCTTTTTTAATTTTAAAGAGCAAAATCCAGATCGCAATATTTTTATACCTACATACCTAAGTATATTGGTATCGCAGTTTAAAGATGAAAAATTCATAATTGTTGGAAATTTTTTTAAAAATTGCAGCTATGTACGTAGAAACGTTCTACTTAAATGACATAAAATTCGATTAATCTGCGTAAGTTTACTTACGAGTAGGTAAGTACTCACAGTAGGTACGTTTTACGCGCTGGTATCTATATCTAGGTATCTACATCATTCATCCAGTTAAATGTACTTATACGCAAGTAGATTGGCATAAAGATGCATACAGGGTGTTCCATGAATCGTCTGCCAAACATATTTTTTTGGATATAACCGGGTACCACTGAAAAAAAAACTTTGGATGAACATGTTGCCCATTTTGAAAATTGAAGGGGAAAATGCTACTTCTAAAAAAATCACTTCAAAAATTTTTTCAGCTTTGGGAATGGATAGTACTTTGAAAACTGAACAAATTTTTACAAAATAACTTTTTGCCTATCTTTAAAATTGAAGGGGCCCCAAGGAGCCACAAAAAAAATTGTTCCAAAAAAATTCTCAAAAAATGACCTGATCAAGGGAATGGATAATACGTTGAAAACTGAAGAAATTTTGTTCTGTAGACTTTTTGCCTAACATCAAAAATAAAAGGACTAAGGGTCATTAAAAATTGAGAAAATTTGAAAATTTTTTGTAGCCCACTTATTTTGAGTGATCCGCAGACTCTTCATTTTCGATGTTAGGCAAAAAGTCTACAGAACAAAATTTCTTCAGTTTGCAACGTATTATCTATTCCCTTGATCAGGTCAATTTTTGAGAATTTTTTTTGAACTATTTTTTTGTGGCCCCTAATTTTAAAGATAGGCAAAAAGGTCAAAGAGTGAAAATTTACTCAGTTTTCTAAGTACTATTCATTCCCATGGTTGAAAAAATTTTTGACGTGATTTTTTTAGAAGCAGGATTTGCCCCTTCAATTTTTAAAATAGGCAACATGTTCATCCCAAGGTTTTTTTCAGTGGTACTCGGTTATATCCGAAAAAATATGTTTGGCAGACGATTCATGGAACACCCTGTAGGTACCTAAGTGGGTAGTTTTACCATGACGTCGTATTCATTACCATACCATCGTCCTATTGTGTCGTCAAAATCGCCGCGTTGTTAACTTACGACTGGACACAGAACAGAACGCCTTCGATTCGCGGTATTCGCAATTTTATTAACGTCTTGAGAATACGGGAACAGGTTGACAATAACAAATACGCATACAAATGTACGTACTACGTACCTAGTACCTACCTACTTACCACCCGCTCTTTCTGCTTGATGGAAGAGATAGAAGAGTAGGTAAGAGAGATCAACCGTAAACCGTAAACCGTAACCTTTCCTGTTCGGTTGCTCTTTTCACTGACGATGAGTGCCGTACCTACATGTTCAAGTTTCGATGGAATTTGTTTTAAATTTTATTTTCACGTTCGAAAGAGGTAATTTACAAATTAGGTAATCAAGTTGAGATTAAAGGAACAATTTCAACTTCTGTTACGAGTGGCTCGAACGCAATACTACGTTAAATATATTTGAATCCGAGCTCATGTTTTCTACAACTAGGCACAACTCTTTGAGTTTGAAATTGAATAAGTGTCACTTTTTGCCCTTTACGAACAGATTCGGAAGTTGCGGAACGCAAAATTCACGCATTCTCGATTTTGACCAAATTCGTTAACAAAAAGAGAAGACGTCACTTACTCAATTTTTATCGCTCAAAGTTCCTTTTGTTAAAAAAATTTTTCAACATCGGCATTGTTTCCACATGTAGGTACCTACTTACCTTTCACACCATCCTTATAATCTACAGTCCAAGAGGCAAACAGTGTTCATTGAGCGTGCATTTACGCTGGATAAAAAAAACAGTTGGTTTGTTATAGGTATGGGTCACGTAGTCCCAAAAAACCGTATTTTGGATTTTTACCCTTGCACAATAGGGAGCTGAGGCCTGAAAACCCCCCATTTTCCCAATTTTTAAATTTGACCTTGGACCAAAATTTTTTCACAATCTGGTAGCAGACACTCCTCCGACTTCAAACATATGTCACATTCCTTGGGTCACGGGCACAATGTGGTGCTGGGCCCCCAAAGTGCGATTTTTTGCCAAATTCGATCATTTTTGATACAATAATGCCTCTGTAGGCGGCATGCGGTATGCTGGACAAAAAAAATTAAACGCAATGTATTTTTGAGTTGATTCCGCGTCCAATGAGTCAAAGTTTGAGGAAAACTGTTGGCACAACAGGCCGTGGTGAAATTTCAAAGTTTTGAAAACACGCGATTTCCTTCCCCTTTCATTAAAAAAAAGTTATGAAAAAAATATATTAAACTTGGGTTGCGACCTATCAAAATGGGTTAAAATTTCACGAGCAGAAAGAAATTAATAATGAAAATTAAATTTGAGCAATTTTAATCTATTTTGAGAATCAAATTGGGTCGATTTTAGAGTATTTTCAAAGAATTGACATGTGACTTATGAAAGTGAGATATACCATCCAATTTTTTTTGAGCAACTTTTGAGAATTTTGAGCCTTTGATTTAGTCGATTTTTAAATAAACTTATCAGTAAGGACGGTACCTATGGATTAAAATTTCATAGAGAACCTAAAAATCAAAATCGATAATTTTCTGAATGAAATGAATCCCGTTTTTTTTTCAACTGAATGTAATTCATTTAAATTTCTTATTTTCTTTTTTATTAGTTTGGTTCGTTCATTTTTTCGCATTGCAATAAAATATTTTGCGCTTAAAATTACTCAAACTTGAAAGTTGTATAAAAAAGTTTTGGATTACATTTTAAAATCTTTGGCGAAATTCTCTCCCTTTTTCGTAGGTCACATGCCAATTTTTAAAGATTAAACAAAAATTTACTCAATTTAAGGCTCAAAATTCTCAAAAGTTGCTCAAAAAAACTTCAGGGTCTTTGATTAAACCGAGTGACGTCGGCGTAAAATTTTTATTTTTTTTTCTTTAGCTTTTTCTCCATGTTCGTGAAGTTGAAAAAAAAAAATACAGAAATTTAGCGCGTCGATGTTGCTCAGTTCATCCATAGATCGTGTATACCTAGTACCTATGTAACCGTGCAACTATAAGTAATTATGTAGTTACGTTTATTTTATGGTAACTAATTTTAAGAATCAGAAATATGCACAAATGAGCAAATACGTAGGTACCTAGATTTTAGAAATAAAACAAAGCGAAGCGTCTGCATTTTGTCCAGTTTCGTTTCGCCTCATCGTCTGCTACATATTGACTGCGTGGCGACGTAACGCGACGACGCGACGTGACAGTACCTGCAAAAGAAGAAGATTGCAGATTGCAGATTGCTGTCGTAATTATAGGTATAGATAGGTAGTTTATAGGTACCAATGAAATGTTTACGACTGCGAGAGTATCTAAGTAAGAATTACCTACAGATAACACATTTACGCTGACAGCCAGTACTGTGACCTAAAACGAATCTAGATTCGCGTCTAGGCTAGGTTCGTAAATAAATAGGTACCATAGACCATAGCCAGAGCCATCATAGGTAATCTGGACAATGTGCATCGGTTTACGCGCGGCTGCCTCTCTCCGCTGCTTGTCCAACACGGTATACCCGGACAATACCTAGATACTGCTGCATCTCTGGATCAGCACATCAGCAGATTACAATTACAATACACCAGACAACAGACCCAGAGACCAGACCTATGATTCTCTCCGCTGCGTCATCGCCACCTCCTATACGGTACTGGTACTGGTACTTAGTAAACGCATTCGTAATCGTAACTCGCCAACTCGCGACGTCGTAAGTTATACTTATAAGCGAGTTGCAATTGGTCTTGGTGGTATAGGAAGGTAGGTATAGGTATAGGTACTGATCGCGGTGGTGGTCGGTAGTCGTGATCGTCGCAGTCGCAATCGCAATCGTAATCGCAGCGGATTCCTTAATAATAACTATGTTTTTATGACGAAGATACAGAGACGGATTCGGTCGACGAAAATACGTTGTTCTATATAGCTTTCTGTTTCTGCGAGTCTGCGACAGACGGACGATAGACGATAGACGATAGGTATACTTAAAGTACTATTCGGACGATTACGTAACGAATCTTCATTCTTCGCACTAAATTATTTTCGAATTTATCCGGTACCTTACCATACTTTACGTACCGTACATAAGTATAAGTATAGTTATAGGTGCTCTTTTCTTTTCTAGCAACAGTAGGTACTGACGTGGTGCGACACGATGCGGCATTATCGCTATAAACTGATTATAGGTACAGGCTACAGGTAAAGGTACAGGTACTCTACACACTATCGGTATGGTACCTCGTCGTCGTCGTCGTCGTAGCTCTAGCTACCTAGCAGCACCTAGTCGCAATCTCAACTTATATAACAGAGCACTCTGCGTGCAAGTTATAAGAAGACATCGACATCGACACGCATTCCATCTTCTATCTTCTGTCTTCTGTCTTCTGTCTTCTGTCTTCTGTCTTCTGTCTTCTGTCATCTATCACCCACCATTGTCGTAACAAATAACAATGTACCGATTGACAAAACTAAGAACCACCAATGTACCTCCTACTTATATTTCATTTAAGTAGGTACTCGTATGGACATACCTATACTTCGTTAAAATAACTCTTGTATATCTTTATCTACCAGCCCGTTTTTTAAGTACCTATATGAAGTTCTGGGAAATTTCCCACGCAGTGAAACAAATTTCCCACCCAGTGATTTCGATTTTCCCAAGTATAAATGTTTACCTCAAAATCAAGAAAAATACAAATTCGTTGTTTAAAAAAGCAAAAAATATAGAAAAGAGAAATAAAAATTTTCAAAAACTTTGGCCTCGCTGCGCTCGGCCTTATTGCATTTTTTCTTCCATAGTTTTAAAATAATCGAAATTTTTACCAAGTTTTTTTTTGTATTTTCCTCAAAATTATTTCAACTAATAATTTTTATTATACACTTCTCAAAATTTATTCTCAATGTTTGAAAATTAAATTGATATTTTTAAAGTAGAAGGGGCCGACTTTTCATTTAGGTTTATTAATAGGTAATCAGAATATTGTTTTCTTGCACCCAGGGGTGCGGCGAACCCCCTGAGTCAACGACGAGGACCCCCCAAATTTTCCAAGTAGCCCCCCCCCCCATTTTCACAAATTTCCTCATTTTTTTACGAACTTTAAGGAGGTGGGGGGTACAAAAAAAATATAATACCACCAAACGATTAGGGCTTAATGCGACGTTCCGACGTTTATATGTGATATGAGACATTGAGAAAAGTAGGTACCTAGGTATAGCATAAATATAAAAACATCTTTAAAATAGAACAAGCGATAACATTAGGAGCGATAAGCCTTAAGAATCAGCAAATATCAATAAACTTTATTAAATATAAACATTTGACATTTGTCCCCTAAAAAATCAGCCATGTCTGCATCTCTTTCATCTTTATCCATCTAAAATCTGAATTGGTAAAATTCACCTGCTTGAATCAGTGGAATGACTTCAACTGAAAATCAGTGTTTTTTCACCGATCTTTCAGTCAAGTCGTCAAGTCAAAATAATTATTGATTTTTCCTGACAAATGGGAATTGATTGAGAAATCAATAAAAATATAATTAATTTCCAAAGATAATCATTTTACTGATTCTCAAAGGCAGAATTTCATCATAAGACTGATTCAGATTCGTTTTAGAAAATAGGATTAAAATATTGCCCGAGCGAAGCGAGGGCGAAATTTTTTCGAAAAATCATGTTTTAATACCAAAAAATGCACTTTTTTCACATTTTTGTAAAAAATCTCCTTTCCGAGAGGGGGGGAGGAGCCTCCCCCTTGGGTGCGCCTTATGGATGAAATAGTGTTGAAGAACAATCGATAGTATTTCGATAGTATCGATAGTGATGACTATCGATAGGCTATCGATAGTGAATTTCACTATCGATATGTCTTAACGATAGTGCATTTTTACACGTCTAGCGTGTTTTTTTGATGTTGTAATTCAACTTTGGGCCCAGAAAAAAGAAATGAAAAAAGAAATTTGGAATTTCGTCCATTTTCCATTAATAATTTCATCCATGAAAAGTTCGTTATGCTGTTACGTAATAGACTGTAATGACCTAGTGACTTCATTTTCCAAGTTTTTTCCTTTAGTTTTTATAGTTGAAGAAAAAAACATGTGATTGGCGATCAGGAACGACATATTTGCCTCAATAAAAGTCCTTTCATATATGTTTGAACCCCTCCCCCCTTGCTTGAAATTTTTTCGATAGTATCGATAGTTATCGATAGTTCCTTAACGATATATCGAAACTATCGATAGTCCAGACTATCGATAGTTCTTCAACACTAGGATGAAATGAATTTAAAGTATAATTTAAGTTTCATAGAATGGTGTGGCAAAGTGTGCAGTGACGTACCGAAGTCAGGATATTGAATTGAGGGGGCAAAGTCTCAGAATTTCCGGCTTGATTTTTGAAAAAATTTGAAAATCAAATTATTTAGGCACGAAACAGACAGACTTTTTTGAGGGCGGGAATGGATGGCACAAATTTTCAGACTAAATTTAATTTTTTAACCACTTCTCCCTATCATTCAATTTATTGCTTTTCCCTGCCTAATTTCAATGTATCTAATCTATGTATCTACTCGAAGTTGGAAAAATCAGCGAAATTGTCAATTTGAAATCAAAACTCATTTTTTTCCCCCTAAGCCCTGTTCTCTCGGAGCGGGTCACATATATTCGTCAATGAAATTCAGCTCCCCGAAACAAACTTATATGAACTGCATATCACACTGATTACACTGATCACACAGCTCGTCGATACGTAATTACGTAGGTATGTATGTAAATGTAAGTGCACTAAAATTAGGACCCAATTATTCATAGGTAGGTGCATACCTACCTTACTGCTTGGGCATTAGGCAACCATTATCACCTACTTTAGGCGCAATACTCGTACATTTTACTTGCACCTACACCCACACACCTACCCTACACCTAGGTACATATTACGACTACTGCGATTTGTATGCGGAACCAAGCAACTCGTATACAGCGACGCGACGATGCGATGGCGCATCTCGCTTCCCGCATTATTGCGAGGCAGCGATGCGAGTTGCTTCACTTGCTTCTAGATTTTTAACCTGCAAGTTTGAACAAAATTTTCGGCTCGTTCTTAAAAAAAAAAAAAACGTTGGTAAACTTGGACAGATGCGCTAAACACCGAAACTACGTATAAATAATAAATAGGTACTCGTATCTTACCTAATTAGCTGCGTCATCGTTGCGTGCGTGCGTCGGGTCGCGGCGAAGTGCATCGCAGCGTCTTATTTGCTCGAGACCTGGATGTAGGTACTAGGTAGGTATAGTTACCTTTGAATGCAACTAACTCTGCTGTGGCTGTTATTATTATTCATGCAAGCGCGAGGAACCTAATCTCGGCGTTATTTCCGGATGCTCGGCGCGAGATTACATCCGAGTTGGCATTCGAGTAATTAGATACCTACCAACACTTATATATGGTACCATACGTCCTATATACTCTATACCTAGCTATTCGCAGTTTCATCCTCGTGTAATTTTTGCAACGTAACGTTGAGCGCCGCTCCGCATGTATGCCTAATATCAAGATAACTATACCTCCAGGTATATTCAACACAGGGATAAACAGGTACATAGGTGCCTACCTAATACTCAATCCCCGAATTCGACCGACTCTGAATAAAATTTTCCCTAATTTTCTCGGTGGCCTAAATTGAAGTAAATTTTTTTTTAAAATCCGGAAATGTTTACTTAGGTACCACTTTTGTAAATTTTTCAACTCAAAAACCTATCTTCTCTGACTTGTCCCCCTTCCCCTCCCCTCCCTCTTTGCTATAGTTGCGCACCAACTTCATTACTGAGCGAAAATTACTCAGGTGCAAATCCCCATAACAATTTGCGGAGGATGAAATTTCTATGACAAAATTGTTTTGGATTTTCTTTTGGCTAAATAATTAAAAAAAGAAATCAAAGAGGGACTCGTAAGCATTTTTAAAAAGATGAATTTTTCAACATTTTCCCAGTCATTCTCGACAGTGGGAGAGGCTTTCTCATATACCTCTGGATCCGCCCCCTGAGATTGCCTCACCTCAAAAACCAACGCGTTTTCCCTATTATCGATTTGCTTTTTTTGGCATTCGCCTGCCCCTGCGTCACGTCGAAAGTAAAATGAAGCGCAACGATAGGCGGAGTAAAAGACGGAAACGATATTCTGCGAACGATTGCGATTGCGAATACAACATGGGACAGTTAGATATAGGTAGGCATCGTAAATCAAACGAATACAATTCAATGCCCAGTATCTAGAATACAATCACCTCGGCACGTAATTAGTAATTTTACATCATCTGTATTCTACGGAACGGTACGGTACGGTACGTACGATGCGGTGCAGTGCGGTCGAGACACTTCAAGTAGGCACCATAAATAACTAGGTACCTAGACCTGCCAACTAGGTATACTTACGTACAATGTTTAAAATGCCATGCCAACGACGAAATCAGGCATATAAGTATAGGTACCTATCACATTTTGTACCTATAGGTGAGTATGTACATACAAGTACATAATTGAGGTACCTATTCGTATCTACACTACATGTCCACCAGTGGCTTCGGAAAACGCTTTGCAAATCCCTATCTTATGTATTTTGTCGAGGTACGAATGATATCACTGACGACCACCTACATTACCTACCTACCTACCTATGTATCTAATGTACCTCTAGCACGCATAACCGCATTATAAGTAGGTATCAGCCATCGAGTGAACCCAGTAAGTACTGGGGAAACATTCATGCATAGAGTTAGTTGAATTACCTACTCGTACGATCGGATGCGTAGACTACCTACGTAAGTAGTTAAGTACATTGTACCTAGAGTGGACAAACTTGAAACTGCATGTCTTCAAGACGAGTGCGTGATGTCATACGAGTATCTGCTCCAGAAGCTTTAATTTACCCATCTATCAATAAGTTATCATGTTTTAATTTCCTTTTTACGTTTCATATTTATTATCGTTGTACAACTACAGCAACAACATAATACACGTAGCTATAGCTCATTGTGAAATGTAATTATTAATTAATTTCAATTTCAATTACGATTCCCATTCCGGATCAAATTCAATACTCCACGAATAGCCATCAGGTACGAACTGCCGGCTCACTTCGCTATTTGACTATAGGTAGGTCTAGGTACATAATAGGTACTTTTTGTTTTCTTAATCACTCAAACGCCGCATTCGTGCATAAAAATCACAAATTTTTAGTCATGAATCGTGTAATGGGTGGTTAGTTATCTATTGCATTAAAAAAATTTAATTCGCGAAAAATTGATTTCTTAAATGAAAATTTGTGATTCTATCTATGGTTCACGAAAACAGGTGTCACCTTCTCACCCCCCCCCCCATGAATAAAATAATGTTACCTAAATTCGAGTTCTACGACCCAGAAAACATAATATGAACAAAGAAGCCGCAACACAACAAGTGGTCCGAGCACCTTCAACTGGAATTTTTCAAATTTTATTGTGATGAGCGGGGAGATAGAGCACACAAAGGAGAAGCAATATAGGAGTCGTAAATCATTCATAATGAAATTTTTATAACACCCGGTACATACAAAAAAAAAATTGAACAAAGAAACCTAAAAACACAAATGAATCACGCCTCCTTATTATCTGGTATTTCAAAAACACAATGGGGGTCCGAGTTCTTTCCAGTGGAATTTTTTCAAATTCTATTATAGACTGTCGGAACTATAAATCAATAAAGGAAAAGCAACACAATAAGGGTTATAAATCATTCATCCAAAAATGTTTACAACACTAGACAGGGCAATAAACCTAACAAAAGACTGGACATGCTTCCTTTAGAATTTTTTCAAATTTTATTGTCACTGTTGGGGTAATAAATCTAACAAAGGACCAGAAACAAAATGAAGCCGACCAGTCACGTAGGTATTTCAAAGACAAACAAAAGGCCGAATTCTTGTTTATGTGTGACAGCTGGTCGATGCAATAAATCTCAACAAAGAAGCCAAAATACAAATAAATTACCTCTCCTTTTATCATGAGTATCTCCGAAACTTGTTTTTCTATAATTTCCAGGAGTGGGGGAACAAAATTTTTGAGTGGTGGGGGTAAATCGAAAATGACATAGGGAAGTGCAGAGCTCATTTCGAGTTGAACCGTTTACGGAAACCTTGGTCTCGAAAGGTAGGCGCAGCGAGGGAGATCGTCCTGATCACTGGACGCTCCGTCACTGACTTGAGGTACTCTCGAGTGCCTCTTGCGGTGCCCTGCGTTGTCTTATGCCTAGTCATAAGTCGGTAATTCGGCTCGGGAGGGGCATGTAAGGTGTGAAAGGCCTTAGCCCAGCGCACGCCTATCCGGTAGGGCCAAGGAGGACGCTACCCCTGCAGACGTCTCACGTGCTGGCGACTGATGCGACAACTTCCGCGAGTATCCGTTGATCGCTCGGGGCCAGAAAGTCGGGGGCATTATGCCCGAGGCGCGTGCCTCGCAAGTCGCAGTATTATTATGCTGGATGCGCGAGTTCTATAAGTCGCCATCCGCGGTTAGTGCTTCGAGTAGGTGGTTGTTGTAGACGTCGTCAGCACGAGTTACTGAGCACATGTGGTACGTCCACCCCTTTTGTCTCTCCTGGGGTTAGGTGGTGTGTGTTTTTCTGGGGTTTAAGGGTGAAGGTGTGAAGGTGTGAAGGTTGGAAGGGACTGAAGGTAAGAAGGTTGGTAGGTAAGGAAGGGTATTTGGGGGCAGCTTTATAAGATTGTATGTAGGTAATATTAAGTAGTTTTAAGATATACTTTTACTTAAGTATTTTAAGTTAGATATGTTTAGCCGGCTTAGGTTGTAATTTTATGTTTACACTTGTTTGTTTGTGTTATATGTTTGCATGTCTGCATGTTTGCTTGCTTTGGTGGTGGTTTGCTATTTTTAGATGGAGGTTTTTTTTAGGATCCCTTTCTTTCAATAGAAAGGGCTCCTTTTTTCCTCAATATTTTTATATTTAATCTTTGTTTATTATTTTTTAAATTTTTGTTCTAACTTTTGGGTTCTTTTTTTTATTATTTTTTTTTTCAAAATTCATTTCCTTATATACTTACATGAGCAACTGGTATATGACTAGATGTGCATAATTGCATCAAGTTACACCAATATTGCTCTACAATAAAATGGAGATATTACACTCCAACATTTTTCTAGAATTGAGAATCACACAATGAGAATTTTGGATTCGATGTTGTTATTATCAAGCATTCTATTTCCAAATAAAAATACGTCGAGTTCTACGAGTAGATACTTATAAATTAATTTTCGAAAAATTTCTATTTTGGGCATTCAGGAACTTTTTTTCAAGCTGAGAAAGGGATCCTTCCCTCAATTTTTCTCAATTCAATATTCAAGGATCTTCTTTCTGGAGGCTAGTACTTGAATACTGAAAAATTTATAATTTTTCTAAAAAGTCAACAATGATTTATCGTGATTTTTGGCTATTTATGAGAATAAATTTCAAAAGTTATGTCCCCAATCACTTATTTTAGACATTTCTGTAATCCAAATCTATAGGTGAATTATTAAAAAAACAAAACAAAACATATATACCTACTCACTCAAAATCGATATTTTTTTATTACAAATCTTCTACGTAGGTACAATAATATAATGCAAGAATCGTTCGAAAAACAAATCATATCTCATTTCGATTAATTTTCAAGTTTTGTTTTACATTACCAAATTTTTCAATTTTTACACCGCCACGATAAATTATGAAATAAATATCCAATTGGCAAGTACTATAAAAAAGAACAAGTTTTTAGATAATTGGCCAACTTTTTAAAACTTGTCCGATTTACAATCAATTCTCCAAATGGTGTTCCATTTTTATGAAACAAATTTTGAAAAATTGTTCGAGCATTGAAAATTTACCACATTTTAGAACATTGACCAATTTTGGAAAACTGCTCAATTTTCGAGAAAACTGGCTAATTTTTGGAGTGTTGATCATTTGTCAAAAATTGATCAATTTTCGCAAAGTTGACTATTTAAAATAGTGACGAATTTTTAGAAAATTGGCGTTGGAAAAATTGTATACGATTTTCCGAAAATACATATTATGGTTTTCCACAAAATTTATACTGTTTTCCAAGGACTGTACGATTTTTTTATAAATTAGGAAAATTCCATTAAAAAAAAAAGAATAAGAATCACAAAATTGGAGAATTGCTTGTGAATTAGACAAGTTTGCAAAAAATTGGTAATTTTTTATAAATTAGTCAAGTTTTCTCAAAATAGGTCGGAGCTTTTCAAAGCTTGGACGAGTTTTCAAAAATTGAACGATTGTACACAAATTGGACGATTTTCCAAAAATTAGACAATAATCTTGAATTTAGAGACTTATTCGAAAGTGAAGACAAAAATCAACGTACCTACCAACGTAAGAGTAATTTTCCATTTCTTGTCTATTCGGGAAAATGGATTCTGGAATACATTTTTCGGGATTTTTTTCTACCTGAGAAATTGGTTGTTCGGGAAAATTCATTCCGGAAAATTGGTGGGAATTGTTATTTTATTATTTCAAAAAACTCAAGTTTAATTCTGTTGCAGGAAGGGATGATCAAAGTTGTGATGAAAATTATAGGTATTTTTGAAAGTTAATTTTGAAAGGTGATTGAAGAAAAATTATATAGGTAGGTAGCTACGAGTAGGTAGATACTAAAATGTACAAATCCGTTTAAAGTAGTTTTAATTTTCAATGTTGGCAACACTGTCTGTTTAAATTGTATAACGTAAGGTAAAAATATTTAACATAGGTATGTGTTTTTCAAAAAATAAAAAAAAATAAAAAAATAGGGTAGGTACAGTGTTTGAATTTTGAATTATTATTGGCGGTACTACCTTTCTACATAAATTGTAATCGGTAACGTAAAATTGTCTAAGATATATTTTAATAATTACAAAAATACAGCAAGTTGTGAGAGGAAAAGATAATATTTTTAAAAAGGAGAAAAAAATTAGGAGAAGTATTAAGTTAAGAATGTTTAAATTTAAAAAATGAGAAATATATTCAAAAAAATGAGGGTATGTTTTGAAAAAAAAAGAGAAAAATAAAAATATAATTATTTTGATGTAGGTACTTACCTATCCCGTGTTCATAATTCAGCACGAGTGTGTCGATGCTCCCCTCCACCAAACCTCCGTAAAGATGAAAATTATGTGAAATTTTCAAGTTGAAAAGTCATCCCCATTCTTGAGTAATGCTTGGCACCATTAATAATCCCCTTTGAACTCAATTATGCTACTGTTGTGAGAATTTCTCCAAAAATATGTGAATTTTTCGAATTCTCTCCCTCTTTTACCACGTCTGTTAACCCTTTGGCAGCACTTAGGAGTCGGCATACCTACTTATTCGGATTCGGCGCAACAAATCCTGTAATTTGACACCAATTTTGACCACCGATGTTTTGGGCTGGAAGTTCATGAAAATTGTGAACTTTCGAGCTTTCAATGTGCCCAAAATCAGCAGCTGTAGATCGATAGACTGGTACTTTTCGAAAGGGTAAATACAATAAATTTTGGGGCAGCTCTAAGCTTTCAATTATTTCGTTTCATTTTCGGTAGGTTCGATTCCATATGACTGCTAAGTAGCTCATTAAATCGAGCTAATCAACTAAGGATCCCATATTTTTACCCCCCCCCCTCCGAATAGTAGGTATATTTTATAACGAGGGAGCAAATAATGTTTTTTTGATGAGTACGAGGTTTGTGGCTCAAGCGAAGCAATTTACTCGAATCAAAAATCGTTTTTTCTCCGAGTTGTGAACGAAATTTTTATTTATCGTGGGTCGTGGGAGAAAAACGTAGAGCACTAGAGCGATTCGCGAGAAAAAATAAAGTAGTGTTTTACTCGCTTCGGTCGGAATTTTTTTTTCATCGACTTTCCTAGTTCACAGAGGCAAATGAATGGGATAAGGGTAAAATTTCCAGTCTAATTTACGAATCATTTTACAAATCGGGTAAATGGCCATATTCAAATTCATACACCAATCAGCCCAAATATAGCCTCATTTATACTGGCACTGAATTTGTCACTGAAACTTTCACGGAATGGCTCTGAAATTGTTTTTTTTTTTATTGAAATGCGTTGATATAACTTGGTAATGATAAATGATAACAGTAAAAACAAACGAAACAAAACTGAAGAGTTAAAATATTTTAACTTTTCACTGACAAGTCAATGAATGTTTCAGTGCTTATTATAAACAGTTCTATTAAAAAGCACAGATTTAACTTTTTCAGTGACAAATTCAGTGCCAATAAAAACAAGGCTTTAGTCACAGGCCACCAAGAATTTTTTTGCCAACTCGCCTATGGAGTCCGGCACTGACTGGCTAACTCCGGTTCGGAGAAGGGAGGGGAGGAGGGCGGAGGACATAAGAATTCAAATCGCATTTCTTAAATGCCAGCTTCAGAGCTCGAAGGAAGTTTTTGAGGTTTTATGGTCGAAAACACAGTTTTTTTTTCGAAAATGACCCCTTTTAAAATCACTAACGAGGATCTTCTTTGGGTCAGGGAGCTCAAATTTTTCGTGGTAGGTTCCGTACCCAAAGTTCTTATTTCTTTGTTATTGTTTTTTTTTTCTTTACTCTAATTTAGGTAGGCCCTAGGTAAATTGCACATACCTACTTAGGTGATACAGACGTAAATATACGTACAATTTTTATTCTCTAGTCCACGGCGGCGCGACTCGACGCGACGCAACTCGATCTCGCGGTAGCGTACCTGCAGAATTGAGACGCTGCGCTCAGTGCGCTGACGCTGACGAGCGGAATAATTAGGTAACCGGTACCGGTAACCTATGTATTCCGGTTTTTCTCATACACGCGCGCACATAAACATATCTATGCGAGCATTATGGTTTTATTTCGGCATTTATTTCCGGCCGCAGAAGAAGGACCACATTACGAAATATATTAACGGGCTTGATTATTCTTTTGGTTTAATGTTTATTTCAACGCACCAAATACGTCGCCGTCGCCGGAATTTCAGAATGCGCGATAAAATCGTGATTACATAGACGCAGACGTACAAAGTAAATATTCGTTTTAGACTCGAACTATCGTTGTGGAAACTAATTACGAGTGTATTACAGCTTTACCGGTACGTGGACCGGTGGACGTGGTAGCCGGTCTACAAATACCTGCTTGGTGCTTACTTACGAGTACGAGTATATTCGTACTCGTATTCGTAAGTGTATTACGGCGCGATATTAATTAGTTCGTTTCGTACGATGAGAAAGGTAGCGTTAGCGTTCACCTCACTTCACTTCATTCGCTTCAATTCACTTCACTTCACTTCACTTCGCTTCATTTTTGTGCCCACGTAGCTTCGACATCGTCGCCGTCATCATCGGCACATCGACATGGCCATCGCCATCGCCATAGCCATCGCATCATCGCATCATCGCATCGCTGGACTCCAGTCGTGGTAGATTCCAGTAGGCATGCGGCATGGCAACAGGAATGCGCTGCGCGATGGCGAAAGCATTACTACATACATAGGTACTTATAATATTACCAAAAAGTGTTGCGAGGTGAGGTGGGGTGAGGTAAGGTGAGACACGTCCGTGTGTAGGTCGGTGTCTGAAGATAGATATGCGATTATTACGCGCAGCTACGATGTTCGTACGCATAATAAGGCATAGGTAACTAGAGTAGAGTAGAGCTACGGTACATAATTTAGATACCGTACTCTCTCATTTCGAATCAGAGAAAAATCACTGATAAACAGTCAGAATTGCAGCACAGGAAAAATCAGCAAAATTCACTGATTTTCAGTGATTTTTCACTAATTATTCAAAAAATTTCACAGATTTTTCAGTGAATTTCATAAATATCACTGAGTTTTCAGTGAATTTTCACTGATTTCCAGTGATTTTCTTTCACTGATTTGTTTTCAGTGGAAAAAATTTCACTGATTTTCTCCTGTGCTGCAATTCTGACTGTTTCTCGGTGATTTTCGGTAATTTTCACTGATTTATAATTGAGAGAGTACGTAGACGTAGACGTAGCACACGTAGCACGTACTTAGTAGTACCTACTCGTATGTTGCTAATGTACCTAACTGTAACTTTATAAAAAAGTAGATAGGTAGGTACCTACCCAATACCTATATGCAGTGGCGGATTTCCTGTAAAGCACGTTAGG
Source organism: Pseudococcus viburni (assembly GCA_033439095.1). NCBI lineage: Eukaryota > Metazoa > Arthropoda > Insecta > Hemiptera > Pseudococcidae > Pseudococcus > Pseudococcus viburni. Next base: position 535,911 of record JAVBJF010000215.1, read on the forward strand.
TACGTGCCTAAAGCTGGCTCCAGACTATTCTCGTTTTCGCAGATAATTCGCGAATCGTGAATCACCTGCGAAAACGCGAATAGTCTGGAGCTAGCTTAAGGCGCAAAATTCGACGAAAAATTACCTATCTACGTACACTTGTTTATCAATCCACACTAAGTATTTTATTTTTGGTACGGTGTATCCAAAGAGGAGGTCAAGTGGGACAATCGTCCCCCGAAAGGTTGAAAATGTCTCGGTATACCTACGCTCATTAAAATACATTTATGTAGGTATACCTATTGCTATTTTTTGCGATAATTTTTCCCAAAAAAATTTCGTCCTCGCGCTTCGCTCGGGCAGCAATTTCATCTTGTTTTCTATAAAGTGATTTAGGGCTCTAATTTTTTAATTTTTTTTTCTCAACTGCCGATGAATCTCACTTTCAGCAATTCACCGAATTTGAATTAAAAGTTAATATTTTTTTGTTGAAAGTATTTGGCAAAATTGTGGAATTTGGAGAATTCAAGCCATGTTTTTATTATTAAAGTGTCAATTTTTGGTGAAATAGCAAATTTGCTAAACTGAAATTAAATTACGTAGGTAATGAAAGTAATCTTGGAGCACGACCATGAAAAATGTGAAAATTAGATTTTTAAAGTCAACTGGAAATACCTGTGTGAACTTTGGAACGTTTTGAAAAATTACAAAAATTCAGGAAGAAGAAGAGACAAGGAGAGCGGAGTGAGTTTTTTATATTGAAACAGCGCGGCGCAGAAAAAAAAGTACTGCCTATATGGTACGTTCGTATGATAGGCGAAGAGGCACGTAGACGTAGGTAAGTAATATCTGAAAAATAAAAGCCAATATTTAGGCAGGTGGGTAGGTAAGTAGGTAGTAGGTACCTACTTAGTTACCAAATATTATGGTAACTCTGGTAACGATAACAAAAATTAATACCTATCACCGACTCATCGCGGTCACCGACGCTACTCGATGCGATGCGATGAAACCAATACATAAGTAACGTCAAGACATTTTATTACGAGAAAGTTATTCACCTCGACCGAGACCCGAACTTGATTCGCGATCGAGTTACATTAGCATTGAACCCACTTATATCGATCGGTAATGGACGATCGACGATCGACGATCGATGATCGGATGATCGATTATACGCTGAGCATGCTCTATTCACTACGAGTATACATATGTACCTAGACCTACCTATTCCGTCGGGGACGTTCGTATTCGTAATAATTGCAATTAGGTACAGGTACGAGTACGAGTACAACTTACATTACATTACGCAGATCACGCGACGTGACGCGACGTCTACATACAATGTACTCATGTGTATGTCGTGTTTACCTAATACATGTGCACCTATCCTGCGTCATAATTATTAGGTACTTGCCCGTACCCACACCCGCACCCGCACGCGTTTCTCGTCCACAGTTTGTTTCGAATTGAAAGATGCAGTGATGGGAAGAGGGCAAAGGGAAAGAAAAATACCTGGCTGTCGCTATATTACACGTGGTTTTATAACCTACAGGTATATCTACCTATACGGATATCGTCGTCTCTCAGCTGCTTCCTCGAATTTTATTTATTTCCGTCCACACTTACCCGAGTAGGTAAGTGAAGTAGGTACCTACGTATTGTGCATATCTAAGTGAATACTCGTATACCTATTACCTACCTACGTATGTAGATTTTGGTCTGCATTAAAATTCTAATCATCGCATTTTTAAGCTGCAAATTTTCCTTACCTAATTCGTAACAACTCGGAACTCGGAACTCGGCGCGGCGCGGCGCAGCGTAACTACCTAAGCGTCTCATTTAAAATTTTCCTCCTTCACACTCCGGTAGTTGGTTAAAAATACTTATTCGAGGTCTCGGCTTCAACATCAAATTAAACGTAAATTTTTTTGTAATTTAGTAGCCTTTTGAAAAAAATTTCAACTAGGTACCTACATCCTGGAGAAAATCGAAATTAAGCTGAAGCCTCCAGAATGGTTGAAAATGGTCAAATTTGAGTTCGGGAGGTTGATGTTTGGTACGGATCAAAATGGTATAGCAGGTTACGTATGGTGTTTTGGCCCTGGAAAGGGATTTTGATGAAACCTACCCCAAAAGTTGAGTTATGATAAGAAAAAATTCTGACCAAATTTTTGGACCTCCAGAGCAAGTATTTTCAGGGGGAGAGGCCAAAATGTGTTTTTTAAACTTTATTTTTTTGTTTTTAGCCAAGTGTAGATAAAAATTTCGTGTTTTTTAAATTGAATCGAGAGAGCCAAAGGAACCCTAAAAATTTTTTTTCATAATTTTTGACCCATTTTTCGTCGAGTTATGACGTTTTAAAAACTTTGAGCGGCCATTTTGGAAAGTTTCAGAGGTGCAGTCACCATTTTTTTTTTAGAAAATGTGTTATTTAGTGTTGATTACCTATACCACATAAGTTTCAATGAGTTTGAGTTGGTGCAACATTGTCAAAAAATATGAACACTGACCACCGGACATGCGGAGCCCGAACGTTCATGTCAATTTCCCACGGCGCTCTGGTGGAACGTACAGTGCGCGCGCGCGCTATATTTGAAGAACGTGTTTGGTTTCGACTGAGAATACCCAACGTCGATGAGAATACCGCGTTCGCTAACCGTCCATTCTACATCTACTCGAACCAAAAATTAAGTCGTGTCTTTCGATTACGCTCAATTTTCAAATACATCGTTCCTCACCATTTTGAGGTGACCAAGTTAGAATATTGACTTCATTTTTCGATCTGAGCCCCCCCCCCTACGCTCTAATCTACCCCCTCACATGATTACAAACAAAATGGAAGACAGAGTTCTAATATAGACTTATTTTACTATCGGAGTTTCACCCCCCTCTCCATCTTGGAAGTACGGGAATTTGTAAAAAAAAAATCAATTATTCATATGTATGGTAATCTACCTGCCGATTTCGAAAAATGTAAAAAGAAAGATAGGCTGAAGGTAGGCAAAATTTACAAAATAGATAATATATTTTATTTAGTATATCTAGTTTATTTCGAGAACAATGCGAAAATTTGAGTTGAAAAATCTGAAATTTGAGGAACTTCTCTCACTCTAATTTCTAAAGTAATATCAATTTTGAACTCAGCAGAATTTCATCCTATAGAAATGACACGAAAAAAAGCCTATAGCTCAATTTTGAGAAATGAAAGGGCTGAACCCTCTCTGAATCTTCCCCCTTCCCCTCCAATGTGATTTGGCGATGACTCTCCAGGCTCAAAAATTTTTTTATGGTGTCCTCCTTCGCTATGCCAAATTTTATACCTCTATCACCATTTGCGTTCATATTTGAAAAAATGTAATCCGCCTCTGGATTAGAATGGCATTTGTCAAACATAGCGCGCGAGAGCACTGTACTTTCCACCAGAGCGCCGTGGGAAATTGACATGAACGTTCGGGCTCCGTATGACCGGTGGTCAGTTTTTATTTTTTTTGACAATGTTGCACCAACTCAAACTCATTGAAACTTATGTGGTATAATCAACACTAAATAAAACATTTTCTAAAAAAAAATGGCAACTGTACCTCTGAAACTTCTTTCCAAAATGGCCGCTCAAAGTTTTTAAACCGTCATAACTCGACGAAAAATGGGTCAAAAATTATTTAAAAATTTTTTTAGGGTTCCTTTTGCTCTCTCGATTCAATTTAAAATTACACGAAATTTTTATCTACACTTGGCGAAAAACGAAAAAAATAAAGTTTATAAAACACATTTTGGCCCCTCCCCCCAAAAAATACTTGCTCTGGGGGTCCAAAATTTTTGCCAGAATTTTTTCCTATCATAGCTCAACTTTTGGGGTAGGTTTCATCAAAATCCCTTTCCAGGGCCAAAACACCATACTTAACCTGCTATACCCTTTCATCAAGTTTAGTGAAAAATCATGTTTTTTTTGTTTTTGTTTTTGTTTTTTTTTAAATAAGGCCAAATTTTTCCAAAAAAAACTAGGTAGTACGACGTAATTTTTTTTAATTTATAAAAATTCGTCGAAAATCGAAAATATCAACTTAATGTTTCAATCTCGTCATATTGTGTAACTATTTTTCGATCAAATTTTTGATTAGAATTCGAGAATGATGAAATTCGTAATTTTGAATTTCAACTACAAACGATAGAAAGGATCATTATTCTTCAAAAATACTGAAATTTCTCCCACATTCGTGCCTCCTCCAGAACGGAATTTTGTAACCTATTTCTCCCATACCTCTGTCCATGTCCAAAGTAGAATTTTAATAATTTGAAATTTCTCCTGCACCTCTAAAGGGCCGAGTTTTCTAATAATTTAAAATTTCTCCCGCACCTCCCCCAAAGATAAATGTTTATGTATAGGTAGGTATATTTAAAATTTTTTCCCGTACTCTACATGCACAAACTTACAAAGCAGAATTTTGGTAATCACCATTCAGTTGGCATTTATTTCGAGAAATTTTCTTAAAAATGCCCTCATTTGCAAATTTTTTGATATGAACCTAGTTTATCCGACTCAAAGAGATATTTTGCCACTTTTTCTTTAATTTCCTTACGATTACGTTAGGTACGATCCTGAAATAATGGTGTACCTATCTACTTGGAGAATACGTCAACATCTTTTCTAAGCGAAATGGGTTAGTGAATAAATTCAAATAACTAGGAGAAATTTTCCACGAAAATCTGACCAAAAAATAATTTTTCAACAAAATTGGACGGTGGGAACATTTGAAGCATACGTTTCATAATTTTAGCAGAAAAAATTTTCCATCCTATTTCTACCGTTTTTTTTTTTTTTTTTGTTTAAGAGCATTAAAATAAATTTGAAAAATTATAAGTATTTTGGTAATAATTACTCTGGAAATATCGTAAATAACAGCCAGCGCAAATGCAAAAAATTGACCGAATCAAGGGAAAAAATACCCATGCAAACTACGTACTTACATACGTAGTAGGTGCAATGCAGATGGGCATCAAACTGATACGTTAATTAATCTTTATGATAGGTATAGCTATACAGCTAGGCAATGTATTGTATTCGCATATGCAGCTAGGTATGTATTGTTTACTTACACCAATCCAAGTACTCAAACTGTTGCAGCAATTTTTATTTCGTAAAAAGTTGGTAAAAGATCGTAAAGCTAGGTTAGGTACGGTTGGGTAATAAGAACCGAGTCGTTGGCGTTGAAAAAAAATTGGAGATAAAATTTAGATTAGAAAAGGCTCAGATAGTGGGTATTGTGTAATACCTAGCGTCGAATACGACGTATAGCGTACCTGTATACCTATACCTATGCTTAATTAGAGCACACCTAAGCACCATCTAATTAAACGAATGTTTTAATTGCAGGAGAGACGCGAGCGCGGGTACAGACGAAGACGACAACGACGAAAACGCATGCATTGCTAGGTAAGAGATGTATACTTATTTTCTAGCTGCGGAAGACCAACGCGAGGCTACCTTTGGAAGGGAGTACAAAAAGCATCGGCGAAAGTACAGATGGGGTACCTATATATAGAAATATTCTATTATGCGCGTCAACAAGTAAACATTTTTCTCTCGTAGGTACAGTTCGCAGTTAGTTTTCGTTTTCGTTTTAGTTTACGTTTATGTTTGCGTTATTCGATAATATGACGACGCCAGCGTAATTGGCATTTTCCATCGTTCGATTTGAAAGTTTGAGTTTTTTCGTTTTTATATTCGGTCGTTTCGGAATTTGTGTTTTTCTCGCATTGAAGTTTTTCCTCCGCTTGTAAAATGAATCCGATCAAGGTAAGACTTCCGAATAATTTGCGCATGTTCATAATAAAATACCTACCTAATAAGCAACAAATAGTATATAGCATATACCAATACTTACTACCTACCTAAGTACCTACTGTCTGAATAACTTTGATTTGATTCATTTCTGGCAATGCGTTTTCGATACGCGAGTTGAAAGTGCCAAACAAATACGAAAAAGAAAGTAGGTACTCCGAATAGGGACAATTTTGTATTTTCGTCCTTACATAAATATGCACATGAAGATAAGGTTACCGGGAGGCCTAGCCAGAGAACTTTGGAAGGAAATTATCATCGTGAAGTAAAATAAGCGACCTTCTAATATCTTTAAAAATATACCTACCTAGGTATACTTAGGTACCTACTTATACTTATAAACGAGGCCGAGAATTTTCCAAAAAAGAGCTCAATGTAGAAATTCAACACAAATAATTTGAAGACAACAAGAGAAAACGGGTTAGTTGGGGTTTTTTTCAAAAATGACTTTTTTGTAGGTACCGTGTACAATAAATCATGTACTTACTCAATTTCAACTGGTTTATGTAAAAAACGTCCAGTATTTCAAACTTCGTTCTTATTGGCAAAGAATAAATTTCAAAAAAATCAAAAACAAGAAAAGAACGATTCAACTGCTTTGAACAAAGAAAAAACGTGCTAAAAGCAATTTTTGTTTTCCAAATATGCCTAGTTGATTTATTGGTGTAGGTACCTAAATGTGAAAAACAAATCATAGGTAATGCAACAAACAGAAAACGAACCGTTAAATGTGACCCCGGACGAAGAAAGAATGTTAGTGTCCAATTTTTTTAAAAAAATAGGAATTGAAAAGAGCGTTAAATTTCCTATTTTATAAAAAAATTGGACACCAACATCCTTTCTTCGTCCGGGATCATACAGAAAAAGAACGAGTTAGCTGCTCAAAATGTTCTTCAAACACGTTGTGTGTTGAGTAACTTTGGTGGAAGTCTTATAAGAACTTTTGAGCGATATTTATACGCGCAAAATAATTTTAAATTGCTTTCAGAAAGTAATAAAATGAAAACCAAACCTGAAAACAAATTGTTTCAGTTCCACACCTACAGCTAAATTATCTTTAAAAGTTAAAATTCTCCTTAAAGCGTTTTCCCTGTAGTCTTCATTTCAAAATTCGAATCTTAGAGAAGGATTTGGATGCAGACATTTCCCTCTCAATTATTTCTAGTACTTTGGGTAGGTAGGTACGTCAAATTGGGGTAGGTAATTACATATCTAGGTACCTATTCGACTATTCGTACTTTCCTGGAATGTCGCTTGACATAACTTGAAATTACGAAAGCTTGCAGTTTCTGTGATGAATTTTACGCAAGGTAATTTGCATTTTTTAAAAAAATTTTAACTTGCGGATTTTCGCTTTGAATAAGTCCAAGTTCACCACCTATTAAAGACTAAAGGAGCAAAGGAGCTAAAGCAGCAGTTTTGCCTATCGCCTTCCGTCTTTGCGGAATTTCAATTTTAAAATTACAATTAGTTGCCATGTATGTAGATATGATCTCTGGCATTCTGATCCATGCTTAATTGCTTATTGCTTGGATATCTACCGAATTAGGTACTCGTATGTATTACGTGCAGTTTCTCGCAAAACGAAGTCAATTTTCCAAAAATCTGGCCCAATTTTATGAGTACACCTTACCTACATAAAATGAGAAAACGTATGGTATGGCGTCCTGGCGTCCAGGCGTCACGTTTTGTGTTCCTAATCATTACATAGTCTTCAGTGACGTACCGAAAGCATTTTCCAGGGAGCAGGGGGGGGGGGGTTGATGAAAATCCCAACTCAAATTTTTAAAATTCCCAACTACATTTCGCCGATTTTATTGATATTTAAATTTTAAAAAAATGAACCGGCGATTATTAATATAAAATTGGCCATTTGTTCCGAGCGAAGCAAGGTACCTATTTATCTAGATTGAAACGAGAATAAAAAATTTCAAAATAATTGTAATTTAATTTGAAAAAAAATACAAAGAGGCCGAGCGCAGCGAGGCCAAAGCTTTTAAAAAATTGGTTTTTAAACGTCGAAAATAAGTTTTTGGAGAAAACATGTAATGAATATTTGTTGTAATAGTTTTGAGAAAAAATACGAAAAAATGACTTCTCTAGGATCCAAATTTAGTGAATATATTTGGGAGGTGATTTTACTGATGAATCGGATTTCTAAAAGCGGACGTTCTCCATCAATTTTTTTTAGAAGACTTACTTAGAATGAGGTTCCTCGATACCCCTATTTTCAATTTTTAAGCTTAAAATTCACAAATTTGATTTATCAAGTATACCTAGATACAATGGTCGAAAGCTTTTTTTCTGAGGGTGAAAAGTGAGTACCTACAAAGACTTGGAATAACAGAAAGATTTTCGAGGGAGGAAACTTTTTTTTCGCATTGTTGACTCAAATAATTTATATAATTGTAATTTTGTTTATGCCCGAGCAAAGCGAGGGCGAAAATTTGAAAAAATTGTGTGTTTAATGCCCAAAAAATGCCTTATTCATCAATTGGGAAAATTACATATTTTCCCAACTAATGTGTTAAAGTGTTCAATTTTCCCAACTCGCAAGTAAAAAATTCTGTCGGGGGAGCTCCCCCTCCCCCCTATCGGTACGTCCTGATAGTCTTTCAGTAGCGACCTCAGGCTCAGTCTCACAGTCAGTATACAATATACCGTAAATCAAGGTAAGCGATATTCGAAATCAATTCTTCTTCAAAAAATTGTACTCGAGCACCAGCTACCTATGTAGCAGGTACTTAGCTACTTACCCAGTTATTTAAAATGGGTCGGTCGGCGTCGGCGTCAGCGTCAGCGTAAATGACTGGTACAGGTAGGTACGCTTTAAAATTAGGTAGGTGCTATTGTCGGGTATTTAGGTGTAGGTGCGCGACTATCGCGTTAATTACTAATTAGGTGCATTACGGTGCTAGCATTGTAGCTAGCAATAGTACTCTTTGTACCAAACTTATTGGCGAATAAACGCTAAACGTTTACGAACCGGGAAGCATCAGCATCTGAGTTTCTGAGTAAGAGCGAGAGGACGACCGATTATTCGTAATCGTACCTAAATAACGTTTTGTATAATAGGTAGGTAATAGGTATAGGTGATAGATAAGGCATGCAGATACACAATGCAAGTACGTATTCGGTCGGTATTACATGGTTATTATTATTAATGAGTAGGTAACGTAGTGTCAGATAAGTAGAGTCATTACGAAATCTCGGTATCGCATCGCGGCCTCGCAGCATGCCATTCGAAATGAAGGAACGAATCAAAATTTTCGAACTACATAACTTAGTAAGTAAGTAAATCGTCCAAATGGCCGAATTATCTACACGATTCATGTAGGTACTGGTCTATTGGTTTGGTACTTAGACAGGCGAGGTGCCAGGTAGTGGGTAATGCTTCGACTGTTCGTTTAACGACGCGATCGACAACGACGACGACGACGTCGACGTTGACCTGCAGCAGTGGTCGAAACGCGTAACAATAAATTCGTCAATAGGTGATGAAAAATAGCGTACCACCGCCACCTCATCAGAAAATTATTTTTGTTGGAAAAAACGAAAATGTATGGGTAGGTCCTAGGTACCTACTACCTATACCATACTTATTGTTGTTTAAAGACATTACGTAAGGATTCGACGATAACCTGAGCGGTTATTCAGGTATAATACCTAATACCAACATAGTCCATTCTAAAATATGTCTGCCGCTTAGCTTTGAAAATTTGAAAATTTTCGGTCATACCTATTAAATAATGGCTCTTTTTTTTTTTTTTACAAAGTTTCATTTTTTTGTAGATACCTTACCTACTCTCTCATTTTTGAATCAGTGAAATTTATCAAAAAAAACACTGAAAAACAGTCAGAATTGCAGCACAGTAATACACCAATGAAAATTTTTTCACTGAAAGCGAATCAGTGAAAGAAAATCACTGGAAATCAGTGAAAATTCACTGAAAACTCAGTGATATTTATGAAATTCACTGAAAAATCTGTGAAATTCTTTGAACAATCAGCGCTGTGCTGCAATTCTGACCGTTTATCAGTGACTTTTCATTGATTCGGAATGAGAGAGTAGTACGTACTTTATTATGTCAACTTGACGTTCCGTACTCTTTTCATGAGGCCGAATATTTCAAACTTTTTTCCAGGTTTATTTGTAAATTTTTTTACATTTTCTATTTGTACCTACGCACGTACCTAATTAAAAATTCGAATTTCAACACCCTAAAACCAAGTCACTGCAGTACGTTTTCGTCTTCTTTGTTCCCCTTCACTCCAGATGTGTCGCCGAGTACTCGTAGAGCCACCGTCCTCGTAGCATAACTTTTACAAAGGTCCATTACATGTCAGATTGTTTACTTTTTTACCCTTGGGATCTTCGATTTTTTTCCAACATTTTTACATGAATGGAACTGGAAAGTATAAGTTTAATGTCGTGGTGGGTGAGGGGGGCTAAGGTTTTCGGGGCTAAAGTTTTAAAAAAAAATGTGAATATTGTAAATTTCAAGCCTAAATATCTCAAAAACAGTGTGTTATAAAAAATTGAAACTTTCGTCATTTGGTCGAGCTTTTGAAGAGATTTCGGGATAAATGAAAAAAATCAATGTCGTAATTTTCAAAAGTACCTAACCATTTTTATATTAAAATTTTGTTTTACACGAAGCTAGAGCGAGAAGTCCGCTATAAAGGGGTAGTTTTCACCTTCTCATATTGCGATTTTCAAGGTATAAGGGAAAAAAAAGGTACACCTAACAGGAAGTTAAAAAGGTCGAATCGACTTTTTCTTCACGTATGGTGTATGGTATACAATTAATAAGCTAATTTAATAAATTTTGACCTTTTGAAGGAAAATCTGTATTTTGTTACGCACTTCGGATTTTTTCAAAATAAATTACCTACTTACGAAAAAAACGTTATTCCAATTATTCGACATAATTAATCAGCAAACAAATTTTCGTAGGGTACCTACCTATTGGTATTTTGTTTTAAAATTTTTGAGCTCGACTTCAGGGGTAAATGTCGTTTTTAAGATGTTCGGGATGTTCCATCCAAATATTTGGGGCATTAAAATTTAAAAATGGCGACATCTTTATTTTCAATTTCTTCAGAAAGCTCTACAAAATAGTGGTGGAGACATAGATGGGCCAGGGTGGGCCAGGCCCTTTCAGTAAAATGATTGGTCCGACCAGTTTTTTTCAAACCGTGAATTTTTAGTTTTTTTTTTTTCGTTACAAAATTGATATAATACCTACGTAATACGTTTATTTCAGATAATGGAAAATCAAAGACAAAAACTTTACAGCTAATTATTTTCAATGGTCAAGTTACCTACCACAATACAAACAGAAGACAGTTTTACTTCTATATACTTACACCACAAAAAATTTTCAAACGTACATTTTTCTGTAAGAAAGTCATTATTGATTCGAGTTAATTTTAAATTGAAAAAGGTATAACCAATATAACCAAAACTGTGACGGTTCTTAAAAGGGATTTGAGGGGTCAATTCCCTCTCTCCCAAACGGCTGAAGACGGCATGCAAAGAATTCAAAAAATGGCAATTATTGGCTTTTCATACGCGATTTTTCAAAAAAAAATTCGCTCAATTTCAACATCCTTCCCCAAAAATTGGCTAGATTCGTTAGGTACTGCTTCAAAAGCCCTTCTAAAATGTCGAAAGTTGAATTTTTTTACAACACGTCGTTTTCAAGATATCAACGTTTGAAATTTACGAGAACAATAATCTACATTTTCCTCGGAACTTTATCCCCCCCCCACATACCTCCCCTTCGAAAGCATTTGAAACCCATGTAGTTTGCGGTATTATGTATGTACCTCTGTTTTCGATGTCTATCCACGTAAACGGTAAAAAAAAAATCAATAACCTCGAATGCTAAACAGTGAACGATCTGACAGGGAATGGACCCACAAACGATTTCAATTTTTAAAATGATACCACGACTAGGTACCTATATTTGAAGTAGATACTCGTATTTTGTTGCAGATCGGTGTGACGGTTATGTTGGTGGCGTCGACGTTGGCCACGGTGACACTGGCAATCAAACAAGATACGTCCAAATACTACAAAGACACCGAAGACGGCGATCAAAAAACAGACGCTTCGGCGACCGAGAGTAAAAACCCCGAAAAACGAGGTCTATACAGCTCGTTCGGATACGGTGGCGGAAGCAGTGGCGGAAGCAGTAGCAGCAGCAGTCACAGTTTCGAAGATTTTGGCGGTGGTGGTGGGGGGCATGAAATACCCATAAGCGAACCTCAAGATTCGTACGGCGGCGGCGACTCATTCGGGAGCCAAGGTGGAGACATTTTGGGTCACGGTTCGAGCGGTAGTGGCGGCGGCAGTTTTGGATTGTCATTCGGCGGTGGTGGCGGCGGCAGTGGTGGTGGTAGTGGTGGTCATCACTTCTCGGCCGGCAGTGGATCTCACTTTTCGTTCGGCAGCGGAAGCAGCGTCGGAAGTGGCGGTGGGGGTGGCAGTCACGGCGGTGGCGGCGGCGGCGGCGGTCACGGAGGACTTTACGGTAGCGGCGAAGGATCCTACGGAGGCGGTTACGAACACGTAAAGACCATCTATATCACGAAGGAAGTGCCGGTACCGTATCCGGTTCATGTCGAGAAAAAGGTGCCGTATTACGTGAAAGTTCCGGTCGATAAGCCGATACCAGTCACGGTGCACAAACCGTACCCGGTGCACATCGAAAAACACATACCGATTCCGGTCAAGGTGCCAGTTCCCAGACCATACCCAGTTACCGTAGAAAAGCACGTACCGTATCCGGTAAAGGTTCCGGTAGATAAGCCCGTTCCGGTTCATATTCCGAAACCGTACCCGGTTTACGTCGAGAAAAAGGTTCCTTTCCCGGTCGACAAACCGGTTCCGTACGCCGTAAAAGTTCCCATCGATCGTCCGTATCCGGTCCACATTCCGGTTGAAAAACCATACCCGGTTCATATCGAGAAAAAAGTTCCCTACCCGGTGAAAGTTCCGGTCGACAAACCGTACCCGGTTCACATTCCTAAACCATATCCGGTAACCGTCGAGAAACCGGTTCCCTATCCGGTCGAAAAACCAGTACCTTATCCGGTTAAAGTTCCCGTCAAAGTGCCCATAAAAGTGCCTTATCCGGTCGAAGTGAAAATTCCCGTCCACATACCTATTCACATACCGAAAGAAGAAGGATACGGTTCCGGTTACTCCAGCGGCAGTGGCGGCGGCGGCGGCGGTGGCGGCAGTAGCTTCGCAGGATACGGTTACGGAAGCTCGTCCGGTCAAAGCGGCTCCAGCTTCGGTGGTGGACACGGCGGCGGATACGGTGGCGGATTTATAGCCAGTCACGGAAGCGGTGGTGGTGGCGGCGGTGGAGGCGGATTCTCCGCCAGTTTCGGCTCGTTCGGCGGCGGCGCTGATTACGGTAGCGGCAATAGTGATCACGGATTTAGCAGCGGCTCCGGCGGCGATGCTCACGGAAGCTACGAAGGCGACGGCGGTCACGACAGCGGATCCAGTAGCTACTCTCATACCAGTTTCGGCAGCAGTGACGAGTCGCATCGCGGCTGATTGTAATCGCTAATCGCCGATCAAATGGTCTAATACGGTACTTATGCGGCAGGCAGCGATGATCCGTCAATTATACCTACTTACCATAATATCTACGTAAACGTGCCCTACCTACGTAGCTAGTTAATCGTACCAGCGCAGCGTATAGCCCCTTTTTTCTAAAGCCTTTGTAAATAGTCGCCCTATGTTCTGCGTACGTTACTGTTAGAAAGCATTTAGAAAAACATTGTTGATTTGTTACGATTAGGTACTTACGAGATGCGATTACTCTACTGTTCGGTCTACCCTTTTACCAGTTTGCTTGAACAGTGACGCGGCGTAGCCAGGGTTTTCTCGATGCGGAGGAAAACGTGTTGGTGACAACAGTGATTCTGGTTACGTCAAAAAATCACACTGTCAAGTTTAAATTGAAGGAAACGTAGGAAGAGATGGCGCGATTTTTCATTCAAGTACGTTAGAAAATCAAAAAATGGCTATTCAGGGGAGACATGTGCTCCCTTTTGCCTACCCTTTGGCTACGCCACTGTGTTTTTTCAATTTTTTGTAGTTGGTGGTTTTCTCTTTCCCTCTGTTTTTTTTTTTCCAGCAAGAATGTAAATACGATTGCATTGATAGGTTCATGAAATTTTTTCTTCGTACCTAATTATTCGTAGGTACCTAACGTTCCTATTTTGATATTCCAAATCGGTAGCGTGCAGAAAATTCGAAAATACTTACAATTTGAAAAAAGTGGGGTCAAGTACAAATGGGTAAGGTAGAAGGTACCTACGTCACATTTCCGCAATGAAATTTAATTTTTCAAACCCGACATTTGCGCTGGACGATCGTTTTCATTAGCGTTAATGAAATTGCATAGCCGGTTTGCCGTCAATAAATCTGTCATAATTTGCCATTAACTGTACTACTGCCTTTTCGTCTTCGATGACCATCTACCCTAAAGGAAAGTTGCGCAACTACGCGACTTCTTTAACCCATCTGCACGCCACTGTTCGAATGAATCTCAAATATCTCACGTAGATTAATGCGATTCATCGGTTCAATTTCCTACATCTATCTTTTAAAATCGCTGGGTTACCTTTACTTGCCTAACGTTTTATTAGGTTTACCATTTTACAGTAGGCTATTATTGTTACCCTAAGTACCTGAGATTATCAATATTTCTTTTTATCTATGTAGGTGATTTTTTTTTCGTTTATTTACAATCAAAATGGTACCAACTCTCATTTCTCGACCATTTGAGGTTATTTCATAATGTTAGGTGGTAGGTACCCATTTATTAGGTATAACATCTTCGAACTCGAGTAAAAATGAAATATTTCATATTTTTTTATTAGGTATTCAGATTTATCTACCCATACTCGTATACGCACCTGTACGAGTATATTTTCACTTAGTTATTATTCATAATGCAAATCGCAGAATAATTTTGAAAGTAAAACTTCATTCGGTGACCGGAAATAACGCAATGTTACCCTTTAACCTAGCATCGTATTTCTAGTCATACCTACCATATATTCTGACGACGCGACGACGCGACGTACCTATACCTACGCATATACGTTAATACATTATACGGTACCTATACTACATACATACTACATATAGCTGCTATAAAATTGATCGATTAGGTACCTATCGGTTCCACGTCGGAAATTTGTTTTCCCTTTTTTTGTGTGTATTTGTGTAAGTAATGTAATGTAAATGCAAATCAGTCTTTCCAAAGGTACAGGTAGATATCTAAAACTTGATCGTTCTCATTTAAATTCGTGTAAAGTGAGAAAAAAAGCAAATCTTATCACTTTTGGCAAAGAATGCATCACGTGGTCGACTAAGGTCTCGAACAAAATTACTTAATAGGTACCTAAGTATATTAAGACTTTCTTTTTATTACCAATTAATTTATGTTTAACTTTTAAGCTCAAAAAATTTCGAATTACGCCATTTAATAATAATTTACTTTACGGTTACCAAATATTATATAAGTAATATACCTATGATATCTAGTTTTGTATTTTATTTTAATTTAGATATTTTTTCCTATTACTGCCAATCATGTACATATGTGTACTAGATACTCATTTCTTTTTTCTCTTTCCTTTCCTTTCCTTTCCATAGGTAGGTTCCTTATAGGTATAGGTATACCTTCTTATTTCTATGGGTCGTACTTGAAACAAGTATTTTGTATGTAAACTTCTTTCTTTTTTACCAATAAAGAGAGAGATTCAAATTATCCTTGGACTCTCCGCCGAAGTCAATTTTCTTCTTTCTTCATTAATTGTGTAGGTACCCATAATTTACTGTACCCAGATATATATTTGTAACATATAAGTATGTACGTAAATGAAATATTTTTTCGATTAAATAATTTATTTTCAAAGTACCTACTATGTAATTTGTATACTTACTGTTAGTTATAATTAAGGCCTATCACATTGCCCCAAAGGTAGGTATCTATTTTCATTTTTTCCCAAGTTGGGAAAATTTATCATTTGCAGGGACATCGGAAGCTTTTTTTTCGATGGATACAAAGTGAGTACAAAGACTAAGAATACTAGAAGGATTTTTGGGGAAAGGAAAAAAAAGAGCTTTCTTTCGCCTTGTTACCTCAAATACGTAATTTATAAAATCGCAATTTTTGAAAAAATTAGGTGTTTAATGCTCATAAAAAGCATTTTTTCAATGTTTTAATGATTTGAAGATCCCTATGTGATGGGGGGGGGGGTGCCACTGACCATTTGTATCTTGTAGGTATTCCGTTTGTTGTTAATTTATTTGTATGTAAGGTCAATTGAGGTACCTAATTGTAAATTTTTCGGAAAATTGAACCGATTTTGTGATACTCTTTTTCGTTTTACTCTGTAAGTGAGAAAGCAAAGTGATTGAAATTTTTACCATGTATCAATGAATGTAAGAGGAGTAATATGGCGGTTTGTTTTCATCGATTCGATTATTCATTCCAAAATTATGGACTTCGTTTGCAATTGTACAAAAATATTTACATTTACCCCACAATGATGGGGTAAATGTAAATGCATACATTGTGCCCCATAAAAAACGTATCCCTCGGTTTTTTTTGCATAATTTGGAAAAAAATTATACAGATTAAATATTTAAACGCGTGGAAAAACTAACTTGTAAAAAAAAATAAAAAAAAAAACAAAACCAAAAAATGATATTTTGTGTTTAAATTTGTGAATCCCATTTAAATAACACGTGTTTACAATTACCCCACACCTCAAAAATTTGATGGGTATTTGTGAATGCTGCAGAAAATTAATTTCTCAGCTTCAAAAATCATAAGTATTGAATTTCATCATTTTTGAATGTCCGTAGAACTAAATTAATGCATCAAACGCCAACTTTTTTACTTTTTTCTATTTTTTCTCGAATTTTGAAGATTACGTAGATTGTGTGAAAACCAAAATTTGATATATGTTTTTTTCATCGCGAAATTTTTCATCACAGCTGTCACCAAGAACCCGAAGTTCTTTATTATAGTAAGAACAATTATTCAAAGGTTTTTTTTTTGGCAACTCCATCTCGCTAGATGCATTTAAGTATTTACAGCATGACTTGTTTACAATTACCCCAAATGACCTTACCCAGTGACGTTCCGAAAGCATTTTACTAGGAGAGGGGGAGAGGGGTAAAATATGTGAAAATCCCAACTAAAAATCAGAAAATCAATTTCCAAATCCTAAATAATAGCGGAAAAGCAAGTTCCTTCAGACATACCCAAGGAAAAATCGTCAGGCCTGCTCATGCCTGACGATTTTTCCCTGGGTAAGTACCTAGCTACCTACGTACCTATACCTACTTAGGTACCGTATGTAGGTTAGGGTGGAGCGCGAGAAAAAAACATACCTCAGATTTTGACCAAACTCGGTAGGGTTGTTGGGTCACTATCGGAGACTACCCAAAAAAATTTGAGCCCCCCAGGTGAAAGTGGGGGGGGGGGAGTTAGGGGTCCCCAAAGGGCACCTACTTTTGAAAAAAAAACACGGTTTTTTGTTATTCTAAGCAAGTAAAAATGGCGTAAAATTCATGAAACAGCGTATAACTTGACAAAAATTCATTTAAAAAGAACCCCCCTACTCTCTCATTCCGAATCAGTGAAAAATCACTGATAAACAGTCAGAATTGCAGCACAGGAAAAATTAGTGAAATTCGATTTTTCACTGATTATTCAAAGAATTTCACAATTTTTCAGTGAATTTCATAAATATCACTGAGTTTTCAGTGAATTTTCACTGATTTCCAGTGATTTTCTTTCACTGATTTGTTTTCAGTGGAAAAAATTTCACTGATTTTCTCCTGTGCTGCAATTCTGACTGTTTCTCAGTGATTTTCGGTAATTTTCACTGATTTATAATTGAGAAAGTATAATAAGAGCAGACCCCCCCCCCCCCGAATAAGTTTTTCAAAATTTTTTGCCCCTGATACCCATTTTTGCACCATCATCCCTTTTTTTATAAACATACTAAAGCTTGAAAAAATTAGGATATTGGTGAAAGTAGGGAGGGCGTGCTTGGAGAATTTGGGGGGGCACTCATCGTTGACTCAGGGGGGGTCACCGCACTCCTGCTGATGTCGATTCCACTCGAAACATTCGGATTAATGAAAAAGGGTCGTACATTTCGTGAGTCGTAAAAGAATCACGTTCTCATTTTCTTCATTTCACGTCCGATCAAAAAGGAAGTCCACAATTTGGAAAAGTTGGAAGAGGAGTTGGCAATGTCCCATACCGATGTTTAGAATCGAAAGCCTCGGACTGCCTGTAGGTACAGAAGCTATACAGTGCGGTACCTACGCATCCGACTGACTCTTGTAGGCAGTAGGCATCTTCGAGCCAGAATGGCGATTACAAAAACAATACAGACTTGGACGTAGACGCCAAGACGAGAGAGTAGGCCTACATTATATATAAACATGTTGCGTAGGTAGTTGTACAGGTATAGGTATTCATGTGATCGTAATAGTACCTAAAAGCCGTTTTCAGTGTGAAATCCAAGTATTTGATTACGTAGCGGAAAATGGCAATAAAAGTACGAGAACGGATAATAAAAATAGATACTCCTAATAATCATAACAATAGGTAATATTAGGTCGTGCCAATAAATAACATCCAACAAAAACGATACCAGTTTACGTATACATTCGTATGTCACTGTGTAGTGAGTAGGTACGATAGGTAAGTGTAAGTACAATGTACATATGTAATATGTAAGGTCAATTGGGGTAATTGTAAATTTTTCGGAAAATTGAACCGATTTTGTGATACTCTTTTTCGTTTTACTCTATAAGTAAGAAAGCAAAGTGATTGAAATTTTTACCATGTATCAATGAATGTATGAGGAGTAATATGGCGGTTTGTTTTCATCGATTCGATTATCCATTTCGAAATTATGGACTTCGTTTACAATTGGACAAGAATATTTACATTTACCCCACAGTGATGGGGTAAATGTAAATGCATACATTGTGCCCCATAAAAAACGTATCACTCGGTTTTTTTTGCATAATTTGGAAAAAAATTATACAGATTAAATATTTAAACGCGTAGAAAAACTAACTTGTAAAAAAAAATCAAAAAAAATCAAAACAAAAAAAAAGATATTTTGTGTTTAAATTTGTAAATCCCATTTAAATAACACGTGTTTACAATTACCCCACACCTGAAAAATTTGATGGGTATTTGTAAATGCTGCCGAAAATTAATTTCTCAGCTTCAAAAATCATAAGAATTGAATTTCATCATTTTTGAATGTCCGTAGAACTAAATTAATGCATCAAACACCAACTTTTTTACTTTTTTCTATTTTTTCTCGAATTTTGAAGATTACGTAAATTGTGTGAAAATCAAAATTTGATATCATGTTTTTTTCATCGCGAAATTTTTCATCACAGCTGTCACCAAGAACCCGAAGTTTTATATTATAGTAAGACCAATTATTCAAAGTTTTTATTTTTGGCAACTCCAGCTCGCTAGATGCATTTAAGTATTTACAGCACGACTTGTTTACAATTACCCCATGTTTACAATTACCCCAAATGACCTTACATATAGGTAGTACATGTACGTTTCGATCGAATTCGAATGAATCGAAAAAAAATAGGTACCTACTTACTTACTTACTCACTTGTACCTTGTACCGTACTTGGGCCTATGCATGCGAGTTGGATAAATGGATAATGAATGAATATTACGGACGAGATTCATCTATCATCATACGATTAATATGCGTAATGCGTTGGTTTGGGAAATAAACGAAAAAGCCGAGTGAGAGGGATCTGTCAAAGTAAGTACCTATTATACCTATTAGTACAATGTAGAGTAGATGCGTACGCGTACCGTAGGTATGTTGATCTACTATGTACATGTACTTACATATGTACTTACATGTGTACGATAAGCGGTAGTGAGGAGTTTAATTTAGCGTAACGAATAGTGGACGGTGGAAAAAGTGATCGTAATAGCGTATTCGATCAAATTTATCAGATTTACAAGAAAATAAGCCGAGAGACGTCTTTACATAACTGCGACAACGACGTCGACGTCGACGACAATAAATAAATAAATAAGTACCTACTAGCTAAGTACCTGTACCTACGTACGCGACACGCGGATGCCCGTGACGTATTAGAGTTATGTACTTAACTAATATGTAGAGATAGATAGCTAGGCAGTGGCGTAACGAAGACGTTTCCCAGGGGGACGGGAGGGGGTTTGATGAAAATCCCAACAAATTCTTAAAATTCCCAACTACATTTCGCCGATATTATTAATATTTCAATTTTTTTAAAAATGAACCGGCAATTATTAACATATAATTATCCATTGTCCTGAACGAAGCAAAACTTCTAATTCAAAGTGCAATAAAACCGTGTTTTGGATTAACAAACTTGAATAAAAAATCGGTCACTTTTATTTTGAAATTATCTAAGAATAAATACAGGCCAAAGCTTTTGAAAAATTGGTTTTTAAACGTCAAAAGTAAGTTCTATGGAGAAAAAATATAATGAATATTAGTTGTAATAATTTTGAGGAAAAATACGAAAAAATGATTTCTCTAGGATTTAGATTACCTATTTCTAAATTATGAAAAAGGAAAAATGTACGAGTACAATAAGTTTAAAAAATTTAGATTTGGGAGACGATTTCACGGATGGATCGGATTTCTAAAAGGGGACGTTCACCGCCAAAATTTTTTCGAGGGCTTAGAATGCGGTTTCTCGATATCTATGATTTCAATTTTTAAGCTTAAAATTTACCGACTTGATTTATCAATTAGGTACAATGACGTCGGAAGCTTTTTTTCTGAGTGTGGAAAGTGAGTACAAAGATTTTGAATAACAGAAAGATTTTCAAGGGAGGAAACTATTTTTTGCATTGTTGACTGAAATAATTCATATAATTGTAATTTTGTTTATGCCCGAGCGAAGCGAGGGCGAAAATTTGAAAAAATTGTGTGTTTAATGCCCAAAGAAGGCCTTATTCATCAGAACTAATGTGTTGAAATGTTCACTTTTCCTAACTCACAAGTAAAAAATTCCGTCGAGGGAGCTCCCTCCCCTCCCCTCCTATCGGTAGGTCCCTGTAGCTAGGTACCTATGTGTATTTGTAAATATATGTGCATTTGCTTGATTGCCCATGCACCAGTAGACAATAGCTATAGACCTACAACGTCAACGTACGCGTATGACTAGACGTGCACATAATACCTATAACTGTGACAATTGACAAATGTACTTGCATATCCCCTACACTTATTTACCATCTACATATGTATAGGTACCGTGGATATGCGATATAAGTACCTAGGTAGAATAGATATGTCACCAAAAGTTAAATAACAAATAAATTGGCAGCATGTTCATTTCATACCGTATACCTACCTAGTACCTACGCTATGTAGGTAGAAAAATAAAGGAAGTACAAATATGTGTAGAGAAGGACTAGGTGGCTATGGCTGTAGGTAGTGTAGGTAGTGTAGGTGCTAGGTTGATAGATACTAGATAGGTACAAAGCAAATAAGGCAGGCAAGAGGTATTCTATGTACGATAGAACTGTCTCTGCTGCTGCGCTGCGCCGTCGCGCCGTTCGCTATACCTAATCACGTTAGTGTGACAACAAAACGATGGACATGGACATGGACATGGACATGAACGTAGTGCGGACTCGGACACGAGCAGCAGACAGATCTAAAACGTTGCATTCGAATAGTAATAATAAATTAGAAAATGAAAAAACGAATTACCTGCCTAGATAGCCATCGCGGTTCACGAAACAAGAGATAATTTTTCGAAACGGAAAGAGAATATTTCACGGCGAAGGAGGCAAGAGGGAACGAGGCTTGGAGAGGCGGGGCGAGGCGGGGAGAAGCGCGAGGAAGCAATCGTAAATAATCGGATGGTAAATTAAATAGCGTGCAGTTTCCGAATAAAATTTTTCACCTTAGGTCTACAGGTAGGTATATAGGTATCCAGATTCGAGCACTATATCTTACGATGCCAGCTGCCAACTGCGAAGCCGTGATTCTTCTCGCTAAAACGCTAAAATTAGTCAAACTCGATCAGCTTCTCCAGCCACAGCTTCATCTACCGCTGCTGTTGTCGCTGCTGCTGCTGGTGGTACACTTATCCTTAATTAGGTACTTCTATCGTGTTCCACCGTGGGTAATTTGTAACATTCATCGTCATTTTAAATTTGTCAGATGATATTTTTCTTTCTACCGCGACGCGGCAACCCGGCAACGACAATCAAGCACTTAAAGTCGCGTATTTATGATACGAAATGGTAAACCGTCCGCCCCTGGTCCACCCTGTTTCGACTTGACCGTAATTCTGATTCAGCAATATAGGTACATACGAGTACAATGAGCGAGCGTGGGTGTCATTTTCAATTTTAGACAAATGACATTCGTTGCCTTTGTAGGCAGACAGGTAGCCGGTATGCAAGGGGATGGTGTGAGCTTTGTAATATTGTAATTTATACCAATAAATGTTTTTGCACGAAAAAAAAAAAAAAAAAAAAAGTAGGTAGGTAGGTAGGTAGGTAGGTTGGTAAGGTACTAGGTAGCTAACCACTTCAAAAACAATCGTTAGAAGATTGAATCTTTTGGATTTGTTCAACTGATCCCGTAAATGTACCGTACTGACTACTCTCTCAATTATAAATCAGTGAAAATTACCGAAAATCACTGAGAAACAGTCAGAATTGCAGCACAGGAGAAAACCAGTGAAAATTTTTTCACTGAAAACAAATCAGTGAAAAAAATTACTGGAAATCAGTGAAAATTCACTGAAAACTCAGTGATATTTATGAAATTCACTGAAAAATCTGTGAAATTCTTTGAATAATCAGTGAAAAATCACTGAAAATCAGTGAATTTCACTGATTTTTCCTGTGCTGCAATTCTGACTGTTTATCAGTGATTTTTCACTGATTCGGAATGAGAGAGTACTGACTCGCTGTTACCTGACCTATACCCGCACCCCGCACCCCGCACCTCGCACGTGTAACTGACCTACCCACCCGCGAGTCTCAGTCATGACAACGTCCAGCGCAACGCAACGCAAGTAGATAAGGTAGAGTGAACGGTGGGTGATGATTTGGCGGTACCTACCGTAAGTGTACGTTGTACAATATTGGAATTCTTTGTCACATGTCATAGAGAAATTGCTGAAATGGGCGATTAACCGGATTAAAAACGGTTTTTCTTCAATAATAAAAACCTTCAACGGCTGGATGTTTTCCAATCGTGATAGTCCATGGTGCGGTAAGCAGCTAAGCACGTTTACGTGGGTACTTTCATCTCATATGGGCACCTGTTTGTGTTATATGTCGACTAGGGAACTTGGCATACGGTTGGATGATACCGCATACCTACCCGTTTTTATTGGGAATTCTTACCATGTAACCGCTGGCTGGCGCTGGCATTGCGCTTGTCGAGGTCAATTTCAACCAAGTATCATGTTCATGGATGATCTTAATTCTCTACGGGTGCGAATTTTTTGCACGATATTTTTTTCAAGTACATAAGCTCAATGTTACGCGCAGTGGCAATTGGTATAAATAATTCTGCGTATCAACTTTCAAAGATGAAAATGGAAAAATCATTCATTTCGCGAATTAAGTTGGCCCATCGCGACGAAAGTCCTTTTTTTTAAATGCAGCAATAAAATATTTTTGATCGACCGACCGACCGACCGATTGATGTACTCGTATCAATAAATTGGTCAATACGTACTTACTAAATCAGCTTTTACTAGACCGAAAAAACCATGCATTTTACATAATACGGGTCAGTTTAAATATTCGTGTATAGATATATGTGCGATTTTTCGTTCAGCTTGTCCGCAGGTCCATGCCATAATACTTATAAATTGGAAATTTTGATCAATTTTGATCGTTCGCAAATGATGATACATATCATAAGAATTTTCATTTTTCTGGAATCATTTAATGGATAGGTATTTTAAACATGGCGCAAACGCATACTATTTTTGAGAAAAATTTTGTCGGCAAACGAGTTCTCTCATTTTTGGTCGAAAATCTTGAATTAATTTGGCTGTGCAGAACACAGAAACTGAGAAACCCAATACCGAGCATTCGCCACGCGCAACGCTTTCTGCCAGATATTTGATGGATGGGTAGAATACCGCGAATACCGACCAATTGACGTGAGTGCGTATTCGTGGTATACTATCGACTGAAGGCGTTTCCGGGCTAGAGTATCGCGCATTTGCGGTACACGACTAAGAGACTACCCGCATTTAATTGAATTCAGAGCCCACGAAAATCCTACATAGAATATGTTCAACGATATTTTGACTCGCTTGAAGTCATCAGTGTGTGCAGGGGAGGAGGGTTTCTCCCGGGTGTGAGTTTTTTTAGGGGGCCCGTGAGGGCTCGCTAGGGTGTTTTTTTTGCTCTTCGGGCCCTGATTTTCTCTACATGGCCCTGGAGGTTGTCATTGGCTCACGTATGCGTTATGGGTTATTTATTGAAAGTACCTACCAGGTATTAGAAGCACACAATGAACTTGCATGATCTTTGTTATTTCTTCTCAGAAATGGAAAGAATTGCAAAAAAAAATGAACATGCCCTTGGTAAATGTAAATTTTTACCAAAAATATCAATTCTTTCCAATATTGTCGACTCTTTACAAGAATGTCAATTTTTACAAAAAAAAACTGTTGTTTTTAACACGTTTCGCGATTTTGAGCTGGGATAAGATTTTTTGCGTCCCATTGCAGGCAAAATGATATTTTGTCTGACTTTTAAAAATTTAAATCAATTCTGAAGGAAACTGATACATATAATGACATTTTGTTAAATTTTTGTCTGAATTGAAAATTTCGATAGGTAATTGAGGAAATCCTCATAATATCTGATATTTTCTTGGACCTCACTAATTTTCGACCCAAAATAAATTGTTTTTTTAGGCACGAATTTGCAGGACAGAATCTTTGACATTCGGTAAGTATAGGTACCTATTAATATTTTGTCTGATTTTTAAAATTAAAAAAAAATTTAACAATGAATCAATCAAATTGGATCAAAAACTTTGCATCCAGAACTGTTTTAAATGAAAAATACAGAAATTATTTAATCCAGACGGTTTTTTTGAATCCAACATATTGATAAGGTAAGTAGATATTATAAGTGTTTAATTAATGGCTTTAAAGAGTAATGACCGAAGGACCACTCGAAAAAAGATACAAGCAATTAAATACCTATAATTATAATTCTGATATTTTTATGATTTATTGAATATAAAAATTTTCTTATTAATTTATTTAAAATGAAAGATTAAACATTTTTTTTTAGTTTTGAAAATTCATTTTTTTCAAATGAAAGAAACAAATGCATTTTATTTTTATTATTTTATTATTTTTGTACATATTCTTAGGTACCTACATCTAAATATGAAGACACGGAGAATTTTCAATAACCTATATGAACCTACCTATGAAAAACAAACTGGTCCCATTTCAACATAAAAACTTTGTTCTGGTTTGCCGGCGTCTCGAACGGCAATATCAGTTACGGGAAGTCGAGCCGATTTTTCAGTCGAATAATTAATAATTGTAAATGCCCAATCATTGGTCTTGTGCTGGAAAAACAATTCAAAAAGATGTTCAAATTCTTAAAAGAATTACGTACCTATCATTCCAAAAGTTTCAAATTATTCCAAACTCATAAGTACCTTACATCCATCTTCAAAAGAAGAATAACGAAGCTTTCGATTACCGCGAGGAGTTATTTCAACATCATTCCATCCTAACAATTTCAAACCTTTTTTATAAGTATTACTCGCATTGTCGTAATATGCAGCTGAATTTTTACAGTGATATGTGATATTTTGCGAGGCCGAAACGGAAAGCAATTGCAAGAATCCAAGTTGATTGCTATCTGCTTTGTAGGAGATCTGGTAAAAATATCATGATCAGGTTAGCTTACATCCTGCCTACTTGATTCAATTTTTAAGTGGATATAGATAGGCTTTGAACCTTGAATCCTGGAATATGATCGCCCAGCCAAATTTCAGATTCTTCTGATAAAATATTTAAAATTTCAGAACGTATCGGTTGAGAATGTATACAAGTCATACGTTTTTTTATATCACAGTAAACAAGAATAGCATCTTTGATATCGCCTTCATTTGGATCTATCCAATAATCACCTACAAAAAGACACAAAGTAAAAAGGTACGTCAATTGATATTGTCCTAAGACAAAAAAATTTTCGTACCTACACGAGAAGGCATTGCCTACACTTTTAAAAGTAATATCATGGTAAACTGAATAAGTAGGTACCATTTTCGAAGTCTGGATGTGCAGCAGCCAAGTCACGACATGTCCTGGCAGGGTAATCTTGTTTTCCATCTGGCTTTTTAAATCTTTCATACGATATTTTAAGTTTTTCGTAAGCTTTTTGTATGAATTCATTCCTTTCCTGATCACTCATATGCTGAGGGAAAATCCTCATTGGATCATCACCGCTAGGAGAATCATTTGGGCCCTACGTGCAACATATCAAAATAATTTCCAATTATTTATGCGTGAAATTTTGGAATAATGAAAGATGAATTTATATCTTTTAAAGTAAGTACCTATTTAAAGCGTAATATTTACCTTGCTTCGTCCTTGATTCAGTGCAGCCATTAAAGCGGCGATATCATATTGCAATGTTTCTCCTGGAGGACCCGGAGGCCCGGGAGGGCCAGGCTCTCCGCGACTTCCTAGTGGTCCTGCTTCACCCTGCACACCTCGAGTACCGGCCGGACCTGGCAATCCTGGAGGTCCCATCGTTCCATCGTTACCAGGTAGACCTGTCAAAATTAAATTGTTATACATGGAACGTAATAGTGTTAGAATTATTCTATAGGTACATATATATGTTTCAAAAACGAGCTTTAAGAAATCCATTAATATTTTTCATTATTGAAATTATGTAAAAAATGATAATTTACTCGCCTCTTGGGCCCAGTTCGCCATCTTTACCCGGATGTCCTGGTACACCAGGTGCGCCTTTTTCACCAGAAAGTCCCTTAAAACAATGAAAGTAGCTTACTGTAGCAACAAGTTATCCCTTGAAGAAAATTTTAAAAACGTGTATTCGAATTTAAAATAGTTACTTGAGGACCAGGTAATCCTTGCAATCCCATTAAACCTTGATGACCTTTAGCACCAGGATTTCCATCCTCTCCTTTATCACCTTTTGCACCATCTCCTCCTGGTGGTCCTGGTTTTCCTCTTGGCCCCTGTTGTGAAAGTATTTCATTTGTTAAAATGAAATTATTAAAAGGAAAATGAAAGTTTATTACTAAATAGGTAGAACTCCCTTACCGAAGCACCATCAATCCCATGTGGGCCTGTTTCTCCTTTTAAACCTCTTTCTCCTGCCACACCAGGTGGTCCAGATGGCCCCATTGAACCCTAACAATTGCATATTGATCAATTAATAGATTACTAGAAATGTATGGGTCAGTTAAATCTAAAAAATGAAAACTTTATTCTATAATCTACTCACTGAGGGACCAGGAGGACCTGTAGGGCCAATATTTCCTGGCACTCCTGGAGGTCCTTTATCACCTGCTCTCCCTGCAATCCCAGGCGCACCTGGTTTTCCTGGAGCTCCTTCATGACCTGATTCTCCTCTTGGACCCATTGATCCAGGTGAGCCAGGAGGCCCTGGTGATCCGGGAGTTCCTTCATTTCCAGGTTTCCCTGAAGATCCTGGTTCTCCCTAATTATAAAATTTTTTAGTAAACAAATTGCAACAGTTTTGAAATACTTAGGTAATTTCAAAATTATAAATCACATACTGCCGCTCCTCGCAGCCCCCTCAATCCTTGTGGTCCCTGGGGACCAGGAAGACCTGGAAGTCCACGCTCGCCAGCAGGTCCAAGAGGACCAGCGATGCCAGTGGGCCCAGGTGCCCCCTCTCTTCCTGCTTCACCTTTTAGACCTTCAGTGCCCGGTATTCCTGGCTGTCCTGGTGGCCCAGGTGTACCAGGTTTTCCAATATCGCCTGGGGTTCCTTTCGTACCAGGCAAACCAACTGCACCTTCGGGTCCTGGTGATCCTGGATTACCCTGAAATAATGACATTAGGCCAACTCTTACATTATAATTTGATTAATGCAATAAGTGGGTATTTTATACATACAGGAGGTCCCGATTCTCCAGGTCGTCCAATCGGTCCCATCAAACCCATATCACCTTTAATTCCAGTTTCACCGCGCATTCCTTTTGCACCAAGAATTCCAGCAGGACCAGGTGGCCCAATTTCTCCAGGAAGACCTATGAAAATGGTAGTATTATTGGTGGATCAGAATTTACAGAGTAAGCAGATAAATATTATTCCATCATTATTACTACTGAATCCACCCTAACTCACCATAAAAAATTTCAGCCTCCAGCTCAAAGTGGAGCGAAGCTAGAGGTTCTCAAAGTAGGGTAACTAATTTTTGAAAAAGTCACAGTTTTTCATGGATAAGACCCAATCAAAATGATACATTAGAGAAAACTGGGCTAAACTGACACAATTGAATTTGATTGCTCGATTTGATGCTATGTAAAAAAAAAAAAAAAAACTATTTTGATACGAAAAATTGAAAATATTGAATTTCAATGCTGCTTACTGTCTTAGATAAAAATTTGATAATTAATTTTTGTAATGAAAAATTGGTGAAAGGTATGGCCGGATAAGGGGGGAATTTGGCCCCGGGCTCCTAAACATCTCAAGTCGTGTACATTGACTAGAAAAAAATTTTCACAAAATTTTGGATCCTTACCCCCTCTCTTACAGAGTTATGGCCATTTTATGCATTATTTTCAAAAAAATCTCAATTTCAAAGGAAATTAGGAAAATTTTTGATTCTTTGGCACAAAGTTACATCTTGTTGAGGTGTATTTATGATACTTTCTTCAACAATTTGGTACACTCCTTCACAGTAGTTAAGTATCCTTGGTTGAGCAGCTACAGAACCCATACAAGAGGAGTGATGGTGAAATTTTCCCCCACTTTTCCTCCCAGTTTTTGACATTAAATAGTGTCAAAGAGTTACAATATTGCGCGACCAGAACTCGAACAGGAATTTTTTGAAATTTTTTCACAAGCATCAACATTGCAGATCAATATCGAATACCAAATACACAGCCAAATTCTGCATTAAAAAACACTATTTTTTAGTACCTAGGTAATTTTTCTAGAGTGGCCGTTCCTTCGCTTATTATAGTGTTTTTTACGATTGAAAACTTCAAATAGCCAAAAAAAAGTGAAAGAGTGCGCCAAAATTGTTGAAAAAATTATCATTATACAACTCTACAAGATGTAACTTTGTGCCAAAAAATAACAAAAAATTTCCTTCACTTCCATTGAAATTAAAATTTTTTGAAAATAATGCAATAAAATGGCCTTAACTTTGAAAGAGAGGTGGGTAGGGGTTAGGGGTTCAAAATTTTGTGAAAATTTTTTCTAGCCAATATACACCACTTAGGTGTTTATTAGGAGCCCAAAAGCGCCTGGGGCCAAATTCACCCTTATCCGGCCATACTCTTCGGTCAATATTTTTTTTATCAAACTCAGAAGCTGGCATACAAATTACAATACTTTCAATTTTTGTAACCAAGTTGTTTTTTACATACATACCTATTTTTGAATGCTGGTTAAGTTTTAGTGACTAAGATGGGTAACGTTATTCAATTTGTCCGAAAATCAAAATTCTTGTTTTTTCAACGGTTTGTAGTTTTGGTGAGTTTTCAACTAAAAATTAACTACCCATGTGACTTTGGTCGAAATCCGGAGGATGTTTTTTTTTTGCTCCTCCATCCAGACTGTAAAATTATAATAAATGGAAGTCAGCAAGATGAAAACAAACCTGCGATCCCTGCGCTTCCTTGGTCACCTTTTGCCCCCGGTATTCCTCGGTCACCTTTTGTTCCAGGAAGACCAATTAAACCTTGAGGTCCAGGAAAGCCTGGGGGACCTGGTGATCCAGATGGTCCTCTATCTCCAACTGATCCTGGAGCCCCCATTTCTCCAGGAATACCAGGCGTTCCTGCTTCTCCTCTCTCCCCAGGTTCTCCAGTTAAACCTTGGAGACCAGGGGGCCCCATTAATCCTCTTTCGCCTTGTTTACCTGTAGAAGCCACCATTCAATGAGCGTTTGAACAGAAGAATTAAATTTGTGATCAATAAAAATAACTAACCAACAGGACCCTCTGCTCCCACTGAACCAATGTTTCCTTTATCACCTTTTTCTCCCATGGCTCCAGGAGGTCCTTTTGTGCCAGGGAGGCCCTAGAAATTAGAATGTATGATTTCATTCAATAAATCGTTTGATCTTTATTTATATGAATCATTTGTTTTACTGTAAATTACCATTAATCCTTGAGATCCAGGGTGTCCTTTATCACCTTTATGTCCTTGTGGACCCTACATGTGAAATGAATATGAAAATCAATTTTCATGTGAAAACTGAAACAGTACCTTTCAAATTTAAAAAAGAAAAAACATCTTACAGGTGGTCCATCTGACCCCATAATTCCAGTTTCTCCTCTAGGTCCTGGAGGTCCAGGAGTACCTGTAAAACCTCGTTCTCCAGGAAAACCACGTTCGCCTCTTAGCCCTGCTGGTCCAGGAGGTCCGGCGGATCCTTGTATTCCAGGTTCTCCATCTTTACCAGCTATTCCAGGCAAACCAGTAGGACCTGGTAAACCCTAAGGACACAGATCTTATGCGTAATCAAGCTTCAAATCATTAAAAGATAAAATATATTCATCCTCAATGTTTTTTTTAATAGCGGTATGTCAGTCGGAAGTGAAAAAATTATTCAAGACTCACAAAAAAAAAAAAAAAACGTTCATCTTTGAGCGTCTTCCCAATAAATTTGATATGGTACGAAAAAACACTAGGTACTTATATTTATTGCTATTCCACCAATAAACATGATTAGAGTAAGTACCTAACAGAAATAATTATGTACCTGAAATCCGGGATTTCCAGAAGGGCCTATAGCTCCTCGTTCTCCTGGAGGTCCCACTGGTCCTTGATGTCCAACTAATCCTGGACTGCCTTCTTTACCTGGATCTCCTCTAGGACCCGGTGAGCCAGGTGGTCCAGGTTCACCGTCTTTTCCAGGTTCACCCTATCATAAAAGCAAAAATATTCAATGGTCAAGATAAATTCTTATTGGTCACAGGAAAAGTTATTATACTGATATTTACTGTTAATCCCTTATCTCCAGATGGACCAATGGGACCTGGCAATCCTTGCAATCCTATGGGGCCAGATTCCCCAGGTTTTCCATCAGCACCAGGAAGTCCTCGTTCACCCAATGGACCAGGATTTCCAGGAGATCCTGTTCGCCCAACTGGTCCAGGGGGCCCCTATATGAATAATGCCGTTAATAAAAAATAATATTACTCATGTGATATTCAATTATTTTGCCCAAACGTACTGGTGGTCCAGTGTTTCCTGTTCTACCTATATCTCCAGTTGCACCTTTGGGGCCCATCACTCCATCTGCGCCCCTATCTCCGTATTGACCTATTCATTAAATTAATACACAATTTTTAATATAATTACGCTATGTAATTACACTATCTTATTGATTCATTGCTCTTTTCATTGTCATTTTTGTTCCTACATTACCTATGCTACATAATTTTTTAAGAATAATTCATTGTAGGTTATAACGTTATAAGCATCTGATTGGTTGGATGATGACGAATATTTAACATATTAGACTGGTGTCGACTACAAAGATCTATATTTTAGCAGTAAGTGTAAGTACATATAAGTATCATACTTTCTATGTTTTACATAGGTAACACTAAAAATCCGGTGCAAAAAAAGCAGAAAAATGGACCGAAAAGAGCAGAAAGTCTCACGTTCGACTCCCGTTGCGCGTTGAACGCTCCTTTCTGACCCCCCCCCCCCAATAGTGCGTTGCGCATTGTTCTTTGGGATGTGTAAATTGTGATGGGGGGGGGGGTCTGAAAGGAGCAGAAAAGATCAGAGAGGAGTTGAAATAATGGCAATAAAAAAGAGCGGAAAGTCTCAACAGAAAGGAGCAGAATTTTCTGATTTTTTTTGCACACCGGGTATGTAAGGTCAATTTGGGTAATTGTGAATTTTTCCAAAAAATTTCCCGCTTTTGTGATACTCTAAACTCTTTTTCGTTTTACTTTGTAACAAACTAAGAAAACTAAGCGATTGAAATTTGTATGTACCATATCAATGAATGTAGGTATGCGGAGAAACATGGCGGTTAGTATGCATTCATAATGACTTTACTAAAGTAAAACCAAAAATACAAAAATGATCTCATAGAAATATTTTATGTCACCTTTTTGCCCCTGTGGTCCATCCGCTCCTGGCAATCCTCTATCCCCTGGAAGACCTCTTTCACCCGGTAATCCGGGAAGTCCTTGCGGTCCAAGCGGTCCACGTTTACCTCTTTTGCCTTCAGGTCCCTCTGGTCCAGGAAGTCCTCTTGGTCCGATGGCTCCTATTTCACCTTTCATTCCCATCTCACCCTTATACCCTCGTTCACCAGGTGCACCCTGCAATTTGTACCTACCTGAATTATAAAAATTTCAGAAGCTAATGTTTGAGTTATTGTACTCATTACTCTCAAGTTGATACATAGGTACGAACGTCGGTACTATTTTAAGATTAATAGGTATAGGGAAAGATAAACTAGGTAACATCAACTTGAAAATTCTGTTGTTTATTTTTGAAAAACGTATTCTTTAATGTGCTCATGTTCTATGTTAGTATAGGTAATGTTTAAAAATGCAAAAAAGTACGGAATTGCATTGATGTTGAGCATCTAATTCTTGTACGTATAAACTAGTGTGATTGTGATATTACCTACTTACATCAACTTTGTGAAGGTGTTAACCAATGCATACAAGAAACAAAAAACAAAATTTTGTGTAGGTAATACCTGTACCTACCTAGATATTATTGAACTTACATCTATTCCTTTAGCTCCTGGTAAACCTTGACTTCCCGAATCACCAGGAGATCCTCTTGGTCCGGGAAAACCAATTGGCCCTATGAGACCAGGTGACCCAGTACTTCCTTTTTCACCAGGGATTCCGTCTTTACCAGGTATGCCAGGTGGACCAGCTTCTCCTGACTGGCCTGATTTACCTGGTTCCCCTATTGCAATCAAAAATATGATATAGGTAAATATACACAAAAATGATAATGAAATTGTGAAAGTATGTATATTGAGGCGAATCGAAAAAGAAGAAAACATATTTTTCTTGCAGTTTAACTTTGGACGAAAATTGGTGAAGTGGTTAACTTTGAATGGTCGAACCTCTCGGAAAATTTTTAAGCCCGACATGGTGACCCAAAAGTACGGATACATTTGAAAAAACTTTTCAAAAATTATCTCGCTTTGATGTTTTTTTTTTCGATCCACCCTTGACCCTCGTCATTTGACAAAATGTTTAGAAATTAATGGTACCTCGGGGTCCTTGTAATCCTTGACTACCTTTCGGGCCTACCGTTCCTTGATCGCCTTTTACTCCCATAGACCCGGGGAACCCAGGTGGTCCTGGTTTTCCAATCTCACCCTAAATTAAAACAGGAATTTATATTACGCATGCATTTTTTTTTATTCGTGTATTTACAGCACATAAATTTTTCTTGAAATCTACCGGCGGACCAGGAACACCCGCCATTCCATCAACTCCTCTCATGCCAGGTGGGCCGGGTGAACCATCTCTACCTCGTTCTCCTCTTGGTCCAGCTGGTCCCTGAAATATTAGATTGTCAAGAATATTACCTGTTTATATATTAAAAAATTATGTAGGTACTGCTTGGTAAGTAGGTATAGACGTTGATTTTATTTTTACCATGAGTCCCGGGCTTCCTGCTGGACCTGGCGGTCCAGACGATCCTTTTTCACCGAATACACCTTGTTCACCTTTTTCTCCAGGAACACCTTGAAAACCAGGATGCCCCTTTACTCCAGGCAATCCAGGCATTCCAGGAAGTCCTCTGGGGCCAGAAGGTCCAACCGCTCCAGCGGGACCAGATTCACCGTTTTCTCCTCTTTCGCCCTTTAAATGGTGTAATTAAACAAAAAAGGTACTATACTTTAACTAATTTAATCTTAAATCTATTGGTTGATTGAAATACTTCACCAACATCTTTTCCAGGTAATCCAGGCAGTCCTCTTGGACCTGGAGCTCCGATACTTCCAGCAGGA
Source organism: Pseudococcus viburni (assembly GCA_033439095.1). Lineage (NCBI taxonomy): Eukaryota > Metazoa > Arthropoda > Insecta > Hemiptera > Pseudococcidae > Pseudococcus > Pseudococcus viburni. Next base: position 570,051 of record JAVBJF010000215.1, read on the forward strand.
CCGACATCTCCTGGCTCTCCTCGTACGCCTTGAAATCCCTGCGGTCCAGGAGGACCAGGAGATCCTGTAATACGTAGTAATTTACTTTAATGATCAATGACGAGTGATAGCTGTTGAAAAACAAAAACAAAACAAAAACAATACCAGGAGGACCACGTGGTCCAGGTGGGCCAACTTGAGCTTGTAAATAATGCAATGCGTCTGGTGGATAACTGCCAATTGCAGGAGGCCCTTTTTCATTTCCATTATGCATTTGGGAAATTTGCTGATAGTACGTACTTATCTAAAAAAAAAAAAGTATTCAAGGTAAATTTTTATTTAGATAATGCAGGTAAGTATGCCTACTATCCGCGTATCGATGCTAATTAGATTAGAAATAGAAATCCTAGAGTGAAATAACTATTGTCAGAGCTGATACATTACAGTTCATATAGATAGGTACCTATACGTATAAATGATATGTATAATCAATTAATCATAACACGTAAGCACAAGCATTTATACTTACATCGGGAATTGGACCAGGGGGCCCTGGATTACCAGGGATTCCAGGAGTTCCCATAATCCCGGGTCTTCCAGCAGGTCCTGCTGGTCCTTGTTCACCAGGTGGTCCAGATTCTCCCTTAAATTTAGTTCAATTTTAACAACAACAAACTGAAGGGACTATGCATATAGGTATAGGCACACGTATTATGAGAATTTATGAAGTATTACTCTAGGTCCTGAAAAAGGTATTCCGTTATTTCCCCTTTCTGTTGAAAATTGACTAGCTCGAGAAATGGTATCTTCGTCTAAAATAATAAACAGGAAAAGAAAAAGTCAAGCTCTTTGAATCCAATCACAATTGACGAATTTTTTACCTGGTACGGACGTATGAGACTGACTAGGAAGAAAATATTCGGTCGTAGTGGTGAATAAATTATTTAAAGCATTCATGAATTGAGTTGATGGATTTGATTGCGTTTCTGGGGAATTTGATTGAGATTCTTCAACATTTTGTTGTCTAGCTGTATCATACAACTCTGGTGGAATATCAGAGACATTTATTGCGGTGAAAGAAGGCAGCGAGGATTCAGACGGATCTACTCTTCCACCTAATTCTGTAAATAGATAAATAGAAGGTAAACTATAACAAGTAGGTACCTACCTGAAGGTAACACATTCATTTTTTTTCTTTTTCACAACAGAGAAGTAAATCATCTCTTTGAATAGGTAGGTACCTACTTTCATTATTTACATTTGGCACATTTGGTTCGTTAATATTTCCACGGTACGTGTTATCATCATTTTTACGATCAATTTCAGATTGTTCAACGATGGTTTTCGGATTTTCAGAAGCATAATGAACAGTAGTTGATTTTGAAAATGTTTCTGTACAAATAAGTAGGTCAGCATTACATTCCAACAAAAACGTCTCGGATAGGTAGGTATGTGTGGGATAAGTTGTTAAAAAATCACATTAGGTAGGTATGTTCAAAAAGTACATAGGTACGTTTATTTCCAAGAGCATTTATCATCAGTTCGTCATTTATCTTAATTTCTATAAATAGGACCTTATTGCCTAAACTTTTTTTGTGTACTTTCGTTCATTAATTACATAATTGCCAAGTATCATTTTAACGAGGAAATAAAATACATTACTTTTAATGATCTCTCTTTTTATCTTTAATTATAATAGAGCACTTTTGGTCCATTATTAAAGGAAAAAAGTCGACGCTTTATCAACAATGTTTCATTGCCCTTCAATAATGAATTAGATAACCTCACGATAACACATAATATATGTACTTAGGTACCAGGAGAACACTTGAATTGATTACCTAAATTTAATGAAAGTTGAACGCACTAAAAAAGTAATATCTACAGTTATACCTACTTACATTTAAACTTATCGAAAACTTTTTTTTTTGGTCTTTCTTTTCCAACTTTAGTTTGAAAATCCCAATCAAACTAAAATTAATTACTTACAACAAACAAAAATCTGACCTAGGTATTGCTTATTTCAGGTACTTGATTATTCTGTTAAAAACTTTTCCGATATACCTCATAAACCTGAGAATTGTTTTTTACCCGGGCGAAGAAATTTTTAAAAAAAATGATGATACCTAAAATTGTTTCATGTAAGGTAAGTATAAGTGATACCATTTCAAGATTTTTTTGGAGAGTCACTGTTCAAAAATGGAATTCCTTTTAGGTTGATTAAGTAGGGTCAATTTTCAATTTAAACTGAAAGTAAAAGTGTATTATTGTTAGATAGGTATGGTATGTGGTGTGATTGTCCCCGGAGGTGCGATGTCGGAATATCTAGTAGTCATGTACCATGCTTGATTTTTAATAAAAGAATCGCGGTGAGAAAATTTTTGTTTGCGCAAGAAAAACGATCAAGACAATTCAAGTACCTAGGTAGGTAAGTCTAAGTGTGAAAATAACATTTTATCTTTCTTATCAGCACTCTAGGCATTCGCAATACTTAAATAAAAAATCGCTTTAAAATATAATTCTAATACAGACCTAGTAAGACCGAAGAGAATAGGTACCTGTTTTATCTTCGGTGTAATCATCTGTGTCATCCTCAGTCACTCCATCATAATCGCTGGCTTCCGTCGTACCGGGTAAATTGGAACGAATTTGTTTTCTGGAAACCTTTTCTACTTTTGCCTCGCATAAGAAAAAATGCACTATGAAAGTAATAGCAATAAAATATATTAGGCTATTGCTCATTTTAACTTTTTCAAATCACATAACGATATTTATCTCGAAACGAGTTAGCGGAGAAAAACACGTGTTAACTACAATGATTGTGTGAATAAAAAGTTTTTCATCTTTTCGTAGGACTATCGAATTGTCGGCTCAATCTTTGAACATCCAGTTTTTAATAACGCAATCTAATTAATATCGCTAACAGCAGATGTTGTAGCAAATGGTGTGTGACAATTTTATTACCATTCATTTACCAAATCTTCATGTATTTTTTTGCTAATATTTATTTACTTTTTCAAATCACATTGATTCTACGTTTTTTCGTTTCTTATTCTTTTTTTTTGGTAGAACATAAAATAAAAAATGAATCAACCAAAGTTCACGCTTTAAAATATTACCTCGATAAATTGAGCTTTAACACGTTAACACATAGTCTACACACTCAATTACACTTTTAGGTATGTATCTCCATACATCATGACGTATTGGTACAAGACATTTTATGTTTTTGGTTGCGAAGAGAATGGGTTCTTTCGAATGGTTTTCTGGTCTGCTACACTCTATCAAAAATTTATTTTTGAAACTGGAGGAATTCGTAAATTATTTTACGTTATATTAGCTTGTCAAAGAACCTTTTCCAAATTTTGGAACGCAAAATCACCCAAAATATGTATCTAACAAAATTTCATACAACCTAATCAGTGCATTCCTAATTCTCCTGATATCATGAAAATTAAAATCCACACCCGAAGTACTTTTTCAAAACAAGTTACATATTCCTTATTCACCATTATTTTTGGTTGTAAAACTTTCAAAAGATTTTTAAAAATATAAAATTAAATATTTATACCTAAGTAAGCAAAGAAGTTGATAAAAAATTTAATTAAAATCAAACATTCACGTCTTAAGTTATTAATTTTTTAAATAAAAACTGAAGAAAAAACTTTTACAAAAAACACAAATATGAACTTATACAACGTAAATTACTTCCTTCGCAAATTTTTAATTCAAATAGCCCGATAGAGATATCGTTAGAACTTTGCTAACTAAACACTCGCCTTCCTGAAAAATAAAAAAAAATACACTCGGGTTAATAGGTTGAATAGATACATTGTAAAAATTTTAAGAAACTAACGCACATCTGGACAGATACCAATCAAAGCGTCCGCATGTGAATAAAATTCTTCTTTCAACGAAATAACGATAGTTTGCAATTGATCTTGTTTATGACGTATATACGTTGCTACTTTACTAATATTTGTATTATCCAAAGCCGCGTCGATTTCATCCAACACGAAAAATGGTGCTGGTTGATAACTACAAACGAACAAATAAACATACAAACAATTTAATAATAAATTCCGAAACTTGGAATTTCGTCATTTTCGCATCTGATATAATTATGAAGCATGTATTACCTGTGGATGGCAAACAGAAGCGCTAAAGCTGCTACTGTTTTTTCTCCACCAGATAGATTGGACATAGTTTGGAAACGTTTACCGGGAGCTACACAATTGTAATTGATACCATCTAAATATGGTTCTTCGGGATTTTCTGGTCCTAAGAACGCCTGTGCGGATTGATTTTGAGCCAGCGACTATAGAATATAAATATAAAAATCGTAATATTATCAATCAATTCGAACGCTCGCCTTACGTAAGCATGTATAGATGTAGGTGTACCATAACGCAAAAATATACGCACTTTGTATATGTTATCGATTTCGTTGGCGACATGCTCAAAGCAATTCATAAATTTATCGTATCGTTTTTTCTTGATGCTTTCGAAAGCTTGTTTTGCTTTCTTGGCGCGATTACGAGCAGAATTGAATTCTCTGTCGGTTTCTTGAAGCCGTTCTCGAGCTTGATCAAGCTTTTGCATTGCCTGCATTGAAAAAAATTGAAATAGTTTTAGTATTGTCAAATTTGTTTCAGAAAATTCATAAAAACAGCCGAAATATAATGATAGCCATCAAAAAATAGATATGCTAAATTTTTTTGAAAAAAAGTGAGAACCGTTTCAAATGCAATGAAAATTGATAATATCGCTTAAAATGGCTGAGGTTGAAAACACTTATAATCACTATGAAAAATAACAGAAACGGCATCGAATTCAGTGAAACTTGATCAGTGATCACATTATAAACATTGCTAACATCACTTATTTCATTTTGAAAAAATGAGGAATACAACCTCTATGTGTGATCTAAGAAATGTAATACATCGTCAAAAGCTACCGAGACCTATACGTATATCAAAACCAAATACAACTGAAGGGTTTTTTGAACAAACGACCAAAGTCAGAATTCTACTTGAAACTAATTTTTGATAACATTTTCTCGCTGTTTTCAAAGGTAACTGGAAGCTAAATTTTTATGGAATGATCTGCCGGTTTCGCAACAATATAAATACATACACTCACCCTGAGATTAGGAGCTTGAATTTTTTGAAGAGTCACAGATAAATCGTTTATGGATTTGGTTAATTTAGAATCCATTTTGCGAATATCATCAGAATCATCTAATTCTTTCAAATGATCAGATAACGACGAATAATCCACCACAATTCTACTAACACGATCGTAGATCATCTGATTCATTGCCGAACTATCTCTGTCCATAGACTCTTGTGTCTCTTGTGAATTAGAATCTTGAGCGATCTCTTCTAAATTGCCCTCCAGCAATGGAATATTGACGTCTTCCATTTTACATTGTTTCAGTATGCTATGCCGTTCGGACTTACGCGCTTCAAGTTTACCCTCGAATGACGAAATTTGTTTTTGCACGGATTGTATTTCTTTGGCTAAAGCACCGACGTCCTTTCTAGCTTTACTGATGTGCTCCTCCATCGCATCAACTTCGGTTTTTTTAGTCAATTTGGAAGCTTTTAAACGGTCTACTTCGGCCATATCCTTCTCGATATCTTTCATCTGTTTCTTTTCGGCTAGTTTTGCACGATCCAATTCGTCTTCGTCGTCATTGACCGCGCGCTCCCAACGCAGCACATTGTTATGCGTATCTTTCGCACGTTCGAAGTCCAACTGACTCATTATACGATTTTTCTGATTTTCAAATTCCAAACGTTTCTTGGCACGTTCCTGCTGCGATCTCAATTCTCTCTCTTCGTATTGTCGAATATTCGACATACCTATTCGCTGGCAAAAATCAGCAAACACGTCGTCTTCTACTCGGTTCATTCTTTCCTTCATCTTTTGAATGTCTAGATCTCGCGCTCGCATTTTGATTTCAATTTTTTCGATACGAGGGCCGCTTTCTTCGAGCCTTTCTTCAAGCGTGGTCAATTCTTTTTGTAGTTCATTGATCTGCTTTATCGTACGTTCGCGATCTTGTTTGGCGTATTTTAATCGCACGCTTAAACCTTTTCGTTGCGAGTCGACGGTATTCAGTTCGGATTCTTTCCTGGATTGTTTCATTGCTTCGCGTAATTCGTCTGTCAATTTTTCTTTGGTCGCTTTCAGTTGAGACATGTGTTTTTCATCCCAACGTTTAGCTTTACGAGCTAAATCCAAACTACCTCCCGATATTATACCGGATTTCTGGTAGAAAGTACCGTCTAATGCAACAGCATCGTAACGTCCTTCTCGTTCCATTTCGTAAGCAACGTGCATCGCATCTTCGGGGGTTTCGCAGACTAGGGCGTTGTTTGTGGCGAACAGCACTACTCTACTAATTTCGTTGTCAAATTCCAAAACGTCGTATAACAATTTTACACCTTTTGGGTCACGAATGTTTCTGCAAGAAAAATCGCAAATAAATTAATTAGGGAAAAGATACCGAAGTAAAATCGCAACCGAAATAATATCGTCTACATACCTTAGACGTTCTTTCAAAGGTTTAGTTTGCAAATAATCTATGGGTAGGAAAGTTTCAGGATCTAGAAGATGATCTTTCAAATACTGAATACACAATCTGGCAGTCGCTTCTGAATCTACGATGATGGCCTCCATATATTTACCCAGAACTTTGGTGATGGCTACGTTATATCGATTGCTGATCGGATGACACATGTTTATCATACGATCGTAAACGCCGGGATAAGCTCTTTTGAAATTTTCCACCAACTCTTGCTTCTTTTTACGTCTGTTGTCGTCGTGCTTATCCACTTTAGCATCACCCAATTGTTCAGTTACATTATCGAAGTCTTTTTGCAACTTCGCTACTCTTTCTTTGGAATTTCCTACCTCTTTTTCAAGTTCTTCGTACAAGCGATTTTGTTCGTCTAATCCATTAGCGCTAGCTTTGATATGTTCCGATAATTTATCAACCCGTTTTTGAGCTTCTTCTTTTTCATGGGTTTTTTGTTTAATTTTCGTCTCAAGATCGGAACGAAGTCGCAGTTCGTTATCCAACTTATCTTGATCCGCTTTTTGTTCCCTATTTACCGAATCCAATTCTTGTAAATGGCGAGCGGATTGTTTTTGAGCTTCCACTTTCAACATATTGTACTCCTTAACCTGTAACACATCGACACTCGTTGAAACAAGGAATTCCCATCAAAAACTATAACAACTCGTTTACTCTCATTTGAACATACCTGAGCATCTTCCAATTGTACATCTCTGCCTTGACTTTGACTTTCGCCCGCTAGTAAATCTTCGTATTCTTTTCTTTGCGTTTCAACTTCTTCCAGCTCCTGTTCTAATTCTTTGATATCTTTTTTATGCGCTTCATCAGCTCGACGTACTTCTTCAAGAGACTTTTTGGCAGAATTCAGTTTCTTCTGGATATGGGCGACACGTTCTTTGGACTTGATGAACGATGGCCTTTTCTTATTGATTTCGACTTCCTTAAATTTTTAATAAGACGTATTAATGAATCAGGTCGATTCATTATGACCGCACAGTTTTGTCATTGAAGAACATACAAAACTTTGTACAACTTACCACTTCGCGGATTTCTTGTTCTATTTTCGCCAGTTCTCTGGAAGATTTTCCTTGCTCTTTCTTCCGTTCTTTTAACACTTCTTCTGCCTTGTCTTTTTTGCTTTCAATTTTTTGAACTTCTTTCTTTTTACTCTCTATTTCTTGTTCCAGAGACTGGATGTCATTTTCGTTGTGATAAAGTCTGAATAACTGATACTCGACTTCTTTTTCGGCCTGAATGAAAATTGATTAGTATTAATCAATCGTTTTTTGTTATTTATTCTATTGGGCTTTTACCAAAATGGTGGAGGACCTACTGGATTTTCATTTTGGGAGTAAAAGAACCTGAAAGTTTATACAGGTTTAAATGGCGGTAGATACGATTTTGATGCTTTTTCATTTTTATTTTTTTAAAAGTTGGGTGGTTTAGATCAAAACTAGATGAAATGAAACATAGAGCGGATAAAATTATCCATCGATCAACTATTTCTTGGAAAAATGTCATGCATTATTGAAGGAGTAGCATGTATTTCAAATTGATAACATTTTGAGCACAGATAGTTTAATCGAAAATACGTAAAAATTTAATCGATAATCCGGTAATCTTTTTATACTAGAATGCGTAGGATTGTATCCTCTTTCAGTAGATATGTTTACGAGGTTCGTAGCTTTTCTTATTGCTAAGATGTTAAAATTCTAAGTTTGAAAAATCATGTACTTTATTCGATTTGTGACTTTCACATTAATTTCTAACCAAAAGTCAATGGAAAACAATAATTTATTTTTAATCCAAAATACGTGAAATTTTATTCTTTTTCCAACAATGTATTTATGAAATCTGTAGCGTTAATATTTCTCAAGATTTTGTAAATTAAGTTGAAGGCCCTATTCACCAAGCCATAATTACGATGTACTGTTATCAGTGATTGGTAAGTACGACGCCAAGTTCAACATACAATATCTTGAGAAAATAAATATTACAGCTACAGATTTCATAAATACATCGCTGGGAAGAGAATAAAATTTCACGCGAAATGGATTAAATATGAATTGGAGTTTTCCATCAACTTTTGATTAGAATGTAATGTGAAAGTCATAAGTCGAATCACGTACATGATTTTTCAAACTGGAAATTTAAACATCTCAGCAATAAGAAAAGCTACGAACCTCGTAAACATATCCACTGAAAGAAGATACAATTTTAAGCATTCTAGTATAAAAAGATTGACGGATTATGGATTAAATTTTCACCTATTTTCGATCAAACTTTCTGTACTCAAAATGTTATCATTTTGAAATACACGCTACTCCTTCAATAATGCATCAAATTTTTCCAAGAAACAATCAATCGATAGGTAATTTTATCCTCTTCAAGTTACATTTTATTCCGCTTTTATCTAAACCACCAAACTTTAAAAAAGAAATGAAAAATGGCCAAAATCGTATCTACCTCCATTTAGACCTGTATAAATTACCAATCAGGTTCGTTTACTCCCTAAATGAAAATCGGATCTTGGTAAAAGCCCAACATGTTTAGGACTACAAACAGATCATGAGAATTGGAGACAAACCAGTTCATCTTTCAATCTTTGGTATTTTTCTGCTTCTTCTTTTTCAATTTTAGCTTCTTTTCGTTCCGCGACAACGCCTCTTTTTTTCAAATACGTAAAGTTGGTCTCTTCCTCTGCTTTCAACATTTCCGATTTCAAACGTTCGTATTCTTCTTTTAAAGCTCCGGAACTATAAATAAAGGTAACATGTAGTACATATACAAATTCCAATTTTCACCCAACAACAAAGAATTGAAGAATAAGTATCAGGGTAAGAATTAATCTAATTACCCGCTGATCTCCTCGAAAAGCACGGTGCGCTCTTTAGGATTTTTCATAGCAATAGATTCAACGGCGCCTTGAAATACTAAAAAATTTTTAGCTTTTGCATTTATTCCTAGCGCTTCTAAACTATCCAAATATTCCTGAAAAGTTACATCTTCTCTATTTATTTTGTGATCAGCCGACGCTCCACGAACGGAGCGAGTGAATGCTTTTTCAGACCCGTCCTTCATTTTAAAAACAGCAGTCACCGAAGCGCTAAAAGTTCACAAAATGTGTAAGTATAAAATAGAAAATAACAATAATTATCTTTAATTGGCGTTTTACCGGGTAGAAATAGGTTGTCCGATCGACGCCCCGTGTATCAAGTCGCTCAATCTTTTAACTCGAAGTGCTGAAGTCTTTTCTCCCATTACAAAACTGATCGCGTCCATGAAATTGGATTTACCTTAAGTAACAGAAATCCAAGTGAATTAATGTCACCATGCTTTATGGATGTAATTGATAAATATGAACATCGTTTGAATTGTTTGATAATTACAAAGTTCATAATTAGCAGCGGATTGAAAAAATAAAATACAGTTGTACTAACCAGATCCATTGGGTCCTATAACGGCATTGAATGTCTTCAAAGGACCTATTGTAATCTGCCCTTTGTACGATTTGAAGTTTTCAACTTCAATCCTGTCTAATACAGGCATTTCATTACCTTCGCGAAGTTTCATTTTTCACGTCTAATAATAATTAGGATAATAAACAAATTTATGACATCACATCAAAGTAATTTAGCAGATGATTTTGAAAAATGTTACTTGTTTCAACTAAGCACTCAATTAATGACCGCAATCGTCTTCACATTTAATTATTCATGATATTTCACTAAATTCAATCAACAAAAAGTCAAAAACTCGAAATTCTCTAGATATCTCGAGTCACCGAAAAACGTTTTTGTTTTGTTTCTACTAGTTTGTGTATATGAAAAGATGGCGGTTTGTAGCATGCGTTGTGATTGGCTGCTTGTTCGGAATGTTTTATCATTATTTTATCATCGTTTTCGTTTATCATTTATTCATTTTTTCATTTTTATCAAAAAAAAGTGAATTATTTTATGGTAATTTATATTGTAATTCAGTTACTCAAGTTGCATAAAGATTAATTATTTATTAGAAATTTAAAATGGATACGGTTAACTATATTTTGTTTAAGAATCCAGTTGTTACTTATTCGCTGGGAGCAGTAAAATACGCTGTGAGTAGTACTTGTGTTCATATTTCATTTTATTCCTCAGGTTTCGATAATTTTACCCTGGTACTCTATTTCAAGTTCAAGTAGTGTACTCCGTTGTTTAATTTCAATAAAATTCAATCACTGGGAAAGTTGTCGATTTCTGAAATTTTGTATAAGTATTTGTAACGTTGTAATATGTTGTTTGTTTATTCGAGGCGAACGCCACCGGTAGTGCAATGGGATACAGAGGTGCTCCATCGGCTCCTGAGTTACCTACGCTGACAAAAAAAGAACTGTGGAACATTCTGTCGATTAATAGAAATTATATTAGATTAGCGGGACTTTTCGGAGCCTCTGCTGTAATCATCGGAGCGTATGGAGCTCATAGTAAGAATTTAACTGTTTGTAAAATATTTTTCAAATTTCATGGACTCGTACCGTACATTATGCACAATCACGTAATAATAAAGTGTCAAATGGTTAATTCATTTTTGTTAATTTGCAGTAAACGTTTTCTTCTTTTTTTTTTAGCTTTAATGACTGAAGAAGGAAAAGAACATGAGAAAAAGGTTTTTGAAACGGCCAGTAAATACCATTTTTATCATACTTGTGCTCTGTTTGCAGTTCCTTTTTGTAGATTTCCAAAAGTGGTATGTATAGAAAATTTCTGATGGAATGTGCAGAACAAGGCTTGGCGCTTGGATGTATTTAATCTAATTACTGTTCTATTTATTTATTTATTTATTTTCCTATTTACAGACTGCACTAGCCTTCATAGGAGGAATGTTATTATTCTGTGGATCATGTTATCATCAAACTTTGATGGAAGATCAAACGTTCAGAAAAGTTACTCCCTATGGAGGGTCCTTATTAATTTTGGGCTGGATAACTATGATGCTGTAATGTTTTAATAATATGCTAAGTAAAATTTTATTTTGTAAATAACGACTCGCGTATATTAATAGAATTTTTCCGTATTGTTTGTTTCAAAATCATTCTGCGTGTTTTCAATGGTCTTGAATTCAGGCTTGCTAAGAAAAAATAGTCAAGGTATAGCCATCTTGTAAAAATATTTCTTCAATAAAAATTGTTTAAAAAATGGACACCTGTACGACTGTAATTTGAATTACGGTCCGTTCTGCAGCACCAAAGCGCGATTTATATTCCGGTGAATTATTTTCTATCGTTATTGTAATAAAAGATTCTCCGCTAAGAGGATTAAAACCGATACTTTTTGTTCCTTCACTGTGCTTTGAAATTTTCGTGATTTGCGGTCATAATTAAAATTATTATTAATTCGAGTTGTAAAACCAGAATATAAAGAAACAACCAACTTTCATAACATTTCTATTCAATTAAAATAACGTAACAGATGAATCTTATGTATGTACAATAATGTAATTGCAAACAGAAAAGAGAAAAGAACAATTACAAAAACATAACTAAAACGTAAACGGTAAATAAAAAAGATATCCAAGAATCTATTCGAATCATGAAGTTTGGCAAACTGATATTAATTTACACACAAAATGCAGACTAGGACAATTGTCGCATCGGATTTAAAGTTATGTTTTGCCTATCAATCGAAATCATTAAAAAAAACGTCAATTCTCTAATTAAAGCAACAAGAATCAAATATTGGATAATTTGTCTATTATTAAAGTACAAATCTTCATTTCAAAATTACTATTGTAATTAATTAGATGACTTTTAAGAAGTTGACAGTATTAACGAAAAAAAAAAAAAATACAAAATTGATGATCAAGAAATTTTTTGTCAGCGGAAATATTAATTAACGCGGGTTACGAATAGAATAACTTATTTTAGTTGAACAACTGAAATAAAGGTCCAAAAATATAACCAACAACACGCAAAGCATTACTTTTCGAAACATGGACAATAGTTACAGTCACATAAAAATAAGAGTTACGCCATGTTTTTGTTTATATTTGACAGTTTATTGTACTTTTCAATATCGATTACTTCATTATCACGGACTTTTTGTTTGCTTTGTTTTAAAAAAATTCTTTCAACGATGCCCCCACGCTTTTCATTACATTTGTGTACTGTGGGGATGTTCACTGGATTGAATTAATGGACGAGCCCATTCAACAAAATCGTCAATCAACACAGGCCAGGCACCTTCTTCGTCGTAATTACTTAAATCTTCATTAATGACGGAAGAAAAATCCAGTAGTAAATTCCACGTGTCTTTAGGAATGGAGCGTTTATGGTGCTCCTGCAAAATGAGAGATTCAGTATCAACATACCTTGAATTAATACATCTATTCAATTATATAGACCAAAATTAACTCACTTCTAAAAATCGACACCACAGATTCAAGAATTTAAAACGTCCGCGCATAACGATGTTCCAATACGTAATAGCCATATCTAAGTCTAGACCTTTTTGGCATGGATTTTTTGCGTAATTAAATGTGAATTGGTAAAAATCTTTAAAGCTGAAACTATCCCTCAATTCAGCTTCTAAAAGGGGCAGTTTCATCTTCAACTTATCAATAGTATCAGCACTGGAATAAAAAATTAACGACGAATTACAAACAAATCCACATTATCTCATGCTGACAATAACTGATTAAATTTATAGCTATTATTTAATTATTCATACCCAATTTCCATCATGCCACGTACAAATTCATCCTTTGTGAATTCACACTGGGCAGCAGCCTTAAATTTCCAAGCAATAATCAATACCAACTTTGAATCGGGTGATAAATTTAAGTCTTCCAAAAATTTCATTACTCCATCTGCAGTGATTTTGTCAGGTTCAGATGGATCTGCTTGAACAAATTGTGATTATGATTTTAGCATTTAGAAAAAAATATCCTTCGGCCGAATAACAAAGCGTAATAAACAAACCTTTATAACGGGAAAATAATGTGTCTAATTTTCTTCTATCCATGCCGTGACTACTATGTGCTATTGTATGCGGTAAATTATGAGCTGTATTATATAGATGATGAGATCCACTGTTGTTCAAAGTTGTAGAAGTATTTATCATTTTAGGATCTTTAATAACACTTAAATATCTGGTGGGATTCTGATAAAAATCATCCGTAGCTGGTTCTAGTTTCCAATCGTTTTGTGATAAACAAAATATCGCGACCACCTCCGAGGTTTGTGTGCAGGCAATAAATTTTTTCACTTTTTCTCGTTGAGCAGATTTCAGTTTATTCTGTAAAGAACAATCGCCAAGTTATGAGAGATCATCCAAAGGTTGAATGGAATGCTATGCAATTAGCATTAGGTCATACGTAGTATAAATAAAACGCTTACCATTTTGCAGATGAAAGTTAGGTCATTCAAAAGTGAATAATGAAACGAGAACGAATTATTAACTTGAAAATAAGGTATGCAATTTTCAATTACTACAAAACATGGCTTGCAATAATAAAGAATTTATCTGATGAAATGTAGATTTAATAGTGAACAGTGGATACAAATCGGGTAATTTAAATATCCAGTATAACTTTAACTGGAGTGAATTTTTCTGACTAATGAGAATTAGGAAAATTGAAAACTACAAAAAAGAAGAAAACTATCGCAACTTTTATTAAATTAAAATAACTTGTACCTTGTACTTCAAATAATAATTATTACAAAAAATTATTATTTTTTTTAAAAAATCCATAAAAAATAAAAAATCGTCGTTCCTTGTTGTTTTGTAGCTTTCTGTCAGTCAGTGGTGACTAGCCTAGTAGCAGAGTTGGCAAAGTTCGCGAACGTTTTAGAAATGAACGCGAACGCGTTCGCGAACGACCCTGTTTTCGTGAACGTGAACTGAACGCGTTCGTTTTGCAATCAACGTGAACTGAACGCGTCTTTGAGAGATGAACGACGTTCACTACAAACAGTAAAAATTCCTCAAATTGCTAAAAAAAAATCAGTTTTTTCAGACCTTTCAGTACACATTTTCATTGTCAGCAAGCTCTCATTCCCTCACCCTCAGAGATGTAAGGTATTTTATTCACGTATAATACAGCTGTATAATACTCGTATAATACCGTATTATACAAAAATAAAATACCGTATTATACCGTATAATACATATTTTATTAAATTTTGATCAAAATCCCCAAAAAATCAGTGTGTGCTCGAAGAAATTTCGAAAAATTAAACATTTTATGTAAGTTTGAGACATTTTTAATAATAATTTTGTAATTTTCGGTATTTTACCCCATTATTATGTGCTCATTTCCTCTGCGCATGCGCACAGTGGAAAAATAGGGTTGGAGTGGGAGTTTAAGTTAGAATAAATTACCATTAAAATACCGTATTATACGGTATTATACGTATAATACCGCCGTATAATACCGAAAAAATAAAATACCGTATTTTTACATCTCTGCTCACCCTGTATTGAACTTCTAATATATCGGAAAATTCATTCATAAATGCCCGAGTTCTCACATGAAATCATTGAAATCTCTCTGAAAAATTTCTTTTTTTTTCTAGACGAACGTCTTTATGAACGCGTTCAGTTCACGTTCAAGTTCGCGTTCGTTTGAAATGAACGTGAACTGAACGCGTTCATTTTGTAATGAACGAGAACTGAACGCGTTCTTTTTTTTCGCGAACTTTGCCAACTCTGCCTAGTAGGCTCGTTTACGGTTTGGTTTCTACCTTTAGTCAAAGGTTTCTACGCTAGTTCCGGGCTTCCGGGTTCCCGTATTTCGTATCCGTACCTTACATTCATACATCATTATAATTAAAAAAATTTTTAAATAAACTTTTTCCTTTTTCACTTTGGTTTGATGAAAATGATCGTTATTTTATAACAAATAAAACGTCGGCTAAGTGCGAAAAGGTTCCTCGTGTTTTTTAAAAAATTTCATCATGTTGATTTTGTTGGAAGCGTAATTTTAATCCGTTCTCAGTACAACACTGCGTTCCACTGCCGGATCACCCTACACGATGTATGTAGGCATCTGGCAGCGGAACGCAGTGTTGTACTGAGAACGGATTAAAATTACGCTTCCAACAAAATCAACATGATGAAATTTTTTAAAAAACACGAGGAACCTTTTCGCTCTTAGCCGACGAAAATGAGTACATGATTTTGAAGAATAAAATAATGTGCTTTTAAATGGTGCAATTACCATAAGTTACTTTCGAATTTTATATACTTTTTGGAGTTTTCTTCATTATTTTTTTTCAAAATTCACTCACGCAATTTATGACAGTATTTACATTATAATTTTCAAACATCGCTTTACAGCGCAAGACACATCAATGAAATGATTCGATCATACAGCTGTATGATCGAAGGTGAAATGTGCATGAACATACATCGTTATCGGGCACACCTCTTGCGTTTTGTCGTTATTATTTTGATATCCATTTAATTTACTTCCGGAGACTTACTCTGTCATTGCAATTGCAATGATCAACTACGGGCACGAGAGACACTAGAAAAGTAAACAGAACAATCATGAACGCGTCCATCCTCACAATATCTTCAATTCAAAACATAACTAACATGAAAATAGAACAAAATATTATTTTCGTGGTTCCATGAAAACATAATTATAATATCAATTATTTCCTGTACAACCAATAGAAATTAAAAACAAATAGAATGATGCGAAAAAGTATACTACGTATGTACAAATAAAAAAATTGTAACTCAACGTAAAATTCCGAACATTTATAAAAACCTTCAATTGGTAGTACAGTTAGGAAAATGAGTCCTAATGTGATCCTTGACCCACTCGACAGAGTCAAACTTTTCATCACAACATTGACACACAAAAAACACTTCTATCCTTTTTCTAAACGCGGAAGGCGATGGAGAGCGAGATCGCAACAAGTCTTCACTTTTCAATTCGTCTTTTACAGGTGATTTAGAGGCACGACTTGGTACTTCTTTATCGTCAATTGTGTAAATAGGAGAATAAGTAGATCTACTCTTGGGTTCTTCGTATGTACGTTTCTTTCCACTTCTTGTTATTGAAGGTACATTTTCAGGTAATTTAATTTCAGGGCTTTTACCTGATAATCGAAGAGACTGCCTTTTATTACTAGAATAATTACGAGTTTTATTTTGCAATTTGGACTCCGGACTTGTTGAACGTTTTGCATTTGATTGAGATTTTTGACGACGCAGATTACTCTGCGATATTTTACGATTTCTTGATGACTTTCTCGAAAAAATAGCTTTGTTGAGTAATTTCTTTTGTTTATTAGATGAACTGGTAATCGTTTCTTTACTCGAAATTCCGCGAGTTTTGTAAAGACATGTCGAATTTGAATCATGAACATTGATAGATTTTCCGGTTATATTTAGCTTGGGCAGTTTAACACGAAGAGTGTCGGTAATGTGAAACTGAAAAAGGATCGCATGAAGTACAAACTTCAAAATAAAAAAAGGCGTATTTTTCTAAAAAAAAACTTACTTCTTTTTTCACTTTTTCTTCGTCGAATGAACAATTCAATTCTTCTTTATCTTTTCTCGAACTCTGGTAACAAAAAAAAAAAAACATATTTGAAATCATCCAAAACGAAACATAAATGTTCTTTTCATTGACTTTTACTTTGTTTGATTCGCAATCAAAGCTCTCTTCTGAATTCTCATCCACAAATTCTTCTTGTTTGACTAAATCTTCATCTATGTACACCACATGGTTGATACCGGTTTCCTATCAATCGAATTGCGGTGAATTATAAAAATACAGTACTACTCGTTTGAAGAAGAAAAACTCTGAAGTTAGATTTATACCTCATCGCTTTTGTCATTATTATCATCCGAACTGTCTATTAAATCTTCGATAATGCTGACAACATTGTTAATTTTTGGAGACCATTTTGCAAGAATGGGTGATAGATAATTCAGGTTTTTTAAGGTAGAATACGAAAATCTGAAATCACATAATCAATATATAAAATACCCTCCATTACTACATGCAAAAAGTAAACTTTTTTCTTCTCACTCAACAGATTACTCAACAAAAATATTACTCGATATTAGATTCACTTGAAATATCACTGCCAACAATCGGTATGTTTTCCAAACCAAGAGGTTGATAATTTGTTTTTTGTTTGTTTGGTTCAGCCAAAACATCATCATCTAGAGGACTAAAATTAAAAAATGTAACATGCATTAAATTAATTTAGATCGGTTCTACTCTACAGGAGTAGTATAAATACTTCTTTCAAGAGTGGTGAAATAAATAATAATCGACGAAAACTCACTTTGTATTTTCGTATATAGCATTTGGCAGTTTTCGTTTTGCCTGGAAAAATAAGAAAAATGACCAAGAAAATATTGCATCAACACTGAAAAATGCAAGGTTTCCAGTTTTTCATCAAACAAAACTTACGTCATTTTTCTGCTGTTCTGACCAGCATTCCCCAATTTTCAGATAAGGAACTGAATTCAAAGCTTCGGCAGCGTTTGCTTCATGATGTACCTTGAAAAAAAATTGTATCTTTACTATGAAAGTTTATAAAATTAACACATTAGTATAAAACTCATGACAAAATAACATTAAAAATGTTACCTTTCTGCTTCTCATTTTTTCATTCGGATGATTTCTACTTCCCTTTTGTAAATTGGTATTTTGAAAAATCGTTGGAACTGCGTGTTTGGCTAAAATCTTCCTACTTCCTTTCACTTGAATGAGATGTTTTCTGAAATGATGCTAACCGTACAACACATCACCATGAAGTACGAATCTTAGAATATGCATATAAAGGTATAACAGCAGAAATACTTTGCACAGGCGGTGTGTAGTTGTCGCGAATGTTCGTCCGCAGTTTTTTAACCAAACTTTTCTTCTTACAACATCCGAAGGAAATCTAAACAGTGAACAATTTTTCTCTGAATGCTTACATGTTGGAGCCGAACAAATTGGCATTTTTTACACGTATTATGTTGAGTTCGCTTGAATACTTTAATCAATGAAAAATAGAAATTATGATATTTCATTCATAAATTTGTTTTCTAACGCACATGCATTGCGAAGATGTTCACAGTGGTTCACAGCACAGCACACTAAAGCACCGGCGCGGCCGCGGCATGCTTTGTTTACTTTACTATCAGTGTGTTTGTTATCAGTTTTCAGTTTTCAATTCATCCCATCTTCAATTGAGTACATAAGTAGATGAAAAATATACCTATATCCTGCAATCAAAAAGTTAATCACATGAAAAAATAATTAACTCCATTGATGGATTATTCGTTTGTCTATAAAATAATCCTCCTCACAAGTTTATGGAATACATTAGGATTTTTGAGTGGTGAAAGTTTATCGGTAAGAAGTTATTCTATTTCAATTCAGTTCTTACTAAATTATCTTTCCACTTAATACACCTGCGATTTGTTGAATGTTTCTTTTCACAGTTTTGTTTTTCGAAATTACGAATCTCAAACAAACAATGGAGTATCATCTCCTCGAATACCTTGCGTGGTTGTGGATATGCTTTTTGTTCGTCTGTGTTAGCTTTGAATTTGGCTACGGTATCGCACGTAAGGTTTTGGAAAATTATAGTCAATCCTGAACTTCATTCAGCCGACTTACTAACTGAGTACACGGATAATTTCTCACTCGTCGAAGACATCTTTACTTTTGTGTTTTCTTTTTTTTCAACACATTTACGCGATGTGGTTTTTTCGAATGATTTTAAATCTCTCGAATTCAGAAGAAGTATCCTTCTGATGTTATTTTTTCTTAGTGGATACTGTTCGAAGTAAGAATAATGTCAACTCGTTGCAGTTTTTACAAAATAGAATGAACCATGATTGCATATTTTAAAAATTTGGAAATGATACGTTACAGGTTTTTGGGAGTAACGTTTCTTATTGGAACAATATCTGGTGTTTCCCTCGCCGTTCAGTCAGTAAACCATTTATTCCTAATGAAAACAAATCCAAAGGATGTGATTTATATAATTAAACATTTATTGTCGTTATTATTGTTTGTTGTATGGTAAGCAATAAGCATACATACTGATCTTTTGTTGAATTTAGACAACAATTTCTGATTGGAAACTTTTCAAATTTTCAGGTTATATCTGTATGCTTATCTAGTTCCTGTTTATTGTTTATATCCGGTGATGCTGAAGAATACGACGAACATCGAAAATAGATTTTCTTTCAATTTATTCAAAGCATCGTTCGGATGTTATTATTTTGCTGAAATTTTTAATTCGGTCAGTTTAGTTTTATTTGTCATTTTGAAACCATTTCAGATTTTTTATATTTACGCAATAATTTGTTGCAGACATTCTTGCAAAATATTCATAACCTTGTGAAAAAATTCGCCAAATCGTATGCTAAACTTTTCGGTGCGGTTTACCGTCAGTATTCTGGTTCTGGAAGTTATGTAAAATTGGAATCGGAAGAAAAAGAAGAAACGCTGAAAATGTAGTGAGTAATTTCGTGGTGATAATGAGCTTTTTGAAGGTATATAACATGCGAGTACTCAATGTAAACTTTTTAAATTAAGCACTGCGCAAGGAAAATCGTCTCAAGAAATCAAAAGACAAATGGAATTAATGCAAATGGTCAAATGTAAGTGTTCTGTATTTTTAATTGGGTTTGAAGACAATTTTACTTGCAATTAATAAGTGTCTGATTGAATTGATTATCAGGTGTTGTAGCGATTCGAAGAAAACTGAAAAGAGCGAAAGAAAATAAAGAAAAACAGCAGTCGGCGTATTAGATAAAAATATTAAAATGATACACATCGATTGTGCTTTGCTAGTCAGTGCCAGACTTATAATACTTATATTTCAGTGTTACTTTTTTTCTCTGTTATTTATGATGAGTATAAATGTATGTATATTATTTTTTGTTCAATATTGTTGAATCTTTCATCTTTCCAATTCATATGAACGATTGCTAGAGTGATAAAAGAAAGACGCTTTTATATTCAGAAAATTTCAAATATACTAAGTGTTCGTTTTAATAATGTGGTTAGGTAATTACTAAGTAGCATTTACTAATTAAATTAACGTTCGCGAGATATTACACTGTTTTAGGCGGTTTAATTTTACCTACATTCGTTTGATTCCAACAATTCGCGTTTAATTCGTTAAGTATTCATTAAAATTTATTATCGAATTCTAAATTTATGCTCTGAGGAAGAAAATAGGTAAAATTTATAATGCTTAGTGATACTGTACCGTATTGTTACTTGAAAGATCTATAGTTCCAGTTATTTTAAGATTTTACGTTTCTTTTTTTCCCTTTGGAATTTTTATCAAATTAGACAATTGCGTTACCAACCTTACATTTATTTTCAATGTGTGCCTACTGTATATAACATGTACTTGATAGGTACACGTAGTATTCGTAACAATTATTGTAATTCATATTGATTTTCGGAATAGCTCTTATTTTTATACGAATGGAAAATTTTTGATTTTGCTTTTCTGAAAGCTTATCACACGATAATGAAAGAAGTATTTTGCTGGAGAAAAAATAATTGAGAGAATATGTATTTAATTTAAACGAACGAAAGGAAAAACATTGATTTATAGTATTTCCTACTTGAATGCAAACTTTCTTTAAACGATCTTGTATTTCGAGTCATTTGTTATTGTTCCTGTGTTGTTTTTTTTCTTATTTTGCAGTTGTGTGCTTGTTATGCGTTATTTGAGGATATCGCGACTGAAATACGACTTGGAGTTGATATTTCAAACACGTATCTGTTGTCAATTGGAGATTGAGATGGTGGTCAATATTTTGTGCTGAAAATAGATATAGGTTCGTTTTTTTTTAAATCTGACATTATGAACCTTACGTGTTAAAGTAATTTATGTTTGCAATTTGCATTGAGTTCGCGACACGTAGTAATTGCTTATAATTTCAGTATTTTCGTTTTGAAAATTTATCAACTTGTGTAGATAACCTGAAAGAAATTTGTTTATCCTCCTCATTTTTTTTTCACAGTGTTAGTATTGTCTGAGGAATGAATGAATCTGTTTCCCAACCAGTACACTCATCTAGACCTACGTAATGATGGTTGGGTTAACTGACCACGAGACAAGTTATACAAATTGAAACCGATGTGAATGTAGGATTGGGGAAGAATGGCAACGGATTAAGTATGTGTGTTTTTTAGATTTTGAATTAATTGTTTCTTATTTCTTAAAAGCGAAACATTGTTACCTTCTTATTTCATTTAATTTACGTTACTTATATGTAATTAGGTATGGTTTTCCTTTAATTCAGTGACATATAAGTACTAGTAATCCTATTACACTATGCATTTATATTTGTTCTTTGTTGAAAATGATTTTGAGTAAGAATATGAAAATAAGATTCATGTTTCATGTTAAACCTATGAAATATTGTTCTGGAATTTCAGTCAATAACTGAATTTTCTAGACGTAATTATTTTATCTGGAAATTTCTGATAAATACGTCTAGTTTACTAGTTTTTTTCCCTACTTGATTGCGTGTACGAGGGTTTCCGGTTTTCAACCTCTGCAGGAGATAGGAATGTTGTTATACATACCTGTCAGCTCGTATTTTTATATGTACCTATTTTGTTCTCAGTAACTAAACATAGACGTACGCATAGGTACGTCTATTATTGGAATCTCAGCGAAAACGTTCGCGTAACTCTTCGATTATTTACTTATAATGTTTACTAAACGAATGCGGACAGGGCACGATTTCAAAACATTGGCGTACCACCCAAGAAACAAACGAAATAGGTATAAATTATTATCTATCGTATTTATTACGTTTTTAAAATTCATTCTAAAACATATCTGCCGTCATGTTTGATCTATATAGGTACTTATATTTACTTTCATAAATGATAAAGACGTTTTGAAAAACTCGCGCAGATAATTTTCAACTCTTGAAGTAAAAAAGAAAATATGAATAAGTACATATTTCCATTTCCTTACCGGCTAATTACTTTTTTTTTTTTAAATTGTTCGTTGACAGTTGAAAAAATCAAATCTAAATCGTTATGGTTGTTATTTTAGTCGTCCATCCCGGTTATCCCAACTTGATGAACGTAGTGTTTGTGATTATCTGTGTAAGTAGTAAGTACCTGCCTTATTCGGTAGGTAAGGTACCTAACTACCTATGCACAAATGATGATGTTAACATACTTAATACGTCTTAATTATAAATGTATACAATCAACTTTGGTAGACACTTTATGCTGAATACTATTAGTTGAACTGTTGTCTATGCGTATTTCAAAGGATAAAGTTTTTCTTGTTGAAATAAAAGTAGGAATTTAATTGACTGCAAAGAGCTGAAAACACTAGGTAGGTACATAGTAAGTATATACTCGTATGAACGTACGGCATGTATTTTGAACTTTGGAACAGCAATAAGTAGCAACAATCACTTCAAAAAATTACAAAAATTGAGTCAGTTATTTCGAAAAAATATCTTGCATAATTTAATCAGAACAAAGTTCAATAATACGTACCTATATTTTAAGGGATTTTGATTTTTGAAGCCCCTTTATCAACTTCGGAATTATTCGGCATTATTTTCCGGGTAATTTAGCAATTTTCCGTTGACCCTAACAGCTTTCGTGACGACGTTTCGAATCGTTTTCTAGGAATTCACACGCATCGAATATTAATTTTTCACGATTTGCAGAATGACATTCGATAAAACTGCTGAGTATAAGTAATGAAGAAAATGATTTAGTACAGATAGTTGACAATGGTATTCCGCTTTTCTCAACGATGGATGTGGATTTACCTACTTATAATCAAATCAATGAACCATAGGTACCTATAGTAATGAACTGCTTATGTGCGAAACGAGGCCATATCATGTTTTTATTGTACTTATTTGCCTATTCATTTAGATGAATAAAAAAGGAATCATATTTAGATAAGAAAAAATAAACACGTTAATGAACCAAATCAAAAAGTGATGATTAGTAAAGTGTTACGGTGAATCAGATTTCATGCTAATTTGTGATAAATCGTCGTAACTCGTAAGCAACCCTATAACCCTGATAGTGATAATGAATGTTGAAATTGAAACAACAGTTTTTTTTGCCAACTGCCAAGGTGCTTTACAGTATTTTTGTGACGTTTGATTAAAATATTTCATTTCAGGTCGTAACTTCATAAGTTTTCTCTAGAATTTTCGGAGTAGGGATGACGACACTTGACGCGCGGCTATCCACAAAAGCATCGCCGAAATCTAGATAGGCTCGAAAACATCTGCATAGGTAATCGGTATCTCAGTATTTCATTCGTCACTTCGTAAAACATTTTTCCGTTGTTCAAAATAAATTTATTTATTTGAGTAAACGAGTATTTAAGAATAACCTATATATATAAGGTATGTGTAGAGTATTACCGGCCTATTCTGATGAACTTCTCGATGGGAACCTACACTTAAAATATGTAGGCGTCACATTCGATGGTACCAATTTATTGTGTTGAATTCCCAGTAATAACGTTAATTTATGTTTGGTTTCAAATCTTTATGTCAACAACACCGCGCGCGTAGACATATTTATCGTTTTATGTTATTCGGGATTTTTGTTGTGATCGATAATACCTACCTCTATATTACCTACACTTATTTATCTTAATTTGGCGACATCGGCTCCTGCTGCTTTCCAAGTCACTAGGTAAGAAGTTCATACTTCGTAATTTTGAAGTGAAATTGCGGTACCATCATATTTACCTATTTTTCAAATTTTATACTGGTGAATCCTATAGAATGATGGAAAAAGTGTGGCACTGTTTATTATTTTGCTTCCTGTGCAATGTCAACGGCATATTTTTCAAGAAAATACTCCATCAAGGTAAATAATATATAAACCTCTGATATCTGCTTACCTAAACCAGCTGCAGGTACATAGGTATATCCATTTCAAGAGATTTTGACATTTTTATTTAAAAAAATTTGTTTCAGACTTGATGACCGAAGAATCGAAAAATTTCACCCACATTTTTACTCACGATTTAGAAAATTCCATTGCCATAGCCGAGGACCAGATTCATAAGCTAGCCACTTTAGAAAGGAATATACAAACATCTGGCATAAGAACAGAAAAAGTTTCCCCTTCTTATGGCCAAATGGTGGATTTTTTGCCATCGGACGAGGCGATAAACAACACAAAAAGCGCTTTTATAGCGGTTAAAGCGTCTCAGTATTTGATGTCTAAACATTGCAGCAGGTAGGTGCGCAAGAGTTTGGACTTCGGAGCTTTACCTAGTTAGAATAGGTCAACTTTAGTTCCCCTTTTTGTAAATCTCGTATTTGTGGAGACCTCTCGTCCTATATTTTGGGCCTACTCACGTGATTCATACCTACTTAAAGTAAATTTAAAGATTTTTATAATTATTCATACTTTCACACAGGTTATCGGTTAAAAACAAAGAATGCACGGCACAATTGAGTTCGACCAAATTATTCGGAACGAAATTAGGAGACGTATGTTCGTATATTTATGAAAATATAACGTGCGTTTCGGGTTCAGCGAAATATCGTAATTTGGACGGGTCCTGTAATAATCTTAAAACGTCGTTTTGGGGTAGAAGCAACACAGCTTACAGAAGATTGTTGAATGCGGATTACGATGATGGTGAGTGGCCAACACTTTGGGAATAAGAATCGTAATTTTTTGAAAAATATTGCGAAATTTAGGATTATACCTTCCGCGTGGTTCATCGAATGGCGGGAAAGAATTACCTAGCGCTAGGTTGATTAGTACGACAATGGCAGAGCCTAATAATCATACTCCAGACACGAGTTGCACTCAAGCTATGGCTATTTGGGGACTTTTTATCGGGTATGACATGGCATATACTCCTGCTTCGAATATGGGTAAATATACTTCGAGGAAAGTAAATATAATTTTGGTGCAAATTTGTTTTACAACGTAATTTTCTATTCGCGATGTATGTATATAAATATTCGTAGTAAACATCAAAACTCCGATTACTTGTTGCACAAACGATGGAAGACCATTGCCTCCGCGTCATAATCACATATCATGCGCACCGATCATCATACCGCATACAGACATTTTCTACGATAAATTTTTTCAAACTTGTATGAATTACGTTAGGTCACTACCTGCCATGAGACCGGAATGCACTCTGGGACCTACTGAACAAGTATGAAGTTAACTTTTGCTAAAAATACGAGCATAGATGCTATATCGAATAACGAGTTTAGCAAAGATTAGGTTCTTTAAAGATTTTTACGCAAAGGACGTTTGTTTGTTTTTGAAAAAAGAATAGTACCGTAACTTTGCTAAGTTTCTAAGAAGTATTGATAATAATTTCGGAGAGAGATCCAAAATTATGTACACCCGTAAGGTTGTATTGGCGAAAACTTTCAAAAAAAATGGGTAGATAGGTACCTATTGTTATTAATAAATGAAATTTAAGGAAGGGGCGTTTTATTGGTAAACAAGTTGATGATGGAAAAAAAGTAAGATATTGAAATATTTTATGTGATTTCTACAGATGAATCAAGCTTCTCATTTCATTGACGGGAGCGTAATTTACGGATCCACCGAAGCCAAAGCCAAATCTCTGCGTGCCATGTGGGGTGGTCGACTCATTACGTCGATTCAGAAAAACGGTACTGCTGAATATCCTCCTTTGACAGAGAGCAAAAAAGTAGCTTGTCACCTTCTAAACAATTCCGAATGCTATAAAGCCGGTAATTATGCCGTTATACCTATTTTATATGTAGGTACTTCGCTCACCTACCTATATATAAATGTACCCATAGGCTAACGACGCGCGTTATTTTTGTTTTGTATTTAGGTGATATGAGAGTAAATTCGAACCCTCAGTTAGGTGTTTTGCACACGTTATTCTTACGAGAACACAATCGAATAGCGGATAATTTGGCCACTTTAAATAATCACTGGAACGACGAACTTTTATTTCAAGAAACTAAAAAGATAGTAATCGCTGAGATTCAGCATATTACTTATACTCAATGGTTACCTCGTATTTTAGGCGAGTTTGTAGAGTTAATTTGATTTAAATTTTATTATTTTTTCTCCCACTCCGAATTATAGATACGCCAGCGATGGATATATTTCACTTATACTCATATGTTGTACCTAGAGTTTGTATACCTACGTACCTATCATTTATGCAATGTTTCTTTTTTGGTTTTTTCATGTACAGGTAAAAAATATTTTGCCAATCGAATTAAAAGTTTATTTCTCACATCGAAAGAAGTATACGATGATCAAGTTGAACCAACAGTGAGTAATGTGTTTGCTACGGCCGCACTTCCTTTCATAAATTCCATGTTGGATGATAACATCGGGTATGTAAAATATCAAAGGTTATTTATCAAAAAGCATTGCCTGCCGTAAATTTGAGTAGCCTCTTGCAATTCGTTTTAGATACTATCTATTACGGCAGGTCACTTCTATTTACCTATTACCTAGTTATTGTTCTATGTGCAGTGTGATGGGGACAATTTCGATAAAGATTTGTTCCCAATTTAATATAACACAATTATTTATAGGTTATATTTGGAAGATCGTACTGTGGTAGATGTTACTCGACTAAAAACTCATTTCGTTCAACAATCTCTATTAAATGACGATACATATTTCGATTGTATAACCCGAGGTCTGGCCACACAAAATTCTTTGAAAATAGGCGTGACTTTCTCGGAAGCGGTAGGATTGCAAATCGATAATTTATAACCAAGGACCGGATATGTATTGGTTCTAAAAAACGCAAAATATTTACATATTTCATGCGCTAAAAAAGGGCGAAATATGTAAAAAAAATATGGGCCAACAACTCGAAATATGTGAAAATATCAAATATGTGAACACGATATGGGTAGGTATCAAAAAACAACTTTTTTCGATCCGGTCATTAAAATACCACTCTTCTTTTAGGCGATTCTAACCCCAATTTCAGTAATTTCTTAATTGATGATGAATAGTGATTTTCGATTCAAAATCAAAATAACTGATGGTCTGGTAGTGGTAGTTTTGACTTTTTTAAAAAAAAATTTAAGTAGCATTTTCATTTTTTAATAGAAAGGAAAAAATAAAAAAATTGAATTTTGCGTGGTAAAGATGAAAAAAGAGAGTAAAAAAAACGAAATGACTGAGTAAAATATAGTCGAAAGTCGAAATATGGTCAATTATGCGCGAAAAATGGCGAAATATGTAAAAATATATGCGTTTATACCCAGAATATGCATTTTCTGAATCGTAAAGAAATCACTGATATGCACGATAAGAATGCTCATAGGAAAATATGTTTTTATTACATACATATCCGGTTCTTGTTTATGATCTATATGAGAAATCAAGATTTGTAGGAAACAAGTTTTTCTTTACTATTCCCCCAGTTGACTCATTATTGGTACAGCGTTTCGGGAAACTTTGGCATGGATTTGTTTAGTCTGGATATTCAAAGAGGTCGAGATCATGGCATACCGAGTTATGTAAATTTCCGGAAAATTTGCAATTTAACTGAACCAAATTCGTTCAAGGATCTTCGCGGTATCGTCCCTCAAAGTGTAAGGGTATTTTCTTTTCTCGGGACGTGTATTTTTAGTTTTAACTTTTCAACTCAAGTTGTCGATTACACCAGTATTGTAATTTGATTTCTTGAATATTATGTGCGCAGATTATCACACGTTTAGAAAAGGCGTATAAAAAAATCGACGATGTCGATTTAATCGTCGGCGCAGTTGCTGAATACCCATTTAAAGATGCAATGGTTGGACCTACATTACAGTGTATTATCGGCGAACAATTTTCAAGATCGAAAATCGCGGATAGATTTTTTTACGACACTGTCAAACAATCTGGATCTTTTTCTACAAGTAATCATATCAATGTGTACTCTTACGCGGCAATAATTGCGCATTATATAATATGTACCTACCTAGTACCTATCCATTAGATCCACCGACTATGGGCTAATTTACTTCGAAAATACATAATGTATACATTTCACTGGCACAAATGTATTTAATATTAATTTAGTGTTCGTTTTGAAATGTTCCAGAACAATTAGAACAAATACGAAGGTCCAATCTTGCGAGGATATTTTGTGATAATGGTAATAATATAACTTCGATGCAAAAAGATGTGTTTCAAATTCCTGACGAAATTACGTGAGTAAATATTCCTTCGATGTAGATATCTACCCGGGGTGCAAAAAAAAACAGAAAAATGGGCAGAAAATAGCAGAAAATCCCACTTTCTGCTCTTTTGGACCCCTGTTGCGCGTTGAACGATCCTTTGGGGTGTACAGCGCACATCTGGAGGTCAGAAAGGAACAGAAAAGAGCAGAGAGAAGCAGAAATAATGCACGAAAAGAGCAGAAAGTCCCAGCAGCAAGGAGCAGAATTTTCTGCTTTTTTTGCACACTGGGTTGGGTTGTTGGGTACCTACCTAATTAATTTACTCATACCTAATTACCATTAAATTTTAATGAACAATAGGTACCTACACCATTTTATAAATTAAGTATACTGTGCATTTTAGGAATAATTTATTGAACTGTCGCGAAACTTCTATACCATTCGTGAATCTATCTGTCTGGAAAGAAGAAATTGATAATAAGAGAATATAGATAGGTATATAAAGAGTAATTTACAGATGCAGGTATATTATGAACAATTATATTTAAATAAGGAAATACTTAATAATATTTATGATTTAATTTGAATGATTGTGATTTAGGATTTTTAGAGATACGAATTAAGATTGAATAGGTAGGTACTTATTACTTGAGTATCATGCTTAGGATTAAGGAGAATGAGAAATGTAGAATCTAGTCAGTAACACATTTTCAAAAAATTTTAATTGTTGAGTAAGTACTACTTACTCAACAATTAAAATAAGTAGGTACCCAATGAAATTAAATTTCGAAATACCTAGCGTATTTGCTTATTAGAAATCAAAATCGTAAGCAAATGAAAATAACGAAAATGCTCTGTTAACATTTAATTTGAATTAGGTATTTATTTGGATTAGAAAAATGCAAATTTTTACCTCGATTACTCAATACTCAATTCATCAATTTCGGTTTTCGGTTCAGTAGGTTGTCCGCCGGCATCACGCCGGTTCGACGGTTCAGCATGAACTACGATCATGCAGCATGCAGCTATAATTGATCGAAGAGCATGAAGCATGAACAACTAGGTACAAACGCTCATGCTCCAGATGGTGCTAATTTGTATCACTGCATTCTGCAAAATGTTATTTGAACTTCTGTGTTCTTCGAGGGTAAATTAGTGCAAACTATAAATTTAAATTTATTTTCGTTGAAAAATTACGTACACATTTCAGGCAAACGAGATCAGACATGTGCAGTGCACTCTGCGTTCGCGCGCTTCCGCTTCGGCGCACGCGCCCATAAACTTGGGTTTTTCCTCGAAAAGTCGAAGCATGGAATAGTTAACGTTGGTTTAATAATCTTCGGCGATAAACATTTTTCTTCTTATCAGTTTTCGTTTTCGCATCATTTTGGTTGATTTTCAGTGCTGCACAACTACCGATTAATCGGGGAAATCGGATGATCGGATAATCGGATAATCGGAATCGTTTTTAACCGATTAATCGATTCTAACCGATTAA
Source organism: Pseudococcus viburni (assembly GCA_033439095.1). NCBI lineage: Eukaryota > Metazoa > Arthropoda > Insecta > Hemiptera > Pseudococcidae > Pseudococcus > Pseudococcus viburni. Next base: position 600,247 of record JAVBJF010000215.1, read on the forward strand.
TTATCAGTAAATTTCATAATCAACTTTTACAAGGTCTGGTGTCCATTTTATTTCGGCCTCCCACCAGATTATAGACAAAATGAAAAAAAAAACAATTTTTTAATTGTATTAATGTTTATAATTCAGTGCATTTGCTTTATTTCGATACATAATGCTATTGTGTAGGAAAAAAAACAACTGTGTAACATTACAAACATTATTACAATGAAAAAACTTGTTTTTTCATTCTGTCTACGATCTGGGAAGAACCAAAGTCGGTTCTTTCGATTAATCGGATACTATCCGAATACGATTACGATTATTCGAATTATTCGGATAATCCGAATAGTTGTGCAGCACTGTTGATTTTTTAAGTCGGCAATTTGCAATTTCGGCGTCGGCCAGTAATCGGTAAACGAAAGAAATTTGTGTGAAAAAAATTGTGTCAATTTGAAACTTACTTGTGAAATTTGTTGGTTATATCATTTTTATCCGCAAAAAGTAATCAGAAAAAAATTCATTCAAGGATCAAGTACCTAGTTTGCTTCTTTTACTCATGACATCAATCTCAGAGATGGACGTTGATCCGAAGGATGACGAGCAACCCTCTTCGAGTACTTCAAAGGGCGAAAAGAAACGCTTCGAAGTGAAAAAATGGAACGCCGTAGCTCTTTGGGCATGGGATATAGTTGTAGATAATTGCGCGATTTGCAGAAATCACATAATGGATTTATGCATCGAATGTCAAGCTAATCAAGCTTCAGCAACTAGCGAAGAATGCACCGTGGCTTGGGGTGTTTGTAATCATGCATTTCATTTCCATTGTATTTCTAGGTGGTTGAAAACGCGACAAGTATGTCCTTTAGATAACAGGGAATGGGAATTTCAGAAGTATGGACATTAAAATCGTTATTTTCATTACGTTTGGTGTGATTATACTTACTTATGTTGTCGTGGAGTGGCCACGATTTGTACATTGTTTTCAAATTTTATTTTCATCTGTTGTATTGGTTTACATACCTATGGACTAAATTTTGTATTTCGTCGCTGGGTCGATGAAAATTACACCTCAAAGTTTAGTAAATTTGTTTTCATTTATTTACCTTCATTGCATCGATCCCTATATTACCTGCATGCACTTTTTGATGAAAAATTAGGGTTCCTAAGATGTAAAATTTATTTTTCATAAATTCTCGTATCTTATAGAGTACCTACCTTAAGTATACTTGATAAAAAAATTTATTGTAAGTTTCTTTGTAACTTGTTCTTGAATTGAAAAATTTGAATGAATTTTTTTTTTAAATCGAAGTGTTGTTTATGTCGAAATGCTACATTCGGTTTTCTACTTGGTTACTTCCTACTAACATAAAAAATGTTTCACAACATATTATTTATATCCCGAATTACAATGATTTTGTAAGATCTGCAATTCTGCATAGGTACCTATTTCAGCACATGAATAAGACAAGACGACAAGAGTTCATGAATACCTGTCAATTCGTTTGTAAATTATGAAAAAGTTGAAGTATTGGGCTGGATCTGCAGGTAACATTTCGGGGGGGGGGAGATTTTCACTCATTCTCATACTTTGTACGAGAGAAATAGAAAAATTGAAAATAAATAACTCCGTAACTTGTGGCGTTTTGCATTAGGCAATTTTTCGAAATTCAAACCCCCCAAAGCTAAAATATTAAGATTACAGCTGTTTTTGAATTTATAACAAAACTTCATAGCAGTTCAGCAGTTCATACGCGCTGAATGAAAACAAGATGAATTTTCATTTTTTTTAACGCTTGTGTTCACTCTTTCATTAATTCAAGGGAAAGACCACACACCACACAGGAATAATTTTTCTTGAAAAACGTCTTTGGTCTTCTATTTTAAGTTTTTGTACTCTTAAAAATTAAAATAAATTGTAATTATTTTCAGAAATCGTAATTTTCTACAAAAGTAAACCGGTTTTCAAAATTATTTTTTTGAACGCGTGGGTGGGGTAGGGCGATGGGGTTTAACCAGGGTCCGGAACCACTTGGGAGAACAACCAAAAAAAGACCAGGGGAACCACTTTTTTCGAATTTTCAAATGAGAACCAGCACCAGAACCAGTTGAAAAAATTTATAGAACCATTCCCAATAAAGGGAACAACCATGGAGAAGTAATTTTGAAACTAACCATAACCACCAGAACCAGTTTTTTATCTAGATTAAAATAGTTTAAGAGCACCAAGAGCAGCAGCAGAACCCAACCTTGATTTATTATTGCTTAAACTAGTTATTCAAATTTCAATTATAGGGCAATTCATTTTGACGTCATATCACTGAACTGGTGTGTAAAAGTGTACAATTTTACACTTTCAAAGTACTTTTTTTATAGCTTAAAATATGCTAATTTTCACAATTGTCACAAAACTTCATTTTTCTATCAATAAAGTTGATAAATTCATGTAATTCCTGTACAAAATGTATGTTTTTACATTTTACACACCAGTTTGATAATGATTTTTAACAGCCCTATTTCACAAAAATTTGATAAAATTACAAAACTATACGCAGATCTTAATTTGACTTCAAAATTGAAGTTTAGTCAAATTTTGATGTGTTATTTTGAAAGTAAAAAAAAAAAACAAAAAAATTGACTGGAACTGGGAGCACCAGAACCACTTGGAACCGGGAGAACCAGTACTAATTGGAACCACACCACAACCAGGAGAACCATTAAATTTTCTTGACTCCTGGAACCAGAACCAGAACCCCACCAAAAAAACTGACTACGGAACCACTTTAGAACCAGAACCGGAACCATTTCATCTCAAAGGTTAAAGAGCAGCGCCAGAAGCACCAAAAAAAAATTTTCAAATGGTTCCGGACCCTGGGTTTAACATTTGAGTAAGGTAAGGTCGTAGGCAGGGGTGCGGCCCCAAACGATTTCGTCTTCGGGGCTCAGGGCTCGGGTCTTGAGCTTTCCAAAAAAAATTATCGGGGCCTGGGCTTGGGTTCATGGGTTGGGCTCAGGGCTTACTGTTAGGGGCTTGGATGAAATTTTTGGGTCTTTTCGGGGCTTGCAATAATTGTATTTACACAGTTCAACACTTTTACACAAAGCCCCAAAAAGCCCCGATCACAATGCGGGGCTCAGGGCTAACATATGGGGCTTGGTTTTCAGAGAAACGGTCTCAGGGCTCGGGTCGGGGCTTCGTTAAATAAAGTTTTTTGGGTTTCAGGGCCTGAATATTGGGCTTCAAGACAAAAAAATTGGGGCTCGGGGCTTTGGCCTAGAACCGCACGCCGCCGAGCCCGCGCCGCCGCCGCCGGTGAAATGTGGACGCCGCCGCTTTGAGCCAAATTACTCGGCGCGCCGCTGGCCGCCGCCGCCGATAACAATCGGCGGCGTCACTTCGGCGTGGAGTTTTTTTACTTTTTTTTATTACAAAAATATGAAAAAATACATTTTTTCGCTCTTATATCAAGCAATATTTTTCAAAAAATTTCGCCCTCGCTTCGCTCGGGTAGTATTTTCATCATTTTATTTTGAAAATTGATGATTTTTTATTGATTTTTCAGTCACAAATCACTGATTTCTCAAATAATCCCCAATTTGTTTAGAAAAATCAATAATTCTGACTGAAAGACCTGTAAAAAATGACTGATTTGAAATTTGACCCCTTGACCCTATTTTTTTTGATAGGAAATACCGTTTGAAGTTTGATCAGCATATTTTTTCGGACAGATCACGAAAAAAATGGTAAAAAATTCCATCACCAAAAGATTTCTCTCAATCTGTTTTTTTTTTTTTTGTTGCACATTTCGTTTACAATTTTCATAACTTTTGACACTTGAAGTCGATCTTCTGAAGAAAGAAAGGATTCTTTAAAAATGAATAGAACATCAATTGAAGAGCCAAAAATTTCCTTTTTGTCGAGCTCGATTATCTAGCTTCTTCTTGAATAAGAAAAGATAACTTTTCTAGCTATTGAAAGTTTAAAATTGAACTTATTTTATTATAAATCTGAAAAACTAAGCCTCACAAGAGAAAACCAATTCGATTAATGGGGGAAAAAGGAGGCTTGGTTTTTGAAAAATTATCAATAAAATGAAAAAGATTGAACTTTCAGTTGAAATATCTCAGCTTTTCACACAAAACTAAGAAAATATTCAACAAAAAATTCAAAAAATGTTGAAAAAATTTTCGGTGATGGAATTTTTTATTATTTCTTCCATGATCAGCGCGAGGATGTTCCATAAAAATCACCCATTACATTTCAAACAGCATTTTAAAAGTTTGAAAATGATGGCCTGAGACAAAGAACCGCATGGCGCCGCTCCTGCGCCGCCGCCGCCGATAAAATGCAGACGCCGCCGCTTTGAGCCCAAATATTCGGCGCGCCGCCGGCCGCCGAAGAAAAAACCCCAAACGCCGCCGCCGAGAAAAAGACCGTCGGCGTGCGGTTCTACTTTGGCCAGGGCCTGGGCCGCTCGCCGCTCCCCTGGTCGTAGGTCGTAGCTCGTAGGGTCGTAGTAAAATTTCTACTTGATTGTTTTGATGTCTAAACTGTCTAATCTCCAATCTGAAGTTCTCTGATTCTGAACATAACTTTTTGCTACTCACGTCACTCGTCACGGTCGTCACTCAAATATTTGAAAAAAAAGAAAAAAGGGCGAAACAATCATCCGTCAATACCGTCATCGTCAATCAATTCGTCATCCCTTCCCTTCCTACTCACAGTCTGTACCAACAGGTACCAACTAATTTTAATTTTTAAGCTCAAACTTTATTATGTGGGTAACACTGTTTTGTTGCTAGTTTTATGTTTGAGGACGAAGGTTGAAACACTGTAGAAAGTTTTGAGCATAGACCTTTAAGTATTAACATAGACCGCGCTGTCCAATGCTAATTTGTATTATCAGCTGCCCGAACATACGTGGATTCTATAAGTATTCTGGTTCCAAACAAATAGAATTATCAACCGATGATATGCATAGTAATTTCTGTTTGTTTGGAACCAGAATACTTATAGAATTCTACATATATCGGGACCACACTTTTATCACTAAGCGCGGTCTATGTTACTATAAGGTCTATGGTTTTGAGTTGGAATTTCAAAACGCCACCGTGTTATTTTTTAGAAAGATAAAAATTGAACATTTTTTTACGATTTCGAATTCGAATTTTGATTTTGAAAAATGTAAAGGTGTAAAATACTTAAAACTTTGTTCATTGATTAGGTGTCTTTTGTCATATATTGTTTTAGGTTATGTTGAATCTGTAAATGTTCTCTTCCTATAGTGTTTAAGTTTACGATACTACTTTTTTCTGTTTGAAAGGTGCCGGCGAATAAAAATTTGTTCGGTCAAAAGTAAGTTTCTATAATAGATGTGTTTTTATACTTAATTCAGGATATATTTTTCCATTTTCAATGGTCTTCCTATTCCTTTTTTTTAAATTCATTTACAGATGACAGCATTAAAGTACACTTCCCTTTTTCGTTTATCAACTGATAAACAAGAAACTGTATTGAAGCTCGGTGTATTAACTCTCGCCGCTATTTTATGTAAGTAAATTTCTCACTGTTGTCAATCATATTGTGAACAATTCCCAGCCCCCTTCATCAGGAGTACGTAAGTTATTATTCACTATTTTTGTTTTCTTTCAGCTTTTGCAATCCGATTATTTTCGGTATTGCGCTTTGAAAGCGTTATACATGAGTTCGATCCATATTTCAACTACCGAACTACCAAATATCTCGCTGAAAATGGTTTTTACAATTTTCACAATTGGTTTGATGAATTGGCTTGGTATCCCTTGGGTAGAATTATCGGCGGTAATATCTCACTACATTAGTCATTAATACAATTATTTCATTTGATAATTATTGAATTTGTATTACTTGATGCATATGTCAATAGGTACTATTTATCCTGGTCTAATGGTGACATCAGCGATGCTTTACCACATTTCGAGACTTGTCAACATAACTATTGATATTCGCAATATATGCGTATTTCTAGCTCCATTGTTTTCCAGTTTCACTACAATAGTTACTTATTTACTGACAAAAGAGTTGAAGGTAAATTATATGCTTTTTATTGACGTAATTCAGGCGCGATCGTTTTGTATCATGTGCATATTTAATTATATTTCAATCATAAATTACAGAATACCGGTGCCGGTTTAGTGGCGGCTGCTCTGATCTCAATTGTTCCTGGATATATCTCTAGGTCTGTCGCTGGTTCTTACGATAACGAAGGTAATGAAGTTATCGCATTACAGATAAATAGACTGTACGTTAAGAAGAAATTAAAGATGTTTTATCGTTTTCTCCCCCCCCCCCACAGCTATCGCTATTTTCTGCATGTTATTGACATACTACGGTTGGATAAAAGCGGTGAAAACTGGAACCATTTTTTGGGCCTTATTTACTGCGTTGGCGTATTTTTACATGGTAAATTCTCCATTTGGGCGCTTGTTGTACATCAAATGTCATTTTCTCATATTCTTTGTACAATGCAGGTATCTTCGTGGGGAGGATACGTATTTCTCATAAACCTCATACCACTACATGTATTGGCGCTTATGGTTACTGGAAGATTTTCTAATCGTATCTATGTGGCATACAGCGTAGTTTACTGCTTAGGAACGGTTTTATCTATGCAAATTTCATTCGTTGGCTTCCAACCAGTTCAAAGCTCCGAGCACATGTTGGTTCGTATCATTTTAGTTAATTATACGTAGATTATAATTATAACGAGTACGAAATCGTATTTGTGATTCGATTTGATTTTTTGATTAGGCACTCGGTGTGTTTGGATTATGTCAAATCGTCGCCTTCACCAACTATTTAAGAAGTAAATTGAGCGGCGAAGAATTTGAAGTTTTGTTCAAAGGTTTATTAGGTGGAAGCTTGGGATTGATTTTAGGACTTGGAAGTATTTTGGCGCTTTCTGGTGTGTAATTTTCCTGTGCAGTATGTTTTATTTTTTATGTTTTGTTTATCTGTTTTAAATTTCTTCCCAATTTAGGAAAAATTGCACCTTGGACTGGTCGATTTTACACTCTGTTGGATCCGTCTTACGCTAAAAATCATATTCCTATTATCGCATCTGTTTCTGAACACCAACCTACGTCGTGGTCTTCATTTTATTTTGATTTACAGAGCTTAGTTTTCTTGTTTCCTACCGGCTTGTATTTCTGCTTTCATCGTTTATCAGATGCGAATATTTTTCTCATTTTATACGGAGTAACGAGTATTTATTTCGCGGTAAGTTCTGTGTAATTTTAAAGCAACGATACCTATACGTTTTGAAGTGCAGAATTGTTATGATTAATGTAAAATATCTCAATTATCGTCAGGGAGTAATGGTCCGGTTAATGTTGGTTTTGGCACCAGTAATGTGTATCTTGTCGGGTGTGGCGGTTTCTTCACTGCTATCTTCTTACATGAAAGATTTGGATCCTCCGAAAAATCTTGACAAAAAATCGAAAAAGTTGGCAGAGAGCGATTACGAACTGAAAAGCCAGGTAAATGTTATCGAATTCTACGCGAGAGGATTTCAATTTAAACTTACAGATACGATGCCCTGTTGTGTAGGTCGCTATGTTTTTTGTAATTGGCATGAGTGGAATGCTTATATTATACGTTCATCATTGCATATGGGTCACATCGGAAGCTTACAGTTCACCTAGTATAGTTTTATCTGCGAGAGCTCATGATGGATCTCAAGTGATTTTCGACGACTTTAGAGAGGCGTATTATTGGCTGCGTCGTAACACTCCTCAGGTATTACGTAATTACTCGTCAGATTATTCAACACGTTTTCCCATAATAATCTTTCAATTGATATGTATCGAAAGGATGCTCGTATAATGTCGTGGTGGGATTACGGATATCAGATAACTGCAATGGCAAACCGGACCGTTATCGTGGATAATAATACGTGGAATAATACTCATATATCGAGAGTCGGTCAGGCTATGGCGTCAACCGAAGATAAAGCTTATGAAATAATGCGTGAATTGGATGTAGATTATGTTCTTGTGATATTTGGCGGAGTGGTGGGATATTCCTCAGATGGTAGGTAACACAAGAGAACAAAGTATACAAAGATCACTCTAAATGTAAGTATTTTTTCATTGTAAGTAAGTGGTTTTCTAAACTTTTTTTTTTGTCAATCTTTAGATATAAATAAATTCCTATGGATGGTACGTATTGGTGGTTCGACAGAACGTGGTAAACATATCAAAGAGTGGGATTATTATTCACCTTCTGGAGAATTTCGCGTTGATAGTGGTGGTTCGCCTACAATGTTGAATTCACTCATGTACAAACTATGTTATTACAACTTTGGCAAAGTTTACTCCGAAGCTAGTAAGTAGAATTGTAATGGACTAATTTTTATTAATTTAGGCATTTAGCTGATATTCTAAATACATTACTTTTCATTTACTTCGTTGCAGATAAAGCATCGGGTTATGACAGAGTAAGAAATTCCGAAATCGGGAATAAATATTTCGAATTGGATAAATTGGAGGAAGCTTATACAACGGAACATTGGCTTGTTAGGATCTACAAAGTGAAAGGTTTAAATAACAAAGGCATTTAAATGACGAGGTAAACAAATAATTTCGCGTTTTTCAACCTTTTCATTGTCTAGCGCTTTCACTTTTTGTGTTATTTTGCAGATGGTCGTGAATGGATGTATCAAATAATTTAAGCAAAATTTAATCTTGAGCGTTCTGGATTTTGATGAATTTTTCTGCGTATTATTCAGGTTTTATTTAGTAATTTTGGTTGTTTCAATGCCGTACTGCTGGGTTAGTAACTAAATGTATATTTATCCCTTCTGTCGTTTCAGTCGTTACTTACTTATAGTTGATCTTTTACATAGAATTTCATTTTGAATTTTACTCAAGATATCATTGATCTTACCACAAATTCATTTTAGAACTTTTTCCCCATAAAATTAAGTTTTTGTATTTGTGATTTATTATTGTAAGTATGTATTTTAGAACAAGCGTGAGCGTATCTACGATGAAACAAACAATTAACTTAAGGAGTCTTACTTATAATGAACTTCTACGCTTTGTATTCAAATGCATTTATTATGAAATTTTTATGTACTTACATAATTTCATTTTGAAGATTTGTACATTCTTTTTTATGAAACAGATGAATATGCTATTTTTAAATATACCCACGGTGATTTTATTGTTGCAAAAAAAAAAAAAACTCTAAAGAAAAGTGCCCATATTATTGTAAAAATATGTTGTACCTATTATGGCATATTTTCATGACAGCAAAAGCGTACGTGGTACGTAATAAGTTTCTACTTCTGACGGATAAATTGTGTAACGAGGAAGGAAATGATAAGTCGTAGAAAACTATTAGCTCATGTTTTAAAAAAAATCATTTCAACTCTTTTTACTACTTGAAAGCTGGCTGGAATTTGACCTAAAGTAATCTTCAGCTCTTTTCAATCTATTCAAAACGTCATCTCGTCCCAAATGAATCATCATTTCAGCAATACTTGGTCCATGCTAAAATAAGAAATTTTTTGTATAACAAAAAAATCTCACATTACGCGTGACAGAGAATCATGATCTTATAATTACCTCAAATCCGCTTAAACATACTCTTAAAAATCTCAAGAGCGGACCGTATTCAACATTATGTTGTTTGGCGAATTGTTTGAAATATTTGGTGAAAGGTATTTCATGAAAATCTGTCGTATTCTTGAGATTGCTTATAAGAGGATTCAATAATTCTGAAACAGACGTACGACAAAGGTTACATACGTTCATGCTACTATGTAAACACACACATACCGCATGATTTTAATTTTTAACAAATTCACCATAATATTTTTCTTTTTGATTCAATGAAACATCTTCGGTAGGTAACACCCATATATAAGAATAATCTTTTCCAACGAGCTCAGACAACCTGCAAATTCGTTGACTACTCCAAACCAACAGCTGCTTTATTTTATCATGATTGAGCGATGCTTCCAATATTTGCCTTTAAAAGAGAATTAAAGGTTATTAAACATCACTTTTGAGATTTAAAAAAAAATCATCGATATAGCAGTACGCACTTTTCAGGAAAATGTTCTTTCACCAAATTTTTCAGTTCGATCGCCAATTCATTCAACATTTTTTCATCGGTAACCATTCTTCGAATTGTTAAACGATTAAATTCATCCAATAATTCATACCTCAATTGACAATTGTGAGGATTGACCGAATTTAATCGAAACTGTTCAAAGCAAAAATTGAACATTTTGTGTATACTTTCGTTCAGTTCAGTTCAGTAGAATAGTAAGTACTTGATCAATTGAAACTAATTGGTTACCTTGTTTATTAACTCGTCGAGTCCTTTTATTCCAAGCTTTACATGATCTTCGGTTTCAAATCCTCCGCCGGAAGAAACAATAACATTAAGGAGAGCCAACGGGTATATTTTATCATTTCTATATGTTTCCACAGTCATGTTACTATTTCTTTTAGATAATTTTGTGCCATCATCATTCATAAGTAAAGGTAAATGAGCGTATTTTGGAGGAGTCCAGTTGAATGCTCTAAAATCGTCAAATAGATGCATCAACTCATTTATGAATCTATTATTTTAGAACCGCGATACTAACTTATACAACAGTAAATGTTTTGGAGTGGACGATTGCCACTCAACACCACGCAGAACATGGCTAATCTTCATGAAATGATCGTCAACAACGTTGGCGAAATGATAAGTAGGATAACCGTCACTTTTTATTATTATTGGATCTCCTTCTATTGCTGCAACATCATGAGCTACACTTCCGTAAACTAAATCTTCGAAGGGCTCTTGAATTGGTGTCAACTATCGGAACAAATGATAAAATAATAGCGTGATAAGCGTATTAATTATGATTATAATACAAAAGTATCAAATGATTTACTTTAAATCTAATACAATACGAGGAGCCATTCTGTAATTTCTCATCGACTTCTTTCTTAGTTAAATTTCTACAACGGTTATCATATTTCGGTATTTCTCTTCTTCTAATCGCATCTTTTTTCAATAAATTCAGACGTCGATCGCTGCAGAAGCAATGATACGCGGTGTCGTTTTTTAATAATTTGTCAACTTCTTCTCTGAAATTAAATGCAAAACAATGAAAATAACTCACGTGTGGAAAGGAATAAGCATTTTTCACACTCAAAAAATTCAAAATAAAACACACTGATATATGGACAATCGCTGCGATTGCAAGTATGGCCCATATGGACCACCTTTACGAGGGCTCTCATCTGGTATTAAACCAGCCCATTCTAAATCGTTTTCCAATTTTTCGATGGCTTCGTTAACTAATCTCGTTTGATCGGTATCTTCGATCCTCAATATGAAAGTACCATTGTTTGATTTCGCAAAAAGATAATTGTACAACGCTGTTCGTAAACCACCAAGGTGAAGAAATCCTGCGAAGATAAAATATGATGAGCCGTATTTTACAAGGGTCAAACAGAGAAATGTGATAATTCAAGTTATTCTATATGTTTAATATTTCATGCAAACCTGTAGGACTAGGAGCAAATCTAACTCTAATTTCTCTTTCTATGCAAAGATGACGACTCACAATACAACATTGATGAATAACAATGTTCAAAAACAATTTACTTTTCCAAGGTAATGACATATTGAACAATTGAAATCGAATACATAATAATTAAAATATCCAGAAATTGAGAAATCCGAATAAATGTTATTTCAGATTTCATCATATCTTTCTTTCTGTTTCTGATATTTATCTTTAGAACTGGTGCTGACTGATAACTTTTCTTTATCAGTTCCGGCTAACAACTGATAAGATGAGAAGTAAAGAGTAAAGCAAAGTTGAGTTTTTTTTTTTTTTTGAGAATCATTTCAATTTATTTAGTTCTAGTTCAAATGTTCTGACTCTTGAACTATAAGCATAAGTGCATCTACGTGAAATTTTCGACTTCCTTTGACCCGGAGTTCGATTAATAGAAATTAATTATTAAATTAATGTGTATCAAAAAAATAATAATTTTTGTAGATATGAAATCAATATATTGAAAATTGAAAAATTCATCATTATAATTTACAGTAGTATGTATTAGGGATAGGGTTAGTAGCATACATGACTGTAGATTCCCAGCCGTTCATGTTTTAAATGAAACAATATTCGTCTAATGCTCGGCAATATTCTTGATTGAACGAAAACCAAAAACATCGTAATAAGTAATAACTAAAATACTAATACAACCTTATAGAGCACAATATGAATAAAATTTTCAACTTTCGCGTTCTCAATTCAATATGGACAGACAAATTATAATGCATAATAAGTTCAATTTGTAATGAACTGTAACAAATTTTATGATGAAATTTTGTCATACTGTTTAGATAACTTTGCATTACTGAAGTCGAACCCTGGATTCTGAAATAGAAACAACGCATCCATATAAAGTTAGATTTTAAAAAAATAATACTTTGTAAAAAACGTATTGTTACCTCAATTTGAAACTTCTCTAAATCTAATTTTTTTCTCATTTCGTGAAATGTCATAGGATCTGCTTGATATCTTTTGTCAGCCATCAACGCTTCCCATACTATTTCTTTGGCAGCGTAGTCGGATTTGGGAAGAACGATGTTTAATAAGGCGCCATCATCTTCTATAGTCCATACCGCTTCATCGGCATGAACTGGCCGAAATAAATGTCCCTAAAAATAAACTGTTTTCTTGAAAACAAAACCAAAGGTAACACTAAATGGTACTTTATAATGAAGGTATTTACTTCCAAAATAATGTTACCGAAACAGGTGCACTTTATAGTAGTCGGCGTAATTTTGATTGAGACATCCTTCGTTTTTAGATTTTTAAATGACTTGATCTCAACATGAACTTCATCAACGTTTTGCCACCATCTTCCCCAATCCGTTTCGCAAGGTATTACTCCACTTTTCTCATCAAAATGGCTCAACATTTTTACAAATACACTTCGGTATTAATATCTAGTGGGGGTTTTCACTTTTCAGTCACCATCAAGAACACAAAAGAGTCTCTTTTCGAAAAAAAAAAATGCAGGGATAATTAAGCCTCACTCGCGATTTATATCAAAATCCAAAAATCACTAATTTTTATATACAGATCATGGAAAAAGAGAAGAAAGTTAGAAAAAGTGATTCAACAACTTGTTTCTTTTTCACTTGAATCATGAAACCTAGAAATAAGTAAGGGCCGGTTTATCAATAGTCAGTTAATTTTAACTGAGGATTTTAACCAACGGATCGACGGTTCTGATTGGCTGTTGAGCGGTATTTGGCGTTTAACCGTCGGTTAATTTTCCTTAACTGACTATTGATAATTCGGCCCTAAGTAAAGTACAGTATATTTTAGGTATATATAATTTTTAATTTAATTATTAATTTCAAATTGATAAGACTATTATTATTATTTTTTTAAATAACGATTTTTGCACGTGATGTGGATGGTAATTGGAATGGTACCTATTTTCAATTTTAGAAAAAGTCTCGGATCATCCAAAAAAAATTTTAATTGAATTTTTCACGATTTCAGTGTGAATGAGTTTTTTAATTGCTTTATTTCTCAATTATTGCATGATGAAACAAACTAATTTCAATTTATAAAATTACATCAAAACTCAAAAGTGAAAGAAAAAATAAAATAAAAATAATTAATAATTTTGTAGGAGTGCGAGCCGCATATTTGTAATGCCTAACCGAAAATGTGCGCTACGCAAAATACAGCCCGCTGATTGGCTGTTTATATCGCCCTCACCGCTACCACGCTGGCCGCTGTGATATTTTATTTCTTATCAACTGTTCCGAACTTCGCAAATTCGCAATGCATTTATACATTCCACGCTATGAAATTTAACATTTAACCATCATAAGTACACCCTAAATCTAGAAAGCCTTCCGGCCGCCTTTAATCACCAAATCTGTAAATAAATAACGCCGCGCATCTCTTTCAATATAATAATGTAATCCAAAATCCAATAGCAACATTAACGAGCGATTAGTTCATAATTATACGAAAACATTTGGTACAACGCATCCGGTAACGAATATTATAATTAAGGAACCGAAGCTTTGGCACCGAAAGGCAAAAAGGTAACCTTTTTTTAAACTCTAAAAATAAAATCGCAGGTAACGCGTAAGTTTCATTGATCATGATTTTGGTCTGTACCAAATACTTCAGATAATTTTATGAACGTGAGGTATCAAGAGTGATAGCGGCGAATTTGCCGAGTTCACGTTCATAAAATTATCTGAAGTATTTGGTACAGACCAAAATCATGATCAATGAAACTTACGCGTTACCTGCGATTTTATTTTTAGAGTTTAAAAAAAGGTTACCTTTTTGCCTTTCGGTGCCAAAGCTTCGGTTCCTTAATTATAATATTCGTTACCGGACGGATGCGTTGTACCAACTGTTTTCGTATAATTATGAACTAATCGCTCGTTAATATTGTTATTGGATTTTGGATTACATTATTATATTGAAAGAGATCAGAGATGCGCGGCGTTATTTATTTACAAATTTGGTGATAAGCTATAGTCTATTCACTTTGAGAAGGCAACCTCTTAAAGCGTCAAATTTCTCTTTGCTAACCAACAATATTCCTTTTCAATAAATTTTTCTTTCCAAACTGAAGGTACCTTCACACTTCAGATAGAAATCATGAGAATTGAAAATTTTTTATAGGTCAAGATTTTGAAAAATAGTGAAAATAGATATACTTTGGCTCAACTTTTTTTCATTTTGATTTTTAATTTTTCACGTTGAATAGTAATTTTTACTTGAAATGAAATTTTTGAATAAAATTTGGAAACGCTACAATTTTCTCTGGTGTGGAAGCACCTAGAATTTTGGAAGCAAAATTTATTGAAAATAAATTTAACTGGTTAGCAAACAGAAATTTGACGCTTTAAGAGGTTGCCTTCTCAAAGTGAATAGACTATAATAATGGGCGGAGCGAAACAGCCAATCAGAAGGCTGTATTTTGCGTAGTGCACATTTTCGGTTAGGCATTACAAATATGCGTAGGGGCCAGACTCAGTTCTTCATTTACGTTCCAGATCAAAATTGATTTATAAGTCCTTAAAATTTTTTTCAAATTTTGCTTTTGCTGAAGTGATAATTTGATAGTACCATATAGTATGACTAGTACGACAATGGAATTTTGGCAGATTATTTTTCATTTGGCTGTTTTATTTTTTATTTGATGTTTAAACTTTTTCATCATTTTTCAACTTTTAGCTTTAATGTGAACTTTTATCAATATATCCCTCAAAATCCAAGTATAACGATCCACATCAATTTTATACTTGATAAGTATGTTACTTAATTAATAATGAATCATTTTGCATAATACATTCTTCTTAAATATTCCCATCCAGAATTAGAAAATCGTTGTATCTTTCAGAGGAAATTGGAATACTGTTGCTGCGTTCAAGTAATTGTTAGAATGAAAAGAAAATCTTTGCAAAATAGTGGACCGGCTTCCGATGGAGTGAAAATGAAAGTTGAAGAAACTGACAAGTCTGATAATCCGCTATACTTCCCGGAATTCGAACTACCAGCTGAAAGACCAAAATACATTTGTTCAGTGTGTCAAAAAAGCTTCTCGGATAAAAACTGTTTGAAAAAACACATTAAAAAAATTCATCAGTTGGAGCCAGAACCATTTCTTCATAGTAAATTCATTTTTCTGTTGCTGATAATCCGAAATATCATTTACACTCTAAAATGAAACGTTGAATGTTCTGCAGGTGATAAGCAAGACAAGAATCGAATCGCTCCATTTAAATGTCGCGTTTGTGAAACGGAATTCGCGTACAAACGAAATTTGAAAAGACATCTCATTAAATATCATTCCCAAGGGTTGGAGGAAGAGGAAGGTGGTAACTGTTTTTGCAACGTTGAAGGTTGTAAATTTCGATCGTTTTTCATAAATGCTTTGAGGACACATTTAACTGAGGAACACAAAGTGCAAATCGATATCGAAAATAAAACGTTTGACTCAAAAGCTGGTTGGTACAATTTTTCGAAATTGCTTCAACGTTGAAAACGGATAATTATGTTTAAGGTATTGTCTGTTTCATGTTTCATGTAGAATTTGACACATGGAAAGAAGAAGAAGAAAAAACCAACGTTTGCCTTTTTATTAAAGAAGCAGGGAAACACACTTTAATAAATGGAGATCAGCGTTTAATATACCAGTGTCATCGTTCTGGTCATTATTCCGGTCACGGTAATGGGAAACGTAGTTTTCGTATCAAAGGAACCTGTAAGCTTGGTAAAAGATGTACAGCTGGCATAGAACTTACGGTGAAAAAACTTGATGATATCCACGAAGTAGTTTATTATAAAACTCACATTTGGCATACGCCGGATGTGGTTCATGTAAATCTATCGGCAAGTGAAAGAACGTTTCTAGCCAACAAACTGAGGGAAGGAGCGTCTATAACTTCCATTTTAGAATCTGTTAAAGCCGACAAATCAATAGAAGGAACAAATTTTTGCAAAAGAATTCATTTATTGAAACGAAAAGATCTTGTGAATATCGAAAATACTTTTCGCCTGAACAATACCGAAAGGCACTTGAGAAAGCAGCATAAAAAAGGTCAGAAAATTGATCGTGAGAAAATAAAAAAGAATATCGATGATTATGGTGAAGTTGTTAGTTGGGTTGTTGAATCACCTTCAAATTCTTCCGATGAGTATTATACAGTGAAAAAACTACAGCCAGAAAAATGTTTAGATAATTGTGGAGTTGTTTGCTCCGCTTGTAATGTTTGCCTACATATGTTTTCATGCACATGTCACGATTATCTCTTGTGTAGTACCATGTGTCAACATATTCATTCAGTTTCATTATCGTTACATCCTGTTCAGAAAGGTAAAAGAATATCCAAATCAGTCAACAATGGAAGTATCTCAATGCGAAGAAAACGTAAAGAAAAAATTGATGTATCAAAGGACTCGACTGATACTGAACCTAAAGAAACCGATATTATCAATTTTCTGACAAAAAATTTAGAACTTCAACGAGAACAAGAAGTTCAACATGAGCGTTTAAAACTAAAAGAAAAAATTGATATGTTTAATAATTTCTGGATTACGAAAAGTGACAACTTATCGGATACGTCCGTTCAACAGGTACTTTTGCTTTCAAGTTCATATCTTGCTATATTTTCTTGGAATTTAATAATTCACTAAAAAATACGTATGTGCTTGTTCATATTTTAGTTACTTAAGATTATGGACTCTGCGTTTGAGGTGTTGAATCAAACAGCAAATTCGCAACCGCCACAGTCATCTATCCCGCCACAACCTACCAATACAGGCGCATCAGTAATTGATAGCATGGCACATCATCCATCCAACATGGCAACGATGATGTCCAATCACATGTTGGTACCTAATATTCAGCATAACAGTGTTCTTCACGATGATCAAAATGTTTCCAAATGTGTGCCGCCAACTATGAATTCTCTCCCTGCCAACATTTCTGAGCGGAAGTATGAAATATCGACGCAGTATTATCCAAACATTAAAAAGAAACGAAAAATTGAAGAAGCTGGACTTTACCGACCTCCTGTCATGGACAAGAGAACCGTGTTTGAAAACATACCTAATGAGCATGCATTATTAACAGATAACTTTTCCACGTATGATTGTAATTTATCATGGCTAGCGCCGCCGATTTCGACCGGAGCCGCTCCCACTACGAAGTGGTGGACGTAGTAGAGAAAATTTAAATTTTATCGTGTGTATATAGTGTGTAAAATATTATTTTGTAATTTTGACAAACAGTATTATTTACGCGCCATTCTAAATGTCGTATACTTTCTTAAATATTTGTATTTCAATACTATTTTTGCATTTTTGCAATGTATATCCATGTACCTATGTATTACGTATGTTGTCGGAGTGAGCGTATGCTTTATTTCGATTTCTTGTGATAGTTTTATCGGTTCTTCGTATCTCACATCGAATATTTAGTTACGATAATATAGGTTTTCGAAAGTTTGGCAGTGAGTACAGATACAGACACCACGTCTTCAACAATTTTTTGATATTTCTGGTAAGTATAGATCCCACTCTTTCTGGTATCGAGTACGACACGCGGGTGTAAAAATTGTCACTTGATCAGCAACCTTGCCAGCTACGGTTAAACAAATGAAGACCTTGATTGACTATTAAAAAATGAACGGGTTTTGAGTGGAAAGTTTTTTAAAAAATCTTGAGAAAATTTACTTTTAAAAATCTTGCAGCTGTTTAAGCGAGCACGACTTAAGAAGTACATACTTTTCATGTAAGTAAGGCCGCGAGGAACTAAGGAAGGAAGACTAGAAAATTGAAGCGTACGTGTCTGTGTAAAAAACAACCATAGACCATCTCCATTTTCAAATTTCAACACCAGATGGTTACTATGAAAAAAAATTTGCGCTGAGGAAAATTTTAATAACGGGCTTTTCCGACGTCACAGCCTGCAACAGCTACGGAAAAACAGCGGAATCTAATGGATTCTCGAACTCCGAAAATATAGACGAATTTTTTTTGTTGCCGAAATAATAGCGAAAATTGAAAAAAATGTTTGAAATTTTCAATTTTGCAGGACATGACACATGATGACTGATCGTGGTCGTTTTTAATCGTATGTTGTCGTTTAAATTCGTCATTTGTCGGTTATGTTATGTTATTGCTTGGATGGACTTTGATAAGATAGATAAGGTCAAAGAAAGGTGGTCAAAGGATAAATAATTTAAGTTAGTAAGCGGCTAAGCGCACTAGCGTAGATAACAAAGTTTAATAAGAGAATTGAAAGATTGCGTAAGAAACTTGTCAGTTTTTTGAAATTTTATACCTTTTAACGTTGAAATTGTGATTCGTGTTGTGATCGGCTTACGGTTTATTCGTAATTTAACAAACATTTTTGCCATTTCTATTTACGATCGAAACAATGCCAAGTGCGAGTATTGCAGGTAATCAACTAGCAGAACCTAGAGTTGATAAAATATTTAAAAAAAGGACAGAGTTACCAATTTATACCGAAAGATCATTACAGCCTATTCAGACCAAGTAATTATGATATTTTTAGATTCCTAATGTGTACTTAGTTTTTAGTTCATAGCTAATGAATTTGAAAGCTACTTTATCACTGATTTCGTATCACTTTCTCTAGCGATGGAAAAAGGAACGAATTTATTTTGCAGGGCGTTCAGTTAGTCAGATTGGAAGGCTGCAATTTAATTCGTACCGCACAATCTGTATCTGATAGATGTTCAACTTTTTTCAGAACTGGCGTCGCTCATGCATCTTGTAAGCGTAGATGTTCAGTAAAAATCTGTCAGAAAATAGCTATTTTCTCTAATCGCACCGTTACATTTTATAGCAAATTATACGACCACAGTGGATTATTTGCGCGAAGAACGTAATATTTTGCAGCGAATTGGAGCGATTGGCGTTAGTTCTTTATTCGGTTATACTTTAGGGATAAGAAAAGGTTTCTTCAAACGTTTCCTGTACACTACTGCGGGAGGTATTACAGCAGCTTCAGTTTGTTATCCAAGCGAAGCTGAAAATTATTTGAAGCAGTCGTCGCTGTTGGCAAAAAAATATGTAATATTCGGTTATCATTTTCTAAATGGAGGTATGAATGTGCATACAAAATTTCAATTACCGACCTATTACATTCTCGGAAGACTTAATTTCGAAAGTTTATCTCAACGTAATGGTCTTTTGTTTCAGTTTCCAAGGATCTTACGGGTTATGAATTTCCTGTGTTTCCTTCGAAAATTTCGAGTCAAGAATCACACGTAATGAGGATTTTCAAATTTTATTGTCTTAGTTTTACTTCTGCTCCTTCTTGATCTCATAGTTATTATATACTTTGTTTAGGAATCGGTGAAAAAGGATTGAAGTAATTTTGGCTCATAGCATGATATTTGTTATTTGAAGAATTTCAGCATCCGCTAGAACATTAGGATATTTTTCGAATAGCTGAAAAAAAGTTTTCCAGAATTGTCATTGATCAGAGAAAGTTTCATGTTCTAAAGTGCATAAATAAATAATTATAAAGTGAATTCTGAATTAGTTTCAAATTGAGTAATATTATATTCGATTTACGATATACCTACTTCCATTGGCGCGGATCATCAATTATTCATCGTTGTACACACTCGTTTGGTAAGAATGCCAATAAAGTTAAGATTTTTCGTTCACATTTTTACAGACTTTTCTGTTTTCTCAGTTTTCTGTTACGATTTGGATATTGGATTTCGATTTTGTTATTATCCGTTTTAACACAAGCTCGATTTCTTTCGCTGTTTTCCATCCTTAGCATTCGAACGCGTAGTATTTCGGAAGTTGAAAGACTAGCAATCCGTACTCGAGTGAACTATCGGTTGTGAAAAACGTTTTCAGATTAGATCACTATGAAACCCAACGATCCAACTTACGACGGATGTTTCAAAAGTATCTTCGGAGACGAGAAAAACAAAACCATCACCATCGATTTTATACAAGCGATCACCGGTTTAAGACTTAGCAAATTAAGAATCGAGCACATCGTTGGGGAACGTGAAATACTTGACTCGAGTGAAACATTGGTCGATGTATTATGTGAAGATTCTAAGAACGGCGAAAAATACCTCATCGAATTACAGAGAAGCTATCAGCCGGAGTTTTGTAACCGAGCAACTTACTATGGATATATGTTCTTGACCCAACAGGTGCAACGAGGCGAAACTAAATGGGATAAAATAAAAAAAGTAATAGTTATTTCGATAGGTAGTAATGTTTCCACCAATGCCATTGCTGAGTGATGCGTACATATCTCACCATCAGATATTGGACACAGAGACTCATCAATGCA
The DNA here is from genome assembly GCA_033439095.1 of Pseudococcus viburni. Taxonomy (NCBI): domain Eukaryota; kingdom Metazoa; phylum Arthropoda; class Insecta; order Hemiptera; family Pseudococcidae; genus Pseudococcus; species Pseudococcus viburni. The sequence continues at coordinate 621,130 of JAVBJF010000215.1, forward strand.
TTTTCGATAAACTAGAATTTTTCGTCGTCACTTTAATCAACTTTAAGTTGAGTATCAATGAATTGAGAAATTCTTCGGACGCCTGGTTTTTTTTTTAAAAAACTTTCGTCGGTGTGATGAAGCGACCAAAGATATATTGAGAAACAAGTATCCTGCTATCAAAACTGCAATAGAGAAAGTCACTGAGTTCACATGTCCGCCCGAGGAGTATTACGCTTGGTTACAGTATTTATCAAATTCAAATAGAAATAGAGTGGAAACTTGTTACGACTATTATAAAGCTTCGAAACAAGCTGCCGATCAAGCCCGTGTAGAAGCCGAACAGAAGATGCGGGAGATGTCAGAAAGGGTCTGAATTAGTTTCAAATTAAATAATATTATATTCGATTTACCTACTACCTTTACTACCGATGCTGGTTCCTCTTACAGTCAGTGGAGTATTAATGTCCATGTTGAGAAATTCAAAAATATTTTATGTTTACAATTCGTAACTTTAACTCTTCTGTTGTGTTTTCGATCTATGATTCGAATTGAAATGTGAAAAATGTACAACCTTTTTGTTTTTCAATTTAATTTTTTAAGTAAAAATTTCTTGGGATTATAACGCTACGCTACGACATTGTCACAGGAACGTATTCATAAATGGAGAGTTTTTCCCCGATGAAAGGTGAATTCGAAGGAAAATTATCAAGAATTGAAAATTATTTGATGTAAGTACGTAAAACCACGGTGGAATTTTGTGAAAAACATTTTGTTCGTTCCCTTTTTGTTTCATGCAACATGCAACGTAAGACTAACTATTATTTATTTGACGTAAAGAAGCTTCCAAATGACAACTTGCAATAATTTTAAAACTGGAAAAAGTCATGATCATGAGTGAATTATAAATTTGATTCAGATCATTCAGATCTTATTATCAATAAGTAAGTTTTTTGAAAATAAGCGCGAATCTGGCTTGTTTTCCACCAAACCAAGGTAGTGGCGGCCATCTTGTATAATCGTCCAATCCAATAACAGAAAAATTTTGATAGTAAATTTTATCAATAATTTTCAATTGAATTCAGTACAGTAGTTTCGATTCACGATTGGAAGAATTACTTTACGGAATGAATGAATGAAATTAATTTGTTGAGTTTATTCCAAAAGAACAGGTATTAAAATTCTGAAAATTTCACATGATTAACACTTGTTGAAATAATCGAATTGAAAAAATCAACCTGGAAATATATAATTTCAGAGAAAAACAATTTAAAGGAACCATATAACTGAAACATTTCTTAAAATATTGTGAAACTATATTTCAGAAAGTGATCGATCATAGTGTTTCAATTGGGGAAAAACAGTCTTCATAAAATAAGTTGGATAATGAAAGAAGAATCTGAAATAACTTCAGACGTGAGTATTTCATTACTTTCGGTAGTTTGAAAGTTTCAAGATATACCATAGTTATTCTTTTGTGTTGAGCATATTTTTTTCTAACATATGAAAATGTACTTTTTTGAATTGTTTGTTATGAAGTGTATAATATTTTGATAGGCGTACAGTGATGAGGTTTATGAACCGATGGAAGGCGTCTTGGAAACATGTATCAAAGAAGAAAACTTGAATTTAAAACTAGGTTTGGATGAAGAGCAAACGAACGCGAATAAAGTATGTGCATTTTTTTTCATCCTTGAGTCACAGAAAACGAACTTGACGTGTATGTTTGTATACAGATAGTACCTTGTAATGCAACCGGCGAGGCATCGATCGCGTTGTCAACTTGCGAAGTTTCCAACAAGCTGTTTAAAGATGAGCAAGAATTACACACTCAAATGATATTGCAAAATCCTGATCAGAAATACAGTCAATGTAACAAACATATCGCTTCCAAGACTGTTATAAAAGAAGATAATGCTGATCCTGGGTCCAAGGAAGAAATTCGTGTCAAAGTTTCAAAAGCAGAGCCTATTGAAAAATTCAATGCTGCCGGTGATGTGGAAGAAGGAGATAAATCTGTCGACAAGTACGAAACTAGCGATGAAATGGAAAACAGAATTTCAGCTTCAGCCCGTAAGCAGAAAAGTACCATCGATACTGAAACGAACGGAAATGTACGACAACGAAAAATCGAAGCTAAGAAAAGTAAACTCGTCAAAGAACGTGTAAGATTAGCAAAATGTAAACTATGCACGGGAAGTTTTTCTAATCGAGAATTGCTGCAGAGTCATATTAACACAGTACACGCTAAGCAGAAACTATTTACTTGTGAAAACTGCGACAAAGATTTTGCTAGCAGTCGTTTATTAGAAAAACATTTGAGTACGCATTCGAAAGATAAATCATACGGATGTAATTGCTGTAGCGAAACGTTTTGCGATAATAACGCGTTACAAGTGCACATTTCGTTGGTGCATATAGAAGAAAAGTATTTCCCTTGCGAGTTTTGCTGTAAAAAATACGAATCGAAGAACAGCCTCAAGATGCATATGTTATCGCACGATTTACCAAACAATTACAGCTGTTCTCAGTGCAAGAAAATTTTCAAAACCAAGAAAAAATTGGACACGCACGAACAGAATCACTCGCAAGAAAAACGATTTTTCTGTTCGGTTTGTGAAAAACGTTTCACGTCGCAGTCGAAATTAGACATTCATACGAAAATCCACACCGGAGAACGGCCGTTTGGTTGCGAATATTGTCCTAAACGTTTTATAACGCGTTGGAAACAGAAATTACATACTCGAATACACACCGGCGAGAAACCATTTGCATGTTCGACGTGTCGTAAATGTTTCATTTCGAAAGATAAATTGCAAACGCATTTGCGAGTTCACAAAGGATTAAAATTGTTTGGTTGCGAGCAGTGCAGCAAGAAATTCTGTACCAAAGAACAGCTAAGACTGCATACGGTAACACATACCGGCGAAAAAGCATTCGGTTGCGAGTTGTGCGAAAAACGCTTCATTTCTCGTTCCAAACTGCAAATACACGTTCGTATGCATACAGGCGAAAGACCTTTCGCGTGCGAGACTTGCGGTCGTAGTTTCATATCAAATCACAAATTGCAAACCCATCTGAGAACGCACAGTGGCGAGAAACCTTTCGAATGCGATCATTGCAATAAGCGGTTCACCTCGAAGGAACTCCTGCAATCTCACATAAACCAAACGCACTTTGGGTTAAAGCCGTTCCATTGCGATACGTGCGAAAAACGCTTCGTCAGTCGGTATAAACTGCAATTACACATTCGCAGTCATACCGGCGAAAAACCTTTCGGTTGCGAATATTGCGAGAAATCGTTCGTCACTCGGTACAAGCTGCAGGTGCACTTACGTATCCATACCGGTGAAAGACCCTTTGCGTGTTACCTGTGCGAACGATGTTTCATATCGAATGACAAATTACAGGTGCACATCAGATCTCATACAGGTGAGCGACCTTATATGTGCGAACATTGTAATAAATCGTTCATATCGAGCGATAAACTACTGATGCATGTACGAATCCACAACGGTGATAAACGTTTCAGTTGTGAAACTTGCGAGAAAAGTTTCATAACTAGATATAAATTACAATTACATACGAGAACCCATACTGGCGAAAAACCGTTTGTGTGTACCGTTTGTACTAAAGGTTTTATTACCAATGATAAACTGAAAGTACATACTCGTATACACACCGGAGAAAAACCGTACATTTGCGTTTATTGTAATAAAGGTTACATTACTAATTGCAAACTGCAAGTACATCTTAAAACGCACACCGATGAAACTATTTTACGTAGTGTGCACTGGTTATTGCAATAACTTTCACTATGTGGCCATTATGTCCCCGGTTCGTTTTTCGGTTCTTGCTACTCCACTCCAATCGACTGAAGGATAGATTTTGAAAAGTGCGAGGTCAAACTGAATTTCTTCAAGCACGGATATTTGCATATCCTGAAAGAAGTATTACACACTTCCCTCTACGAGGAATCTCCATTTTGCGCCATTGAAGTATTTCGTTCTGGCTCAATTTCACGTTGTTTCAACGTCAAATGATATGAAAATTTAGCTCAGTTTTACATTTTTTTGCTGATTACATTAACAAGAGAGTTATTCCAACTGGCAGTAAGATTTTTGGCCAAAAAAACGGAAGTAAGTAAGCACATTATGAATGAAAAACATATCCAACATTTCGGGCGCTATACTTCATTTCTTGAATTTTGGTGAATTTTTGAAAATTTAAAATCACCCCAAAAGCCGTGCAATATACCTGTAAAAATTTGAGCTAAATAGCAATTAAATAAAACGAAATTTGGTACTTATATACTCTACTTTTAACTTTCTAAAACGATCGGAAGTGGTTTCGAGATGTTTTCCAACCCCTCGAAAATATTTAACGCTTACCTATAAATAGGCGTATTATCCGTCACGAATTTTAAAAAATTCCAAACTGCCTATTTAAGACCACATTTTTCTCTATTTCCAATGCTGAAAAATTCCAAAATTCACTAGAGGCTCCAAAACGTTACGAAATTACTCTCAATCGATTCAAATGATCGAAAATAGGGTTGGATACGGTTAGGATGAGTACTTCCCTTGTAAGCGCAATTTTGAAATTCAAGTAGACTGTCATCATTTTGGTGCTAATTTTTTTCCTTTCGTCCTAGATTTCGAATGATGTTCTGCGCTGAAATTAGTAAAATTTTAAACATTTTCTTCCTTTATTATTCAAAAGTATGATTTTATGTATATACTTACTTTATTTATTTTTCATCTCTACATTTTATTATTTGCATTTTGCTAATGGTGTTCGTTTCATCACTTTTCTAGTCATAAAATTTCCTTTTGCTATACTCACTTTGATATTTACTTACCTTTGTAAAAAGAATATAATTACCGAATCGGTACCTTTATAGTACAGTTTATTATATTTTCGCTAAATTGTTCGCGATTATGTCGAACAAGTGCGAGTATAGTACGAATAGGTATCAGGTACATATTACTTAGTTACCATTTTAATCAAAAAAAAAAAAGTCAACGCGATTGATCGATGCTATTTGATTACGCATCTTGATCTTGATTTTCATAATTTCAATTTTTTGTCTTTTCTATTTACACTAACTCATGATATTACCGAGGGCCCTGTATTACCTCATCATGAAAGAATGGAAAAGTTTATAAGTTTGTCAGATGAATTCCGGGTATTCCCATCATGTTCTGATATGAAAAAAGTTGAGCTGATGACAGTATTTAATTCAAAATTACAAAATATTAAATTGTCGCCATCCAGTGGATCACTTTTGCAGCAAAAAATGCAAGGGATATCCATTACTAATCGGACAGCCAGTAAAAAGTAAAATAATTCAATTAAACAAATTTTCAACGCAGCAATTATCGTAGAAAATTTTCTCGTTTATTTTCCTTTATAACTAGCTACATTAGGTACCTAAAAAAATTTGTGTATCGTTTGCATAATATTACGTAACTATTTATTTATTGAATTCTTACTTTCCTATTGATATTTTCTTTTTTGTTCTTTGTTTTTACATTACCTACCTACCTATTTAATACCTAATATGAATTATTACTCGTAGTCGTAATATTTCGCTACATCGATAAATTATTTCCTGATTAGTTATTTAATAATTTCATTATAAGAATTTGTTGTAAAAACTGTAATTTTCGTATTTAACAGCGAGGTCCTAATACATTTTGCAATCTCGTGTGACAAGTTTTCGTAATTTTCTTTTGCATTTTTACAATTTTCTCGAGCGAATATTAAACAGCGCAGTATTCTATCAAAAATCCTACACCGAATTCGCGCCCGGCGACTAAAAATCCATCACCGGTCGGTTTCCAAGCCTGATTAGGCGAAAAAAATTACTCACGTGTCAAAACGATCGCATTTTTTCGTGCAAAAAATGACACTTAATTTTTTTCATCCGATCGAGCATGGAATCCGTTTGAAGAGAGATTTAAGGTCGCCGAACTCGAATCCTGAGTTAGATTTTCAAATCGGCCGCTTGTATGACGAGTTATGCAATTTTTTATGGGATTTTCACATTTTTCTTGCGCACGTATCAGACAAACGCGGCGTCTTATCGAAAATCCGACGCCGGATTCTTGTCTGGCGACTTTAAATCTACCCTCGACTGGATGAAAATTTTCGTTCTCATCAGAACGAAAAAGTGACCCCTTTGACACGAAATGGTTTTCTCGTCTGATTGTGCTTGGAATCTGGCCAGGGGTAGATTTTAGGTCACTGGACTCGAATCCTGTGTCAAGATTTTTGAATCAACTGCTCGTGTGACGAATTCTCGCGAATTCCTTCTGAATTTTCTCACACGTATATTAGACAAATGCAGAGTTGTACCGGAAATCCTACGCTGAATTCGCATCCGACGACCAAAAATCTAACATCGGTCGGATTGCAAACCTGACCGGATGACGAGAGTTTTCATATCAAAAGGATCTGTTTTCGTGTCAAAAATGACATCATTCATATTCGACTCCTATTTTGATTACTTACCTATCAATTAAAATAGCTTGAGAAGTTGCCCGTTTTTGACAAGAGCATTTTTCGAGATTTCCAGACAAACTGTCTGTGAGCAGTCCTGGCCGTTTAATAAACACTTCCTATTAGCAAAAGTTAATTGGAAATTTTCAAGAACTAGAAACACTCGCCAAGAGATTTTAGAGATGTACTCTCACAAACTGATAGCTTTTACATAAAATTGACTCGAGTAAAAAATCTCTACAAGAAAAACCTTACACATAATTAAAAACTATATTGTTTTTAAAAAAAACTGTTATGCTGTAAAATAAATTATGACAAAAAATTTTAATTTAAAGCGGCGTCAAATTACGTAAGAATATGTAGAGCATTATGAGTTACTTTCCAGACGTTCAATTCTTCATAATTCTCGATACAATCTTGGATATCACCTTCTTGGAAGCCCTTACTAAAACAGTGCTCTTTGATGTCCTTCAACTGTATAGTCGTTCTCTGTCCTCGGAAATCTTGGATTAATGCATAAATGCGATCAATGGTGCGTACCACGCTATAAACAAAAAAATGTTCGCTTTGAGTATGAAGTCTCTGAGTAATCGAAAAAATTAGGAGAATATCCGTCTAAAACTAACTTTTCGTTTCTTTGTTGCGAATGCTTCAGGGAAATTTTAGACATTTCTAGAAGTCTCATAGCTTCAGACACGTCATCCTTTGTTACTACTTCAGCTAATCTCAATTTAGTTAGAGCTGTCGATAAACGCAAAATCGCCAACAGGTTTCTCGCCGACGTAAAAGTATTATCATTTGTGTTGCGAGCTTCTCTTCTCATTTCGACGTAACAATCAACGATGTATTCGGTCAACGGTCTCGGAACCATGGGTACAATTTTCTGACATAAATTGACATAGCGTCGCAGTACATTCATAGATACTGGAAGAAAATCCATTGACGGTTGCTTGCAATGTTGGTGCACGTACGTAATATGTTGAGCCAATCTGCAAAAATTTACGTATGTACAATACTGTTACGTGATTCTAACTAAATAATTTATTGGAAAATATGGTTACGTGAATAAGAAGCACTTTACAATTCGATAATGGATGGTAATAAAACATCCAATACGTCAACTAAGTAGCACGTATTAAAAAATCGAATCGCGAAGTGCTTTTTATAAAATAAATAATTTATGCAAAACAAAGCGAAAAAAAAATCAAATTACCTTAAATCGTTATCTTTATCAGGTCTGTCTTGAATCAACCACAACAAATCGAAACGCGAAAGTAAAGCAGCGGGCAATTGTATGTTTTGTTCGACCGTTCTCTTAGGATCATAGCGTCCAAAAGCAGGATTAGCAGCTGCTAGAATACTAACGCGAGCGTTCAGCCTAGTCATAATACCCGCTTTAGCGATCGATATTGTTTGCTGTTCCATAACTTCGTGAATGGCTGTTCGGTCGTAATCTGACATTTTATCAAATTCGTCGATACAACAAATACCTTGATCGGCCAACACTAAGGCTCCGCCTTCTAAAATCATTTCATTAGTCAAAGGATCTCGCATTACAGCTGCAGTTAAACCGACACCCGACGAGCCACGACCAGTCGTGTACTGACTCCTTTTGGCTAATCTTTCAATATATGATAACAGTTGAGATTTCGCTACTCCAGGATCACCCATAAGACATATATTGATATTGCCTGAAAATAACAAAGACAAATTTTAATATATAACGAATATTACGATGGAGAAAGGGAACGGCGGTGAAAACACACCTCGAATTTTCATTCCTTCAGGATTCTTATCTACGCCTCCGACAAGTAATAAAAGTAAAGCTTTTTTGATATCATCATGACCGTATATTTCAGGAGCCAAACTAGCAGCTAATTTTGAATAAAAGTCTCCGCTGGAGAGTTCTTCGATTTCTTCTCTAGACAATTCATCGTCAAGGCCGGCTTCGTTTGATTTATTCAAACATTGTACATCCTGACAAAAAGAGGTACTAATTTCCAATCGAATTCAAAATTTAAATTTTTGCTAACCATAACTCACATGAGCTTCTAAATAAGTTTCCGACAATAAGCCTTGAGTGATTTGACGAAAACCAGTTCTCAATAGAGGCAAGAATATACCGGTAATAGAAACGTGATCGCCGGGTAAAGCTTGACGCGTTTTTTCTCCTCTACAATACACTGTTAAGGAACGTGGTATATTTCCTACAGGTACTTGATCGCTCTGCAACATATAGTCAATGATACTACTTCGAAATAATATTGACATAATAATCTACATCAGGGTTACATACCAATTCCTGTACTTTAAGTTCTTGGAATTTCATGAATTTTGACCCTCTGGTTTGCAAATGCAGTCTTCCGCCGGATTTATTCAACTGGCAATCTTGACTCGGACACATAGCGATCGGTTTAAATGTCATAGAATTCACCTAATAATTCAAATATAATCAAGTAAATGATGCACATTGCATATTCTCCAAAATAGATGGTACAATCACAAAATAGACGTGCATGCCGTACCGGTTGGTATGTTTCGGCGCCACACATGTCACAACAATAAGTGGCAACTACCATCATAGGTTTCACTTCCGTGCTACGCATGACTACACCTCTTACAGTCACCAGCTGACCAATATGTTCTGCTTTAACGTCTCGTATTGGAATGGTTTTACGACTTCCCAAATCTTTAAAATATACTTCACTGCGAGAGTAACGAATCACAGAATAAATAACATGTAAAAATATACTACTCGACGAATACAGAACATACTATCTGCGTATCAACTCTGAAGGATAACGATTACGGGAATCTCGCTGCTCGCCATTTTGATGAAGTCTTTGTTCCATTAGCAATCGATGTTCGATGTATATATCCAAAGCATCTTTCGCTGCTACCTGAAAAAAATATCACGTTACGAAACTCGATAATTAAATTATTTCTTAAAACATACCTCTTTCTGTTTGTAGTTGGGAAGAATAGATTGTACTACGTCGGCGAATAAATTCGTGTACCGTCTCGTGTTGGCTATAACACTTTCCGCTAACCCTGGGTCGAACTCTTCCAAGTCGTCCAGATTAATTACCAATTCAACCTACAATATGACGAATAGTAAATACATGATTTACTGCTTCATTACGAAAGTGGAACATCGAAAACAAAACGTACCTGTTCACGATGGGCAATTTTAGTCATTTGTGAAGCGTACACGAAAACAGGACCATCCTGATCTTTACCTTTGAAGGTTTGCAGAAAATCTTGTATCTTCTCTGAAATCAGACAAACAACATGATTTAAACATACCGCAAAATTAGATAATCTCCAAAAGTTCTATGTTTGTAAATTTGATCGATTACCTCGGTCATCATCGTAAGCTATTTTTGACATGATAGAAATAAATTGAACTTATTCACAATATCAGCATTCAAGACTCAATTTTCAAAACTGTTTTTTTATGTACACGTTTTATTTTTCACGTTACTTTTCAACTCGTTTTAAACATTGAAAAATTGTAAATAGAAAGAAAACGAATTTAGAAACCGGAGACTGACAATACAATATACAATACTCCGATCACCAATTTTGTTGAAAAAATGAACGAAAGAAATACTACGGAGTTCAGCGAAATACGCGGGAAGCGCGGAAAAGAAATAGAATTTAGAATTTTTTTTAGCATTCATACCAAAAATTCAGCTGATTCAACAGACTTAATTCTTGCATAGTGATCACGAATAATTAATTTTCAGTTAATTAGGAATTAATCTCGAACCACGGGCAACAATCTTCAAAATTATCTTAAGTACTAAAACTGTGGGATCAATAATAATAACACTAATTCAAATTGAAATGAAGAAAAATGTAAATTCATCATAAAAGGAAAAATGAAAACGTTTAGACAATTAGTCAAGAATTGACTTCCGATTTCCGAAAAACTTGAGAATTTATATTTTCCCAAGTGACGACACTGATCGATGATCGAATTTAGGTGATAAGAACTTCGTACTATCGAGTTTATTCAATAACATTGACAAAAAAAACTATCAATTAAAAATCATAACCGTTGCTACAGTCATTTGAAATAATAACTTTTAGTTTCATCACTGTAGAATTAAGCGTCACAATTTGAAAATTACTGTAGCATGTTTTGAAAACAAAAATGGTAAGTATGATTTTGAGTAATTCAGTACTTATTGCGCACTTTACAATGTATCAAATGTTTTCAGTCTACAAGCTTAATACTAGCTGGTCTTGGGTTGGCCGCTGCTGGCTATGTTGGTAGATGTATAGTTCGCGCTTCTCCGCACATTTCCAAAACCATGTCTGAATCGTTGAAGGCGCTTTCCAGTTTCGATTCATCCGTAAGTTGAAAAGTATCAAGACTTGAGATTTTGAAGAATGCGGTATACTTTAATACGACTTTCACATTGCAATTATAGAATTTTGCCAATAGTAAATACTACAAAGGCGGTTTTGAAGCAACGATGACCAAAAGAGAAGCTAGTCTGATATTAGGGGTTTCACCAACATCATCTAAACTCAAAGTGAAAGTACGTATCAAGTCTACTCATCTTTCCGTCGGTTTTATTCAGTTTTATTTTAAAAATAATTATATTTTCCATTTTATACCTTGCAGGAAGCGCATAAGAGGATCATGTCTTTGAACCACCCTGATCGCGGAGGTTCTCCATACATCGCAGCCAAAATTAATGAAGCAAAGGATCTATTAGAAAATAATAAATGACTTATTTCTGTGTTCTTTGTTTTTTGGAGTCTAGGCAACATAATTCGGGAGAATCCGTATTTTCAATATTGTATGTTTGTAGGTGTAAGATGTGCATTGTGTAATATATTAGTTGAGTAGAGAATGTAAAAAACCGTTGTATTAATAATTATTATTCGTTTTGAGTTTTGCGAGTTCTTCGTTATGTTTTTTCTGATGTATGATATTCTGCTTTTTATCTTGCCTACCAGATCCAGCATGTCGGTGATTAATTTGACTGCAGGTAGATTTTTTTTTGAAAAAGAAAGCGTGTTTATAAATCTTTTTGTTTTTAATGTTTTTCTCATGTAATAATGGACAGAAATTCATGATCATTATTTATCTATGATCACATGTGCGTAATTATGGTGTGCGTATCGTCTATCGTGTATGTTTTGAGATTTTTTTTCGTTTTTAATCTCGGCAGCACTGTATTTTTTTCAGTTTCAGTCCTTCAGTGATAACGATTATTCCCGCCACCACTACACCACTAGCCTTTCGCCGAAATAGGAAGATGTGCATTGTGCGTAAATGGAAATGGATTATGATTTTTCTAATAATTAATTTAAATCTACCAGCTTCAGAAAGTTCTGCTATAAACTGTTGATTAAGAATTTCAATTCAGATTACTTTAAAATGTTCGTGCTCTTCTAATTGCTCTAATGTTGACAAAATCAATCAAAGTCAAATTGATGAAGAGAACGTTGAATCGAAACTAGAAAAAGAAAAATGAACAAAGGGAAATTGAAAGCGGTAATTGTACCTTTATTTAGAAATAATTGCTACTACATATTTGAGTCGTTCATTAAGTTATATTGCAGAAACCATCAAAACAGAATGATACCGGTAGACAAACGTCCATTCGGAGTTTCTTCTCGACTAATTTTCGAAAGGAGATTGCTAGCGAAAATAATTCAAGAAACACATCTCCAATAAAACGTAAGGATTTTTCTTCTAGGTGCGTGTACTTTGTCTTTTCATGATCATTTTGTCGAAACATGGTTTTACAGAGAGCAAAAGCGTTAACGAAATCAGAAATGAAACAAACATTTCTTTGAAAGAAGTCGTCATATCTAGCGAGAAAAGCAGAACGGTTTTATCGCCAAACACCAATTGCGCCAGCAGTGTGTTATCGTGTGGTAAAACTCGCTCCAATGATAGCGCGAGTGAGAAAAGAAAGTTCGAAACAAGCGGCGATCTCAACGATTTACTAGATGAATTGGAAAATTCGTCTCCGGAAGATTATGTTTATTTGCAATCGTTTGCTTCATCAAAAAATCACAACACACCGCAAAAGATTGACAGCAATCCGATTAAAAAACGCGTGAAGCTATCTCCATCTTCATCGAGAAATGAGAAAAAACTTACAATCATGAACGGTATTAATTCTGGACAAGAAGAGTTGCATACTGAGATGAAAATCAACGAACTTTACGAAAGTAATCAACCCCATGATGAAAACTCAATGGTACTGAAAACATCCGCTGACCAAAATCAGTGTACTGCCGATGTTCCAGATATAGAAAATTTAGCTGATTTATTAAACGACGACTGCGACGAATGGTTAACCTCGACTTGGTAAAATCTACTTTTATGATCTTTTTAACATGTTCTCGTGACAAACTAGTTAAAGCAAAACGGATTTCAGCAATTTTAATCTAAACGAATGGACCTACTGCAAAGTAAATTCTATGCAATATTCTAATGCTGGTTTAACCTTGACGTTACAAAAATTTACCAAACCATCTAATACAGTTTCCTCATCGACGACCGTCTGTGTTCTCAAAGGGTGTTGGTATGTTGAATACGTTCTTTCAGATCAATTAAAACCGTAAATAAAACTTTTTTTTTGTACAGGTTCGATACGCCTCTCAAAGTAGGCGACATTGTTTGCTTAAAAGCTCATTTCGACTTCAAAAATACCCAATGGGTAGTTGACAACGAACAAGGCTTCATCACCGTGCATCCAGATGTTTTAATGACAGGAACTGGTGTCGTGGGTTCGTTATTCTGTCAAAGACGATCCGTTTTGAGTTACATTTTCCCAAGTTACGATCCTCCTAACGTAGCCATGATTGTTGGATCTCTAGTCCACGAGTTATTACAAGAAGTAAGTATTTGACTCCTATACCGATTTTCTCAAAAACTATGGTCAAAATAAATCATATTTATTTTTGCAAGGTTTTAAGAAGACAAATTTTTATCATGGACGACATAAAACTAGTCATCGATAATTTAATTAACGCTAAACGCACATTATATTCGGCTTACGAATGCGACGTTGCTGTCACTACTATCAGATCTCAGTTGGAAGAATTCGCACCTAAAATATTTTCATTTGTAAATACTTACATTAATAGTAAAAGTAGCTCGTAAGTATTTATTTTGTAAAAACATATTCGACTATCTCAAGTAATTCAATATGAATTTAATTAAATCAAAAGTAAATATTCTATTTTTTAGAAACGGCACGAAAACATGGTTAGGAGATATATTGGACGTACTGAGCATTGAAGAGAATTTTTGGATTCCCCAGCTGGGAATAAAAGGAAAAACCGACGTAATTTTGAAAGCGCGGAAAAACGATAAAATTAAGGTAAGCAGTCGGAATATTTCGTTAGCAAACTATAAGTTCATAAAGAACACTATTCACTAAAGAAAGCATGGGAATTCTGTTTTTGCACGTTTGCAGATTTTGCCGCTGGAATTAAAAACCGGACGAGCGAGCAATTCTTCAGAACACAGAGGGCAAATCATACTGTACTTAATTATGATGGATGAAATTGGCACCGACGTAGACGGCGGATTATTATTCTATCTCAGGTTTTGATGCTCGATTTCATTTCATAAATTGACGGTCATTTGACAATGTAACTCAATTACTTGATTTAAATTTCTTCAGAGAGAACAAACTTATCGAAATAAATCCGAAGCATGCTGAAAAAAGTGGACTGATGAGCATGAGAAATAGTTTGGTTAGCTATATCGTAACAAACGAAACGCCAGCTTTGCTATCGCAGAATAATTTCGAACCGCCTACTTTACCCGAACCAATTAATCATCCTAGTGGTTGCGCAAAATGCCCATATTTGACTGTATGCTCCGCATCAATTACGTAAGTTTTACTCTGCTAAGAATTTCCTTCAGTTTCGTTTCAAGATGCGATAATAAACTGAAAAATGAACTTGTGCAGTAAAAAACATCGCGATAACATGTCGAAAAGAAATCCGCTCAACGATTTAAGCGTCAAGGCTCTAGCTCATTTAACCGAATCGCATATTCGTTACGTATTCTTCTGGCTCGGTTTACTCAAACTCGAAGAATCGGAACGGAAGAAAAATCGAACTTTCGATATATCTGATCTATGGCATGTAAATGTCGTCGAAAGGTAAAATTTCATTTTTTCTTATTGTCTTGGCGTACACGCAAATGCGTACAATTTTACTTGGATATTTGTAAGTATGAACGATATCAATTACTGGGTTTTCTTCTTCACAGGGAAGTACGTGGATATTGCATGAGTAATTTACGTGTACAAAGCGTCGACGTTCTCGGCAGTAGATTTTTACATAAAATGAAACGTATCACTGAGGTCGATGATTGTAATCTGCCAAATACGTATGCCCTGGCTGAAGGGGATTACATTGTGGTTAGTAAAGGATCCAGATATGCCATTGCTAGCGGTTACATCGAAACAATTGAAGAACGAAATATATCTCTGAAACTCGACAGGTACGGAAATCTGTGTAGTACTGTCGGTACAGTTGATACCTGACAAATGGAAATAGATTGCTTAACCTTTTAAAATTGGCGCTTCCTAAGTTCCAATTGGATTTCTTGTGCGTATATACGCTACGTACAACGGTGCTTATTTATCTGACCCTCGAACGAATGGAAAGTAGGCATTGAGCCGAAAATGCATTTTTTATTTTGATATTCCGTGTAAATTCGCGTTCTTATTTTCAGAATGTTGGAAAAAGACGGCGATGAGTATTACGTTGTTGATAAATATTCCATGTTCGATGGTTTACTAGGATTCAACACTTCGAGCTTACTTATGCTATTCGAGAACACAGCTCAAGCTTGTAATCTTCGGTCATTCATTATCGATGCCACTTCGCCTTCTTTCACTTCGAAAATTCCTTCCACAGTACACGATAATCGTATTCTAGATGGATTGAACGTGGCACAGAGAAACGCCGTCTTACAAACTTTAAAAGCTGACCATTATACGCTTATTAAAGGAATGCCTGGCACCGGTAATAAGTTTTTCATATTCTGAAAACTTGGCGGCATCGGTTGTCGATCTTCAAACCATTAAAAAAATTGTTGTTCATTCCAGGTAAAACCGCGACCATAGTGGCTTTAATTAAATTACTCGTTTCGATGAAATATTCGGTTTTGATTACCAGTCACACTCATTCGGCTGTCGACAACATTCTATTACGTTTGAAAGGCAGCGACGTTGATTTTTTACGATTAGGATCTCACGTTCGAGTGCACGATTCGTTGAAAGACTACTGCGAAGATCACGTTTTAGAAAAACATAACTTTCAAAGCGTCCGCGATTTAGAGAACTTCTATAATAATAAAGTAGAAAACAAATATTTGTCGTCCCAAGTGCGTTGGGTGTTCGCCGTTCTCGCTTATGCTAACGCATTTTTTTACAGAAAGTTGTAGCGGCCACTTGTATGGGGTGTTCGCACGTGATATTCAGAAAACGACAGTTCGACTATTGTATCGTTGATGAAGCTACACAAGTTTTACAACCCACGGTTATAAAGTCACTCTACTGTTGCAAAAAATTCGTCTTGATCGGTGACCCGGACCAACTACCTCCGGTTGTGCAGTCTAAAAAAGCTAGGTGTGTAATATGTATTTGATTACACTTGCAATACTACACGTTCTTTCTGGCCTTTTTCGTATGCGCTGGTATCTGTGTAATGACTAATTTTACGATTTTTCGACAGTATTCTAGGTTTAAGCGAAAGTTTATTCAAGAAATTGGACGGTCCGCAAGTTACATCCGTCTTGAATCTACAATACCGTATGAACTCGAGAATAATGCAACTGGCGAATTCGTTCGCCTATGACAGTAAGTTGGAATGCGCGAACGAAGAAGTCGGCTCAGCCACCATACTCTGCGATTCTTCCCGAATAAGTAGTCAATTTCCAGAATGGATGAAATTAGCGTTATCGAATGATCTAAATCATTCGGTCGTCTTACTGAATACGTGCAATTTGAAAACCACCCCACCGTTAACGGAGTATTCTAGTCAAAACGAAGCTGACATAGTTTTCAGTATTGTCCGTAATTTGCGCCAGGTAGACAAATTGCGCGTTACGATCTCAAAGCGAGTGGTTTTCTGCTAAATATTAACATTACTCATTGCAGGTTTGCGAAACAACTCACGATATCGGTATCATAGCTCCATTTTGTGAACAAGTGAAACTACTTCGTAGTATGTCTTCCGTCGAATATCCTGTTGAAATAAATACCGTCGATCAATATCAAGGACGGGATAGAGACGTTATCATCTACTCGTGCACCAAAACATCTAGTACAACGGTAAGAAACTAGATTTGCGGTTTCATCACATGCCTACAATATTCTCCGCAAATCAATGAGTATCTATGCGCCACATCGGATGTCTTAAATTTTGAAAAATTGTTTCAGGATACCGGAATCTTGAGTGATAAAAGACGACTTACCGTAGCCATTACTCGAGCTAAACGAAAATTAATTATAATCGCTAATGTTACCGCATTACGTAATTACGCCGTTTTCGACGAATTATTCAATTTTATACCAAAAGCGTGTGTCATCGAAGTCACTTGCCTGTAATCAGCCGTCAATCTTTGATCTGATATAAAAAAATGAGCTGCGACGCTCTACACGTGTTTGCGTCCAGTGTACTTGGCCATTTAGTTCCACTACACTTGAAGAGCCGTAGAAACGCGGCCGACATACTGACAAGTGAAATTTCTTTTTGAATTTTAACGCGCAAATATTCGTTTTATATCGTGTTTTAATATCAACCTAAGTAGTCGTATTGCAATTAATAATATTAAGAAACGGTGGCAACTTTCAGTTGTTTTTTTCTTCATAGGTGATCATCATCTTTTTGCACCGTGCGTGGTGTAATTAGGTACATTTATGTATCAATAAAATTTACGGTTACTACATCAGCACCGTGTTTCTTTTTTGAGCAATGAACTAGAAAAGAATTTATTTACAACTTAGCGTTACCCATATCATAGCGCAGTAAACGCTGAGAACGATAATAAAAAATTGGTAATGAATAGCTTCAATGAGAACTTCTTTATTACGCATAATAACTTGATCAAATAAATCTGACCCGTTAGCCACAAACATCCAATTACAAACGCACACTTCACAGACATCGTCAAGTCTACTTTGGCTAATTATGAACATTCGACGACAATTCATTTTCATACAGAATGATCAATATAGGTTTGGACGCATTCTGGAATTGATATCGGATTCGTATGAAAGCCAACTCCCAATCGAGAGGACGCTGGAAATCTGGAAAATTGCAGACATTGTGACAACAAGCAACAAAACGCGTTTCGTTAAGGAAACAAAATATGTCAACTTACTCGTGAAATTTCTGTACCTGCATCACTTCCAAGAAATACAACAAAACGAACCTGCGTTTACTTCATTTTTCCTAAATTTTAAAAAATCGTTGAAAAAAGGTTACCATAGCATTAAAGGAATTGACGGACGTAGCTCCGATTCATTAATACCTCCGATTTTGCTAAAATTTAGTATCAGTGTCTCAATTCCTTATTTACCAGGTTTTAGAAAAATTTGATGTCTCCAGGCTTCAAATCATCGAGAGTAATCTAATTTCCATATCATTTTCATAACAGTGCGTCGATAGCTCGATACACCCTGAATACCGATTTTGGTCTCGATCGGTTGACTTTTTGGAAAATGTAACCACTTTCGAAGGATCTTCGCTTATTTGTGGGGTTTCCATCATCATATTTTGTAATCAGCATCCCAAAGAAGAGTTACCAAATTGTAGCAAAATCGAAGGTATAAATGATTCGGAGTTCGGACCTACATATATCAAAACTGACTTATAAATACATATGTATAATAGGAATGAAAATTTTCAACTCACGATTCACATCGAAACGAAATCATCGTCCAGATTAATGTAACGACACCATCAATTTGGATCCAAAGTTTTCAACCGACTGAAAAACAAACGCAAACGATATTAGTCGAAAAATTCGCCACATAAAATAATATTGCAAGAATTTCTTTTTGCTGCTTAAAAATATCTATGTATATGTAGTACGGAAGCATTACGTTGCAAGTAATCCTTTAAAAACGTCATCTCAAACACTTTAAAATTAAGATGCTTAGTTTAAACTCGACAAATTTAAATATTCAAGAGCACGCTGCGCTACGCGCTGGAAGAAATCATTCATATGAACATTCGAATAATGACACAATTGACGAAAAATAATTATAAGAAAACGAAAATCATATTATAATTACTGAGAAATGAGCTTTCAGAGTTTTTCATCACAAAATTAATAATTAGGTACCATTCGCGAGAGATTGGAATACTTCCGTCGAACCGTAACAATCTTTTTTCCGAAGTTATTTTGACAAAATGAGCAAAAATGCTTACCCATAGTTTGAAAAAATGTTTTCTCAAAAAAAAATTCAATTACAAAATTTGAATTTTAAAAGTATATTGGACACCCAATTCTTCGAATCACGTTTAAACAATAGTCAAAATCAGTCAGTAAGTTAACTTTCGATCAATAACTTTTTGCAATGGAATTATTATAATTGTAACGTGTACCAAAGCACTTAATTATATAAGATTCGATTCATTCACAACCCGCGAAAGCAATACCACAGGGGTGCGCACGAAGCAAAAACAACTTTGTATAAAACCCATAACCCATCAACACGTTAATATTCGAATTTATATTCGATTAAATAAAAATTGAATGCAAAGAATTCCTACGAGGCACAAATTTTAAAATTGCATTCAAACCAGAGCCGGATAATCGCGCATATTATACTGTGTCAGATACTACCAATGAATCGTTTATCGATACGTTCGTGATAAAAGGGGCCGCATAATTCAGAACGATATTCTTTAAAAAGATAGGTAATACCTATATAACCAACAAACTCGCATGAAAGTGAAACAACGAATAATCATATAAAACTACAATATTTACTTAAAAATTTAGGGTACTCAAAATCCGGGTCTGGCTTAGGCTTGTATATTGAAAACAAACACCATACTTTACTTTATTTTACCATTCAAAATAAATCAATCTTCATTTCCGTAATGCGAGTAAATCGCGTTTTTTTGATGTAGGCTGAATAAGCTTGAAATGAGAGTGCATCCTCATTGCGCTATACACCTTAAATAGGCACGTAGTAAGCGGGTACTATAATACAACAATCAAAAATAAAGTATCTCAAGGCTTAAAATTCGCATAATTATGCTTTTGATTGTTTGTTTAGAAATTCACTTTTTTCTAAGCAACGTCACATTAATTAAAAATATGTCACAAATCGAAAAAAAATTTCAGTAACACAACCTGTCATATACATAAAATAGATACGAACATGGGTCAACGTATTTGTGGAATATTTCGAAAAATAGGTTGATAGTCGGTACTGCGGTAATAATTTCAAAAATTCCATTATATTGATCAAAAAATCTTGTTGGGAATAATCTCAAGTATAGATAGCACATACGTATAATTTTGTCGTCTCGTAGGTAGGTATAGGTACTTAATGTTAAATAAAACAATCGTCGCAATGAAGAAGAATTTCCTCCTTTTTTTTTTCAAATGAAAAAAATGAAAAAATGATGAACATCGGAACAAAATAAACTGTCGTAAGAAAAAAGAAAAAATTATAAAGTAATTGGTATAATGCACGTGTACAACTATCAATACGAGAATTCATGGGCATCATTATTTCAGTCATGTTTAGCTTTCTCATGATGAAAGCTCCACGATACCCATCTCTGAAATTTCACAATTACATACGTAGTTACGTACAGGGTGTCTAAAAAATTTTATAGTACTCCAATTCTTCAAAAAATTGCACGGAATTTTTTGGAAACTGTTTGGAACCTTTCAACTGGTTCTAAGAAAACGCATAAACAAAGTTTTGATTAAAATTTTGAAGGAAGGGACAAATGTCCGTTGCATTTAAAATGAAATCAGTTACAGACTGAAAACTTCTAAAAATATACCGACATACACGGATAATAATTATTAAAAGTAAATAATAATGTCACTAATCAATTTCAACGGTATGAAAATTTAAATTCGCGAATTCGTTTCAATTTTGGTTACATGTTTTCCTTTTAAACGCATTTCATTCATGTCAATGATGCGTGCAATAATGAGTACGTAAAAATACAAAATTAAAATACTTTTAATAGCAAATATTTGTACAAGAATATAAAATAAAAGTGTTTCTTTTTGCCTAATTGTCTCAAAGTAGTTACAATTTAAAAAAAATTATCATTATGAAAAATTAAATAAAAATGAAATAACTTATTCTCATTAGGTCTGCTGGTTTAAAAAAAATGTTACTAATAATTCATTAAAAATATGAATACGTACACGATTATAAAAGGGGCGGTAGGGGGAAATAAAAATCAATTACTACTCAAATTTAGCTTATAAAACAGATGATTTTAATCCTTTGAAAATACAAAGACACGAAACTCAAATATTCAAATTTTCAATGTTGAACTTGACAACATTATTCGCGTAAGTACTATCGTAATCGCAATTAAAAGTATTTACCTACTCTGTTTTTCAGTAAGTAAATTCGTATTTAGGCAATCGGGTAGGTCATTTAAGTGCATATTTTAAAACATCGACGATTACAAAATCGTATTTTCGATAAAGTTCATAATAACGAGCATCGTGATCGAATGTTACTTTCAAGTCAAACTAGCATGTAAATTTACAAAAAAAAAATAAAATCGAATAAAATTCAACACGTCTTTCAACTTTCCGATAACTGCGCCGCTCATTATCGAATTACGAACCTAGGCGCAAGTACCACTTACCTAATCCACAGCAAGTATTTTTTAATACGAATAATTATTGTATGTTCCTACTGATTGACCGTAACTCGAATCTGAATAAAACATACAAAATCTAGTTTCACTATTTTCATAAAGGCAACCGGTGTTTTCATCATTCGAACGGATTACTTTGATAAATTATCTAATATCGATTACAAAACATACGTCTTTTGATTTTAGACATCAAACACTTATTTACGAGCAATTCTTTCATCTATTCTGTAGCGGGAGAATAAATCACTTATTCCAAATATCGATGTGATTTAAAAAAAATGTTTTAAAGTAACTTTAGTAACCTATTATACCGAAAAAGTAACCGAAATATTTAATAATCAACTACAATATCAAGCATGAAAAATTGTAACACGTCAATTCGAAAGAAATTTCGCACTGATGCCTGCGGAAATTTTGCGAACAGCAGATGTTCTGATGCTCACATCGCGAATTTCGTTTGAAAAATCACGAACTAAAGTATACGAATCGAAGGTCGAAAAATAAATAAACTAACCGTTAAATATTCTAGGATTTTTTATCAACTTTGCCTAGAAGTGCAGTAATGCAAAAAATAAAGAATCAGAAACATTGATAACAGGTTGACATGGAAAATGCTGTTTGAAGTTTGATGGGTGATTTTCATAGTATTTTTTTGCGCTGATCACGAGAAAAATAGGGGAAAAAATCCACCACCCAAGGATTTTTCACAATTTGAATTTTTAATTTAACGGGTTTTCTACTTTTTTTGATAAATTTTAGACACTTCAAGTCGATTTTCTGAGAAAAGGAAGGGTTATACGAAAAAACTGAATAGAACATAAATTGTAGAGCGTCAAATTTGCTATCGGTAAAATCTAATTAGTTTTTTCTTAGGAGACTTAGCTTTCGAGATATTTTAGTTTAAAATTCAAAGTTCAACTTTTTTTTTAAATTGAAAATATCTCAAAAACTAAGCCTCTTAAGAAAAAACTAATTGGACTTTACAGGTAGGAAATTTCATGCGCTACAATTTATATTCTATTAATTTTTTTCGTAGGGCCCTTTCTTTCCCCAAAATATCGACTTCAAGGGTCAAAAATTACATCAAAAAGTGTAAAACAAATTTTTGACGAAAAATCCTGGCGTCCTGGAATTTTTTCAACATTTATCTCGTGATCAGCGTGAAAAATAATATAATAATTATCCATTAAATTTAAAACAGCATCTTCTTTTTCTTGTTTTAAATTTTAATCACTGTTTTTAGTCTAAAATGTAGCGCTGATTTTAAAATTCCATCGCTCAAGTTTCGCTAGTAGGTGATTCTTATCTATTTTTTAGCGCCGAGTTCGAATATGATTACAGTTTTTCGCGATTACGCCAGGATTTTTTAAAATTGGAAGATTTTTTGTTGAAAATTTGTTTTACATTTTTCTACGTTACATTTGACTCCTAAAGTCGATTTTCTGGGGAAAGAAAGAGTTCTACGAAAAAAATGAAGATAGGAAATTTGACGCTCGACAATTTAGGTTCTATTCATTTTTTTCGTAGAACCCTACCTTTTCTCAGAAAATAGACTTGAAGTGTCAAAAGTTACAAAAAAAAAGTAGAAAAACTGTTCAACAAAAAATTCAAATTGAACCAAATCCTTGGGTGATGGAATTTTTTCACTGCTTTTTTCGTGATCAGCGCGAAAAATACTATAGAAATCACCCATCAAACCTCTAACAGCATTTCAAAAGTTTAAAAATGTCGACCTGTGTAATATTTTCAAGTACGCGTTTCGTTTGAAAATATTCAAAATTCAGTCCCATAAATCGCACCAAAGATAACAAGTCTTCTGAAATAATTACTATCTAGCATCTTCTACAGCACTCAAATGTTTGAATTCAAGATTTTGATGAAATTTTTGCCCTAAAAACGTAAAATTAATATACAAAATATTGACTAGTTTACCTTGTATTGGAGCGCCATATCCAGATCCGTCCATGTAACCAGATGAATAATCGTCGTAACCAGCTTGAGAATTAGAATAATTCATGTTAGAATATCCTCCGTAAGAATCGACAGGGGGAGCTGATGACAAAATGAAAATGATAAATAGGAAAACAAAACGTAAAAAAAAAACAAACAACAACTGTAAAAAACCAATTGGTTGAAAGCGCTTGTGTCAGTTGGTACATATAACGTGAAATTGAATAGTTCACGCACATGTCAAAAACTGACTCGATTTCTGTTCCGTAGATCATGGAACTATCGCACACTCGATTATGAGATAGTATAATAGACTACGGAAAGTTACAATTATTATGATTAGATAAATGACGATAAGATGTTTCATAAATTTCATCATGATACGTCGATCGTAACGAGATGTATCACCGCTGCAAATGAGTAATACTTTTCCCAACATCAGAACGAACTCTTCGGCAGGAATATTCGAAGAATATTGTTTTATTGGGTTGTAATGGACTCAATGATGGAATAAAATTGTAACCAACTCACCAGCTTTATAACCGTATGGATCCACGCCAGAATTGTTCATCGGTTGACTATTGGAGGCTGGATGATATTCCACGGCTGAATCGTATGCTGAAGAACCGCCCGAATACGAAGAATAGCTTGGATCGTTGTTATACGACGAATACGGAGCGTTTCCCATATACGAGCTGTTCTGAGGGCCCGGCGGGTAATTGTAATCGGGCGGACTGAATCAAATAGCAAGTGGTCAAGTCATAACAATCCTTATATCAACAAACGATTGAAAACGCACACTCACTTGTAGCTCTGTGACTGCGACACATTTAACGGTGGTGGCGGTGCATTATTGTACACATCGGCTGGGGGAGGAACATCGTACGACGCGTAAGTCCTGCAAACATGGTATTGATATCGAAATTCGATACGAGATCGTCGTCTAGTCGTACTGCTTACAACGTGACGTAAAATTACTTACGGTTGCGTAGGAGGTTGTTGCTGGTACTGTCCGTAACCGTTAGCTGGTGAAGGCGCATCGTAACGAACTCGCTTCGGTGGCATAGGAGGAGGCATACCCATTGGAGGGCCGCCTCGTTTCATCGGACCTGGAGCACCGACTACAGGAGGTGGAACGGAGTACGACGACGATGGCGGTGGAGGCGCCGAAGAGTACGGCACATGTGGTGGTGGAAGTCCTCCCATCATATTGCCTCTACCAGGAGCTACTGGTGGACCTCCACGAGGTGGAAGATTCATCGGGGCTCCACGATTCATCATAGGGTTGCCTCGATTACCGACGCCAGCGCCCAACTGAGGAACATTCATTAAACCACCACGACCTGCGAATAATACAAACAAAATAATGACGGAGTCTCTACTCGTCGACAATAGAGCGATCTGCATTTTATCTAGAATGTCTCTTACCCATTCCACCGCCTCTATTTCTGAGATTCAATCCGTTTCTATTCCCGCTAAAAATGGTATCGGTATATTAAAAAATTACACAGCACACGTATATTTCATAGAATGCCGAAAGAAATCATCTGTTAACAAACCGAATAGAACCCTGGTGTTGTGTTGGATGTGGTTGAGCTTGCTGAGAAACTCCACCAGCATTCATCTGAGACTGAATAGGGTGAACGTGTTTCAGCATGTGAGGCGGATTCATACCGGAACTTTGCTGAACCGGAGGTGGCTGTGGATGGTGTGGCGTAGAATGCACATTTTGTAGTGGTGACTGTAAAAAAATGAAAATTCGTAGGAAACGATAAGAAAGCGAGCGATTACTACGAATACGAATACTTCACAAGCAACTTACATGACTGACATTTTGATTCACTTTGGCTCGATTATGAATTTTGATGATTCTATTATTTGCCATTCTGTTGGGTATTGGATTAGATCCGGGTCCTGTGACAGTTTTTAAGATATTGTTATCTTTGATATTTTTCAACGGTTCTTTCATAGCGCCGTTGATCGGTATTTGCGCGGATTCGATCGGATTTCCTGCGTCGAGTCCAAGTGGTCGAGGTGGCAACATGGCTCTGGGTAACATTCCTCGCGGACCTAACGGACCCATCGTTCCAGGCGGATGTATAGGAGGTCGTGGTAACATAGCAGGTCCCATTCCTCTGGGTGGTCTTGCGTGAGGCGGTGTCATTCCTCGTCCAACGAATGGAGGGACAGGCGGCCCACCTCGCATTAATCCTGGTCTGCAACAAGTCAACGTTACGAATCACGAAGAATTCGAGGCTCCGAGAAAAGTATTCGTTACAAAAGCTCATTACGGAAGTATAACTTCTCAGAATACAGGATATTATCAACATTCGTTAAAAAATAACGGGTTCATCTCTGATGAGGGAGCCTGCAGTAATCATCATCGTAAGATACATAATGGCGCTTTTCACTTCGAAGAAATGAGAAACGATTATATCAATAAAATATTCCTTATTGTAGCAATCAGATCACAGGACATTTTCAACAGTTTAAAAATGATAATGGGTTCATCTCTGATGAGGGAGCCTGCAGTAATCATCATTGCAAGATACACACACATTGGCGCTTTTCACTTCAAAGAAATAAAAAATGATTATATCAATAAAATATTCCTTATCGTAGCAATCAGATCACAGGACATTTTCAACAGTTTGAAAATGATAATGGGTTCATCTCTGATGAGGGAGCCTGCAGTAATCATCATCGTAAGATACACATTGGAGCTTTTCACTTCGAAGAAATAAAAAATGATTATATCAATAAAATATTCATAATTGTAGTAATCAGATCACAGGACACTTTCAACAGTTTAAATAATGGGTTCATCTCTGATGAGGGAGCCTGCAGTATTCATCATTGTTAGATTTTTGCGTTTATATATTTTTTTTGAAGAAATAAAAAATGATTAATTGATTAAATCAATAAAATAATTATTGACAGTATTCAGATCACAGGACACTTTCAACAGTTTAAAAAATGATATTGGGTTCATCTCTGATGAGGGAGCCTGCAGCAATCATCATAAACACTCGCAACGTAAAAATACATGTAATTGCGCACATCGTACTCTCACAGCTCGAATCAACACATGATGCAACACATATACCACACTGATGTAATTTCGAATCTTGACATAATGATTAACAACTAGTGTATTTTACTACGATCAAGAGTTTTCAGAAAACAGGATACATTCAACATAAGAAATTGTAACGGGTTCACCTCTGATGAGGGAGCCTGTAGATATTCATCATTAAAACCCTCGATTGTATTCTATCTTAGAGTTACATACACTTGAACAAATGAAAAACAAACTGCAAATTTAGCTAAATTATGTTTCATCAACTTGAAAACACAAACCTTAGTGGCGGTAATCTCATTCTGTCCATGCCGATCATATTACGTCCTCTCATTGGAACATGTGGCCACATTAATCCGCCTCTGTTTCGAGGTGGTCGCATAAATCCGTCTAGCATTTCCATCTATAATCACAACGATAAAAGATACTCTTAAATAATAATACAGCAGATTCGAAGGTCTCGTAAAAAACAACGTGGTCACATCTACTAGATCAACATGAACAACGGACTGACTATAAACACTAACGTGGTAATTCAATTGACTGAAATGAAACACTAAACTTACTTCAAGTTAAATGATCAACGTCAGTAATTTTGATCGAAACAGTACTTCATCCAGTCAAATAACAAGACACAGCAGAGGCCATGCAAAAAGTAAAATGTGTTTGAAAGTTTGAAACTTTGAGTCGAGCCCCGAAAAGGGATTATTAGTCAACAAACTTTTCTTTCGTGGAAAATTGGAAAATGGAAAAATAGAATTTTTCATTTTTTCTCAACTTGCTCTTTTTTGTTTACTTTTGGTATAGAGTTTGCATACAGCATCAAAAAATTGAAAGTCACGTGACTTTCAACCAATGAAAAGATGCAAGAAATTTTTTTTGATACTGCCTATGAGTTCCACGTCGAAACTAAAGATAAACAAAAAGTAGTCTTCCCCCTTTACCCCTTTCTGCTACACTCCTTGTTGTGGCGCGTAGTGTGTTTTGATTTGAACATTGAAGAACAATTTGAATATATAAATTTTCTTATTTCTTAGATTTTAGAATGAATAGTATAAGTTCGTGTTCATAACTATCAATTACACAACATGAAGCAGTACTTTCATCACTCGATCATTGGCTCTTTCTTTTGTCTTTATCGTCTCCTCGACAACCGACAACCTGCCGGGTTAGTTTTCATCATCTAATCACCATCGATTCGAGTACGTATTAATTTATCTATTTTTATTGACGAACAAAATATAAAAGTAATAATCAGTATGGAAATAGCATAGATACCATAGTAGATGCCCTGAAGACAAACTATGCAAACAACCTACGAAAAAACACTCAAAAAAGTAGAAAAGTGAGTTATTCACCTTACGACTAATCTAACTAAACAACAAAATTATTTAATTGACGCTCATTGAAATTCAATTATCACGCGTCGTCTTTTCACAGTTCGATAAAATAATATCGGCCATGTAATTTGATAATTCATAAATCCATTGATAAATGTTGAAACAAACGTTGGGGTTTTTCATCTTTCGATAAAAGTTTTTCTTCAATATTTAAAGATTGCAAATGAAAAATTTGATTTTCGTTTGTGTACATCAACTTTAGCGTACGTGTATCTCTTTGTGTGTCTTGTCATCTGGATTCAGTTATATCACGTTGTTTTAAATTAATTTTGTCGTAGAGAGAATTTTGAATCTATACTTCGTTGAAATCGGAAAAAGTAATCGCATCTGCGAATTTTTTTGGAAATTACCAATACTGTTTTTGAAGACAGTAAGCTTAACACTGCAATCTTCCATGTAATTTTCCTATTGATTTTTATGTTTGTATTGATTTTTTCGTGGATTTTAATGTCTGTTGTAATTTTTCAGATTATTTTTTCGGGTGGATAGACAAAATAGCCAAAATGAATCTACCAGCCACACTTGAAATAGCTCGATTTGGCAAGTCATTAAAGACAACAGTAACAGAGCTATGCCAAATAGTAAGAAATTGTAATCCACTGAACCCGCTGGCACAACCGCCTACAAAAGAATCGAAATTGTTGGCGTGTTTGGAATTCGTGATTGTGAAAATGTTTTGCTGTGGATACAGATACGAACTCATCGACGATGGTGGTTGGCCCGTTCCCAAAATCTATGATGGGCTGCCTAGAACTTACAACTTCTTGGGACATGACTTCGAAGTTACCATTTTGCAAGATCTGAAAACCTTATATATCCTTATCAAGGTACATATGTAAATTTAACATGTTATTCCTATAAATGATAATGAAAAATACATGTATATAATTCAATTTTACATTTCAGTGTGATCCTTTTGCATTTCGGTTAGTTGAATGCATCACAGCCGCTGTACCCGATTTTATCAACGTTGATTTAGATATGAACCGATATATTATAATGCAGGGCAGCCTCCATGAATATTTAAAGAAATTGTGAGTATAGTTTTATAAAACCAAAATATTTTCTTTTTTTTTTTTCGTTTTATTTATGTTTGATTTTTCTGATTTTTCTGTTTCAGTAAGCAAGATCGACCTGTTCCCAAAGTTACGAAATTCGAACGCGACTTTTTAAGCATGAGGATATTAACTGCAACCGAGTTAGCTGGCTTCAATAATGGTAAGAACTTATTTGTTTTCACGCATTTTTATCAAATAATTTAATAATGATTAAATTGTAAAAATTAACAACCTTGCTTTTATCATTCGCACTTCGCAGTACTCAAGTGTCCTGCTTACGAATTGATGACTAACGTGAATTCTGACTTGAATTCACTAAATAGGCTCTATCGTACAGTCATATATTTATTACACTGTAATAATTGTACCTCTCCCGGGAACGAAGAAGACTGGGCAATCAATTTAATAGATGATTATCAAGAAGAACTTATCTACGTATGCTACCGAAATCATTATTTACACATTTCATTTCTGATTGGCTACCATGAATTCTACCTCATCTTGAGAGTTAGTTTTTACTCCTCTCCTTTTCTATAAATTATATGATTTTTTTATGGAATCGTTCCTTTAGGATGTTGAAAAAACCTATCTTTATGGGTTCAGAATTCCTGAAAACACTATCATGACTTTCCGAAACGATGATGTATTTAACGACAATACGAGAATACAAGAAACTAACAAATTCTTGTTTTCTGTTCTAACAAAGTAAGTTATAGTTTTATTCCATTATGTTACGTGTTTTGTTTGAGTTATTCATATTTTAATATTCTCAGATCACTGGAGCCAAACCGTTTACTATTAAGAACGACGTCCACCAGTGACTCCAGCATTGGGGAGGGAGCCGCTGCCGTAGCTGAGGCGAATTTCATCGTTATTAATTGATAATTCATAGTGAACGTAAGCGAAAGGCATTCCGCTAATTATTAGCGAATCGACAACGACGATTATACTATCGCGGGGATACCATTACTTCTTTTTATAGAGCGATTTAATATTGTTAGTTGTCAGACGCTCGCTCTCATTATTTTGTATTAGATTAATCAGAAATGTATTATCGGCGTGGATGGCCAGAAAAATGCTCGATAACGATATTGTATTTACTGTCGTAATGTTTACGTGAAGTAAAATCGCCTTATATAAGTATATGTGTACGTGAATCTAAAAAGGTCCCACTTTGTCGGGATTATTTACGGAGTTATAGCGATTTTTCTGAAGTTGGGTCGAAAATGACGTTTTTGGGATTTTTGACGTTTCTGATAGTGGCAACCCTGCTCTTTCGAATGCCGCAAACCGCATCTCGATCCGACCTTGCGTTTCGCTTCTATGGAGAGAAACGTCAGCCTACAATTTTGTATTATTTTTACTTCAAAGTTTTCGAATTGTTCATGATCTATATCGAGTAAAAATTGTTTCGGCATACATTTTTATTGAAAATCTATCAAATTTCTAATCGAATGAGACCTTTCCGAGTCTCTATGGAGCAAATCTCTCAGAGATATTCGGATTTGAAGTTGAAACTTTATTACTTTTTTTTTTTCAAAAACTTTAAACACGTTTTTCTCGAAATCGTGTTTTTTGAACTTTCAACTTCAAATGCGCGTATCTCTGAGAGATTTGCACCATGGAGCCTCGTAGTGGTCTTAAATGATCCGAAATTTTATCTAGTATTACGCTCCGGTCATAACTCAATCCCGACAAAGTGGGACCTTTTTAGATTCACGTACACATATTGTTTTTTTAAAAAAAGTTTTCAGTCATCGTGTTTTACCAACTTCCACTGATACGAGTTAATGTTGTGTTAATAATTTATAATCTTCAAATAACCATCCCATGTATCATGTATCTAACGAAATATGAATAAATGAAAAAAAAGGCAACTTTGTTATTTTGATTATTCACTGGAACAAATTTGTTCAATATCTGTGTTTTTTAAAAAGATTTTTGTTTTATACTGATCAATTTTTTGAAAAAACGAGCTAGTACATATTAGTTGAGTCTCGGGTTACAGAATTTAGCTCGAGTAGGTATAGGTAATTACTCCGGCGACGCGATGCGTAATCAATAGCTTTGTTCGTTTTGTTGCACTTTCTACACGGTGTAACAAAGTGTACACTTTTTCTGTTCGTTTTTTTTGTGCCTGCACTAGCTGCACTGGTTCTGTTCGTTTTTTTTCAGTACATGCACGGTGTACATTTAGTGTACACTTTTTCACACCTTTTAAAAGGAGGTGTGGAAAGTGCAGGGCAGGTTACGAGTGTTGATTACGAATTTACCCAAGACCTACACTGCTCGCGCGGTGTACTTTTTGAATGAACCCAGTGTAAAAAGTGCAACGAAAACGAACAAAGCTAATGTCAAAATAGATACCAAATGACATTCAACTAACCAATGTTGTACGCTTTCCCTTGTACTAGAACAAGTTAATTCGAAGAACACAAGATAGGTGGATCATTTAGTTAAGCCACAACTCAATTATTATCTCTAAAATTTCTCAAAATGGTTATTGATACTGACTTTTGATCTACTCTGTTTAATCAATTGCTGAAGCTTAACACAATTACCTATTTATCGATTATTCATATTAGCGCTCTAAGTCGTTAATACGGAGTAATAAATTTACGAATTAGACGACGCCTCGAGTCCTCAGGCGTGGCATTATTGACTATATTTCGAATTGGACATTGTTTTACTTTACAGATAGGTACCTATTCACTTCTTACATTGATTAGGTACTATTTACCAAGAAAACAAACAAACACAATACTTGTACAGTGGAAATATTTTCCGACTTGCTCAACTTGGTGCTCAACTTTTAATTAACATAAATCCGTCGCTTGAACTACGAATCCATTTATCATTGCCACGAGGATTCATATTTTTCAATTTAGAAACAATATTTATAAGTGGTCACAGAGATTTGATAACGAACAAATAAAAATTAAGCCGTAGCATCGGATATTAGATAGGACTGGTATAGTTAATACCGCTTTCATGTTCCGGATTAAATTTCAATAAATCCGACCAACCTACCTCTAATAAACACTCGAAGATCATATATATATATATATACGTGAACTTTTCAACAAAATTCGCTACAGTGAACCAGCTACTTTTTAATAATTAAAAGTACCTGGGCATCTTCCATCTCAGATCAGCATTTTTTCACACAGGTACGTATACGTCCATGTAAACTATTGAATAGGCATCACATAATTTTACATCACTCATTCTCTCCAACAAGCATTAAAATGAATCAGCTGCACCATTGGCTACTTGTGTTCCTCAGCACTCTGCTATACTCAGAATGTGCATTACCGAAGCGAACTTTAGATTGGTGGCAAACATCGCTCATATATCAAATATATCCGAGATCATTCAAAGACAGCAATGGAGACGGAATCGGCGATCTTGAAGGTTGGTCAGCATATTTATATACCTACTTGCTAATCTATATAGTATATAATATTCAACAAGCGAAATACCAAACATTTGTTTATCATTTTGATAGGAATTAGTGAAAAATTGCCATATATTAAACATATAGGAGTAGGGGCCATATGGATCTCCCCTATATTCTCATCGCCCATGGTTGATTTCGGTTATGACATTTCCAATTACAGGGATATAGAACGTATTTTTGGAACTATGGATGATTTTGAAGATCTATTACGCAAAGCGCATCGACAAGGTACCTAAGTAGATATGTACCCAAGTATTTCGTGCCAGCCTAGAATAAAAAATCGTTCACTAGCTAACCTTATATTCGATTTCGATTCTAATTTTTTTTCCAAAGGTGTGAAAGTGATACTCGATTACGTTCCAAATCACACCAGCGACAAGCACGAATGGTTTCAAAAATCAGTCGAGCGAATTCGACCCTATACGCACTACTACGTTTGGAAAGATGCGAAATTTGTGAACGGAAAGCGATACCCGCCAAATAATTGGGTAGGTACGGTAATCAAACCGAAACTATATAGTTGAAAAACTATATTTAAAATAAATTAAAACGTGTGGCAGTTTTGATAGGTAGTAACACATTGCTAATAGATTTCAGTGTTCGGAAACAGTGCTTGGGAATGGAATGAAAAAAGAGGCCAATATTATTTACACCAGTTTGCAATTGAACAGCCTGATTTGAACTATCGCAATCCTGTCGTCTATGAGGAAATGAAAGTAAATTTTTTTCTCATTTCATTTTAAATTTTTCTTAAAACCAAACAGATAAGTAGGTAGGTAGTACACAGACACCCATCAAATTTATACTTCATAATGTACGGTTGTTTTTTTTCTCAGAATATCTTAATCTATTGGTTAGACAAAGGAGTTGACGGATTCCGTTTAGATGCTGTAAATTTTATATACGAAAATAAGAACTACCCCGACGAACCTCTTTCCAATAGACCAAATGTTGGGCCAAACCAATACGAATACCTTGATCATCCTTACAGTGTAAATCAAGAAGAAACCTACGGAGTGATGAGAGATTGGAGAGTAATTTTGGACAAATACTCAAAAAAGACTGGAAGGAAAAGGTAGGTTCGCTATGTTTGCCACTTTGCTTCTCAGAATAAATCAAAATTTTTAAGTTGTAAAAAATAAACGAAAAACTCTCCCTGTAGATTCATGATGTCGGAAGGTTACGCCGAACTCGACACAGTGATGAAATTCTACGGAACGAAAGAGAAACCCATTGCACATCTTCCATTCAACTTCATGTTTATCGATAGGATCAAAAGAGCTAGCAACGCGACCTATATTGCAGAACAAATTCAAACTTGGTACTCAAAAATGCCCTCACATAGTTGGGCCAATTGGGTGGTAAATATACGCAAATACGCAAGAATAAATTATTCGATAACGTAGGTATACCAAAAGCACACCGAATGATGAGGTCGTTTTTAGATAGGAAATCACGACAATTCAAGACCGGCTAGCAGATATGGCCAATTCTTAATCGACGGATTACATATGATCCAACTACTTCTTCCTGGAACACCAATCGTGTATAATGGCGATGAGCTTGGAATGGAGGATACATTCATAAGGTGGGATCAAACGGTGGATCCTCCGGCATTAAACGCCGGACCGCAGCGTTATTTGGAAGTCTCCCGAGATATATGCAGAACACCGTTCCATTGGGATGACTCGGAAAATGCCGGTAATTGTACACTTGATCTATTTAAATAATGAAGAAATTAAATACGTACAGAAATCTTCCTATATCTACATAATTTTTTTTAAATATTCTTGTCGAAGGATTTACAAATGGTTTACATACTTGGTTACCGGTAAACCCAGGATATTGGAAAGTTAATGTACAGGAAGAAATTAAACATTCAAATCGTATAACGCATCTACAAGTGTTCAGAGAACTGGCTCGTTTAAGAAAGAATATCGTGTTTCAAAAAGGCGATTTCAATATGGCTGTAATCGACAGTTGGATTCTGGTATTTTTCCGGTAAAAAATGAGAGCAGTTTTTTTTAAAATAGATTTTAAAAATATGCACTTACACATGCAACTAAACGTATAACTGACACCAATGAAAGGATTTAATTAACGATGTAAAGAGACGCTTTCCCAGAGAAGTATGTACCTAAATTTGTTTTACGTAAATCTCGTATGTTGGTTTGTTTTTTTTAGAACGTATCGCGATCATTCTACATTTATTGTGACCGTCAATTTTGGAAGTGAAATCATTATAACTGATTTGCAAAAAATTCGACCGTCGTTACCAGATACTTTAAAAGTGGTTGTAGCTAGCGTCAACTCAGACTACAAAATTGGGTATAGAAACGTAACCTTTTGTGTCACTCAAATTGAATTACATATTTACGAATACTAAACTTTTTTTCTCCCCGCAGACAAAAGATTTCCACCTCTGAAATCAAACTCAGACCAAAAGCCGGGGTGGTTATGTCAACTAGCGAAGTAGATATGGAATCAGAGTCTGGAAAATTATTTCCCTCAGATGCTGTCCCATCCGCCCTAACTACGCCTCCTGTCGATAACATCGAAAAAAATAATGTTGCAACTTGAAGAATCATTAAAACATGAGCATAAATGTAAACCCGCATTGATAAGACTAGTACATATTTAATTTAGTAGGTAAACATAATTAGTATAACATCTTTTTCACAATAAAATTTTCCGTTTTAAACCTCATCTACTTCAATTTTTTTCTTTCTTAATTAAATATACAAATGAAATACCTACTTTCACAATCGAGAACAGATGAAAAAAAAAAAATGAAAAGAACAATTCCGCTACTCTTTAAATCGTACGGTAGAAACGACAGCGATCAAAATTCGTATATTTACTCATTTTGTCATATTGGAGTATTTATTTTTCATCACGGTGTCAGTTCCCTCGATTTGATAATGCTCGTACATGTATTTTCTTTTTTGCCTACATTGCACAAAAATTATGTAAATTAGGTTCATCACGACGAGTGTACGAATATTAAATTTTCAGAAAATCGAACACAACTAACCTGCATTCTGGGCCACATTTGGTTGATTTACATTTTACACAAGGAAAAAAACATCCGCAACAATTCTCGTCCAAACAATCACATAGATCTTTACCGTTCGCAATGAGCACCCCTTTGTCCGTATATACAGCTTCTTGCGTTCGACGATCGCGTTTCCTGTAATGTAAGTAATCGTAATATTTATGAATGCAATACAAGTAAATATACATATGCACGTAGATTGTCAACTGCTTCTACCCTATGAGCTATCGCTAATTGAATTTTACCCATCATGAATAATAAATTACAACAATGAATACAATCTTACTTCATTGTTGAAAATTTTGAATCAAGCTGCGTCCGCGTCTTCGTATATATATTGTTAAAAATGAATTATTTTCGTATTAAAAATTGAAAAATGTGAAATTTTCTCTGTTCTTCAATTTGATTGATAAAGAACCAGGATAGTGATAAGCGTCAACGGTTCATGTTGTTTGTGTTTTGTTAAATCCGAAGCCGTACGATTGTGAACGAACATATCCGAAAGATGCCTAGCTTTGAATTTCTCGATATTCCAGTTCCAGGTATCTAGTATCTACAGACTACAGATTTCAGCAAAGAAATTTAAAAGACAAGATTTTCTGGTTTTGTTAGTTGAAATTACTGATGTTTTCTGAAAAATAGAACATCGACTCAGAAATTGGTAATTTTTGACCGAAAAATCAGTCAAAAATCAATACTGATTGAAAAGAGCAGGATTTTTACAAATTCAACAGATTTAAATTTAGAGAGTGGTAGATATGTTTATTCAAGAAATAGGTACCAAGTTACTAAATAAAAATACGGCCCAAGCAAAGCCAGGATGGAAATTTAAAAAAAGTTATACTTATACTCTTCTTTGAGATTTTTATGATAAAAAAATCTTCTTGTCGAGCTTAAGGGAGGCTAGAGCTCCTTGAGCCCCCCCTTTGGGTGCGCTTAAGAAATGAACTGTTGATAAATGATTCTAAAGTAGCAATGAAGCAGTGAAGCAGTGATACATCGAAGAAGATAGATGTTTTTTATAAGCCAAATCTCCAAAACAAAGACCAGGCGCAGGAAATGGACGCCGGATTCAGAATCAGCGACCTCGAATTAGTTATATTCGACTCCTATATTGGATATTTTCTGCTTTAAAAGTAGTGAAAATCATAAAATAGGTATATTTTTATGATAAGTAGGTTGAAAAGTTGTTGTGCTGTGGGAGCACGAAAATGCTATGAATACCTACATATTATACCTACATCTTGCAAAAACGATAATTTATGCTATTTTCATAGCTAAATACCTACGTATAGAAAAGGAGTCGAATACGACTAATTCGAGGTCGCTGATTCCGAATCCGATGTCCATTTCCATCGCTAAATTTTTGTCCAACCAAAAAATATAAAATAAAATGATGGCAAAATAAAAAGTGAATACGTAACGTGAATCTACGTTTAAAAACACGTTTTTGGGATATTTTCAAAAAGTGGTCGCTCTTCGCTTAATATGGTGTTTTTTACGATTGAAAATTTCAAATAGATGAAGAAATGCATCAAAATTGTTGAAAAATTTTCGTAAATACACCTCTACGAGACGTAACTTTGTGCCAAAGAACAAACAATTTCCTTCACTTCCACTGAATTTAAAATTTTTTGAAAATAATTCAATAAAATGACCATAACTCCAAAAGAGAGGGAGTTGGAGGAGTCAAAAAATTTTCTAATTTTTTTTTACATCAAAGAACGCGATCTGAGGGGGTTAGATCAAAAATCGGAGCGGGGGCCAAATTCACCTAAAACCCGGCGATACCCTTTAGTGAAAATAACGTGTTTTTTTGAAAGATGGCTTAAAAAAAAGGCGGAAATTTCGGGACAAGTTGATAATCAATTCAGGTTACACGTGATACGTTCATGGTCTTTCCATGAAAGAAAATGTAGAGAATTTTCTTCAACATTATTAGGTTATTACATTGGTACAAGTCAGAACCACCAAATAATACTTCCTACCTAACCGTATAAATCCAAAAACTGTATTGTATAATGAGAAAAGGAATTTTGGGTGTTCTGAAAATCAGACTTACACCCGAGTCCTTTTTTTTTACAGTCCTTTTCCTACCTCAGTATCTTTTAGAAAAAGAGATTCTCCTTCCGTCGGAATGAAATGTGACACAAGTTTCAGGCAGCTCCTTTTTGTCGTATTAGTTGCATATCATATTTTTCACCGGCAGTGTTTTTCTCAAAATTGTTTACCTTACTTCTATCGAATGCCATGGGCATTTAGAAGTATTTTATACTGCAATTAGCTCTGTTGAGATTTAAAAGCCAGGGTTGCTATGTGTTCGATCGAAATTATTGTTAATGGAAGTAGGTATAACTTTTGAATAAAAATGCGATGATCCCGATTTCTGCATTTCTAAAAATTGAGATGTGAAATTTATAAATGAACATGAAGTAGGCAATGAAAATCATCTGCATTGTACCTGCCTACACACTTCGTTTTAGCTCGTTTGTCATCAACACGTCGACTAACGTAATTAAACGATGGAAAAATTACTAGGTAGATAGGTAGGTAGTAGGTACTAGGTAGTTAGGTACATATGTGACCTTCCAGGAAGAAACCGACCTTCGGTCCGAAAAAAAATTTTAAAAAAAAGTTTCTCAATCAATCCAAAACAAATGATA
This sequence comes from Pseudococcus viburni, assembly GCA_033439095.1. Taxonomy (NCBI): domain Eukaryota; kingdom Metazoa; phylum Arthropoda; class Insecta; order Hemiptera; family Pseudococcidae; genus Pseudococcus; species Pseudococcus viburni. Next base: position 659,155 of record JAVBJF010000215.1, read on the forward strand.
ATCATTGTTTTGGATTGATTGAGAAACTTTTATTTTAAATTTTTTTTCGGACCGAAGGTCGGTTTCTTCCTGGAAGGTCACATATATGTACGAATATCATAACGGAACGTTGTTCATGGTGAAATATATACGCAGCCGCTACCGTACAAAGAATTCCAAGTTGGGAGTAGTATTGAGGTTTTCATCGAGCATCAATTCATTGATAAACAATCAATCAATCAACCGATATAGGGCTGTTGAAACTACGTCATCCAAGGTCATATTTTATCAAAAAGTAATGAACTGGTGGGAAAAAACATACATTTCGTACGTATTTATACGGAATTTTCATGAATTCATCAACTTGATTGCTAAAAAAATTAAGTTTTGTGACAATTGTGAAAATAATAAAATTTGTAGCTATAATAAAAATACTTTGAAAATTTTAAATTTTCCCAGCAGTTCAATTGTGACATCAGTTTCAACAACCATATTAAATCACCATTAATGCGAAATATATATTCACGAATATAATAACCCAATAATGTTGAAAAAGAACTCTCTATTCTCTACATTTTCTTTCATACAAAGACCATGGACGTATCACGTGTAACCTGAATTTGACTATCGACTCATTACTAACACCAATTGAATGGCTATTGAAAATTTCATTCTAACAATGGGACAGAAAGAAAATTTCTTGTAATTACAAGAATGAAGAGGGAACTGGAACCAGTAGAAGCTGCGTTGAAAGAGATACCATATGCACTATAAACATTTATGTCGCAGGGACGCACCGATAGGGGGGGAGGAGGGGAGGAGCTTCCCCCCTAGCGGAATTTTTTGCTCGTGAGTTGGGAAAATTGAACATTTCAACACATTAGTTCAAATTTTCCCAACTGATGAAAAGGGCCTTTTTTGGGCATTGAACACACAATTTTTTTCAAATTTTCGCCCTCGCTTCGCTCGGGCATTAACAAAATTACAATTGTATGAGTTATTTCAGTCAATAAAGCAAAAAAAAAGTTCCCTCCCTTGAAAATCTTTCTGTTATTCCACGTCTTTGTACTCACTCTCCACCCTCCGAAAAAAACCTTCCGACGTTATTGTATCTACTTGATAAATCAAGTTGGAAAATTTTAAGCTTAAAAATTGAAATCAGGGGTATCGAGAAACCTCATTCTAAGTCCTAGAAAAAAAATTGGTGGAAAACGTCCCTTTTTAGAAATTTGATCCATCCGTGAAATCACCTCCCAAATCTAAATTTTTAAAAAATTTTGGCCTCGCTACGCTTAGCCTGATTGTTTTCATATTTTTCTTTTTTCATAATTCAAATCCTAGAGAAGTCATTTTTTCGTATTTTTCCTCAAAATTATTACCACTAATATTCATTATATTCTTTCGCCATAGAACTTATTTTTGACGTTTAAAAACCAATTTTTCAAAAGCTTTGGCCTCGCTACGCTCGGCCTCTTTGTATTTATTCTTAAATAGTTTCAAAGTAAAATTGACCAATTTTTTTATTCAAGTTTGTTAATCCAAAACACGGTTTTATTGCACTTTGAATTGGAAGTTTTCAGAAATTTTCGCTCTCGCTTCGCTCGGGCCAAATTCATTTTTCTCATATTCACATTGAAATACAAATTTTTTCAAATTAAATTATGATTACCTATTTTGAAATTTTTTACTCTCGTTTCAATCTAGATAAATATTAAATACCTTGCTTCGCTGAGGACAAATGAGCAATTTTATGTTGATAATCGCTGGTTTATAGTTGGGAATTTTAAGAATTTGAGTTGGGATTTTCATCAACCCCCCCCCCCCCCCCGGGAAATGCAATTGGTACGCCACTGTTATGTGCAGGGATGGAAACCGGAACCGGTTCTGGAACCTTAACCCCTAAAAAACCTTTATTTTTGCTTTGAAAAATAACTAGAACCCTTAACCCTTATAAAAACTAGCGAAAAAAACCCTAACCCATAACCTAAATGAATTTGGAAATGAATAACCTAAAACCCTTAACCCTAAAAATTTGTTTGGGTTTTGGGTTAAGGGTTTCGGGTTTTGAGGTTTCAATTTTTTAGTTTTTTTAGGGTTTTTTCCGCAAGTTCAGATTTTTGTGATACTGAAACTAACTTTTTTTTAAAAATTGATTTTTAGGAATATTTTGTAAGTTTTATGACATAGGTAGGAATATATAATGAACAGTGAGCAATTGAATATTGATCATTCAACTTCAAACGTCCATATCTTCCTAAGAAATGATTTTCAAGACCTGAGATCAATTTTATTGGATTTTCTGACGTTTTTTACATCACAACAATAAAATTTTTTGCCCGAATGACCCTAATCAAATGAGAAATTTTTTTTTAAAAAACCCCAAAACCCTAACCGGAACCTTAACCCGGAACCCTTACCTTCCGGGGAACCAGTAACCAAGAACCCCTAACCTTTATTCTAAAAATTGAAAAACCTTAGAACCCTTAACCTTCATTTTTTCACGAAAACCTTTACCCAAACCAAAAACCTTTATTTTTTTATAAAGGTTTTCCATCCCTGATTACAATACAACGAAAATCCTATAAGTATAAGGCGGTCAGGCGGTCAGGCGGTCAGACCGCGGTCAACACCGCTACCCGCCTTTAAAAACACAATAGAAGCGGTCAGGCGGGTACGAATGTACGTGGTCACGGTCATATGACCGCCCCGCTTTTAAGCGAGGCGGTCAGGCGGGTAGAAATGACTGCCTCGCTTACAGCTCTGCTATAAGCACAACCTAGGATGAGATAGAGTAGAGTTACTTATACTTACAACATCTTTCTCCTTTAAATGAAAATAAAATAAGATGAAATAAAGTTAGAATAGAACACAATCTCGGAAACAAGCTGGCAGATGGTGGTCTTCTTGCTTGTTGTTCTGTAACACCTCACACTGGGGCAAATCTGGTGTAATATTTGGAGCTGGATTAGGAGCAATTGGCACCACAGCCTAAGGGTTCTTATTATGTCAAAGTCTGACACTGGATGGTATGCTTGCAGAAGGATGAGTTTTGTCACTGGAGAAGCTGCCCGAGGGTTAATCAACACTACTAATTTACAAGAGGAAGATGAAGATTATAATCAAGTACTTCAATTCTTCAAAGACAGAATCAATCCTAAGGTAAATGAAACATTCCTAAGGTTCCAGACGTTCCAGTTAAATACTCTTATGCAAAAAGATGGTGAATCATTCGAGGAGTTCTTATCAGCTCTTTAGAAACTCATAAAAGGCTGTAAATTCCATAACTAATCGATATTTTGTACACGTGATCACGTGAATGCTACACAGGGTTGCGACGATTCATCAAAAAAAATGAATCGAATCACGATTCACGAATCATTTTAATTTTTATGACGGTTCACGACTCAAAGTTCATTTCCTCAAAAAAGGAATCGATTCACGATTCACGATTCAATGAATCATGAATCGTGAATCGCGATTCGTTTTCACGATTCATTTCTCGATTCATTTTTCTTGTTTCCCTTGTTTGC